>CM050171.1:50772194-51372194 GCA_027410445.1 Discoglossus pictus | reverse complement strand
ATTTCATTCACCTGTAGCTGAAACCATTTTCACTTAGTACCCTTAGTTCCAGTTCTAGAGTTTAACTTTTATAGTTAGAGACATGAGGAGTTCTTCAGTATCCCAGATGTCACATAGATCTTTGGGTGATCTGCAGAGAGAATTGTTTGGGACAGACATACCTGCCTCTTATTATCCACCACCTTTTAGCTTCGCTAGGGTTTAAGCCACCATCCTAGTGAAGCTATGCATTTCTCTCACATGGGAGGTGCCCCAGGACTGTGTAGAGGGTCCCCTTAAGAGCCTTCACATAGCAGTGGAACCATACTATGTTGCATTAGCTTGTTACACACCATTATTCTGAAGTGTTCTCCTGGTGTTCTATTGTCGCTTTCTTTTACAGATTTCTTCCCTTGCAAGACAATGTTTTAGACCTTTAGACCTCAATGTGGAGTGTCTTACTGGCTTGTAGAGATATGGTTTTCTTCTCGGGTAATAGTTGTCCTCTAGGCATTGGCCTTTTAAGAGGGTTGTAGATACAAACTTAGATGATGGGTACTCCATTGAGGTCAACCGTTGGGTTGTTTTAGATTTGAGTTATAGTGAGGGGGCAATTGTCTTGATGCAAGATCACTATACTTTGTTTTGGTCCATTAGTGTAAAATTACTACCTCTGTTTTCCTCCAATTATTTTTCAGAGGAAGTCACATGTTATATACAAGTTATATGAATAGTTAATTATTGGCAAACAGAAATGTACTTTGTCATACTGTACCAAAGGAAAATTACTTTCAGTTGGATGCTGTTTTCAGTTACAGCCTTTATGTCCACTATCATGTCCATATTGCAAAATATATGAGGCCTGCATAAATGAAATTATTGATTTTGCTCTTATATTGGTATATTTTATTTGTATGCACTAGAAACTATAAAAAGCAAATGTCTACTTATGTTGCAAGTGTTGTAATTATGCTGGATTATTGGGGAGCTCCAGTCGTTGGAACAGCAAAATCACTTCTTTCTTGGAATATAGATGTTCAGCACCATGCAGAATTAGAGTGAAAACAGTCAATGGTATGTGGGTTCATATACCAATCATATGTTAAAAAAAAGGTGACACTGTTCAAAATAATAGAAGTCCAGGTAAAACTTTCAGAATGATAAGCTGGTTAGTATAGTGGCATTTAACTGCATCCCAACTAGAGGCTAGCTATAAGACAACTAATTGTCACAACTTGTTGAAAGCATTATGTTGTGGTAGACATACAAATTATTATTTATTTTTTATTTTATTTTTTGCATACTGATATCTATTTTATCCTTGTGAAGGGGCTTGTGTGCTTCAATGAAGCTGTGAGCTATACCATGTAGGGTCACCCAAAATGTACAGGTCTTAGCAGAGAGGTCAGAAACATTTCAGGCCACTGAAGAAGGAGCTAGCAACCCACTCCAGTCTCTTGGCCAAGAAAACCAAATGGATAAGCACGACCAGAAATACAGACAGATTTGTCTGGTATGCTTTGTCCATATGGTCACTGAGAGTCAGACTGACTTAAGGACTGAACACACAAACATTGTGGCAAATGCAATGTCTATTTTTTTTTCTTTTATTATATTAATTTTTTGTACTATGTTAGATTAATTTTCCAAATCAGTAAAAAAAAAGTTATGTGAAAAATGGTCTCTTAAACATAGAAAATAGTTTGAGTACCAGTCCCCTTTTAGCTTAGTGGATATAAAAAAGTTCTGCATATAAGAATTGCATTTTTCTTTTCTTATACTAAATCTCATACTTTCAGAAAACTCCCGTAGATGCTGTATATATTTTTTACTATTTCCTATACATTATAGGAAAGCTGTCTTTAATCTGTGTACCACAAGACAGCTTATGTCTCAGCAAAATTGTCTTTATATTCTGATGCTGTCTGATACAATTATCATCATCAAGGTATTATTAGTTATAATTAGTCTCATACTATACCCTGTGTTGCCGCAGCTGCTCTCTTCAGACACCTCACTGCTCCCCATGCAATGATAGCTCTGACAAGCAGTCTGTGTGCAATGATGTGCTGCTTTATTTGAAGGAAAAGCACTAATATGCCATCTCTGTTTGTGATGTCAGAGTGCCCCCTTCACCACACCTTATGCCATTTTTCTTTATCCCACATTGATGAGACTGATGATCTGGAAACTACGAATAGACAAAATACAAATCAAAGTATCACTCTTTAGTAATTCTCAAAAAGGAGGATTTTTTCTTCATCTGGACTAGTAACACCTATTGGCATATAAAAAAAGATTATTTTCATAACAAGTAAAGGACCACTGCTGTCATAACATTATACAAATTATAAAGTATACAATTTAGAAGACCTACCTTTGAAAACAGGCAACATGTTTTTAGAACATAACAAAATAATACAGCAAGTATTGTTTAGTATCCAGTGATCTACTTCCTGAGATGGGTGGAGAATTTTACATAAAAAAGGTGGTGCATTAAGGAGGGGTTTGCCAGAATAAAATGGGAGAGTTAGAATTATTAGCAGTTAATGAGAAATGGGATTTAATAGGCATTACTGAAACATGGTGGGATGAATCTCATCATTGGACTGTTAATCTGGATGGTTAAAACCTATTTAGGAAATATAGGGGCAATGGTAAAAGAGGAGGGATTTTTCTGTATGTAAAGCCTGAATTTAAGCCTATAGTCAGAGAAGATATATTTGTGGAACTAGTGGTAATGTTGAATGTTTGTGTGTAGTGTTAAATAGCAGAGCAGCAAATTCTAAAAGAATATTGGTAGGAGTTTGCTATAAACCCCCAAATATAATTGAAAGTGAGAAAATAGAAATTATTGTTACAGATTGGAAATGCAGCTAAGCATGGTCAAGTACTAATAATTGGAGATTTGAATTACCCTGAAATAAACTGGATAAGTGAGACCCGCAGTTCAGCTAAGGGGAGCAGGTTCTTGAGTACACTCAGAGATCATTATCTGGCCCAGGTTATACAAGAGCCTACTAGAAATTAAGCTATCTTGGAATTAGTTATCACAAACAATATTCATATGGTTTCAAATGTTGAAACAGGGGTACCCTTTGGGAAACAGTTATAACACAGTCTCATTTAAGAGTTAATTAAAAAACTAAACTATAAGGGGCCAACAAAAACTCTTAATTTTAAAAGGGTAGATTTAAAGGTCTAGGGGCAGCAATACAAAGAACTGGCAGGTAAAAATACTGAACATAAATGGACAACATTTAAATCCTTACTAAATATAGATACTTTTCACCATATACCATGTGGAAATACAAGTAGGAGTAAATCACAACCCATGTGGCTTAACAGTGACTTAAAGATGAAGATGAGGAGTAAACAGGCATTTAAATTATACAAACAATAAGGGACAGCGACTGCTTTAAGTGAGTACAAGGAAGTCAACAAGGCTTACAAAAAGGCTATTAGACTGGCTAAAATAGAAAATGAAAAGTTAGTTGCAAAGGAGAGTAAGATGTACCCTAAACATTTTTTTAAAATATATTAATGGGAAGAAAGCCAGGAAGGAAGCTAAACGAACATTACAATGTGAAAGAGGCGTCTGACAATTAGTGACCAGGAAAAGGCAGATGAGCTAAATAGGTTATTTTCTTCGGTATACACAAGGGAGGTACCAATGATTGGGACACTGCAACATAATGAGGCTACATTACCTTCACCAAATAATTGGTTAACACAGGAAGAAATCCAAAAGAGCTTGGAAAAAATAAATGTTAATAAAGCCCTGGGTCCTGATGTAATACATCCAAGGGTACTGAGGGAAATGGGCTCAGTAATAGCCAAATCATTATATCTATTTTTTCAAGATTCACTCAACACAGGGTCTCTACCAGATGACTGGAGAAAAGCAAAGGTGATACCTATATTTAAGAAGCGAGCAAGAACAAATCCAGGAAATTATGAACCTGTAAGCCTCACTTCTGTAGTGGGGAAGCTTTTAGAAGGAGTAATAAAGGATAGTATACAAGAATATGTCTATTTAAACAAGATTATAAGTAGGAGTCAACACGGATTTATGAGGAGTAGGTCATGTCAAACAATCCTAATTAGTTTCTATGAGTAGGTTAGTAGGAACTTGGATTAAGGCAACTCAGTGGATGTAGTCTTTGGATTTTGCAAAGGCTTTTGACACAGTGCCACACTGGAGATTATTGAGCAAACTAACGGAAACAGGAATTGCAGTAAATATCTGTTTATAGATTGAGAACTGGCTAAAAGTAAATGGAACATACTCAGATTGGACTAATGTGGTAAGTGGGGTTTCTCAGGGTTCAATATTAGGTCCTCTCCTTTTTAACATATTTATGAATTACTTAGAAGTAGCATTGGGAAGCATTGTCTCCATTTTTGCTGATGACACCAAGTCACAGATAATGATGTACTTTTCCTCCAAAGGGATTTGCATAAATTAGAGAAATGTGCAACTAAATGGCAGATGAGATTTAATATGAATAAATGTAAAGTTATGCATCTGGGAAGGAAAAATAGCCAGGCAATTTATTACATAGTAATTGAGGTTGAAAAAAAGACTTTTAGTCCATCAAGTTCAACTTTTTTAGATCTCCTCTGATTTGCAATATGCAGATTAACTGTTAACTGATCCAGAGGAAGGCAAACAGAAAAAAAAAACAGTGAAACATGGCCAATTGTCTCAAAAGGCAATTTTTTTTAATAAACTGTAATAAATACTGGTGATCGGAATCCTCCCTGGATCAATACCCCCTCTCTATTTATCCAGGATAACCCTGAATGCCCTTTTTACTCAAAAATATATTCAACCAATTTTTAAAGTTATCTATAGAATCCACGGTAACCACCTCCTTTGGTAGAGAATTCCACAGATTAACCTCCCTTACTGTGAAGAACCCTTTTCTTTCTTTAAGGTGGAATCTTTTTCCTTCTAATCTAAAAGTATGTCCTCTTGTCATTTGAATTTATAATCTTAATGGAGCAAATCTAGAGGTATCAGATTTTGAAAGGGATTTGGGAGTACTTGTGGACAACCACCTAGGTAACAGTGCAAAACGCCAAGCAGCAGCTGCAAAGGGAAGTAAAATATTAGCATGTATTAAGAAGGGTATATAAGCAAGGGAAGCAAATATAATTCTGCCACTATACAAATCCCTAGTACTCCCTTATTTAGAATATGGAGTACAATTTTGGGCACCACTACAAAAAATACATTTTAGAGCTGGAAAAAGTACAAAGGGCAACAAAACTAATTAGACAGAATTTAGGGGTTAAGTTATGATGAAAGACTAACCAAATTAAACTTATTTTCTCTAGAAAAAAAAACAACTAAGAGGAGATATGATTCATTTATATAAATACATCGAGGGTCAATACAAGGCTTTGTCAAGGTAAACTTTTTGTGCCAAGAGGTTTGTACTATAGTTTATTTTAGGCTATGCAAACCTCCTTTTTGTATAGTGGCAGCTTGTTGACCTATGATCTGATGTTTGACTAGTGAGCATTCCTACGCTCTGTGACAATGTGAATCATTCTTTCTGGATACCCTCTTGTAGATTTCATAAACCTCCTTTTTTGCCTGCCATATCTCTCCTTAGGCAATTCCCCAGATTTATTTACTAGAACATATTAATTCAGGAACTCCACCTTGGTCATAATATTTTTTAACCTGTTCAAGATCTTAATGTTTAGTCTGCAAATCCACTATTAAAAATGGATTGTTAGAGGTTCTCCAATTTTCAACATAAAATAAACACATCTTTATTTATTGAATCTACAAATACAATTGTCACATCTTTTTAATATAAAAATCACATATATAGTTGTGAGCGTACGAGTTGTTGCTAACGCTGCGGGCTCGCGTAGCGAGCCCGCGGCCCTCGCGAAGCCGAGGGTCTCAGATGCTGGCATGGAGCGCCGAAGGCGAAGCGAGGGCCTCAGTTGCTGGCATGGAGCGCCGTAGGCGCTCCATGCCAGCACCTGAGGACCTCGCAAAGCGAGGGCCGCAGTTGCTGGCATGGAGCGCCGAAGGCGCTCCATGCCAGCAACTGCGACCCTCGCAAACTTCACGTCGCAAACCAAACAGCACGACACACACATTACGACACTCACGACAATAAATATGAAACAATTACCGGTATATATATATATATATATATATATATATATATATAGTACACCCTCACATTTTTGTAAATATGTTATTATATCTTTTCAATATATGTCAATATAAGGCTTTGTCAATTGAACTTTTTGTGCCAAGTGGTTTCCAATGACAAGAGGACATCATTTGAGGTTAGAAGTAAAACAATTTAACCTTAAAGGTTCTTCACAGTAACAGTGGTTATTCTGTGGGATTCTCTACCAAAGGAGGTGGTGTTTATGTTTTTAAATAAGGGCATACAGGGTTATCCTGGTTAATTAGTGAGAAAATATTGATCCAGAGAGGAATCCGATCGCCAGTATCTGGGGTCAGGAAGGAATAAAAAAATGTTCCCCTTTGAGACAATTGTCAAAGTTTCACTTGGGTTATTTTCTGTTTGCCTTCCTCTGGATCAATTGACAATTAATCTGCATATTTCAGATCAGAGGAGATCTTAAAAGGTTGAACTTCATGGACTAAAATTATTTTTTCAACCTCAATTACTATGTAACTATATATATATATATATATATATATATATATATACTGTATATATATATATATATATATATATATATATATATATATATATATATATATATATATATATATGTCTAAACTGTTGGCAACAAAATTGAGTACACCCCTAAGTGGAAATGTCCAGATTGGACGCAAAGTGTCAATATTTTGTGTAGCCACCATTATTTTCCAGCACTGCCTTAACCCTCATGGGCATAGAGTTCACCAGAGCTTCACAGTTTGCCACTGGAGTCCTCTTCCACTCCTCCATGATATCACGGAGCTGGTGGATGTTAGTGACCTTGCACTCCCCCACCTTCAGTGTGGTGATGCCCCACAGATGCTCAATAGGGTTTAGGTCTGGAGATATGCTTGGCCAGTCCATCACCTTTACCTTCATCTTCTTTCGCAAGGCAGTGGTTGTCTTGAAGGTGTGTTTGGGGCCGTTATCATGTTGGAATACTGCCCTGCGTCCAAGTCTCCAAAGGGAGGGGATCCTGCTCTGCTTCAGTATCTCACAGTACATGTTGGCATTCATGGTTCCCTCAATGCACTGTAGCTCCCCAGTGCCAGCAGCACTCATGTAGGCCCAGACCATGACACTCCCACCACCATACTTGACTGCAGGCAAGAAACACTTGTCTTTGTACTCCTCACATGGTTGCCGCCACACACGCTTGACACCATCTGAACCAAATAAGTTTATATTGGTCTCATCGGACCACATGACATGGTTCCAGTAATCCATGTCCTTAGTCTGCTTATCTTCAGCAAACTGTTTGCAGGCTTTCTTGTGCATCATCTTTAGACAAGGATTCTTTTTGGGACGACAGCCATGCAGACTAATTTGATGCAGTCTGCTGCGTATGATCTTAGCACTGACAGGCTGACCCCCCAACCCTTCAACCTCTGCAGTAAAAGTGGCAGCCCACATACGTCTATTTCCCAAAGTCAACTTCTGGATATAACGCTAAGCACGTGCACTCTACTTCTTTGGTCGACCATGGTGAGGCCTGTTCTGAGTGGAACCTGTCCTGTGAAACCAATGTATGGTCTTACCCACCTGGCTGCAGCTCAGTTTCAGGTTCTTGCCAATCTTATTATAGCCTAGGCCATCTTTATGTAGAGCAACAATTCTTTTTTTTAGATCCCCAGAGAGTTATTTGCCATGAGGTGCCATGTTGAACTTCCAGTTACCAGTATGAGAGAGTGTGAGAGCGATAACACCAAATTTAAAACACCTGCTCCCCATTCACACCTGAGACCTTGTAACACTAACGAATCACATGACACCAGGGCGGGAAATGGCTAACTGGGCTTATTTTGGACATTTCCACTTAGAGGTGTACTTACTTTTGTTGCCAACGGTTTAGACATTAATGGCTGTGTGTTGAGTTATTTTAAGGGGACAGCAAATTTACACTGTTATACAGGCTGTATACTTACAACTTTACATTGTAGCAGATTGTCATTTCTTCAGTGTTGTCACATGAAAAGATATAATAAAATATTTACAAAAATGTGAGGGGTGTACTCACTTTTGTGAGATACTGTATATATATATATATATATCATTGCTGAAGCCAGTTATGGCAGTTGTATTGCACTTCCCACTCATTATAAGATTTATGACGTTCAAACTTCCTATTGGCTCCTAGGGCACAGTCTCATCTGTATGGGTGAGTGAAAGATTTACATTAATGTAGAAGTTAGGGGGGAAAAGCTCCTGCTGCATTTTTATGGCAATGCCCTAACTTAGGGCCTCATTCAATTGAGAAATTGTAGCAAACAAATGATCTACTGGTTATGGGCTTAAAATCCCTGCGGTTGTTACAACCGTAACTTACAACCCATCTAAGCCTTTGAGCTTTCAAGACTGTAAGGGTTACAATCGCAAATCGATATTCAATTGCTACAATTCCACAAGCCTGCAAATATTTTCGCACCCGTAAATGTCAAATGTAGAAGAAAATTCTACGGGTTTATCCCCTGTTTGTAGCAATGTAAATGCAATAAAAAAATCAATACTGCACGCTTAAAGACAGGGAAAGTGATGAAAGACTTTAGAATTAATTGCACAACAGTCTCAAGCTCGCAAATCTGCAATCAAGAATTCTTTTTTGTATGTGTAATTTTGCTGTTATATCAATCTTGGAAATCAATGAGTTAATATATATCAGGCCACCCACATTGACTAGAACATTTCCTTCATTCATTTTTATTATTTTGTACATTGCAGGATTGCGGGTTTGAACGCTAATTGATTAAAGTGTAACCTCCATGTTTTACTGACCTAATGATGACGTACTCATTTTCTATTGGCTGTTTCAAAAAGGGTAATTACGGCTTGCTTAATTGATCATGTTCACTCTCTGAAATGCTACATTCAATTGCTTAGTTTACAGTTTGGGCTTTTGGTCCTTAAATTGTGGGCTTGTTCCATTTAATCACTCCGTAAATGTAGCAGAGTTCAAGCCCGTAGCAAGCCCACAGACATACGGCCTGTATACAGTGAGTTGTAGCCTTGCAATTTAATGAGGCCCTTAGAGCACCGTATTTACATAAGGCCCTATATTTTTAGCACAATTTTTCTTGCATCTGTTCAAGGAAGAAGAGTTGAGATGGGTCCTGATGTGCAAATATAGGAACATAATTAAAATTATGTTTTGATAGTTTGAGAGCCTGTTAAGCTGCAGTCCACTTGAGATGTGTTGAGGCATTAGTAAGGACTGTTACATGTTGTACTATTTAAGAAAACACCCTAATGAGTAAGCTGGAAAATTCTGAACTTCCTTCCTTTTTGCAGGATCTGGCTAGTTCAAGACTGCAGATACTTTCTTAAGGTCCATAACCAGCAGCCCCATTAAATTCCCCCAACATGTAAAACCGTAGCCCAAAATGTAGCCCGCAAGACTTACGGCTATTAAATCGGCCTCTTAAAGCTACCAGCAAACGAAATGCGGGTTACAGGCGTAAAAACCTTACTGGATGTCGAAATCTGAACTCCGTTGCCGCAAATTCTTTTATCTGTCAAGCCAGTAACTGTTACGTTCCAATATCGCTATTAAATTGCAACCAGTTCCCAAAGACGGCCTGGAGTTCAAACCTGTAACCCACAAATGGAGGCAAAAATATTACGGCCTCCAAATAGGACCTGCAAAGGTTTTACAGACAATTTCTCAACACTGTAAAAGACAATCTAAAATATGGGGAAAATATATATGGGGAAAGCATGGAAAGGCATTACAATTACTTGCACAATAATCCCCCAATAGAAAATAGGCATTCAAAATGTGTTTTATTTCTTTATATGTTGGAATGGTCATGCATATGCCAATATGAAAAGCCATGCTGCAAGATGCATAAAGTAATTAAACACACACTACCAGAATAAATATTCCTTTAAAAATGATGTTATTTTATCATATGTTGGAATGGTCATGCATATGCCAATATGATAAGCCTTGCTGCAAGATGCATAAAGCAATTAAAAATACACTACCTGATTAAATTGCAACACAAAAACATGAAGCTGGTGCCATATTAACCCTTCCTCACTCACAGAGGCTCTAATGTAAACCCCATATGATTGCATATACATCTCACTCATCACATAGTTACATAGTAATTGAGGTTGAAAAAAAGACTTTTAGTCCATCAAGTTCAACCTTTTAAGATCTCCCCTGATCTGCAATATCTTCCCTAGATCAGTACTCCATCTCTAATTATCCAGGATAACCCAGAATGCCCTTTTTGATTAAAAGTATACCCAGTCCTCTTTTAAAGTTATCTATTGAATTTAATGTCACCACCTCCCTTGATAGAGAATTCCACAGAATAACCACCCTTACTGTGAAGAACCATTTTCTTTCTTTAAGGTGGAATCTTTTTACTTCTTACCTCAAAGGATGTCCTCGTGTCAGTTGAAAACCTCTTTGCACAAAAAGCTCCCTTGACCAATCTTTATACTGACCCTGGATGTATTTAAATAAGGTAATCATATCCCCTCTTAGAAGCCATTTTTCTAGAGAAAATATGTTTAATTTGGTTAGTCTTCATAACTTAGCCCCTCCATATTAGTTTTGTTGTCCTTTTCTGTACTTTTTCCAGTTGTAAAATGTCCTTTCTACGAAGTGGTGCCTAAAACTGTACTCCATATTCCAAATAAGGGCATACTAGAAATGTGTATAGTGGCAGAATTATATTTGCTTCCCTTGCTTCAGTACCCTTCTTAGTACATGGTAATATTGTATCTGCCTTTGCAGCTGCAGCTTGGCCTTGACAAATGTTATGTAGGTGGTTGTCCACATGCACTCCCAATTACACTGCCATATCACATATATCAAGTACCAGGGGTACATTTTATTATTTGTTGTTCAGTCCTTTTAGTCATGTCCAACTCTCTGTGACCCTATGGACTTCAGCACATTTAGCTAAGTGCCTTTGCGTATGCACAAGGTTTGCATGCCAAAGATACTGGCGTGGGTTGCCAGTTCCTTCTCTAGTGATTTGTCTGACCTCTCTGCTATTACCTGCCCACCTAGAGTGGCCATGCATGGTATAGCTCACAGCTTCATTCAGGTATACAAGTCCCTTCACCACCACCACTTAGCAATCCAGAAGGCGACCAGGGAAACATACACCACATTAAGCTACTCTAACCCATCAGGAAGGGCCACAAAAACACATGGAGGCTGTGCAGGGGCACGTGGAGCAACAGTCAACTAACCTCCATCAGGGATAGTCTCCCCTAGGCCCATCCTGGAAAGTCCCACGCCATTGCTGTTGGCTATGTGCCAAGATGTATACCCACTATCATTTGGTAACATCCCATTAAGTGTTTTGCTATCAATGAATTTAAATTGTCACCTGTCATATTCTTATCAGGCATTCTGGGGAATGTTGATACTCTACAGTTCCATATATTGGACTTTGCATGTGTATAAATCTTTTACTATTATATATTATATATATTTTTATATGATATCTCATAATATTATAACTATTATTATTATTATTATTATTTGTATTAACCTATTGCATAGTAACTAAGGATCATTAGTTTACTGATATAGGAATGTGACACAAATGTGATGTATGTGGATGTCCCAAAACCTTGATCATTGATAACACACTGACACTCTGAGAACAGTATAACAAAGCTTTATTTCATACAGAGCGCAATCAGAAATGGACAAGACTGTGCATTAATATCATGGGTGTGGTGTGGGAGGATCTCGGGAAGGCAAGAGGCTTGGTTTTTGGAAAAAGGGGTTACCTAAAGAGGGTAATGTAATAGTCTAGAATAAGCATGATGCATAGCACCTACCACGGTCACATGTGGTCACTACACCACTGCAACCAGAATATATATATATATATATATATATATATATATATATATATATATACATACATATATATATATATATACATAGTTCATTGGTGGTTCAGCGTGACTACTTTATATTACAAATCTATTTACTAACCAATAATAAAAATAACCAAGATTATTGGCTAGACATTTTTGGAATTCTTGATTTTCCAAAATGATCTACATTGGAAAAGCTGAGCCCCCTCTGCCCTCTTTGGACCTTCCCTGCCTCCCTTCTGGCGCATGTTCTTGCTGGGGCAGGAATCCCAAATAACATCACACACATGTGACTTCATTCAGGATTTCCTGCCCAGGCGAAAAGATGCACTGGCAAAGGAGTAATAGGAAGCCCTTGGGGGGGAGGCTGAGATGGCACAGGGGAGTCCGTGGGGGGGGGGGGGGGGAGGCAATGCCTACACCGGCGGTAGCTCTGCCTGCATATATTTTCTTTTCTTGATTTATGATCTTATTTATGATCAGATGTTCTTTATTTATGTACTTCTTTATTATTGTTATATTCTAACAATATATTTGTATTTTGTTTTATACATAATTTTAAATTAATTTCCTATAATACAATTTGTGTACTTAAATATTTGAGCTTGTCATGCAATTTGATATGACACAAATATTAAAATCTACAGATTAATATAGTTTCTTGAGTTCAATGATCAATTTATAGACAAGTATATGCTTTATGCAGAATAGTGTTTATTGAAACAATGTCAAAATCAGAAATTAACAATTGTATGATTTATAAACTTGTTAGCTTTGATTTTTAGATATATCAAAATATAACATCTGAGAGGTTTATTAAAATCATTTGAATGATTGTTATACATTACCCAAAATTATAGGACTGACTGCTCCTTAGTTTGTTTAGATGAAATCCATTTTCGGTATTCTTTTTAGTGAGTATTTGTAGTAAAGAGAGATGTTGCTGGCAAAAGTTTATGACAGAAAAAGCCAGAGCCCACAAACAGGAAAAAACCTCTTGAGACTCTCTTTGACTTAATAGATTAACCCTTCCTGTTCCACCCACTCCCCATCACAGAGTATATATCCACCATTTGCAGTAGCCTCCCGCCATATTTGTATGCATATACATAAATAAGAAGTATATATATAGTGGAATGGTGTTTGGCGTTCTACCATCAAGGGAGCCTTGTTTCATATTTTAAAATTAGTTAACCTTTGTTCTAGATACTTCATATAAATATTTCTTAGGTTTGAATAAAGCATTGTTCCTCCATCTACACCTGTTGATAGCGCTTGGTGAGTTGAGCACAAGTGTGTAAGTCTGAAGATTATTTGTCTTGACACAAATATATACAGTATATGATCTTTTTTTATCCACAAAAGTCAAGACAGCTTCAGTCTCATAATCATACCTTCATAAGATCATAAGATCCTTCTTATATAGATCTTCAGTTTATTCCTGCCACCTCTTATCTGATATGTCCCTGCCATGTTTGTCTTTTATCACTCAAACTTTGGCATGAAATTTTCCTTTGAGATCCCCAATATTCTTAAAGAGATCTCTTGACTTTTCCATTCTGTTATTTTCTTCTATTTGTTTGCATCGCTCATTATAGAATGTCTCCTTGTCTCTTCTTGCTATCCTCTGTAATTCTGCATTCAGTTGGACAAATATTTTCCTGTCTCCACTACCTTTTGCATTTCTCCTTTCCTGGGCTACTTGCAAAGCCTCATCAGATAGCCAGTTTGTCTTTTTAGTTTTCTTTCTTTTAGGGATAATCTTTGTTGCTATTTTCTGAATAATGTTGCAAAGTTCTTCAGGCATTCTTTCTTCCATGTCTAGTTCTATTCTTTACCTCCACTGCACATTCACAGGGGATATTATTTATTTTATATCTATTTGGTCTGATGATTTTCCATCTTTTCTTCAGTTGAATTTTGAACTTTGCAATAAGAAGCTCATAGTCTGAGGCACAGTCAGTTCCAGGTCTTGTTATTGCTGACTGTATAGAGCTCCTCCATCTTTGATTACAAAGTACAGTTGTGCTCAAAAGTTTGCATACCGTTGGCGGATTGGTAATATATGTACCTTTTTTAAAGAAACATGAGTGAGCAGGAAAAACACAATTCTTTTATTTCTTAGGGGATTCATATTCAACTGTAGGTTATAACAGAATTGCACAATCAAAAAACAAAACATGGCAACAAAGAAAAAAATGAAAAGACCCTGTTTGCATACCCCTAGTTCTCAATACTATGTATTTTCCCCTTTTGTAATAGTTGTCTATGAGGCCCCTAATTCTTGTCTTGCCGGTGGTATAGCTGCCCATTTATCTTGGCAAAATGCCTCCAGGTCATGCAAAGTCTTTGGTCGTCTTGAATGAATCGCACGTTTGAGATCTCCCCTCGATGATATTAAGATCAGGAGACTGTGATGGCCACCCCATAACCTTCACCTTTTCTGCTGCAACCACTTGAGGGTTAACTTGGCCTTGTGCTTAGGGTCATTTTCATGCTGAAAAGTCCAAGAGTGTCCCATGCGTAGCCTTCATGCAGAAGAATGCAAATTGTCTGTATGTATTTTCTGATAACATGCTGCATTCATCTTGCCCTCAATTTTCACAAGATTCCCTGTGCCTTAAGAGCTCCCCCGCCCCTGCAAATCATCAGTGAGCCACCAGCATGCTTCCTAATGGGGATAGTATTCCTTTCAATATAGGCCTTGCTGACCCCTCACCAAACATAGCACTTATGGTTGTGACCATAAAGCCCTATTTTGGTATCATCACTCCAAATTACAGTGCGCCAGAGGGTGTGAGGCATGTCAAGGTGTTGTCATGCATATTGTAACCAGGCTTTTTAGTGGCATTGGCGCAGTAAAGGATTATTTCTGGCAATTCAACCATGCAGCTCACTTTTGTTCAAGTATTGTCGTATTGTGCTCTTTGAAACAACCACACCGTCTTTTTCCAGAGCAGCCTGCATTTCTCCTGAGGTTACCTGTGGGTTTTTCTTTGCATTCCAAACAATTCTTCTGGCAGTTGTGGCTGAAATCTTTCTTGGTCTACCTGACCTTGGCTTGGTTTAAAGAAATCCTTGAATTCTCTACTTCTTAATAGGTGATTGAACAATACTGACTGGCATTTTCAAACCTTTGGATATCTTTCTATATCCTTCTCCATCTTTATGAAGTTCCATTACCTTGTTACACAGATCTTTTGACAGTTCTTTTCTGCTCCCCATGGCTTAGTATCTAGCCTGCTCAGTGCATCCACGTGAGAGCTAACAGACTCATTGACTATTTTTACACAGACACTAATTGCAATTTAAAAGGCCACAGGTGTGGGTAACTAATCTTTAATTGCCATTTTAACCTGTGTGTATCACCTTGTGTGTCTGTAACAAGGCCAAACATTCAAGGGTATGTAAACTTTTTATCAGGGCCATTTGGTGATTTCTGTTATCATTATGATTTAAAAAGAAGCCAAACAACAATGTGATAATAAATGGATTCATATGATCACTATCCTTCATTAAGACATTTTTTGCATGATCAGTCATATTTTAAAAATAAATGCTAAAATGTCACAATTTCTGCCAGGGTATGCAAACTTTTGAGCACAACTGTATATAGTCAGTTGGATTTCTATATTGTCCATCTGGTGATGTCCATGTGTAGAGTCGTCTCAGAGGCTGTTGGAAGAGGGTGTTTGCTATGACCAGCAAACAGAATTCTACTAATCTCTTACCTGCTTCATGTTGTACTCCAAGAAGAAACTTGCCAGTTATCTTTCGGTTCCCTACTTCAGAATTCAAAACTCCTATGATGAGATTAACATAGTTACAAAGTTACATAGTAATTGAGGTTGAAAAACGATTTTCAGTACATAAAGTTCAACCTTTTAAGATATCCTCTGATCTGCAATATGCATATTAGTTGTTAATTGATCCAGAGGAAGGCAAACAGAAACATCCAAATGAAACTTAACCAATCATCTCAAAAGGGAAAAAATGAATTCCTTCCTGTCCACAGATACTGGTGATCAGACTCCTCTCTGGACTCCAGACACATCCGCATACACATCCGCAGCTTGGTGTCCACTTGGTTTTGGCCCAGCTACTTCATCAGGTCTAGGGCTACTCATACTCTCCGTTTGCTCTTCCTCTGTAATGTGGTAGGCACCTTTTTATCTGAAGGGTTCATCTTCCAGTGCCATATTTGTATGTCTCTGGTTGTGCTTGTCCATAAAGTTACCTTAGCAAAGCTACCAGAGTGGGTTGCTAGCTCCTTCTCCAGTGGACTGTGATTTGTGTGACTTATCTGCTATGACATGCCCATCTTGGGCGATCCTTCATGGTATAGCTCACAGCTTCATTGACATACACAAGCCCTTTCACCACGACAAGGTAGCGATCCAGAAGGGGTCTTTTGTTTGTAAAATTCTGACATCATTAATATCATACTGTTTATGTATACATCTATAATGGAAAAATATTTTGCTAATTTAATTAATTTTAGTCACACTAGTTCATTGGAAGTTAGGATGGCGCAAGCATGGCAGCCTGTGAATCTTGGCTTACTTATGACAAGTTTCTTACATTTGCTATATATATGTTTAGATAAACGTTTTCTGTGAATGTTAATTCTGGAAACCTTTATGAACACTGTATATCATCCCTGTTTAAATTAAGTGGCGTTTAATGTTATGTAAAATAACTAATACCCAGTACTATTAATACGATTCTGATTTCCTAAATATAATGTGCCCTCTACTAATCAGTGAGAGCACAGACTGTTTGAAAGTCAGATTCATTAAACCATTATAATACTGCCAAAAAATAATCAAAATGTTGTGAATTTTGATAAGTAGCATATTCTTTATCAGCCAATTCTCTCTATAAATATGTTCTATGTCTGTGAGAATTATTCAATGTATAGGTTAACTAAGGAAAAACAATTAACAAAAGATTTAAATGTGTAATTTCAGATACAGAGAATGCATATATTTTCCATGTTAATCCAATTCATTATCCTGCAAGCCTTGCATTTCCCAAGGGCTCAGGCTAACGGACAGCAAGTATTATGAAACTCAAAATGCAATTAATTCTCAGAAGAAGCACAATTGGAAGCCTTATGTTTCTATGGCAACCAAGAGGCTTAAGACTCGTAACATTAGATAAACTTTCAGGCACAAGAAATAAATATAGCTATTCCAAGCCCTTCATGAAAAGACTGGTGTATGAAATTGGAAGCATTTTCATCACTGAAATGTTATTTTAAAAAAAATAATCTAAAAACTCTAGTAGACTTATATATGTAAAAAGTCTGAAACCATATTAAATATAATGCTTTAACAAGCTGCTTATTAAATAAATGAATTCCATTATTTGAGAATATGATTAAAAAGACAAATGTATACATTTTGTTTGGCAATGCAGAATATGTTAAATAAATGTTTAGAAATGTTGGGTGTAAAGGAAAATAGTTATTCAGAAAAATGTAATAAAAGAAAACCCCTTTAATAATCTGTAATGAGACATCATGTCAAAGACACTTACGGTATGTAAGAAATGCAAATGACTTTTCATTTAAAAAACTTTTTATAAATTGTTTTTTATATATGTTAAATGACCACTACAAGACAAAAACACTTGTTTGTCAAGTATGTGCCAAACTAACAATGTTAGCAGTTGTGTAGGTAACAGACATAAAACATTTTATGTCAAAAAAAATACATTTTGGAAGACTCTGTTTCTCTGTTTAGGAATACATTTTGTTTTTGTTACATCCCTTCCTAAAGGCTGGATCATAAAGGGGGTATTTTGGCTATAAGTGGAGAGGCAGAGGGAAATATTTGAATAATATTGAAACTGACACCACACTTCCTCGCACTTGTCCAGAATCAGACTCTTTGATTCAGGAAATGCAACCATATCTCTCCAGAAATATAAACACTTCTTTCACACACTTCCATCCATATACCATGGATTCCACCAGGGCCCAGCAGAAGCATCTAAATGCATTTTTGCAAATTGAAAAATAATTATGGGGCTTTTTTCTGCTTATGCCTGCTCTTAGACTCACAATTTGCACTTTTTTTTTCCATTGTGCATTGACAGTATCAAGAGTTGGGAGCAGGAAAATAGAAATGTAAAACAAGTCAAGGGTCAGGTAACATAAGGAGAAAAGTCAACAAGCCAAATATCATGCACCAGACAGAAGAGTAGTCAAAATGAAGCCAATACATGTCCCAAGACATCCGATCAAGACAAGATGAAGAACAGGTAAAAAAAAAAAAAAAAAAACTTAGCACCAGGCAGTATCACATTGGCTCTCACGTGTGTCAGTCAGAGCTCCAACGTTTTGTGTGACAACCAGTAATGTATAGCATTACAATAGTTCATACACTCCTTGTTTCTTTATGTTTATTTATCTACTTGTCTAACACAGCCACAGGTACACGGGTGGGCACAGGTGTACAAACATCTTACAGCCGAGGACGTGGGGTTGATGCACTCAAAGAAGCTGAACAATGTACAAAGTGGTGAGGACTAATGATTGGCCTATGACAGGATGGAAGATTTAACAATGTGCTGCCTGTGACTGCAAATCTACCTGTCACCAAGTGATTCGTCTTCTGAAGAACACATGTGTGTATTGTGCCCTCCTTTGAATTCAAAAGTGGTGCATAAGATCTCAACATAAAAATTGCAATATCAAGTAAAGGGCAACTAATTATTAAAAGGACACATATTATTTAAAGATACTTAGTGTAAATATGGAACTGCAGAATGATGTTATTCTGCAAACTCACATTCAGATAGGGCATTTCCTAAATTAGTGCCAGATGTCAGCAGACCCTTCTGCTATCTCAAAGCCTGGTTTTATTGTTTCTTATCTGTAAAATAACATTGCCCATCCTTCTTATATTCTATTTCAGTGTCCACAATACCTCTGGGCCTCTGTCTCTCTCTCTCTCTCTCTCTGATACTGCATACACTCCCCCCAGGCCCTCACCCACCCACCCCTGGTTACTCTTCATTTATTGAGTCTTTAGATTTCATACAGCTGATTAATTGATTAATTAGCAACACCTGCTAACTATTCCTAATTAATCCTTTACACAAGGTCTTATCTTGCCTTTTGCTCCCTCATAACCTCCTGCCTTTTCCGCAGGCCCTTTTTCTCAACTTTTCCACATCATGTCTCCCACATAACCATATGTTGGCTTCTGAAGATATATCTCCTAACCAAGGCTCCTCACCTTACATTCCCATTTGTGCGTTATACTATCTGTAACATATTACTTACTAGAGCCACTCACCTCAAATTAATCAAATCCTTTCCTTTTCCTTCTAAATGCAAAATCATTCTAACTTTGCATACCTTCCTACCTAAGTAATCTTCACTTTCTTCCTGACACTTGCTATTCCTTATCTGTCTATTTTTCTCCTGGTTTCTGCCTCTTCCATTCCCTTTAGATTATAAGTAGCGAGCTTCCGATCTTGTTGGGTGCTCTGGGAAAAAAAACACTTTTTTACAAAGATTCTAAGCTCAAAACAGCTTAATTTTCTGCAATTTGTTAACATTGTACTTTTTCTTGATTTCATACCCTGTATAGCGCTACGGAATATGTTGGCACGTTAAAAATAAAAGTTAATAATAATAAATCATATACTGCATACACAGCGACTTTCCAGGCATCCAAAAATTACAAATTTCAACAGACAAACATGACTAGGTGGAATTCATATAATAAGCCACAAAACTTTAGGAAAACTAGTTTTAAGTACAGTCCAGTCTAGAATACAATATTTCATAAAATGAGCCAGAATGGCTTCTATGTGAAGTTTATGAAGGTTAATACATGAAGTCCACCTAGGCATATGTGTTTAATCATGTGTGTTTGGTGAAGTTGGAAAGTTGCCATTCTGGATCATTGTATTCTGGCCTAGATTAATTTATTTCTGTGGATTTTATGAAGTTTATTTCATAAATCCAACTTAGTCATGTGTGTTTTGTGAATGCAGTATTTCTGGCCTTCTGGAAAGTCACTGTTCCAGGTCATTTTACAAAATATTGTATTCTGAGCAAGGACAGGTACTTGGAATTAGTTTCTGTGTAATTTAGGAAGGTTTTTCCATGAATCCCACCTAGTCATGTGTGTTTGGTGAATTTGGAGTCTTTGACCCTCTGGAAAGATGCTGTTCCAGGTCCTTTTACAAAATATTGTATTGTTGCCCCTAACGGGTACTTGAAATTAGTTATTGTGGAATTTATGAAGGTTATTACATGAATCCCACCTAGTCATGTGTATTTGGTAGATTTAGTATTGCTGTCCCTCTGACAAGGCTGTTCCAGGTCATTTTAGGAAATATTGTATTCTGGCCGGAAACGGGTTCTTGAAATAAATTTATGTGGAATATATAACATGAATCCCACCTAGTCATGTGTGTCGGGTGAATTTGGTATTCCTGACCCCCTGGAAGTCGACGTTCTGGGTCATTTTATGAAAAAATGTTTTCTGGCTTGTTAAAGGCTTAATAAAGCATACTATCAGATGGGTTTTGGCTCTTATAGTTCTCAATTCTATTTAATACATCCCAATGATTTTAGCATGAATTCCTTTTATAAAGGGTGCATTTTGGCCTTTCCAGGTAATATTTAGTTTTTTAAAGGGTTAAAAAGTATTGTATTGAATTGGTATTGATTCTAAAATATAACACCTGGGGAGGCAGGGAAGAGACATCTGCTTTTGTTGATATGGGCATTTTAATTTGTCCTAATTATTACACATCTCTCTGTACTGTGCTACCTAGAAGATGAGCTGGAAACATAAGGAGTACGATTAAAATAGGATACTGTAAAAATGTCTCATATACAGGCAATTTTTAACATGACTTCAATGTGTGTATTATAAATATAACTTATTATATACAACTCTAGTGTTAATAATTGGTTATTACAATTGTGTGTTTGTATCAAGACATTATACCTCCT
This sequence comes from Discoglossus pictus, assembly GCA_027410445.1. NCBI lineage: Eukaryota > Metazoa > Chordata > Amphibia > Anura > Alytidae > Discoglossus > Discoglossus pictus. The sequence continues at coordinate 51,351,173 of CM050171.1, read as the reverse complement.
GTCTTTTTGGTATTATTCCCACAAATATATATATTCATTTATATTTTATATATGTGTATGACTGTAATTAGTTTTAAACCAGGTCTGTTCAGTGAGAAATGGCAACAGGTTCGGGTAGCCTCACTCAAAATAACTCAGAGAATCACAAATGGTCTTATTTTCCGTTTAGAGAGGTGTATAAATGACATGTGTACATTTCTAGAAAGCTAACAACTGGTGGAACTCAGCCTAAATCAAAATTATTGCTATTTATGATGTATGGAGAGGGTGGGACATAGCCCAAATTTTAATATAAAAAGCCAAGAATCTATGGAAGAGATGGCACGGGACGGAGAGGGGCACAGAGACTGACGAGCACGGGGCAAACAGAATGATGGTTAACAGACACACACGGAAAGAACCTGATGGAAAGTGAACTTCAAAAGCTGACTTTAGGATGTAGTATACTGTATATTTATATAACATCATGTAGAATTCATATAAGTTTTATATTTGTAAATATCGTCAATACTTCTTGTCTGTTATCTGTTTGTGTAAACCCAGTGTGTAACTGTATCTTGATTTATGTAAAATATATATTTTTAATTATACCTTATTTACATGGGCAGGTTGTTTCTGAAACTGCTGCAAAAAGGTCACTTTCTTCTTGTGAAATTCAGGCCCTGAGCAAACCACTTGGTTCTATAAGTTGTAATAATAATCTGGTTAATATCTTGATGAGGATAGAACAATTTTCAAAAATGAATGTGAATTTAACAGAGTCAGACACATTTGCTGTGATTGTGGCTTGTTTAGATCAATATTTAAGATCTAGTCTGTCCTCTGAGGTTTTTATAGAACATAGGTCTAAAGAGCATTTGGTTAAATAGATTTTAAATGCACAAGTAGTTGCTTTTGGCAACTTCACTCAGAAGAGAGGAGAATCTGTACAATCTTGTAGTGATAGATAGTTTGTATTTTATAAACTTACACTCCCTTCTGGTACTGAGGCTAATCATAATGATGAGATTTATAAGAAGGCCTTATTAAAAAGATGTCTGCCTGAAATTCTAAATATTGTTGGTTTAACAGTATCTACCAACAACCAGTTTTTTAAGATATTATATTATCTGTCCCTCTATCTTTTACATGGTTTTCTAATATATAATATAGGACCTTTTTTAGGAAAAAACTCTATATTTCTTTTGTACAGTGAGGGTGGGCCAAATTCTAAATTATATATATGTTTTTAATTTCATATACATATACTAAAATGCCTACACTGCCAGCGTAACACTTTTGCTGAGTAAATTGTATTTTGTTTTTTTATAAACTGTTGCCACAATGAGGACTGTACATGTAAGTGAGCATTTTAACTATAATTTTTGAGAAGCAGTTACACACTCTTATTTTTGTGTTTTAAAACCTCATTAAGACTGTTTGTGTTGTTGCTTGTGTTTTTTATTAATGGTAACAAGTGTTTAGAATATTTTTATACAGATTGCACGGTATCCTTTATTTTGATGAAAATACGTAGAGTTTTAAATTAACAATGAATCATTCAGTCTGGATTTTTTTTTTTTTTTGAAGGACGGGTGGTGCACAATGGAACCTCACCAAGTATTCATATAGTTTCAGAACTAGAACATTCTGGAGCTACATGAATATAAATGTATACATACTACAGTTAGGAATACTAATATAGTACTGCAAGTAATACATTTAGTATAATAACCCCAGTGGTCAGTCATTTGTTTCTATCACTTTAGCTCTTGTTTAAATTGTTTATCTCTGTCAGGTACAAAGACCATTTTAGAATTAGATCATCCTAATTTAGGAATGGTTTGGATTGTTGGATTATTATGATTTGTTGTTTTTATTATTTTCGTTTCTCTTGTTACAGAAAGCCAGACTTGGAAGTAATATGGAGGAATTGAGTAAGATGTTCAACCTTAGTGATTTCACTGAGATCCTGCTGCATTCTTTACGTGTGGTTATGGGTCTTATAATTTCCTGAAGCTACAGAGAGATCCTGGTTTATCACACACATCTACCATTTACTGAGTCACATTAAATGTTTTTCACTAATAATAAAGTTACTACAGTGGGCTACAAGTTTTTCCACAGGTGCACACAATAAACTGTCCTTTGGTGACTCCGAGAATCACAAATGCTCTAATTTACAGTAAAAACAGCAAGCCTTAGGGAGGTGTATAAATGATGTATACATTTATAGACAGCTGACAACTGGTGGAACTCAGTCTAAACCCGCAAGTGGTTGATGGGTAGCTTTACAGGGCCAATTTAATAACCGCAAGCTATGCGCCGGTTTTGAATGTTGATTGAATTTAATAGGGCTGTATGTTTACTGTGGCCTCCATTAAATTAAACATCTACTGTCCGGCATTGGCCTACAGGGATGAAATGAACAATAAGATCTCCTGCTCTTTTTCAAAATGTTTATTGTCAACCTTAATGTGACTCCCAGGGAGACGTCTGGACTTTGGGACTGTTACCTTTTGTCGATCCCTGGCTTGCCAATAGTTACTATTGTTTAAAGTTTATAATTGGGCGTGTGTCTGTGTGTGTATTATAAACAGGATATATACCGGGTATACTGGAATTACCTCAATAAAACACACACACAGCAGTGTGTGTGTAATATACACAAGACAGTGTGTGTGTGGCCTTAACAGGCAGGACTTATTATAATGTCTGTCACAACTTCCCAGACATAGGGACTTTGTGGCTATCACAATTTCATGGACTTTGAGACTGTGAGGGTTAAGACTGTGTGTTTTTTGTTTATTGCTATGATTATTAATATTAACATACTAGCGACTTGCCTGTCAAAAAATGACGGTCAATAAAAGAAAGTGTTGAAATGCTGTTTGTCACACAATGTGAGTGTACTATGTGCCTCAACTATATAGACCCCTCTAACACACTAATGAACGCATGTAATAACACTATAAGTGCCATTAGGGTCATCCAGAACCCTCATGACCCAAAGTGTAAGCACTACACCATTTTAACCCAGTCACTTATGGCGGTCTATCCAGACCCTCATAAGCCTCTATTTAACTCCATCAGTCCCATAAGGGTATATTATGACCATTATGGGCCTGTTACAACCCAACATTAACCACATAAGTGCCATGACGGTCCTAAAGGACAATCATGTCACTAAGCATAAACACTACACTATAGCCCCCCAATAAAACATTAAATATCAACTAAACACCCTCTACACTAACCTATCACACCTACACTACCTACCTACCCCCTAATAACCCCCACCACTCTAATTACAGATATAAAAAAAACTAAAGTCATCAAAAATCTACATTACATAAAATAAAATAAAACTAAAATCACCCAAAATAAACAAAGGAACATTACAGAAAATAAAAAAAATACATTACAACCCCCCCCCCCCCACTACAGTATAAAAAAAATTACACACCTGAAAAGGAAATACATATAAGACATACAATACAATACAATTAAATACAATATAATACAATACAATACAATTCAATTCAATAGAATACAATAGACCCCTATGTAATATACATCCTCCTATCTAATATACATCCCCCTATCTAATATACATCCCTCTATCTAATATACATCCCCCTATCTAATATACATCCCCCTATGTAATATACATTCCCTTATGTAATATACATCCCACTATGTAATATACAATACTATCTATCAAATATACACCCCCCTATCTATCAATCTAATATACAATAAATACTATCTATGTACTATACATCCCCCATCTAATATACAATAAATACTATCTATATACTATACATCACCCTATCTATCTATTATACAGTACATGCTGTCTCTATATAGCAACCCTAATTCTAAGCTACAATAAAATAATGAAGACCACTTATCTTACATAAAATAACTAAACATTCTAAATATTCTAAATATTATACTCACCTTTCCAGCATGTCCCGTTCCAGCATGTCACGTCCTCCATCTTTGCCTCTGCGGCGCTGCCCCTGTTAAAAAAACAAAAAAAATTACATTAGCACACATACATAAACATAAAACAAAGTGAAATAAACACAATCTACATTGTACTTACCTCCCCATGATGTCTCTGGCCTCCTGGAGTTCTGCTCCGGATGGGACCTGGAAGCATCCGTGCGTTAAAAAAAATAAAAAAAAACGACACACATCCGCCCTGGCGGATGTCTCCGACGCTAATGAGCTTCCTACGGAGTGTTCCAGAATAAAATTGGCAATGGCGGCTTCTGAATGAGAAGATGCCAATTGTGAACCAATGAGAAAGGGATACACCCCAAAATACCACGCTGATTGGATAATACACCTGTCAATCTTTATTTGAACCAATCCGAAGGCTTTATTGGCATCAGTCAATCACAATGGAATATACCCCCACGTACTGATTGGTGAAGACATCTGCGCCTTCTCATTGGCTGTAATATTGATTGACATTAACAATTGCCAATGAGAAGGTGCAAATCCATCACCAATCAGGACGTGGGGGTGTATTCCATTGTCATTGGCTATTGTCAGTGCAACCAATCAGAATGCGCAGATGCTCCAACCAATCACCCTGTGGGGGTGTATTCCATTGTGATTGGCTGAAGGCATCTGCGCCTTGTGATTGGTTTAAATAAAGATTGACAGGTGCATTATCCAATCAGAGTGGGATTTTAGGGTGTATCCCTTTCTGATTGGCTCACACATTGGCGCCTCCTGATTGGGTGAATTTGATAGACAGCGTTTTCAACCAATCAGAAGGCGCCATTGCCTATTTTCTTCCGGAAAAGTCTCCGGGAGCTTCATTAGCGTCGGGGATGTCCGTGAGTGCGGATGTAAGTTTTTTTGTTTTTTTTTACAGTGCGTGGCAGAAGAGGAACAGGAAGAGGCCGGAGACATCGCGGGGAGGTATGTACATTGTAGATTATGTTTATTTTATTTATGTGTATTAATGTTATGTTTCTTTTAACAGGTGCCGCTCCGGAGCAGAAGAAAAGAATAAGAACGGGACATGCCGGAAAGGTGAGTATAATATTTAGAATGTTTAGAATGTTTATTTATTTCCTGTAAACGTGTTGCACTAATTTTCTTATTTTTTTTCTCCCTAGGTGGCTGATCTCAATGGACATCTGCAAAGGTAAGTGGTCTTAATCATTTTATTTTAGCTTAGAATTAGATTATTTTATATATAGATAGCATTTATTGTATGTTAGCTAGGGGTATGTGTTTTATATAGATAGCATAGAATGTATTGTATATTAGATTGTGTTATTTATTTAGATAGATTGGGGGATGTATATCATATAGATAGGATGTATATTAGATTATGGCATTTATTTAGATAGATTGAGTGATGTATTTTAGATAAATAGAATGTATTGTATATTAGATAGGGGTGTATTGTATTGTATGTATTTGTATTATATTGTATTGTATTATATTATATGCATTATATTGTATGTATTGTATGTATTTGTATTATATGTATTTCCTTTTCAGGTGTGTAATTTTTTTTTCTGTTGTGGGGGGGGGGGGGGGTTGTAATGTTTTTTTATTTTCTGTAATGTTCCTTTTTTTATTTTTGTGACTTAGGTTTTTTTATTTTCTGTAATGTAGTTTTTTTGTGATTTAGGTTTTTTATTTTATCTAATTAGAGTGGTGGGGGTTATTAGGGGGTAGATAGTGTAGTGTAGGTAGTGTAGGTGTTAATAGGTTAGTGTAGAGGGTGTTTAGTTGCTATTTAATTTTTTTGGGGGTGGTATAGTGCAGTGTAGTGTTTATACTTAGTGTCATGATGGTCCTTGAGGACCGTCATGGCACTTATGTGGTTAATGTTGGCATCAAAGGGTTAACCAAAGTCCCTACAAGTGTAGATGGCCATTTAGCCATGCAGGCTCATTGACCCCTTTGGAGTTCATACAAAAGGAACTTACTGATACATGCCTGGGACTGAACCCTCCCTATGGTCTGTAGTGTTTATGTTAATATTATTGTGTCTGTTTTCTGTGGAGCTCTTGGAGGACATATGCTGGTTCTGGTTCTATTCCTGCTAAGAAGGTTATCAATAAAAAAACACAATTCCACTGAACTAGGTATTTTTCAACCCCTTTGAAGCAGTGACACTAAACATTGCACACATATGTATAATGAATAAACAGATACTTATATAAACACATGCACCGAATACATATATGCATAAGTAACTCAGACATACAGAACAACCTCACACTGCACTGCCTGTTATCTACCTGCTACTTATTATGTGTCCGCCAATTATGTTTCCCGTTATCTGCCCTCAACTTTGTTGTTAAGGTTGTTAAGGAAAGATCTCCTTAACCTAACCCCTAAACCCTGTGTCTAACCTCTAAACCCTAACTCTAACCCCTAAACCCTAACCCCTAACCCTAATACCTATCCCTAACAACAAATTATGCACTGACTAGAGAGGAGGAGACACCGGAGCAATCCTGAGAGATCACATACTGTCCAAGAGGGATGAACTGCCGGAAGAACCAAGATGCAGCCTGAAACAGGGTGGTGGGCACATAACCGGATTCCCTTTGCAGTTCCCAAAGTAAGATTTCTAGCATTAGATTTACATTTGGTAATAAACTGTACACATACTTTCTCTCCAGGCAGGGCTGAAGTATTTTGCCACCTCTCATGACTGACTCACCTGAGAGGTCAATTTCTAAATCAGGAGGGTTGTGAAGTTCTTCTGTCAATCTAAACGTTTTTATATATTTCTTTAAGTTATGAACAATTATTCTGTATATAATATCTCCAGTTATAGCTTGAAGACATTTCCTCCCTCTATTAGACTTCCTAATAGTTGGTATGGTTCGGGTTCCCTCCCTTCTCCTTGATGTGGAGAGTGCAATAGGGAACATTTACATTGTCATATTGGTAACCTGAAGTGGACTGTCTTTTTCTGAAAGAACCTGGGATGGGGGATTCCTTCTTATAGCCGGAGCACTGGCACACATAATAAACATGCTGAGGATTCTCCCTCCCTTTCTCCCTGCTCTCAGGCATGAGTACTATTTGTACATTATTTCCTAGGTGTACTGTGATGGAACCATTTCATTTATGTTTTTGTGTAACTTTTTTTTTTTAAGAATGTGTGCCTCTACTTTTAAGACATGATCAGCTTGACAATGCACTTATGGTGTTTGTAAGGCAAACCTTCTCCTGGAGATCAAGTACAAGCTATACAATACACCTACATCTCCTCAAGCTGCGGTACTAATAGATCCTTTGACTAAGACTACTGTTAAAGCTATGTAGGGTTAAAGTAGACATCTTGGTCATTACTGAGCTCTTGACAATCTAATTGTGATTTTGTTTACTCAGATGTTTCTGATACGAGAAATGTCACTTATCTGATTACTATTCTGACTCTGGCTCGTCCTCCATGTGGGATGATGCAAAGGGATTGTTTAAATTTTTTTCATTGCAACAAAGTGGATTAACTGTTAAAAGAAATTCTAGTCTTGTTAGATTTTAGAGAGTAAGATTCAGTCCAATCAATTTTTAGTTTGGATTTTCAAAGGTGCTGTAAGTGCACTAAATTTAAAGTCACACGGTTGTGATATACTCCTTTTATGTTTGTTTCCACGTTGTATTTGCTATATGTATTTATATTTAGTAAAACTTTAAATGTTGCATGTCACAGTATCCATGTACATTGGACTATTTGCTGGACTCTTTTGGGCTTAGCGTGACAGACTTTGGGGCTCAACAAAATCCCACAAGTAACCTTTTTATTTTGGGACGCTTGGTTACTAATACCTGAGACTATCAACAGGGACATGAAATGTGTTAAGGACTGTAACAATCTATCTTTCATTTACGTGTCATGTTTAAAGAATTGATGTGTACATATAGTCCAGTCATGAGTGTAATGTGTGAGTATAGTTATACCATGGATGGAATGTGTGCATATAGTTACTGTCTGGCATCTTGCTTATATAATACAAAGTTAATGCAGTCACATATGGGACAAAGGGTTAAGTTCTACATGAATTTATGTGGATTTACGAATACTGAGAGCGACTAGGCGTGCATCCTCTCTGGCTTCAGTCGTACAGGGGGTTGTAAAAGATAGCAGATCAGATGTTTCAGGAGGGGATTGGTGTGGGATGTTGGTAGCCTTAGTTACAAGGTGGGGCTTAGCTATAGGGGGGGGTTATTTTGTGATGTATGTTCTATAAAAAGAAGAGAATAAACGGTCAGTTGCTTCTGGAATACATGATTAATGGTGTGGTTCCTTTAGTTATTTTCTAACTGTATCTGGGCTGTGACTTTGGTCACCTTACTACCTATCCCCATCCCAGCTGTATTCCTGCTGTGGCAAAAGGTCTGAGGTTACTGGGGAGAGTCTGGCTTAGGACCTGCTCACTTACAGAGGGGGTTCCAAATTAATCCCAGATGACACTATGGGGTAGGGTCGGCTCTATGAAGCCTTCTCAAGCCTCATAAGAAGAGCCCATTTACCTTAAGTATGTTTACTTTTCCCAGTCTATATGTTGTATCACTGCCCTTAGATCATTACAGTTTGCCATTTTAAAGCTATGAATTATTGTTGGCCTTTTAAACCTTTGTTTTTTTAACTCAAATGAGACTGTGTTATAATCACTGTTCCTAAGAGTTCCGGTTGTTCAACATTTGATATTATATCAATATTATTCATGATGACTAACTCCAAAATAGCTTAATTTCTAGTAGGTTCTTGCAAAATTTGGGACATATAATGATCTCTTAGTTGAATTGCTGGTTTTTGCTCCAATTGCTCCAGTTTATTTAAGAGTAGTTAACATCTCCCATTATTAGTTTGACCATGCATAGCTGCATTCCCAATCTATAGCAATAAGTGCAATTCCTTACTTTCACTTATATATGGGGGTTTATAGTGTCATGTCTATGGGATCAAACTGTCATGGTCACTGTAAGTAGTGGGGCTATATACTTCAGTGGGAGCTAATGGAGATTAATTGAGCTGTCAAATGTCTTAACAAACTTGTCAGCAGAATACTAAAACATTTGTTTCAACAAACAGAGGTCGTTTGTGATTGTAACTGGTATCTCTTTGATCCTCTGTTTGTTAGCTTACCACCCATTAAGTCACTTGCCTTTATTCATGTCCATGACCCTATGGAAGTCAATAGGTGCCGAATTGTCTGAACCTCCCCAGAAAACAGCCAAAACCCTTCCAACTATGTACTCTGTTTGTATCTGATTTCTAGTCGGTTCAAAGTCGGATACCTCAGATATTGCCTGGAGCTATATAGAAATAACTTGTCCATGTGTGGAACTGCTCTACTGCAACTTATCCCTGCCTGGAGCTATCACAGGCGATGCTCTTGCTAGACATCCACTGGAGGGGTATCTCGAGTATATTGTGTTTCCCCGCTAGCTTCCGCTAGGTTTCCGGTATAGGGGGATGCCATGCCACAGTACTGGGGAACTTAATGTGCAGGAGAAGATGGGGACTTCTTGCTGATTTAAAGGGACCTGAACCCAGTTAGCGCAAGGGTAGAGGGACACGTATCAAACCAGAATTGGTGTCTTCACTATTGTTTAAAGTGAAAATCCCCTAAAGAGTCATAGAGCATTGATCCAAGAATAAGTGAGATTAGTTTATCAGCCATCCAGGCTCCCATCCTGCATGGGGTTGATTAATAAGGGTGACATAACTTGAGTGACAGGTCCTCCATGTGGCTCAGGTAAGGATCCCTGGTGATTGGACCAGACTATGTTTACTCAAGAATTGGGCTTGTCTTGATTGGTACCTGGTAACCATAAATATGTTGTACTTGTCCCATTAAAGTGGTGCTCTGTTTGGAATCACATAATAATCGTGTGTATTTAATTCTGTGGAAAAACTTACACCAACCTGGGGTAACTATGCTGATCCTGCCTTGGATGCTAAGTTGCAGTTAATAACTTCTACAGATCCTAGTATCCTGTCCTAACGCTGGTGTTTTGGGGGTAATTGTCCTTTCCTTTGCCTATAATCCTGTTTGCATAATATTTTTTTTAGGATTTGTTCCTCCACTGTTTAATTCAAACCACCAGGTTTCAACATTATCACTAGATCCACCTTAAATATCTTCTCTGAATATAGGCTTTAAATCAGGTTTAACATGCAGGACAGTTTTTCCTCTTCTTCTATCCTTGGGCATATCTTTTCTAAATAGGTTATAAGCCTCCAAATGAATGCCCAGTCATGAGAATTATCTCACCATGTTTCTATAATTTATATCAAGTACCATTTCCCATTAACTGTTAATAATTCTAGCTCTCATAATGCAGGTTTCTTGCATTAGCAAGCATACATTTTAGGATTCTACTTCTATGTATGTTTGAATAACTATATTTGAGTTACTTACCATGACCACCCTATTGACTATTCTAACCCTCCCCCTTCTCCTGCACCATGATTAGGTAAACAATTCCTTATTCCACCCACACACACACTTTCTACCAAATTAGTTCCATCTAGTCCCTCCCACCCTTCTACTAGTTTAAAAACTCACCCAACTTTTCTACCATCCTATCCCAAGCACACAAACACCCTCTTCATTCAGGTGCAATGTACTCGTGAGACATCAGTATAGTGCCCTAAAAAACAAAATCTCTTTCCTGCACAATTTTTTGCCACATTTTAACCTCCCTAGGCTCCGTATGTCTCCATGGGCTAGCACATGGCACTGGAACTACCTTGGAGGTCCTTGCCCTAAGCATGTTTCCTAGATCTATAAAAACATTTTACCAATATGTACCAAGAACACTGGGTTATTTGCAGGCCCTATAAATAATTTATCTACCTTTTCCACAACATACCGAACCCGAGCACTCGGGAGGCAGCAAACTATACCTTCCTAATAATAGAGTCCCCTACCACCAAAAACTCTGCCTCATCTGTCCTCGCTCTCCTCCAGTAGAACTGTTCTGCCAGCTGTTACATTGGCATTTCTGAATTGAAATTCCCAACAGTTTCAATCAATCTTGCAAATATTTTGTTTGCCAATTCAGAACTGGCTTGCCTCCACTGCTTCTCCTTTTATCCGTAATCCAGAATTTTTTAGATAACCTTACATGGGACATGCATGTAATACGTGATCTCTCAACAGGGCATGCATGTAATATGTGATTTCTCAATCCAGAGATACTCCTGCTGTTTTGTTAATATCAATATGCTCTGATGTACTGATCTCAGTTAACCTCTAGATGGTGGTATACGGTTATTTGTTAATATTACTGATATTGCTTTGCCAAAAATGTGTTTACTAATGTGAAATTAGAAATTTAGAATTTGAGTGATAGGAAACACAGGATCATTTTAAATAGTTCTGAAAATTATGATTGACCACTCTGACCAGAGAAACTCCTGATAGTTTACTTGTCGGAGTGTAATTTTGTCAAATTAAGTGCAATATTTCTCTATGCAAAGTCACTTTGTAGATCTATAAGTCTATATGAAGATATTACATACATTGGGACCTATTCTATTAGAAGGCTGAAAATAACTCTGACCTGTAATTTAGCCTGCAGGTGTTTTTTTCTCTAAATAGCTAGATGTATTCTATTGCTGCAAACCCATAATTTACATCTTTTAACCTAAACACGTAAAACCATGCCTGCCTTCATAAGCTTTCAGGGAGCGTGATTATATGATGCTCGCATTGTGTAACCAATCCCACAATTTAAGTGCACCACAGCCATAGGAGCCAATAGAAACAGGCTACGGAACAGTGATTAACAGGGAGAGATAATAAAGTTGAGAGATTCACATTCCTGCATTGATTGTGTTGTAGATTTTCACAAAATAGTATGCAGGTCCAAGAGCTAGAGGTTTCTAGTCTTTGCGAGAGAGAGAGGGAGAGAGAGTAGACGATTTTGGAGAGCAGGTTATTACGGTTTTATTGCTTTATATTTAATTAACTTAAACTTAATTTAGACGTAAATACTTATTTTACAATTAATACAGGTGTGTAGGAACTATGGGGACAATGACAAATCCCCCAGATTAAATAAATAAGGGGCACAGAATATAGCAAAGATAAACTTAATCATGCATTACCAGATTTTGCCAGTGCTATGGAGTTGTATGTATTTCCCATGAATTTTTTGACCCATAATGTATCTATATATATATATGTGTGTGTGTATAGATATATTGGGAATTTAGCCAAAGAAATAAAAAAAAAAGTTTTTAAGGGGTACTGCAACAATAGGGACCTCCCAGAGCAGGGCCCCAGTGCATTGCACAGGGTGCACTGGCGGTAGATCTTGTTCTTCCTGTCCTGCGAGTAGAGTTGAATTATCCCCCCCATATTTTTTGGGGCTCCTACGTCCATGACTTAATCTATCAAAATTCATATTAACTGATAACACATAATATATATACACACAAAGTAATAATATACACAGGTAAACATATAGATAGGTCACAACATACACACACTCTCACCCCCCACCCTATATTTCAACAAATAAAAAATACACATACTTTGTTTTTTTAAATCAGAAATATTTACATATGCACTTATTTTGATTTATCCTTATATTATTTTTGGGATTGATATGGAGGATGGAGCGAGGAAGAGAAACAGGGAGGAGAAGAGGATGGAGGTTAGAGTGGGGAGGAAGTGAAGGGTAGGAGAGGGAGGAAGAGAGGGAGTGGATGTGAGGGTAGGAGAGGGAAGGGAAGAGGGAGTGGAAGGGGAATGCTAGGTCTGGTAGATCTGGGGAGGAGGTTTAGAGGTCAGGTAGAGGGAGGGAGGGATTCACCTATAGTCATAGGCACACAAGGACATGGTGATCCTCCTCAGTGCCATCCGTGACCGCCCCACTATTCTTGCAGGGGAGGGAAGTTAGGCCCAGGAAAAGTTCCCAGACCTGGAAAGAGGTAGCAGCTACAGTTGCAGCAGTCGTTATTGCAAAAAGGCATGTGAGGTTGGTAAAGCATTGTTTCGATGACAGCCAGGCCAAGGTGAGGAGGATGATGTCAAAAGGAGGAGAGAGAGCAGTGAGAGCTCCACGTGGTGGCCCCTAAGTGACTGTCAAGTACAATGAGTGGGAGAAGGTGCTTAAGGAGATGTTGAGCCATGTGCCCTTCGCTGGAGCTCCAGGCCTGGTGGCCCCACAGAATACAGCCCTCATGTCAGGTGATTATCATATATACCACACACAAAGCTAACACAAAAACCATGTAAATGCTGGTCACCAATGAGAGTGAAATTTCAGCTCCCTGGATTCATCAAGGGATAAAGTTAGTTGGCACAACACAGGTAATCACCTAATAGAGAGTCCATGTATGGGTGTGATCACTGCAGCATATGAAAAAACAGACTCTGTAGGGATGAATGTGCAGTGTAGTGTACTAGTCTAGCAGGGAACACCTCTTAGCAGCATGTTAACATCTATTGCTGAGATATGGCCACTGGTTGGTTAGTATGACAACTGCCCAGCAAGTTCTGAAGAGTATGTGTATGTATATCCAGAAAGCAGCAACATTCAAGCTATAGTTATGCGCCAATAACAACCAAGCTCATAATGCAAAGAATTGATCACATCTAGCAGATGATAGCCCCACATAGTAGAAATTAAGTGAACCCTCCAGGTTCAAGACAACAAGATGTGAGACAGATAGGAACATACAACAATCAAAGGATCATTCAGTATAATTAACTCATATGCCATTCTTCTCTCATTTTTACCTTGCAGAAGGTCTTCATCCGCTAGTGAGCCAGAGGCGTTGGCGATGGCTCATTGGGAGCTGGATGTCCAGGACTGTGCCCCTGGCCAACAGGAACCATTGCAGGAGGAGGAGGCAAGGAGAGAATCAGAGGGCCTGCGATATGAGGAGGAGGACTCCCGCTTTATGCGGTCAGTGTGGATACCTGTTAGCTTTTATGCCGCACCTGTGGCACTCAACCCCCCTGGCCTTCAATAGATAGACTCTCCACCCTGGCTCTCCTACTGGATCAATCCAAAGTCCTTTCCACCTCCACCTCCTCCTCCCACCACAAGCACAACCTTAGTATTTATATCGTTTTTCCTCCAAATTTTTTTTTTGATTTTTACCATAATTACTTACTATATTGCTGATATTCAGAAAACAATGCATATGTGTAATTGAATTGGACTACATAATCCATGAGTTATTGCATCTATTTTATTGAGCAGATGAAGACTGGGTGTAGGTGCTATGCGCATTACTGCTTAATTCTATTAAATGGAGTGATGTCTGATGAGATATCTATTCATCACATTATGGTTCCTTTGGTGTACTGACCACATGTGATTCTAGTAGATTCTAGGCATCATTATTATTATACAGTATTACTGAGTAGCTTTACATCGGTCCTTTTTTGCAGAACAGCCTCTAACCCTGTCAGACCCACCCACACCACACCCATAATATTATACATTTATGAGTGTGCTCTGTATATATTATAAAGTTTTGTTATACTATGTGCTTTTAATGGTTAATGTTTAGGGACATCAACATACATAACATTTATGTAACAATCATATATGTGTACTTAGATAACATTTCTGTTGGGGGGGGGGTTAATGGTGGGAGGTGGGTTAGCAGCTCCCATGATGGACCTCCCCCATACCCGCTGCTTTTCCATTATGTATTTGTGGACATCTGTCATTAACCATTCCAAGATTATTGTGGGAAGCGTACCTGGGAAAAAGGCCAGTCTGCGTTGGAGTTCTCTTCCACACTCATTCTGTGTGCTGTCCGTAAGAGGTGCTGTAGCCACTGCCCGGTTCCTTTCTGTCTGCATCCCTGTAGTCCGCGGCTGCCTCCTCAACATGGAACGCTGTCCGAAAACTAGCCGGTTCCATCCTGCTGTAGCCAGGGGCGCTGTACGGATACTAGCGTTGCCCTCAATTTGTAACTCCACGGAATGGTGTCTCCTGTAGCTGTCCTTCTGACCGTGGGAACAATTCCGCCACTTGCCACCAAATGTAACGGAGTTGGAACACAAATCCAATATCTCCGCTGGTATACGGTAAAATATCCAAGAAGCACTAGTCTCACCATCCCCAACCTCCCATATTGGATGACACTCAATTGGGAGTCAAAGAACACTGTCTTTATTTTGTTATGTGCAGAAATATATATACACATCTCTTCCCACAGGCAATACACATCCCCCATAGTTGGCCACACAATACACATAGAGGGACAATAGGTGGGTCACACCTCCCTGAGGCTACCTGGCTACTTTGATACAATCAGACATTGATTAGATCATCCTTCCCTTTGTTCCATCTTCACAATGTGAACACTTCACACAATGGACCTCTTTTGCTTATGAGGAGCCCTTGTAATAGGATTATCTATTATGCCAAGGTCTGCAATAGTCGGTGCTATTATTCTGCAGAGCATAAACCAACATACATACAGTATAACAGTAGGATCATATTTTAACCATAATAATTAAATAACCATAAAACAGGGTAAAACAGTGATGGGTTCCGTTTCAAGGGGTAAGCTTTCCCACTTCGGTGTATAATACCCACATGCCTGATGCTGAATTAATCCGTTTACTACTATAAGGTAACAGCTTTATTATTTATCTGCAAGTACACTTGGTCTTATGGGATAATATATCGGAATTAGTTAATCAGTTATTGGGACAGCCGGGATAGTGCAGTTTTGATTACAGCATTGTGCTGCTTATCAAAACAACTAGGTGGCAATTATCTCTATGCTGACCAAGCAAAATCACATTTAAGCTCCAAAAATTATGAGTGATCTGGTCAATTTTCCTTAGGGAACACATAGAGATCCACTTCAACAAGCATTACCAGCAACTGTAAGCTGTCATCTTCTCAACTAGACAGGTGCTGGTTTAGTTTATTACAACATTTTTCTATGTGGGGTATTTCACGTTATTTACAAGGGGCAATTTCTAATAGCTTATCCCCAGAGTAAAAGCGTGCTATTGATATACTGTATAGTATATCTTGTATGTTTACACTATTGCATATACACATTTTTATATATGTTTTTTCTATAATAACATATATTTTTTTAGTTTTTTTCTTTAATTTGTGCTACAAAATTTTCAAATAGAGTCTTGTGTGTTTCTATGGTGTGCTGGGGAAAGGCACTGTAGACCCAGTACACATAGAGACTCGTTATGTACATTGATATTTTACTCTATTTCATTTAGAGAGTTGTTGTTTATTTACTGTTAGACACAATAAATACACACAACACATACACAAAAAGCTTACCTACAGCAAGAGGGAGCATCCAGGACCTCAAAAAATGAAAAAAAAAATTCTGTAAGCAAGAGAAAAAATGGCCGCCGAACAAAACGAAAACGAGGCTACAGCACTCTAAACACGCAAAACACCACAAGAAACTCGCAAAACGCCACAAAAGACCTACGGATATTCCACTAAGAAGCATACCACACATTACCAGCCATTTAACGACAATGCGGAAGTAAACGACTACGCTAACGGTTTAGTCTCGCGAACGCACATTATTACACTGAACACATTCATCACGCTTACACAGCAGCTCCACACCACTAATGCTGCAGCAACATCAAAACAGATTGCCAGCTCTTCAACACAATGCTTCAAAATAGGTAAACTATATTCATTTAGTAATGTATTATATATTTTATTATTATACACCAAACAGCATTAGCTACCTTACAATTTTATTGCCGTCATTTTTTGACGGGCAATTCTCTAGTCACATATATAGTTGTGAGCATGCGAGACGTTGTTCACTCTTGCAGGCTCGCGCAGCGAGCCTGCGGTTCTCGCAATGCGAGAGCCTCAGTTGCTGGCATGGAGCGCCGAAGGTGCTCCTTGCCAGCAACTGCGGCCCTCGTAAAAAAGTATGAGACACATTACGCCCAATTACGACCTCGCAAAAAACGTCTGCAACCCGCGGACATGAAAAAATTAAAAACACAATAAATACACACAACACATACATAAAAATCTTCCCTACAGCAAGAGGGAGCATCCAGGACCTCAAAAAATGAAGTTACAACTCAATTTAACTCAAAATAAAAGAGTTTAGACACTAAAAAATTCTCTAAGCGAGAGAAAAAATGGCCGCCGAAAAAAACGAAAACGAGGCTACAGGACTCTAAACACGCAAAACACCACCAGAAACACGCAAAACACCCCAAAACAGCTACGGATATTCCGCCACAGCCGCATACCACACATTAGACCCCATTTTACAACAATAACTTATACAATGTGGAAGTACACAGCTACGCTAACGGTTTTGTCTCGCGCACGCACACTATTGCACTAAAAAACATTCATCACGCTTACACAGCAGCTCCACACCACTAATGCTGCAGCAACATCAAAACAGATTGCCAGCTCTTCAACACAATGATTCCTGCATATATTACTTCAAAATAGGTAAAGTATATTACATTATTAATCTATTACTTATTTTATTATTATACACCAAACAGCATTAGCTCACTTACAATTTCATTGCCATCCTTTTTTCGACGGGCAATTCGCTAGTAACATACAGTCAGGTTCATAAATATTAGGACATCGACACAATTCTAAACTTTTTGGCTCTATACACCACCACAATGGATTTGAAATGAAACTAACAAGATGTGCTTTAACTGCAGACTTTCAGCTTTAATTTGAGGGTTTCTGCATCCAAATCAGGTGAACCCTTGTAGGAATTACAACAGTTTGTATATGTGCCTCCCACTTTTTAAGGGACCAAAAGTAATGGGACAATTGGCTGCTCAGCTGTTCCATGGCCAGGTGTGTGTTATTCCCTCATTATCCCATTTACAAAGAGCAGATACAAGCTCCAGTGTTCATTTCAAGTGTGCTATTTGCATTTTGTTGCTGTTAACTCTCAATATGAGATCCAAAGAGCTGTCACTATCAGTGAAGCAAGCCATCATTAGGCTGAAAAAACAAAACAAAGCCATCAGAGAGATAGCAAAAACATTAGGTGTGGCCAAATCAACTGTTTGGAACATACTTAAAAAGAAAGAACGCACCGGTGAGCTCAGCAACACCAAAAGACCCGGAAGACCACGGAAAACAACTGTGGTGGATGAGAATTATTTCCCTGGTGAAGAAAACACCCTTTACAACAGTTGGCCAGATCAAGAACACTCTCCAGGAGGTAGGTGTATGTGTATCAAAGTCAACAATCAAGAGAAGACTTCACCAGAGTAAATACAGAGGGTTCACCACAAGATATAAACCATTGGTGAGCCTCAAAAACAGGAAGACCAGATTAGAGTTTTCCAAACAACACCTAAAACAGCCTTCACAGTTCTGGAACAACATCCTATGGACAGATGAGACTAAGATCAACTTGTACCAGAGTTATGGGAAGAGAAGAGTATGGAGACGGAAAGGAACTGCTCATGATCCAAAGCATACCACCTCATCAGTGAAGCATGGTGGTGGTAGTGTCATGGCGTGGGCATGTATGGCTGCCAATGGAACTGGTTCTCTTGTATTTATTGATGATGTGACTGCTGACAAAAGCAGCAGGATGAATTCTGAAGTGTTTCGGGCAATATTATCTGCTCATATTCAGCCAAATGCTTCAGAACTCATTGGACGGCGCTTCACAGTGCAGATGCATAATGACCCGAAGCTTACTACAAAAGCAACCAAAGAGTTTTTTAAGGGAAAGAAGTGGAATGTTATGCAATGGCCAAGTCAATCACCTGATCCGAATCCGATTGAGCATGCATTTCACTTGCTAAAGACAAAACGGAAGGGAAAAAGCCCCAAGAACAAGCAGGAACTGAAGACAGTTGCAATAGAGGTCTGGCAGAGCATCACCAGGGATGAAACCCAGCGTCTGGTGATGTCTATGCGTTCCAGACTTCAGGCTGTAATTGACTGCAAAGGATTTACAACCAAGTATTAAAAAGTGAAAGTTTGTTTTATGACTGCTAATCTGTCCCATTACTTTTGGTCCCTTAAAAAGTGGGAGGCACATATACAAACTGTTGTAATTCCTACACCATTCCCCTGATTTGGATGTAAATACCCTCAAATTAAAGCTGAAAGTCGGCAGTTAAAGCACATCTTGTTTGTTTCATTTCAAATCCATTGTGGTGGTGTATAGAGCCAAAAAAATTAGAATTATGTCGATGTCCCAATATTTATGGACCTGACTGTATATAGTTGTGAGCATTGCGGGTTGTTGCTAATGCTTGCGTGATTGCGCAGCGAGCCCGCCGCAACTGCAGCCCTCACGAAGCGACCCATAGCAGTGTGAAAAACTTGCGTGGAAAAATTATGGCCCATAATACTTTGCAAAGGAAAGTGGGACTTAGAAAAAAAAATACAACCCACGGGACTTAGAAAAAAAAAATACGACGTTAACGGCCGAACCGCTCACATCCAAAAACAGCAAATACACATATAAATATTTAAAAAAACATTAAAAAAACATCACACACAGCATGAGTCCTGAGTTTCGGCACTCAAAAATCGCCTAAGCGACAAAAAAAATGGCGGCTGAAAAAAACAAAAACGAGGCTAAGAGACCCCTAACCACGCAAAATACCGCCAGGCACATACGACTTTTATCTAGGAACATACGAGGTACAAAATACACTATTAGGAAGGACGAAAAATGCTTGAGAGTCGCTTAACACACAGACAATCGCCTAAGCAACAAAAACAATGGCGACCGAAAAGAACGAAAACGATGCTACACTACCCCTAACCACGCAAAACACCGCCAGGCACATAAGACTGGAAAGCGGGACTTAAAAAAAAAAAAAAAAAAAGGTCCAAAAAATACGAAGTTAACGGTCGAATTGCGCACCTCCAAAACCAACAAAAACAAAAGAAAAAAAAATCACACACAGCATGGGGGGCTAGCCAGGATGTCTGGGAGTGAGGTTGCATGCAACTTTAAACCAAATTTCCTGAGTTTCGGCACTCAAAAATCGCCTAAGCGACAAAAAAAATGGCGGATGAAAAAACAAAAACGAGGCTAAGCGACCACGCAAAATACCGCCAGGCACAAACGACTTTTATCTAGGAACATACGAGGTACAAAATACACTATTAGGAAGGACGAAAAATGCTTGAGAGTCGCTTAACACACAGACAATGGAGGACCAAAAATAAAAAAATAAAACATAATAATGATTTAAATGCTTATTTACTTAATTTAGAAAATGCATATCATGACTCTGAATTGGGTGTGTAGATGCATCTGTGGTAGCACAATGATTTCCAGTGACCTAAATATTTGATGATATGAGTTGGAATGGAGTTTTTATTTGGTTGGAATCTGAGAGCCTGATTCAATTAAAAGCCTGCATCTTGCGGTATACAGACCGCAAGGCTGCGGGCGTGCTGCAGGCTTGAACAAGCACGCAAAAGTTACGGCCGAACACCGAAGTCGTAAACCATGCACTCGTGTGCAGCAGGGTAGGAACATGATCAATTAAGCAAGGCCGTAACCACCCATTTCAAAATAGCCGATAGAAAATTAGGCCGCCATCATTACGGCAGTAAAACATGTAGGTTACATGTCAATAAATTAGGTTTGGGGGTCCGATATGTGATGGGACTCCCAAAACAGCAAAATAAAAAATACTGTATTTATCGGCATATAACACGCACCTTATTTTAAGAAGCAAATTTCAGGAAAAAAAAAATTCAAATAAAGAACTTTAAAGCAAAATCCTCAACCTCAACCTCCCTCCTCATCCTCCCTCCTCAAACCCCCCATCTTCAACCCCCTCATCCACCCCCCATCCTCATCCTCCTTCCTCAACCCCCCTCCTCAACCTCAACCCCCCTCCTCATCCTCAACCCCGCTCCTCATCCTCCCTGCTCATCCTCAACCCCCTCCTCAACCCCATCCTCAAGCTCCCTCCTCAGGTAGGTGAGGGGGAGTTATTTAGGGGGGTTTAGGTTGAGGAGGGGGGTTTAGGTTGAGGAGGGGGGGTTTAGGTTGAGGAGGGGGGGTTAGAATGAGGAGGGAGTTTGAGGATGAGGAGGGGGAGGGAATATCGGCGTATAACACGCACCTATAATTTGCTGCCTATTTTCAGGGAGAAAAAGTGCGTGTTATACGCCGATAAATACGGTAATAAAAATGAATGCCAATACTGTTCTAGTCCATGTGGGTGGCCTGATATGTATTAACTCATTGATTCCTGATCTCGATATCACCCCGAAATTACACATTCCAAAATGTATTTTTTATTGACGATTTGCGAGCTTGAGACTGTTGTGCAATGAATTCTAATGTCTATCATCGCTTTCCTTTTCATTTACAGTGCAGTATTATTTTTTTAATTGCATTTACAGTGCTACGGACAGGGTTAAACCCCCTTGCAGGTCCTTTTTTCTTACGTTCATCCGAGAAAAGGACCAAGTCTTTACGGAGATGACTTACGAATGCTCTACCTTGAGGAATGATTTGAGCTGCAAAATTGAGGTTGCAGTTCTTGTTTAGAGTTTGGAGGAGTGTGGGTCGAGAAAATAAAAATGTCTAGATAATGTGTAACTGATGTATATCTGAATATATTAAGTAGAATCCCATTTAGAATTTTAGTAAGATTGTCAAAAATGTGGGCTCCCATGTGAAGCAAAGATGAGTTTGTTGGCAACATAGATGTTATTGTCCCATAATATACAATGAAGGTGCTAGATGTATGGCTGAATGGGAATAAGTTTGAATTCGTCATAAATATCCATTTTGGCCATAATGGAATTAATTCCTGAATGAAGAAGTAATTTAATGGCTGCATATTTGAGAGTGATTTCTCCTGATGGAATTATACAATTAATTATATGTTGAAAGGTAATTAATTAGACTTTTTCTTTATTGTTGAATTTTCAAGTAGCAATGCCTATTGGATTAGTACACCATACCAGAAACTGGGGATTTTGAATGGAGCCTGAAGTTAAATGGTTGAATGGAGCTTTAGGCAGGTAAACGAGAAGGTAGCATGTGTTATTACCCCAGCACTATTTGACGGTCATGTACTGTCCTATCCTATCCTCCAGTGATGACCAGTACTATGTGAATGTCATGTCCCTTATGTACTCCAGTATTGCTAAGTGCTATTTGTAGGTCACGTCCTGTACTCCAGTAATGGCCAGTGCTATGTGAAAGTCCAGTCCTGTATTCTAGTAATGGTCAGTGCTATGTTAAGGTCACGTCCTGCACTCCAGGTCAGTGCTGTAGTAAGGCAGGACCTGAAATTGAGAATCACTCCAGTAATGGTCAGTCCTATGTGAAGGTCACAACCTGTACTCCAGTAATAAGGCCTCATTCTATTATCGGCCGCAGCCGTTGCGGGGCCGCAAGGACCGGCCGCAAGCTATTCGGCTATTCTATTCCCCTCCGGCCGGGGATTCCGGCAGGCTTGCGGCCGTTGCCTTGCTATCTCTTGCGGACGCTCGCGCCGGAGGAAATCCTTTGATCTAAAACGGCCGCAAGGAAATCGGCCGTAAGAAAATCCTATTTGCAATTCAATTGCTCCGGGAACCCTCTCTGCAAGGCTAAAACCGAGCCGCAGCTTATTTGCAGGAAAGAGGTCCCGCTAGCACCAATTAAGCACGAAATATAGCCCAAATAAAGCCATCCTGCACTTTGAGAAGACTATAAAGTGATTTTCGGTATTAGCAAAAATAGCACAAAATTCCCCTATACTCAAATCCGTAAAATATATATTTTTTAATATACGTCAAATAACCATGTAAAAAGTCCATAGGGCTTGGAGCACCTCAGACCCGCCCTTGCCGCAGCCGGAAAATAAACAGTTAATTTAAACTCGGGTTTGGGCTGATGTGCAAGCTTGAGAGTGGGTTACTTTTAATCCTCATGTCCCCCAATATGATCCCTAGCATTTACAGAGCTTTACAGAGCTGTCTTGAATTTATTTTTGACTGTTTAGATTTCAGAGCTTACGGCTGGTTGCAAGATTTACGGCCGACCGTAAGAGGAGATCCTTGCGGGGCCGTTTAATTGAATTGCAAGGTAACGGGACCCCCGCAAGGAATCGCAGCCTTACGGCCTGTTTACGGCCGATAATAGAATGAGGGCCATAGTAATTTAGGTTGAAAAAAGACTTTAGTCCATCAAGTTCAAACGTTTTAGATATCCTCTGATCTGCAATATGCAGATTTATTGTTTTATTGAAGGCAATTGATTTATTGAAGTGAAACGTTGCCAATTGTCTCAACAGGGAAAAAAATATAAAATTCCTTCCTAACCCCAGATACTGGCGATTGGATTCATCCCTGGATGAATACTCCCTCTCTATTTATCCAGGATAGCCCTTAGTGCCCTTTTTATTTAAAAATATATCCAATCCCTTTTTAAAGTTATCTATCAAATCCGCTGTCACCACCTCCTTTGGTAGAGAATTCCACAGATTAAATACCCTTACTGTGAAGAACACTTTTCTTTCTTTAAGGTGAAATCTTTTTTACTTCTAATCTCAAAGGATGTCCCCTTGTCAGTTGAAAACCTCTTGGCACAAAAAGTTCCTTTTACAAAGCCTTGTATTGACCCTACATATAAGGTAATCAAAAGTATTGACCCCCTTGGAATTTTTTGTGTTTTGTTGCCTCACAACCTGGAATTAACATGGATTGTGTGAGGACTTGCATTATTTAATTTACAGAACATGCCCACAACATTGAAGATGTTTTTTTTTTATTGTGAAGCAAACAACAAATAGGACAAAATAACAGAAAAAGTAAATGTGCATAACTATTCACCCCCTAAAGTCAATACTTTGTCGAGCCACCTTTTGCGGCAATCACAGCTCCAAGTTGCTTTGGATAAGTCTCTATGAAACTTGCCACATCTTACCACTGGGATTTCTACGCTTTCCTCCTTGCAAAACTGCTCCAGCTCCTTCAAGTTGGATGGTTTGTGCTTGTGAACAGCAATCTTTAAGTCTGACCACAGATTTTCTGTTGGATTGAGGTTTGAGCTTTGACTATGCCATTCCAACACATTTACAAATTTCCCCTTAAACCACTCAAGTGTTGCTTTAGCAGTGTGTTTGGGGTCATTGTCCTGCTGGAAGGTGAACCTCTGTCCTAGCCTCAAATCATGCACAGAGTGGTACAGGTTATGCTCAAGAATATCCCTGTATTTAGCACCATCCATCTTTCCCTGAACCCTGACCAGTTTCCCAGTCCTGGCTGCTGAAAAATACCCCCAGAGCATGATGCTGCTACCACCATGTTTCACTGTGGGGATGGTGTTCTTTGGGTGATGAGATGTGTTGGATTTGCGCCAAACATAAAATTTTCTTGTATGGCTGAAAAGTAACATTTTAGTCTCATCAGACCAGAGGACCTTCCTCCATACATTTTGGGAGTCTCCCACATGCATTTTCACAAACTCAAAACATGCCATTTTGTTTTTTGCTGAAAGTAATGGCTTTCTTCTGTCCACTCTGCCATAAAGCCTAACTCTGTGGAGCGTACAGCTTATTGTTATCTTATATACAGATACTCCAGTATCTGCTGTGGTACTCTGCAGCTCCTCCAGGGTTACCTTAGGACTCTGTGCTGCCTCTGTGATTAATGCCCTCCTTGCCCGGTCCGTGAAGTTTGGTGGGCAGCCGTCTCTTGGCAGGTTTGCTGTTGTGCCATGTTCTTTCCATTTGGTTATGATAGATTTGATGATGCTCCTGGGGATCATGAAAGATTTGGATAATTTTTTATAACCTAACTCTGACTTGTACTTCTCAGCCACACTGTCCCTTACTTGTTTGGAGAGTTCCTTGGTCTTCATGGCAGTGTTTGGTTAGTGGTGCCTCTTGCTTCGGTGTTGCAGCCTCTGGGGCCTTTCAAAAATGGTGTCTATATGTAATGACAGATCATGTGACACTTAGATTGCACACAGGTGGACATCATTTCACTAATTATGTGACTTCTGAAGGTAATTGGTTGCAGAGCAGAGCTTTTTATGGGCTTCATAACAAAGGGGGTGAATTCATACGCACAATCCAATTTTCTGTTTTCTATTTCTAAAAAAAAAATGTATGTATATATTTTCCTCATTTCACTTCACTAACTTAGACTATTGTGTTCTGATCCTTCACATACAATTCAGATTAATAAAGCATTGAACTTAAGGCTGTAATGTAACAAAATAGGTTAAAAAGCCAAGGGGAGTGAATACTTTTGCAAGGCACTGTACTCCCAAATCCCTTTCAATATCTGATACCCCTAGATTTACTCCATTAAGATTATAAATTGCATGGCTATTTTTCCTTCCCAGATGCATAACTTTACATTAATTCATATTAAATCTCATCTGCCACATAGATGCCCATTCCTCTAATTTATGCAAATCCCTTTGGAGGAAAAGTACATTATTTTATGATTTAATTACCTTGCACAAGTTTGTGTCATCAGCAAAAATGGAGACACCACACTCCAATCCCACTTCCAAGTCATTAATAAATATGTTAAAAAGGAAGGGACCTAATACTGAACCCTGAGGAACCCCACTTACCACACTATTCCAATCCGAGTATGTTCCATTTACCACAACCCTTTGCTTCTTGTCTTTTAGCCAGCTCTCAATACATAAGCAAATATTTATGGCAATTCCTGTATCCTTTAGTTTGCTCAATAGTCTTCCATGTGGCACTGTATCAAAAGCCTTTGCAAAATCCAAATAGACTACATCCAGTGTGTTGCCTTGATCCAAGTTCCTACTACCCTCCTTATAGAAACTAATTAGGTTTGTTTGACATGACCTATCCTTCATAAATCCATGTTGGCTCCTACTTATAATCCTGTTTGAATAGACATTCCTGTATATCATCCCTTATTAACCCTTCTAAAAGCTTTCCCACTACCAAAGTGAGACTCACTGGTCTATAATTACCCGGATTTGCTCTTGCTCCCCTTTTAAATATAGGTATCACCTCTGCCGTTCTCCAGTCATCTGTTAGAGACCCTGGGTCGAGTGAATCTTGAAAAAATAGATATAATGGTTTTGCTATTATAGAGCCAAGTTCTCTCAGTACCCTTGGATGTATTCCATCAGGACCCGGTATTCCATGTTGCCACTTTAGGATATGCTGCTGACAATAATTCAAATTATTTTTGACTTATAAGACAGTTGTTCGTAGTTTGATTAATCAGGTAATTGTACTGTTTGGTAAATTCAACTGTTGGAACAAGTATTTGGTAACATTTTGACTTTAAGTTGTTTAGATAGTCCTCATTTGACCAAATTACCACGATACCCCTTTATCTGAGGGTTTGAAGAAAACGTCCTCCCATTTTTTCCTCTCATTGAGGACCTTGCGTTCTTCCCTAGTAATATTGGGAATGCCTGTAGTGTAAAGTTGCTCTAAATCTTTTGTAACCAATTTGGTAAATATTTCAAGGAGGTGGATTGAATTTAGACTTGGGGCCCTATTAAATTAAATATGAAATTTGCAGGAGTTACAGAGCGATTTAATTAGAAAAGGCCGCAACGACATGGCCAGAATAGAAATCCGTAAACATGCTTCGGTGCATAGCATTTGCATTTGTGAACATGATAAATAATTCAAACCCGTAGGGGTTTAGATGGAGCTAAAGATGGAGCCAAAGAGGCCTCCATCATTATGTAACTAAAACATGGAGGTTAAATTTCAATCACTTACGGTTTTGAAGTCTGAGCTTCAATCGGACCGCATTCCAGATATAATGAAATATGAAAAAAATCAATCTTTAACTGTAATATTCTACTGCATGCAAGTTCTATTATATGTATTAACACATTGATTGCCGGGATTGATATAATACTATTTATTTATTTTTTATTTTATTTTGTATTATTAATTAAACCAAAGGAAGGCAAACAGAAAGAAAAAAACAAGTGAGACTTCAATCGTCTCAAAGGGGAAAAAAAATGAATTCCTTCCTGACCCCAGATACTGGCGATCGGATTTCTCCCTGGATCAATACTGTCTCTCTAATTATCCATGATAACCCTGAATTCCCTTTTTAATTCGAAATAAATCCAGTGCCCTTTTAAAGT
The DNA here is from genome assembly GCA_027410445.1 of Discoglossus pictus. Taxonomy (NCBI): domain Eukaryota; kingdom Metazoa; phylum Chordata; class Amphibia; order Anura; family Alytidae; genus Discoglossus; species Discoglossus pictus. Next base: position 51,324,112 of record CM050171.1, on the reverse strand, counting down.
TATCTATCGAATCTGCTGTCACCACCACCTATGGTAGAGAATTCCACAGATTAACCACCCTTACTGTGAAGAACCCTTTTCTTTCTTTAAGGTGGAATCTTTTTACTTCTAACCTCAAGGGATGTCCTCTTGTCAGTTGAAAACCTCTTAGCACAAAAAGCTCCCTTGACAAATCTTTATACTGACCTTGGATGTATTTATATAAGGTAATCATATCTCCTCTTAGACGCCTTTTGTATTTTTTATAGCCGATTTGCGAGCTTGAGATGGTTTTAATACATTTCTTCGCTTTTCCTGTAATTGAAAATACAGTTGTGTGTTTATATTTCCTTTCCAGTGCTACAGACAGGAGTTTAACCCCCTTGCGGGTCCTCTCTAGTACCCATGGGATTTTGGGCTACATTTATGGGTGTGAAAACAATTGCGGGCTTGAATGCTTTTAGCAATTTAACAGCTACGGGCTTGAAAGACCAAAGGCTTAGCTGGGTCAGTTTGTGGGTAGCTAAAAGAGGCCAATTTAATGGCTGTAACTATTGCGGGCTCCTTTACAGGCTTCAGGAACTACAATTGGCCGAATTTAATAGGGCCCTTTGTTTTTAACTTTGAAAACCAGTAGTTGTTCCTGGAGTCGTCAGCTTCACTCCCTATTCCTCTTATGTCCTTTGTTTTAATATTTCCATATCACATACTTCATCTGTCTTATATATTTAGCTAAGAGCAATTTCCTGGCAAATAAATTCAAATCACATATATAGTTGTGAGCATGCAAGCCAGCCAGAGCCGTTGCTCACGCTTGCGGGCTCGCGTAGCGAGGGCCTCAGTTGCTGGCATGGAGCGCCGAAGGCCGCATCGCGAGGGGCCGCATTTGAGGTGGTGGAGCATCCCAATGTCTCCGCAAATGCGGGTCCTCGCAAAGCACTGGGCGAATGAGGCGGCGCTCATTGCTGGCGAGCCTCGTATAGAGAGGCGAGCCGTTAAACCCACCTCGGAACCAACCTTAACGTAACAAACACTCACACGCACTAAGAATCCGACTATAACGGCCGACCCGGGCGCAACTAAAAACTGTGAAAACACACCAAATACTCACACAAACTACATAAAAAGCTTACCCATAGCAAGGGAGGGCACCCAGGACCTTTAAAAGTGAAGTTACACCTCCATTTAAGTCCAAATTCCTGAGTTCAGAGACACGAAAATCCCCTAAGCAAGAGTAAAAATGGCCACCGGAAAAAATGAAAACGAGGCTCAAAGACCCAGGACCGCCCAGCCACCTACAACTTACCCAAGAAGGGATCCGAGAGAAACTCGGAAACCCGCATTAAAAAAAATATATACACTGTCACCCTGTCAATCATGGGGGTCAATAGAGACCCCCATAAGCCTCTATTTAACCCTATCAGTCCCATAAGGGTATATTAACACCATTATGGGCCTGTTACAACACTACATTAACCACATAAGTGCCATGATGGTCCTCAAGGACCATCATGACAATAAGTATAAACACTATACTGCACTATACCACCGCCAATAAAACATTAAATATCCACTAAACACCCTCTACACTAACCTATTAACATCTACACTACCTACCCCCTATTAACCCCCACCACTCTAATTACAGAAAATAAAAAAGCCTAAAGTCACACACAAAAAAAATCAACATTACATGAAATAAAAATCCTAACTCACAAAAAAAATAAACTACATTACAGAAAATAAAAAAACCTAAGTCACAAAAAATAAAAAAAAAACGAACATTACATAAAAATAAAAAAAATATTACAACACCCCCCCCCTCACTACAGAAAAAAATATATATACACAAATACATACAATACAAATACATACAATACAAATACATACAATTACAATACAATACACCCCTATCTAATATACATCACACAATCTATCTAAATAAATAGCATAATCTAATATACATGCTATCTATATAATAATACATCCCCAATCTATCTAAATAAATACCACAATCTATCTACAATACATCCTATGCTATCTATATAAAACGCATACCCCTAGCTAACATACAATAAATGCTATCTATATATTAACTAATCTAAGTCTAAGCTAAAATAAAATAATTAAGACCACTTACCTTTGCAGATGTCTATTGGGATCAGCCACAAAATTAGTGCAACACGTTTACAGTTCAAAAATAAACATTCTATACATTCTATACATTCTAAATATTCTACTCACCTTTCCGGCATGTCCCGTCCTTATTCTTTTAATCCTTCTCCGGCGCGGCACCTGTTAAAAAAAACACAACATTAATACATATACATCAAAATAAAATAAACATAATCTACATTCTACTTACCTCCCTGCGATGTCTCCGGCCTCCTCCGGATCCTCTTCTGCCACGCCCTGTATAAAATAAAAATATATATATACTTACATCCGCACTCACGGAAATCCTCGACGCTAATGAGCCTCCAGGAGACTTTTCCAGAAGAAAATAAGCAATTGTGCCTTCTGATTGGTTGAAAACGCTGTCTATCAAATTCACCCAATCAGGAGGCATCAATGTGTGAACCAATCACAAAGGGATACACCCTAAAATCCCACTCTGATCGGATAATGCACCTGTCAATCTTTATTTAAACCAATCACAAGGCGCAGATGCCTTCAGCCAATCACAATGGAATACACCCCCACAGGGTGATTGGTTGGAGCCTCTGCGCATTCTGATTGGTTGCACTGACAATAGCCAATCACAATGGAATACACCCTCACATACTGATTGGTAAAGGATTTGCGCATTCTCATTGGCTACTGTTAATATCAATCAATATTACAGCCAATGGGAAGGCGCAGATGTCTTCACCAATCAGTACATAGGGGTATATTCCATTGGGATTGGCTGATTGCAATAAAGCCTTAGGATTGGTTCAAATAAAGATTGACAGGTGTGTTATCCAATCAGCGTGATATTTTGGGGTGTACACTTTTTTCATTGGTTCACAAATGGGGTCTTCTCATTGCCTGAATTTGATAGACAGCCTTTTCAGCCAATCAAAAGCTGCCATTGCCAATTTTATTCTGGAACACTCCATAGGAAGGTCATTAGAGTCGGAGACATTCGTCAGGGCGGATGTGTGTCGCTTTTTTTTTTTTTTCATGCACTGATGCTTCAGGAGAAGACGAGAAGGGGGGAGACATCGCGGAAAGGTAAGTATAATGTAGATTGTGTTTATTTAACTTTGATTTATGTTTACTAATGTAATGTTTTTTTTTACAGGAGTAGCGCCGGACAAGACGCAAAGATGGACGACGCTACATGTAGGACGTGACATGCTGGGACGTGACATGCTGGAACGGGACATGCTGGAAAGGTGAGTATAATAGAATGTTTAGTTATTTTATGTAAACCTGTTGTAGTAATTTTTTTTACCGTAGGTTGCTGATCTGAAGAAACATCTCAAAGGTAAGTGGTCTTAATTATTTTATTGTAGCTTACAATAAGGGTAGCTATATATATAGATAGATAGCATGTATTGTATATTAGATAGATAGATAGATAGATAGATAGATAGATAGATTAATAGATAGATAGAGGGATGTATTATTAGATAGTATTGTATATTAGATAGTGGGATGTATATTACATTATATAGTGGCATGTATATTAGATAGTGGCATGTATTGCATGTATATTAGATAGTGGCATGTATATTAGATAGTGGCATGTATATTAGATGGGGTGTATTGTATTTTATTTAATTGTGATCTATTGTATTGTATTTTATTTAATTGTGTTGTATTGTATTATATGTATGTATTATATGTAATTAATTTTCAGGTGTGTAATTTTTTTAAAAATGTTGTACTGAGGGGGGGTTGTAATGTATTTTGTTATTTTCTGTAATGTTCCTTTTTTTATTTTTTGTGACTTAGGGTTTTTTTTTTTTTTTTGGTCTGTAATGTACATTTTTTATTTTTGGTGATTTTAGTTTTTCTTATTTTATGTAATGTAGATTTCTGCTTTTTGAGGAATTTAGTTACTTAAGGGAACACAGTACACTCACATTGTGTGACAAACAGCATTTCAACACTTTCTTTTATTGACCGTCATTTTTTGACGGGCATGTCGCTAGTATTTTATAACTTCAAAAAAGTCAAACTGGAGTGTGGGGGAAAATGAGAGACCCTTACATAAAATGTTATGTTGTTCAATATACAGTGTGTGTTTGGATAAGTTTAGAATCTGCATTTCATCAGTGACCTTAAAAAGCCTTGATAATTAAAGCTGTGCTCTGGATACTCATCAACATTGTGTGTATATTATTCTGGTCGCCAAATGGAAAGGCTCTTTAATATTTTTATCATAGCGGCTTGCCCATCAAAAATGACAGCAATAAAATTGGAATGCTGGCAATGCTGTTTACCACCCAAGGTGAGCACCATATGCTCTCATCGTGAGCCTCTCCCCTTGTGTCTCCTTTCCCACCTACTTTCCCTCCCTTGTGTCTCTTTTCATGTGACATCATTAGCATATGCCGGGTCCGGACACAGCTGGAAGACGCAATGGAGAGCAGAGAGCATAGATCATGGTGATGCCCCTCTCCCTCTCCCCTCACTTACCTTCATCAGCTGCTCCTTCTGCTCTCCATTGCGGATTTCGGCCTCGTCCGCTTAGCATATGCTAATGACGTGACGCGCATGTGACGTCATTAGCATATGCCGGGTCCCGACACAGCCGGAAGACGCAATGGAAAGCAGAAAGCTGCTGATGAAGGTAAGTGAGGGGAGAGGGGGGTAATTGAAGAGGGGGAAAGGGAGGAGGAGGATGAGGGGAAGGAGGGACCTATTTTCTGCTGAATCAAGAAAATAGGTAAAATTGAACCTTTATTTCAAATAAAAAATAAATAAATAAAAGAAATGGTGTCCTGCATAGATTGTGAATTGTGAATTATGATAATTCACATTGGAAATTTATAAGAATGGAAGTCATAGTCTAGAATAAATAAATAAATGTTTATTTTTAATATTTTTTTATGGCTTTACATTCGTTCTTGGTTTTGAGTTTGTAGAAAGTTTACCTAATTCCCAGTAACTCATCTCTGTTTGCTCCATATCTGGCAATAATACAACTGTACAGTAATGGTTAAAACTTATATACTTTTTCCATGTTTAATTTTTGTTATTGCTACTTTTCTTTCATCATGGATTTTTTTTATTGCTACTTACCTTCCATCATGAATGTACAGTGCTTTGCAAAAGTATTCACCCCTTTGAATTTTTACTAGTGATGTCGCGGACATCAAATTTTTGGTTCGCGAACCGGGGACGCGAATTCCATCAAATGTTTGCGAACGGACGAACATCGGCGAACCGCCATAGACTTCAATGGGCAGGCGAATTTCAAAACCCACAGGGACTCTTTCTGGCCACAATAGTGATGGGAAAGTTGTTTCAACGGGACTAACACCTGGACTGTGGCATGCCGGAGGAGGATCCATGGCAAAACTCCCACGGAAAATTACATAGTTGATGCAGAGTCTGGTTTTAAGCCATAAAGGGCATAAACCACCTAACATTCCTAAATTGTTTGGAATAACATGCTTTAAATCATCAGGTATGATGTTGTATCGATCAGGTAGTGTAAGGGTTACACCCGCTTCACAGTAACAGACTAATCTCCCTGTTTAATGCACCGCAAACAACCGCAAACAGTCCCTTTGCACAGCCGCAAACTCCACATTTGCACAAGGTTGGATACCAAGCTAGCCATGTCCCGTTCCTTGTCCTCACTGATGTCATTGAAGGTCTCTTCCTCCACCCAGCCACCAAGGGTCCCCGAAAAAGGACAACAAGCCCCCTGGGACGCCTGCTGTGTTTGGTCTTCCACCTCCTCAAAGCCACCTTCCTCCTCTGACTCCTCTTCTTCAGACTCCTCTCTCTGCGTTGCCTCTGTCTGCGTTATTATAAGGTGTGTACTGTTAAGTAGTACTATTCCTATCGGTTTAATCCCTGTTACGTCACCTATCAGTGGACGTGTATATGGCATGGATTTTTGGAACTGGGAGATGGAAAAAGATGCTTGGTCGGTCCTCCCACTTCGAATTTGGGGCACTGCGCATGCAATCTAAGGTGCCACCAGATAGGAGTGGTGTATTAAGTTGTACTACTCATTCCTATCAGTTTAATACCTGTTACGTCACCTATCAGGGGACGTGTATATGGCATGGATTTTTGGAACAGGGAGATGGAAAAAGATGCTTGGTCGGTCCTCCCACTTCGAATTTGGGGCACTGCGCGTGCAATCTAAGGTGCCACCAGATAGGAGTGGTGTATTAAGTTGTACTATTCATTCCTATCAGTGTAATACCTGTTACTTCATCTATCAGGGGACGTGTATATGGCATGAATTTTTGGAACTGGGAGATGGAAAAAGATGCTTGGTCGGACCTCCTACTTCGAATTTTGGGCACTGCATGTGCAATGTAATGTGCCACCAGATAGGAGTGGTGTATTAAGTTGTACTATTCATTCCTATCAGTTTAATACCTGTTACATCACCTATCTTTCCTCACAATAGCACATTCTATATGTCATCAACCGGCCTGTGTGTATTTAGAGAACCACACTTTAAGGCCCTTAACCTGGGACAAGGTGGCTTGGCTATCAGAATTGCCTCAGAGCCTTAAAAACTCGCCAAACCCCCTAATCAGACACTCACTATCATACTGGAAATGGGCCAAGAAACACACGGGTTTGTTCCCTGGATCCACCCAAATGACCCCAATTCTTGACCACCCTCAGGCCCCGAAACACATGAGCACAACATCACAACACTGGTGGAGGTCAAGGAAACTAGATAGACTGGGAGACTTGTTAGTAAAGGGCCAGATGCTCACCTATGAGGAACTGAGGGACAAGCATGAGCTACCTCTGTCAGAACATTACTGTGACGAAGTGCCCTTCGCCACTTTGTATTGGAGAGGACTGTTTGCCAGCCTCCTGCCCTGCGACTATGGCCCTGGGACATATTGCTCTTTAAACACAGTATTCGGCCATACCAGAGTGTATGTCACTCATTCTGGCCCTTTACATACAGGGGGGGGGGGGGGGTCATTCGGTACTTGCCCTGTGTGAACCATGATACCACAGATAGATATGCCATGGAGCCCATTCATATGATGAAAGACTATGGGAAAGACTTTAGCTCCATGGCAATTGAACTGTGTGAAGATGATCTGAGCGCTATTCGGTAGTTTTGTGCTCTCAGATCCCAGCTGTAACGGAACCCATCACTGTTTTACCCTGTTTATGGTTATTTAATTCTTGGTTAAAATATGATCCTAGTAATATACGGTATGTATGTTGGTTTATGCTCTGCAGAATATTGGCCCCAGGCTAGTGCAGACCTTGGCAGGAGAGATAATCCTGTTACAGATAAGGGAGTCGATTGTATAAAGTGTTTTCATTCTCAGATAAGAACAAAGAAGGCTGATTTAATCATTGTCTGATTATATCAAGTGCCTCAGGGAGGGGTGACCACACCTATTGTTTTATATGTGTATTGTGTGGGGGATATGTGAAATGTCTGTGTGTTATGTGAAAAACATACTTTTACTAACTTTTGAACCCCTGGTCTGATTCATGCCATTTTTTAATATGTTGTTCCTCTGGGTGAGAGCTATTGAATGACTTAAAGGTGTACCCCCTGTTTTTGGGGTACATCCAGAATGTGGTTAAAATTGTGTCTGTTTTAATTGTGTTACCTGTTATCTGAGGGGAGGAGACGTGGGGGTTAAACCATGTATCTAATTGGCTGTGATAATTATGTGGGTGTAGCCGTCAGAGGGCACCATTGCATAAAAGGAGATCCCCTGTCATTAAAGAATAGTTCTTCTTGACCCTTCAAAACGTAGTCTCATCTCGTTATTGGAGCGGATGGCTCTATCATACTGGGGATTGCTATGCTTTTGCATACTCCCTTGAGCTGTAACTACTGAACGCTTGTTCCTGCTGTGCTATCCTTGGAGGAGAGGTCTTCCCCACACGGTCCTGGATGCTGGAGATTCATACAGGGTGGAAGGAAGACGGCGGGGCTCCAGCTAAACTACGGCGGTTGTGGAGTCTGTGGTGGTTGAGGTGTCCGGTGCGGTGCTTGTAGGCCTCGGCGCAAACTAGGACGCGTCCATCAACGGAGGTACCCGGTCGGGGTGCCAGGAGATCCGTTACAATTACAATTACTGTAGGCTGAGGCATTTCACACACTCCCTGACCCAGAAACAGGGGACACCGGTCTTAAATTGGTTCTCCAAAATTTGTAAAGATAAACCTCTATCAGGGGGGATCATTGGGTCGCTTTACAAATATAAAACATTTGTTACTGGTTGAAGCGACACTGGGGGAAGGACCGGAATGGGGGAGACCTGGAGACCCTTCAGAAGTAACCGGCAGCAAAATCATTCCAGGAAAGGAGAGGTCGCTTACTGAAGCCTGCCCTAGGGTAACCCAAGGGTGATTGCCCAGGTTAGATATTGTAAATAATAAGCTAATACTGCTGGAGGGATGATAGCTAATAGGACTTTGGTGTTTCCTGCAGATATAGAGCCTCATTCAATTGCGAGTTGCCCAATTGAATAGGGCTCTATATAAGCACATAACATATTTTTTATACCAAACTTTTTAGTTACTGAACTTCTATCCAAAATCAAGGTCTTCACTAAGTAAAAACTTCGGCCAAAAAATATGTTATGTGCTTATATAGAGACCTATTCAATTGGCAAAATTGCAATTGAATGAGGACCATACTCTTTACTATTGTCTGTTTTACCATGTTTTAGGTATCTCCTAAAGTGCAATCACAGTAAAAAATAAGAAAAATTATAAACCTAAAAAGTAAAAATAAGAAGGAATAGCCAGCTAACTTTCACTAATTGTCTTTATTGTAAATATGTATTTTTGCACAACTGTTATGCAAGACTGTTCAAAAATGCTTTATTTTTCATTACATGCTGTACGCCTTCTAAAATAAAATAATTTAAATGCAAAAATTAGGTATTGTTGCAGCGACCAGAAAAATTGATGTTAGTTTGCCAGGCAGAAAGCGCCCTAAAACATTGCGTCTTGAACCCTAGTTGGTGGCGGATAAGTCACGCAAGTCATCCGGCATTCAGGGATAAAATACAGCAGCGTGTGGACCATTATTAGCTCAAGGCAGCTCATCTATCAGGCCTTTTTTAATCTAATGTATCGCCCACTGTCAGTCCCTTCGGGATCCATCCCTCATTCGTCTTAATAAAGGTGAGGTAATCTAGACTTTTTTGATCTAGGCGACTTCTCTTATCAGTGACAAAACCTCCTGCTGCACTGAAGGTCCTTTCTGACAGGACACTTGAAGCGGGGCAGGACAGAAGTTCTATGGCAAATTGGGATAGCTCAGGCCACGGGGCAAGCGTGCACACCCAGTAGTCAAGGGGTTCATCGCTGCTCATAGTGTCGATATCTGTAGTTATGGCGAGGTAGTCTGTTACCTCACGGTCGAGTCGTTCTCTGAGGGTGGATCCCGAAGGGCTGTGGAGATGCATAGGACTTAAAAAGCTCTGCATGTCCTCCATCAACAACACGTCTGTAAAGCGTCCTCTCCTTGCCGGCGTTGTCGTGGGAGGAGGAGGATTATGTTCACCTCTTCCGGTGTTAGATTGCCGTTGTGCTGTGATATCACCCTTAAACGCTGTGTAAAGCATACTTTGGTTGCACTAGATATGAGTGTCACTGTGCACTGGCAAAAGTTGGCAGAGTAGATGCAATAGGCCTCACACACATGCTAGCAGGCAGTTTGATTACACAGAAAAAAAATAATAATAAAATAAATGATGTTCTAGCCCTAAAAAGGGCTTTTTGGGTTGCTGTCCTTGCAGCAGATATCAAATGAGTCCTTCAGGTGTGTATTGAAAGCTAAATACACAGCCTGGCTATCTATTTCCCTATTAAATCAGTATAGGTAGAATATATGTCCTCAACGAATGTAGCTTCAGAATGATTCTAAAATGGAGGCTGTCCTTCAGATGGAAGTCCCTGGAAGGGAGTGTATGCTGCTGATTGGCTGGAATGTGTCTGCTGACTGTAAGGTGCAGGGTCAAAGTTTCCTCAATGATAAAGAATAGGGAGTGGACCGAAAAGCGCATGTGTTCACCTTTCGATGCGAATGCGAACATGCGAAAATCGCCGCGAATAGTTCTCCGGCGAACTGTTGGGGACATCACTACTTTTTACCTTTTTTGTTACATTACAGCTTTAAATGTAATGTTTTGTTAATCTGAATTTTATGTGGTGGATCAGAACACAATAGTCTAAGTTGGTGAAGTGAAATGAGAAAAATCTATAAATAAAACGATTTTTTAGAAATAGAAAATTGGCATGTGCATATGTATTCACCCCCTTTGTTATGAAGCCCAAAAAAACTCTGGTGCAAGCAATTACCTTCAGAAGTCATATAATTAGTGATGTCCACCTGTGTGCAATCTAAGTGTCACATGATCTGCCATTTGAAAGGCCCCAGAGGCTGCAACGCCTAAGCAAGAGGCACCACTAACCAAACACTGCCATGAAGACCAAGGAACACTCCAAACAAGTAAGGGACAATGTTGCTGAGAAGTATAAGTCAGGGTTAGGTTATAAAAAAAAATATCTAAATCTTTGATGATCCCCAGGAGCCCCATCAAATCTATCATAACCGAATGAAAAGAACATGGCACAACAGCAAACCTGCCAGGAGATGGCCGCCCACCAAAACTCACGGACCGGGCAAGAATGGCATTAATCAGAGAGGCAGCACAAAGACCTAAGGTAACCCTGGATGAGCTGCAGAGTTCCACAGCAGAGACTGGAGTATCTGTACATAGGATATCAATAAGCCGTACGCTCCATAGAGTTGAGCTTTATGGCTGAGTGGCCAGACCAAAGCCATCACTTTCAGCAAAAAACAAAATGGCACGTTTTGAGTTTGTGAAAAGGCATGTGGGAGACTCCCAAAATGTATGGAGGAAGGTGCTCTGGTCTGATGAGACTAAAATTAAACTTTTCAGCCATCAAAGAAAATGTCTGGCGCAAACCCAACACATCACATCACCCAAAGAACACCATCCCCACAGTGAAACATGGTGGTGGCAGCATCATGCTGTTTTTCAGCAGCCGGGACTGGGAAACTGGTTAGAGTTGAGGGAAAGATGGATGGTGCTAAATACAGGGATATTCTTGAGCAAAACCTGCACCACTCGTGATTTGGGGCTAGGACGGAAGTTCACCTTCCAGCAAGACAATGACCCCAAACACACTGCTAAAGCAACACTTGGAGTGGTTTAAGGGGAAACCTATAAATGTGTTGCAATGGCCTAGTCAAATCCCAGACCTTAATCCAATAGAAAATCTGTGGTCAGACTTAAAGATTGCTGTTTAAAAGCGCAAACCATCAAACTTGAAGGAGCTGGAGCAGTTTTGCAAGTAGGAATGGGCAAAAATCCCAGTGGTAAGATGTGGCAAGCTCATAGAGACTTATCCAAAGTGAATTGGAGCTGTGATTGACACAAAAGGTTGCTCTACAAAGTATTGACTTTAGGGGGTGAATAGTTATGCAGATTTACTTTTTCTGTTATTTTGTCCTATTTGTTGTTTGCTTCACAATAAAAAAAAAAAAACATCTTCAAAGTTGTGGGCATGTTCTGTAAATTACATGATGCAAATCCTCAAACAATCCATGTTAATTCCAGTTTGTGAGGCAACAAAATACGAAAAATGCCAAGGGGGGTGAATACTTTTGCAAGGCACTGTAGTACTCGTTACATTCATCAGTTCGGCATGTTTCACATTCACTTGCAGAACGTAATCCTGATCACCTTTTTACAGGCCATTATCATTAGTCACAGTTATAGACAGGATGATTTCTGTAATAAATAAGTCGAGTCCTAGAGTCACTGTCAATCCTGACAACTTATCTGCTGGCCTTCAGGGACAGAGAGGGATGAGGAAAGTCTGGCTTTTTATACAGGCCATTATCATCAGTCACTGTTATACACAGATAAGGATGGTCTCTGTAATAAATACTGGACCAAGACCAGTCTTAGGGTCAGTGTCAGTCTTGAGATCTTATTTACATTTACTAGTTTTCAGGGACACAGATGGATGAGGAGCCTGGCCCTGTATACAGGCTATTATCATTATTCACAGTTAAGACAGATAAGGATGATCCTTGTAATGAATACAGAGCCAATCCAGTCCTAGGGTCAGCGCTGGTCCTGAGACCTTATCTGCTGGTTACCCAGGATTCCTGCACTCATTCAAAAACTACCAATATTTAGTAAAGGGAATAAAAAATAGCAATATGAGCAGTGCAGAAGAGCATGTCTGGTCTCCTTTACATTGCATGGTATCAGCAGGTTCTTGGTGTCAAGATCTGACTTTGGGGGCAGACTGGAACTTCCCTGAACCAATGGCCTTTCTGGGCCTAAACATCTCCCTGAAAGAGCTATGTGCTCTCCATTTCCCCACATTGACTTTGCATTGGGAGGTGGGCGCCTCTGGTTTCTGCCTTGTGATGGCCCACCTGGAGGCCCTGACTCCCCCCTTCCTAGGTATGGTTGTGGTCTCTTGCTGTCCCTCCTCCCTGGTCACCATTCCAGTCCCTACTAATCCCATCATCAGAGACAGGACATTTGAACAATGAACTGTACATCTTGATAACAACTGGTTTTATGGGATTATCTATCTGAAGGCATTGACAAGCTGGTGGCAGTGGTAAGATCTTCATGCAGAGGCTTACAGCAAGCATAGATTATGGAGGCATATCCCCATTGGAGATGATCCAATTCTTCAGGCAGATTGGAGGGTATACTGAGGTGCTGCAGAGATGTGGTCAGTGCCTGGATGACCAAGAGCCACCTCAGCCCACAGAGCTACTCGAAAACCTGAAATCTCATCTGACAAAGGTTATCAGAGAGAAGCAGAGTATGGTTGCCTGGATGAGAGAATTGTGAGAAAGAAACAATAGCATAGACTGCATGGTGGAAACACTTATGGGTCATCAAATGGCATCCCTAAGGATCTGGTAAGGAAATAAGTTAGCAAACTAGCTGGAGCACCTTGTATGGGAGGAGATCATGCAGGATGAGCTATATGATGATCTTGTGACGCCTGCTACCACACCCCAATGGCACTCATACTTTAGGTTGTGGTTGTTTGATGTTGCATGGCAATCCAGAGTGTGACATCAGCACATATCAACGCTATAGGAGCCTATCGGACCAGCGCCCTTAGCAGCTTTATATATATATATATATATATATATATATATATATATATAAAGTTTGTCGCTTATTTCATTACCTATAAAATAATATCAACAAGCAACAGCCTCCAGTTTGACCCAGAAGTATTTATATGGAAGGAAACAAGCTATCCCCCCAGTCTGAGGTCCGCCCAGGGTAGTTGCGCTCAAACAATGACATAAATGGGCACGTAATATCCCAGATTCTAATATAAGCAGCTCCTGCACTTCATATTTTATTTATATTCTATTTGTATTATATTTATATTATATATGTATTATATCTGTATTATTAACAATTTATATTTGTATTGTATTTATATTATTTTTGTATTATATTTGTATTAATTTTACATTATATTTATATCATACTAGCGAATTGCCCATCAAAAAATGACGGCAATGAAATTGTAAATGAGCTAATGCTGTTTGGTGTATAATAGTAAAATAAATAATATATTAATAAAGTAATATACTTTACCTATTTTGAAGTGATATATGTAGGAAGCATTCTGTTGAAGAGCTGACAATCTGTTTTGATGTTGCTGCAGCATTAGTGGTGTGGAGCTGCTGTGTAAGCGTGATGAATGTGTGCAGTGTAATAGTGTGCCTGCGCGAGGCAAATCCGTTAGCATAGCTGTGTACTTCCGCATTATATAAGTTATTGTTCTAAAATGGTGGCTAATGTGTGGTATGCGGCTGTGGCGGAATATCCGTAGCTGTTTTGTGGTGTTTTGCGTGTTTATGGTGGTGTTTTGCGTGTTTAGAGTCCTGTAGCCTCGTTTTCGTTTTGTTTGGCAGCCATTTTTTCTCTCGCTTAGGTGATTTTTCGGTGTTTAAATTCCTAAATTTGGACTTAAATAGAGGTGTAACATCTCCTTCCCAGCAACTGCGGCCTTCGCTTCGCGAGCGGACAAATCCGTTAGCGTAGCTGTGTACTTCCGCATTGTATAAGTTATTGTTCTAAAATGGCGGCAAATGTGTGGTATGCGGCTGTGGCGGAATATCCGTAGCTGTTTTGTGGTGTTTTGCGTGTTTAGAGTCCTGTATCCTCGTTTTTGTTTTGTTTGGCGGCCATTTTTTGTCTGGCTTAGGTGATTTTCTGGGGTGTTTAAACTCCTAAATTTGGACTTAAATCGAGGTGTAACTTTACTTGCAGAGGTCCTGGGTGCACCTTGCCAGCAACTGAGGCCCCCTTCGGCTCCTTGCCAGCAACTAAGGGCCGCAAGCTCGCTGCGAGAGCCCGCAATCGTTAGCAACGGCTCGAATGCTCACAACTATATATGTGATTTATATTATTTTTATACAACATTCCAGGGATTTGTACTACATTTTCTACTATAAATTCTATATAAAATCAGGCTAATTTTATAAAATAAACATTCACAAAATTTACTTTTTAGAGTACAAAACAAAGGGCAGCAGAATGTGACACCTTCAATGGCAATAAGAGGGATTAGAGTGCAAGCTCTTTGACATTATAATCCCTTAGTCCACCAGGGTTAATAATAATAGTGATCAGAGACCTATTGTAATCAGGTAAAGACATTAAAGTATCATCGTTTTACTATTATAAAGCCTGAGTTGTATATGCAACAAGATAAAAACATTGGCAGCTATAAAAGACTAGAGCAGAAAATTATTTTAAAGTAAATTTTTATTGAGTGCCTCCTGGGACCTTCCATCATCTCTGTGTGCTCCTCTAAACAATCTTACATTTACGTGGCTCTTCAAAGTGGCAGTCTTTTTACGGAAGTGAATAGATACCTAAATTCACAGCTTCTCTCATTCATTTCAAGCCAATGTCGGTCATTCTGTCATCATTGGAGCACAATTTAATTTAATATCTTAAAATTAAAGGCTGTGACTATTTATTTTAACATTTCTGAAAACTTTTGCCTACCATAGAGTCAAGATCAATGGATGAATTATGTAATTAAAGCAATGGACATTAGTTTCTGGTAGCTCAAAGGGTAGTGGCTGATGGAATGACTTAATAGCAAAAAATATGGCATAGGACTGGTCCTTTCTTTTAAATATCCACTTTTTAAGTACTACATCTGGAAATAAACTAAATGTTTTATACTGGAGACCTTGAATGCAGAGAGGAACCTTCAATCTGCACAATGGGAGTGTGACATCTATGATAGGTTCATTAGTTTACTAGGACACAACCTCATGAGAAACAAGCAGACAGAATGAGGGTAGAATAGAAAATGGAGCTCTGTGTTAAAGAATAAATGCACATAAACATTCTAAATGTAACTGTTGTGTTTATTTGTGTTTTACATTTGTTTATTTCTATATTTATTTGTTTATATGTTTTCTTGATGTATTTATTTGCTTATTCATATGTTTTTATTTGTTATTTACATCTACAGGACTTGCCCCTGTCCTCCTCCTCTCTGATTACACCGCCAACTCCAACCTACAGGACCTGCTCCTAAGCACCTCGCTAATTACCCCTCCTCCTACTTACAGAACTGACCCCTGTCCTCCTCTCGAATTACCTACTCCTACCTAGAGGACATGTCCCTGGCCTATTCTCTAATTATCACTCGCACTCCCACCTACAAAGCCTGCCCGTCCTCCTCTCTAATTATCCCCTCCCTCTCCCATCTACAGGACCTGCACCTGTCCTCCTAATTACCCCTCCCATCTACAGGACTTACCCCTATCCCCCTCACTAATGACCCCTCCCACTCATAACTACAGTACCTGTTCCTATCCCCTCTTTAATTAGCCCTCCCACTCACAATTACAGGACCTGTCCCTATCCTCCTCTCTAATTACCCATCCACCTCCCACCTACATGACTTGCCCATCTTCCTCTCTAATTATCCCCTCCCACACCCACCTACAGAACCTGGCACTGCCTCGTCTCTACTTAACCCCACCATCTCCAGGACCTGCCACTATCCTCCTCTCTAATTACCCCCTCCCACTCAGACCTAGAGGACTTGCCCTGTCCTCCTAATTAACTCTCCCACCTATTAGACCTGCCCCTTTCATTCTCTTAGATTGTATCCCTCCCACACCCACTTACAGGAACTGTCTCTAACCCCCGCTCTAATTATTCCCTCTCCCAATCTGACCTACAGGACCTACCCCTGTTCATCTCTCTAAATATCCCTCCCACCCCCCAACTACAGGAGCTGCTCCTAGCATCCTCTTTAATTCCCCCTCCCACCTACAGGACTTGCCACTATCCTCTCGAATTACCCCTCCCATCTCCAGGACCTGCCCCTATCCCCCTCTCTAAGTACCCGCTCCCACGTCCATGGCCTGCCCCTATCCTCCTCTCTAATTACTTGCTCCAACTCCCACTTACAGGACCTGCTCCTATCCACCTCTCTAAATACCCCTCCCATAGGACCTGTCCCATCCTCTAATTACCCCACCCACCTTATACCTATAGGACCTGTCCCATCCTCCTCTCTAATCACCCCTCCCACCTTCAGAACCTGCCCCTATCCTCCTCTCTAAATACCTCCTCCCACTCGGACCTGCAGGACCTGCCCGTTCATCTCTCCCTTCACCCCTTCCATCACCCAACTACAAAGTCTTCCCCTAGCCTGCACTCTCATTCCCCCTCCCATTTGCACCTTTAGCACCTGCTTCTGTCCTCCTCTCTAGTTACACCTCCAAATCCAACTAACTGGACCTGCTCCTAAGCAGCTCTCTAATTAACCCTCTCACGCTCAAGCTCCAGGATTTGCCCCTCTCCTCCTAATTACCTTCTCCCACCCCAAAATTTGCCCCTATTCTCTTCTCTAAATACCCACTCCCACCACCAAGACCTGCCCTTGTATTCCTAATTACCTCCTCTCACAGGACCTGCCCAGGTCCTCCTCTCTAATTACCCCCTCCCACTCGAACCTGCCCCTGTTCATCTCTCTAAATACTCCTCCCACCACCCAACTACAGGCGCTTCTCCTAGCCTCCTCGGATCTAGTTTATTTGGAAGCCGCATCCTGTCAGAGCACGGGGTGTGTGGCTGCGCCACAGCACCACCTGGTGGTGCAAAAAAAATGACTACAGGCAAAGAACTATTTTATCCTCTGACGTGGCGCAATTTGAACGGCCCCCCAGGGCCTCGGGAACGCCTCTCATTGCTCAAGCCCTCTTTTGTCGGAGCGCCTTATGAGCCAGATCGAAGGATGGAATAGTTCTTTGCCTGCAGTACATTTTTTACACCGCCAGGTAGTGTTGTGGAGCAGCCACATACCCCAGTGTTCTGACGGGAATGCGGCTTTCAAATAGACTTGGACCACCTCCTCTCTCATTACCCCTCCTATTTGTACCTACAGAACCTGCCCCTGTCCTCTTCTCTAATTACACCTTCAACTTACAGGAGCTGCTCCTAAGCTGCTCTCTAATTACCCTTTCCCAACATAAAAGACCTGCCCTTATCTTCCTATCTAATCAACCCTCCCATTCCCACATACAGGACCTGCCTCTGCCCTCCTCTCTAATTACTCCCTCCCATTTAGAGGACCTGCCACTATACTCCCCTATGATTACCCACTCCAGGACCTGCCCCTATCCTCCTCTATAAATATCCCCTCCCACTTCCACCTACAGGACCTGCCCCATCCTCCTCTCTAATTACCCCTCCCACCAGGAATCCGTTTATTGTGAATAACAGGCGTTCGTTACACGGTTACAACAACCCACCTCGGGTCATAGTTAATTTTAACCCAATCCTAGACACCTGCTACTGCAACCTAGTAAATATGTATGCACATCAAGCTGAGAACAATAACCTGAGGTCAAAACAATGACTATTGTGAGAAAGGAAGAAGTGGGAACAAATTATTTTATTTCATTAAAAATAGGAGTTTACAATACATGGAGGACTGAGTGGCACAGGGAATACAATGGACCAGGGATGGAAGAAGAATTGCAGGTTTGTGAGCACTTCAGGAACAGGGACAGTGGTTTGGTTTTGGCAACACTGCATACGGGTGCTTATATACTTATTGCAAACAAGGTAATCAATCAACTTTTGATAAAAGGACATCTAGCATTTCCAGATGTTTGGCATCATCAAATGCAAGAAGCAATTCTTTGTCTGCCGAGGATTTCTCTTGAATGGTCAATTTGGCAGCTTCGTGTCCTTGAGACAATCTTCGAGATTGACTTATGGACCACAGAAGAAGTGCACTGAAAAAACTTGCAATACTGCACCACCCTTTGCTTTTGGACAAGGCACACATCATTCCTGTGTTACACTCAGTTTGGGGTTACATTGGGTTAGGGCGTGAAAATGATAAGGGGTGTACTTGTGGGATATTGTTCCTGATAACCTGGTCCAGGGGAATGCTTGGCAGAGGCACCATCGGCAGGATAGGCTTCAGCTCACGTCTTTCTGTTCCTTTCTCTTTCACCTGAAGACTGGGCAAGGACCCTCGCACAGTGTTGTCACTTCCCCGCAATGTCACCCCATGGGTTAGCTGCATTTTATCCAGTTGGATGCCGGCTGATAGTGGAATTGGAAGTGAAGTGGCCTCCACTTTGGAAGTACCAGTGAAATAAGGTTTGTAGGATTTTTCACCAGCTATCTGTGAGTTCATGGAAGACATGACATTGAAGACATCACCTTTTCCTATGGATTTCAGGTCTTGTTTTTGTCTTTTACCAGAAGTTGGCCCACCTGATTGTACAGTCTTTTTCACCTTAGAGTCAGCTTCTTTGGTAGGTTCCAATACTGTCACCTGGGGTTGTATGCAGTGTCGGGGAAGGGTGGAGGGGTCAAGCTTTGGCATGGAAAGGACATTGCCTAACGCATCGTAGACAACATCTTTCTTCTGTGGTGGTCGTCCCATCTGAATCTTCAAAATATTGTGTAGGGAGGTAGGAAGCAGATTCAAATTATCATCCTCCTTATCCTCTTCCCTCATCTTAAGTTCCTGCTCTTTTAACATCTCTTTTTCTGTATCCTCCAAGGACTTTGTAATGTTCCTCAAACCAGCTGAGCGGAGAGGTCCATTGTGAGGTTGGTATCGTTTCTTTAGAGGCTTTAGAGAAGAGGTTTGCTGACGCGCTAGCTGAGAAGTTTGGCTTGCAATCTGAGAGGTCTGACTTGCAATAGGAGAGGTCCGGCATGAAAGTTGAGAGGTCTGGCTTGCAAGAGGAGAGATCTGGCTTGCAGTGGTGACTGTTTGGTTGTTTTCAGTCCCATTCTTTGTTTCTTGCATATATTTTGCTTTTGGCTCTAGACAGGGACTGTAAAGCTTGGGTTCCGACACTGACTTTGTTCCATCCAATCTTGGGTCTATTTTTTGGGATTCGGACGGCTTTATAGTAACCTATTTTAGACAAAGAGCATTGAGAACATAAGAGGAGCTCAACTAAGAAAACTATTTAATAACCTAGAATTGCTTTGAAAGTCTTCATATACAACACCTAAAATACAATGTGTTACTCTGGACTGAATTGTAACAGTACATTGTGACTTATATCTTGGTCCTTATAGTGACGTTGTACCATAGTGTGTAACATTAGGGCAGTGTGAAATATATATTGGTCCTTACAGTGAGGTTGTACCACAGTGTGCAACATTAGGACAGATCCACCCTACAGGTAAATTAACTATACTGAAATGAGAAGGGAATATAACAAAATATATATAATTGCAGTTAGTTGTTGTAAAACATCTTGAATGGAAGTGTGAAATAACAGAGCTTGAAAGTTGTGTATTTTAAGCATAAATTATCTATACAGAACCCCATCTCCAAGTCATTTATTAATGACCATTGATTAACTCTCTCCTTGAAAAGGAATAAAACATGCCTAGTTGTTATAATTACAGTATGTAACATTATTATGTACTCAAATGGACATGTTACTCTTTTTAATCACTCCCATCCAGTACTAAACTCCACTTTTAGCTAGGAAAAGATTGAGTGCGGAATGTCAAGTTTTACCTGTGATTGTTTGGAGTGAGGATGCAAGAAGCATGGAATGGCAGTAGGTGGGCATTCACCCATCCAGGACTCAATGGGACATTGGCAAGGCTCCTCTTCATCCTGCCAGGTCCTCTCTACAGCCACCTCCAGATTTCCCTCTTCCTTGGACATATAAATCAAATTCATCTTCTGGGTCATTGCTTCTTGAGCTTGTTTGAGGGCATAAGGCATGACCTGGAGATAGATACAAGAAGGAAAGAGAGCAAAGTCACACTAACCTGTGATGAGGAGCTAAAGAACGTAAGCATGACAACCTGTGATGAGGAGCTAAAGAACGTAAGCATGACAACCTGTGCTGAGGAGCGGAGTGATGCATGCCAATCTACGACAAGTAGCTAAGCGATGAGCCCCAGCCTGCGACGAGGAGCTAAGCGATGAGCCCCAGCCTGCGACGAGGAGCTAAGCGATGAGCCCCAGCCTGCGACGAGGAGCTAAGCGATGAGCCCCAGCCTGCGACGAGGAGCTAAGCGATGAGCCCCAGCCTGCGACGAGGAGCTAAGCGATGAGCCCCAGCCTGCGACGAGGAGCTAAGCGATGAGCCCCAGCCTGCGACGAGGAGCTAAGCGATGAGCCCCAGCCTGCGACGAGGAGCTAAGCGATGAGCCCCAGCCTGCGACGAGGAGCTAAGCGATGAGCCCCAGCCTGCGACGAGGAGCTAAGCGATGAGCCCCAGCCTGCGACGAGGAGCTAAGCGATGAGCCCCAGCCTGCGACGAGGAGCTAAGCGATGAGCCCCAGCCTGCGACGAGGAGCTAAGCGATGGGCCCCAGCCTGCGACGAGGAGCTAAGCGATGGGCCCCAGCCTGCGACGAGGAGCTAAGCGATGGGCCCCAGCCTGCGACGAGGAGCTAAGCGATGGGGAGCTATGCGATGAGCCCCAGCCTGCGACGAGGAGCTAAGCGATGGGCCCCAGCCTGCGACGAGGAGCTAAGCGATGGGCCCCAGCCTGCGACGAGGAGCTAAGCGATGGGCCCCAGCCTGCGACGAGGAGCTAAGCGATGGGCCCCAGCCTGCGACGAGGAGCTAAGCGATGGGCCCCAGCCTGCGACGAGGAGCTAAGCGATGGGCCCCAGCCTGCGACGAGGAGCTAAGCGATGGGCCCCAGCCTGCGACGAGGAGCTAAGCGATGGGCCCCAGCCTGCGACGAGGAGCTAAGCGATGGGCCCCAGCCTGCGACGAGGAGCTAAGCGATGGGCCCCAGCCTGCGACGAGGAGCTAAGCGATGGGCCCCAGCCTGCGACGAGGAGCTAAGCGATGGGCCCCAGCCTGCGACGAGGAGCTAAGCGATGGGCCCCAGCCTGCGACGAGGAGCTATGCGATGAGCCCCAGCCTGCGACGAGGAGCTATGCGATGAGCCCCAGCCTGCGACGAGGAGCTATGCGATGAGCCCCAGCCTGCGACGAGGAGCTATGCGATGAGCCCCAGCCTGCGACGAGGAGCTATGCGATGAGGAGCTATGCGATGAGCCCCAGCCTGCGACGAGGAGCTAAGCGATGAGCCCCAGCCTGCGACGAGGAGCTAAGCGATGAGCCCCAGCCTGCGACGAGGAGCTAAGCGATGAGCCCCAGCCTGCGACGAGGAGCTAAGCGATGAGCCCCAGGCTGCGACGAGGAGCTAAGCGATCAGCCCCAACCTTTGACGAGGAGCTAAGCGATGAGCACCAACCTTTGATAAGGACCTTAGCGTTGGGCTCAACTGGCTACGAAGTGCTAAGCAGTGTCCGCCAACATGTGACGAAGAGCTAAGCAATGCACGCCAGCCTGTGACGAGGAGCTAAGCAATGCACGCCAGTCTGTGAAGAGAAGCTAAGCAATGCACGCCAGCCTGCTGAGAAGAAGTAAAGCAATGCGCGCCAGCCTTCCAGGAGGAGCTAAGCAATGAATGCCAACAGACAATGTTCTATAGTCGGACAGTTTGGAGATACTTGTATAATGATACAGACAATGTTTCTACATTGAAGGGTTATGAGAATGAGGTCTATAGCTGGACAGTTTGAAATTTTTGTATAGCCATACAAACAATGTTTCTACATTGAAGGGTTATGAGACTGGGGTCTATAGTAGGACAGTTTGGAGATACTTGTATAGTGATACGGGCAATGTTCCTACATTGAAGGGTTATGAGACTGAAGTCTATAGTCGGATAGATTGGCGGTACTTGTATAGCCACATGGACAATGTACCAACATTGAAGGTTTAGGAGATTGAGGTCTATAGATGGACAGTCTGGAGATATTGTTTAGCGATGGACAATGTTCCTACCTGCCGAGCGAGATAAGCCTGGGAGCATTGCTCCGTGACTTGGATGTCCAGAGACTCCATTGTATCTCCTATCATGTTCTCATCATCCTCCAGGATCACCATGTACATCCAGTCCTCCTCAGTAAGCCGACCCAGCACAATCTCCATGACAGCCTGCGGGGTCGGGGCCACCACAGGAACAGAGTGAGACTTGTCAATGCGAGACTTGGAAGCAGCTGCTCGACTTCCAGCCTGCAATAGAATAGAAAGGTTACATAATGGGTAACACAGACTGGGTGGCCTGTTGTCCTCTTGGCTGTGTCACTGCTCCAGCTCAGAGTATAAGAAAAACTTAGCCCTCTCCAATATGTGTCATGCTTCAGGGTGAGGAACAAACTCCATATGCCATTGCTTACTCTGCGTCACTGCAATTAATATCTCCCAGGTTTGTACATAACAAAAAGATTGATCACCCTGCCCATCTGTCTATACTTAAAAGTTTGGCCTTATGCTTACTTTAATCCCTTTTCTTTGCCTGAATCTCTCTCTTCCACTGGAAGGCTGTTATACCTATCTATTACCCTTTCAATAAAGTAGTTGTTTTGCGCATTACCTCGAAACCTTACACCTTCAAATCATAATTTAATAACATAAAACTCACATGCAATGTAGGATTTAATTTGCTGTAATCCTGGGGTTCGCACGAATAAATGATTTTTTAATCACAAGCGGTTACAAACCAAGAGCCTTTGTGTCCCATTAAGTTACAATTAAAAAATCATAAAAAAACAAAACAAATACTATGAAAAAAAAAAAACATTAAAACCATAATGGAGGCACAGGAAAAATCCCATTTTAAACTGTATTTCAAAATAAACAAATTTAGTACGGTAGTACCACACAGGTATAAACCTACAGATGTTAAAGGTCCAACTTGCCTGTATTTTAAGTAGTAGAGAATATAAAAGGATTAAAAAAGTTGATAATTTGTGTAAAAACATAAACTGGAAGCTGCTGTTTTTTCTAATCATTAGGTTGGACCTTCTTTTCAAGCTCTGGCAGGAAGTTCAGCATAGGCTGTGCCATTAAAGCTGTGCAGTAAATAGGTAGCCAAAGGGAAGTCAGCTCCTCGTTCTGCTACAGTCTGATAAAGATGTGAGGAGCTCATGGTCAAAGACTGTTCAGCTGCCAGGTGGCAGACTTGACGTAGCAACTGGGTGAGCACACATCCAAGCAATGCGTGCCTGACCCCTCCAAATTAGGTGGGTGCAGCCTGGAGAGAGCACTGCAAACCCTTATGTATAAACTCGTACAAGGGATGACCACATGTAGTTTTACCTAAATTGCAATTACTTGGCTCCTGTTGGAGCTTAGAGATAATAATGGGCGTTCTCAGAAGCCTCTGCAAGTGCACAAATGAACCAAAACCGAATGTGTAAACTCAATCTTGAGCAAGAGCACTCTGCTCATGTATTTAGGTTATGTCAGGTTGAGCCCAGGTGCATGATTACAATGAATAACACAGAATTATTCATCTGGGCTCAATCAAAGATAACCTAAATACAAAGGCAGAAACATACTGCCATGCTGGACTTTGCTGGCACTAACAGACTAGACCACATCACCACTGGTCTAGTATACGTGCATATAATAAGCTATCACAAAAAAGAGAGGATGACACAATCGGTTTCAAAAATTTACAGAAAAATATCAGTTAACAAGAAGCATGATCAACAAAGTAACAAGACCTGCAGAATTATAATCATTTTGGTGCAAACTGATTCCAGAGGACTACAAGGATGTCATTTCTGGTCAGTACACCAGAATAACTAAACATTTAGAGAGGGGTAGGACATAAATAAATATAGGCATCAGAGATCCACACAGTTATATTCTTACAATATTGCCTCAAATGATTAGTAAATGATACATGAACATTGGCACAAAAAAAAATCCCTATTGGACCCGGACCCCCTTTCAGCCCCCTGTTTCGAAGAGGCTGATGAGGGAGATGGAGGTGGTGCAAGTGGGTGTACTGAAGGGCCATGTTGGGGGGACTTCTCCTCTGCTGTGGTTTATTGTAAAGCAGACTGTCTTTGTAAATGTTTAAGCTTTGCTTCAAAGATGTCTCCTATTCTGGCCACGTTCTAGTTGAGGCTAGAGAACTGCCCTCCAGAGTAGACAAACTCTTGTTATGTTGTCTCTCTTCTTCTTTTTTCAGTTGCTGAAGGAGCCCCTGGTTGTCAGTGTGACCTCATGGGGCAGCTCTCTCTGTAGTCCCTCCAACTCCAGGATATGATGTCCATCTCCTTTGATGCTGCTAGATTTGACCATCCAGTTTTCCAATGTGGTAGAGGATAGCTATGTGGGGAGTAGTGAATAATGTTGTGCAGGACTGTTCTGATGGTCCTAAGGTCATATAGGAGATTGTGGTGGGAAAATGGAGGTTCAGCATCCCAAGATCCAGGATCCTCCTAATAGAAGAATAACATATATTTATTTTCTTTTTCTCATAGGCATAACTTCAGACAGTGTTTGTATGTACAGTTTGCAATTGTGGGTTACACAGGCAAAGGCTAGGAGAAAACTTGATAATATGAAGAGCAGTGAATTATGATGTTATGGGTGTGGGGAATGATATTATCTATGTTGTCATCTTGTTGGTAAACCCAAAGGATGTGTCTCATTATACAGACATGGTCGGTTTTTGGTATATTATTAGGATCAATATAACATCACATATTTAGTGCACGTTTTATGATTATTGGTGGAAATCGATGGTCATTGGTTACATTGTATATGATATATATATATATATATATATATATATATATATATATATATATAGCAGCTGAGTAACAGAGCCATTGCTGTGTGATGTAAGAGTATATGTTTTGTGAAAATGACTGCTGATGATGACGGTGTATGATTGGTGGTGCATATACTCATCTTGCAGGGTCTCGGGCTGGTCCATATCCAGTAAGCTAGGTAACCGTGGGTGTGGACATTCTTCCCCTCAGGAGTTCCTCCCATGCTTATAGGCCATGAGAGCTTGGGGACCACCACTTGACTATGGTCCGGAATCGTAGTGGTGCTTCTTGCACTTGACATTAACTTCTCCTGCCACCTCTCTGCACATCTGCTACAACCATTCGTGGATGAGGCTTAGGAAGACAATACATTCTTCCTGAGAGTAATTGGAGGTATTGTGTATTTTATGAGCCTCTTGAAACCCTTGAACGTTTTTGTGCTGGCTCAAAGTCCTGGGACACTAGACTCCCCTCCCCCACTAGCCACAGAGGCCTCCCAGACTGGCCCTAAATCTTGTGTGCCAGTTGTCTCCCCATCACTACAATTCTTCCCCTCTTTCTTCCTCTTCTCCCCTTGGCTCCCTTTATCTCTCCAACTCTCCTCCCTTCATCTTGGAGAAACGAAAAAATAAACCATTTACAGAAACGCACACAATCACCACCCACTCATGTAATTAGGAGAACAAAAGTGTGTAAAAATGTTTGAAAAAGCAATGTATGTGCTATGTATTTTATCACTTGTATTCCAATAGTGCAGGGTGCAAAGGTAATGGGATGTGGTATGTAGCAGGGGTATGTGTGTTGCGTATGTATTATGTAATAGGGGTATGTGTGCTTTATGTAGTAGGGAGTATATAGCAAGAGGGTATGGGTGGGGGTTATGTGCTAGGGTAGGATGGTTACAGGGTATAGTGTAGAATGGATAGGGATGAGTTCGTTTGTAAATGTATTAATATAGGGGTATGTAGACTATAGGGTTAATTTACTGTTGAATTTAAGTGTACAAGATAACGTAGCAACAAGAAACCAAGCTCCTACTCGGACTTGCACAAACCCTCCCTAGTTGTAATTGTTAGGAAACAAAACTACGTAAAATGACGATCCCATTGGCAATCAGTACATAATTTCCTGCGTGAGCTGGCCTGTGGGACCAATGTATTAGCTCAATGAGGTCTTTTATAAGAACTCCTGGAAGGGCGAGTCAGACTTTCGGGAGATCCAATGGGTGCCATGTAATCGACCCCCTAGTTGCTTAAAACAAACCTGACCCATGTGGTCATTTAATTATTGGTCTCCTCTGGGAACAGAGTTACAGAACAGGAACAAACAGTACTCACAGGCTATCAGAGGGTCTACAAATCAGAAACAGGCCGGATTATGTGATTGACCCAATCCAAATCCAGGAGGGAGAGAAGGTACTAGGGGTGTGCCCAAGGGGTTATTAGGCACCAGCTTGTCTGACTAATGCTAATGGACAGGGCTACATGACCTTCAGAGAGCACACTCTAAATACAGGTGCCTTTCAGTATGGGCACCGGCAGGAGACGGTGGTGGTGGCGGCGGCGGCGGAAAGTCAGGTTAGATTCGCCAATGCTAGTTCCCCTTTTAAGCCCTGGACCATCCTGTGCCAGGGGCTCCCAACAGATATCCCCAGTAGATGATCCAAGGGCCATCTTGGCACACAGACATACTCACTTCTGGTCTTTGCTGCACCATCCCTCGCCCTGCTCCACCCTTCAGCAGCCCACCTCTTCCTTTTTGTTACATTTCTTCCAATCTCTCCCCCACCCTGTGATATCCCTGCACCAGTCTGGGCATCAGTCCTTGTGATCTGTTCATGTATACGAGGCTGTCTGTCTCTGATAACACATACCTGGGTGGTGCCTCCTTTTGCAGTTGATGTCTTACTCATGGTGCTGGGCTGGGGGTCCGTGTATTAGAGGTGGAGGGCTCTGAGTACAGAGGAAAGAGGATCACATGTCAGGGTGTGTCCTCAATGAGTGACTGCAATGCTCTCTCCATACTGTGTCTAAGTCTGTCTTCCTCTCTATTTTGTGTCCGCTGCTCTCTATATAGTCTCTCCCTCTTGTGTCCCTGCTCTCTATAATTTGTCTGTTTCTCTCCCTATTGTATGCCCCTGCTCTCTCTATACATTGTCTGTCTCTCCCACTCTATATTGTGTGTGCCTGTTCTCCCTATTGTGTGCCGCTGCTTTCTCTATATACAGGGTCTGTCTCTCCCACTCTATATTGTGTGTGCCTGTTCTCCCCATTGTGTGCCGCTGCTCTCTCTATATACAGGGTCTGTCTCTCCCACTCTATATTGTGTGTGCCTGTTCTCCCTATTGTGTGCCGCTGCTCTCTCTATATACAGGGTCTGTCTCTCCCACTCTATATTGTGTGTGCCTGTTCTCCCCATTGTGTGCCGCTGCTCTCTCTATACAGTGTCTGTCTCTCCCACTCTATATTGTGTGTGCCTGTTCTCCCTATTGTATGCCCCTTCTCTCTCTATACAGTGTCTGTCTCTCCCACTCTATATTGTGTGTGCCTGTTCTCCCTATCGTGTGCCGCTGCTCTCTATATACAGGGTCTGTCTCTCCCACTCTATATTGTGTGTGCCTGTTCTCCCTATTGTGTGCCGCTGCTCTCTCTATACAGGGTCTGTCTCTCCCACTCTATATTGTGTGTGCCTGTTCTCCCCATTGTATGCCTTTGCTCTCTCTATATACAGAGTCTGTCTCTCCCACTCTATATTGTGTGTGCCTGTTCTCCCTATTGTATGCCTTTGCTCTCTCTATACAGTGTCTGTCTCTCCCACTCTATATTGTGTGTGCCTGTTCTCCCTATCGGGTGCCGCTGCTCTCTCTATATACAGGGTCTGTCTCTCCCACTCTATATTGTGTGTCCCTGTTCTCCCCATTGTATGCCTTTGCTCTCTCTATACAGTGTCTGTCTCTCCCACTCTATATTGTGTGTCCCTGTTCTCCCTATCGTGTGCCGCTGCTCTCTATATACAGGGTCTGTCTCTCCCACTCTATATTGTGTGTCCCTGTTCTCCCTATTGTATGCCCCTGCTCTCTATATACAGTGTCTGTCTCCCACTCTATATTGTGTGTGCCTGTTCTCCCCGTTGTATGCCTTTGCTCTCTCTATACAGTGTCTGTCTATCCCACTCTATATTGTGTTTGCCTGTTCTCCCTATTGTGTGCCGCTGCTCTCTCTATACTGCCTCTCTCCTGATTTGTGTGTCCCTGCTCTCTGTAAAATGTCTGTCTCTCCATCTTTTTAATGCCCCTGCTCTCTCTATATACATTGCATGTCTCTCCCTCTCTATATGATGTGTCCCTGCTCTCTCTATACTTTCTCTCTCTCTCTCTCTCTCTCTCTCTCTCTCTCTATATATATAGTGCCTGTCTGTCTCTCCCTGCTTTCTCTATACTGTGTCTGTCGCTTTCACTGTGCTGTCTCTACCTGCTTTCTCTATACTGTGTCTGTATGTCTCTTCTGTGATTACCTCTCTCCTTTGCTGCCTCTTGATGTCTCTCAGCAGTATGTGTACTAGTTGCTAAGTAACCTCGGCGCATGTCGCACTCAGTGACGTCACACCGCGCGAAGTGATGACTAGAAGCGAGCGGTGCCATGGAAACGAGAGCTAGAGAGGCTGCTAGTAGAGAAATATAGAGATAACTGATGGTGCCACAGAGCTGAAAGGACACACGGAGAGATACCGTTCGTAGAGAAATATAGAGATACTGGTGGTTTCAGAGAGCTAGAAGGACACACAGAGAGAGAGAGAGAGAGACTGTTAGTGTGTCACAGAGAGTGTCCGACCACGGTGAGACAGTCAGTGAGGGCCATACCCCAGTGAGACCTTCCATGATGTACCGCAAGGAGCGCAGCATCCAGCTGAAGAGCTCTGCGTCCTCTCTGTATAACAACCTGAGTGTCCTGGCCCTGAGAGAGCGCAGCCTGACCTACTACACAGTCATACACAGCAACACCGTAAGCATGGTCAGCGTATCCTTCGATGGGGTCAACATGTCACACCGACAACTACAGTCCAAGGAGGGGAGCGTGACCGCCAGCTCATCACTGATCACACAGGTGAGTGACCACCAGCTCCTCACTGATCACACAGGTGAGTGACCACCAGCTCCTCACTGATCAGACAGGTGAGTGACCACCAACTCATCACTGATCACACAGGTGAGTGACAGACACTGATCAGACAGGTGAGTGACCACCAGCTCCTCACTGATCAGACAGGTGAGTGACAGACACTGATCAGACAGGTGAGTGACCACCAACTCATCACTGATCACACAGGTGAGTGACAGACACTGATCAGACAGGTGAGTGACCACCAGCTCCTCACTGATCAGACAGGTGAGTGACCACCAGCTCATCACTGATCACACATAGATGGGAGTGACCACCAGGTCATCACTGATCACACATAGATGGGAGTGACAGAGTGACATCATTGACAGATGAGAGTGTGACCGCTGGCTCACCCCTGATCACATAGGTGAGTGACTGACAAGAGTGTGTCTGCCAACATAACCTTGATCACACAGGTGAGTGACAGACAGGAAAGTGACCTCCAGCTAATAACTGATCCTATAGGTGAGTGACAGACAGGAGAGGGACCGCCAGCTGATCATTGATCCTATAGGTGAGTGACCGCCAGCTGATCATTGATCCTATAGGTGAGTGACCGCCAGCTGATCATTGATCCTATAGGTGAGTGACCGCCAGCTCATCATTGATCCTATAGGTGAGTGACCGCCAGCTCATCATTGATCCTATAGGTGAGTGACCGCCAGCTCATCATTGATCCTATAGGTGAGTGACCGCCAGCTCATCATTGATCCTATAGGTGAGTGACCGCCAGCTCATCATTGATCCTATAGGTGAGTGACCGCCAGTTTATCACTGATCCTGTAGGTGAGTGACAGACAGGACAGTGACCACCAGATCATCACTGATCCTGTAGGTGAGTGACAGACAGGACAGTGACCGGTGGCTCACCCCTGATCACGTTAGTGAGTGACAGAAAGGAGAGTGATCTCCAGTTCATCACTGATCACACAAGTGAGTGACACACAGACAGGTGGAGGGGCATGACATCCAGGTTATCCTTTGCCTTCCATCTGGGTCTTCTTACCCCACTCTCCTGTTGCAACCCCCCCCCCAGGCTCTTCCTGTTGCAACTCCCCCCCCCCCCCCCCAGATTTTTTATTTTGCAACCTCCCCCACTCTTCTTGTTGCAACCCCCCCCAGGCTCTTTGTGTTGCACCCCCCCCCCCAGGCTCTTTGTGTTGCACCCCCCCCCCAGGCTCTTTGTGTTGCAACCCCACCAGGCTCTTTGTGTTGCAACCCCACCACGCTCCTTCTGTTGCAACCCCCCCCCCCCAGGCTCCTTCTGTTGCAAACACCCCCCAGGCTCCTTCTGTTGCAAACACCCCCCAGGCTCCTTCTGTTGCAAACACCCCCCAGGCTCCTTCTGTTGCAAACACCCCACCAGACTCTTCCTGTTGCAAACACCCCACCAGACTCTTCCTGTTGCAACCCCCCCCCACTCTTCCTGATGCAACCCCCCCCCAGGCTCTTCCTGTTGCAACCCACCCCAGGCTCTTCCTGTTGCAACCCACCCCAGGCTCTTCCTGTTGCAACCCACCCCAGGCTCTTCCTGTTGCAACCCACCCCCCAGGCTCTTCCTGTTGCAACCCACCCCCCAGGCTCTTCCTGTTGCAACCCACCCCCCAGGCTCTTCCTGTTGCAACCCCCTCCCCCAGGCTCTTCCTGTTGCAACCCCCTCCCCCAGGCTCTTCCTGTTGCAACCCCCTCCCCCAGGCTCTTCCTGTTGCAACCCCCTCCCCCCGGCTCTTCCTGTTGCAACCCCCCTCCCCCAGGCTCTTCCTGTTGCAACCCCCTCCCCCAGGCTCTTCCTGTTGCAACCCCCTCCCCCAGGCTCTTCCTGTTGCAACCCCCTCCCCCAGGCTCTTCCTGTTGCAACCCCCTCCCCCAGGCTCTTCCTGTTGCAACCCCCTCCCCCAGGCTCTTCCTGTTGCAACCCCCTCCCCCAGGCTCTTCCTGTTGCAACCCCCTCCCCCAGGCTCTTCCTGTTGCAACCCCCTCCCCCAGGCTCTTCCTGTTGCAACCCCCTCCCCCAGGCTCTTCCTGTTGCAACCCCCTCCCCCAGGCTCTTCCTGTTGCAACCCCCTTCCCCAGGCTCTTCCTGTTGCAACCCCCTCCCCCAGGCTCTTCCTGTTGCAACCCCCCCCCCCAGGCTCTTCCTGTTGCAACCCCCTCCCCCAGGCTCTTCCTGTTGCAACCCCCTCCCCCAGGCTCTTCCTGTTGCAACCCCCTCCCCCAGGCTCTTCCTGTTGCAACCCCCTCCCCCAGGCTCTTCCTGTTGCAACCCCCTCCCCCAGGCTCTTCCTGTTGCAACCCCCTCCCCCAGGCTCTTCCTGTTGCAACCCCCTCCCCCAGGCTCTTCCTGTTGCAACCCCCTCCCCCAGGCTCTTCCTGTTGCAACCCCCTCCCCCAGGCTCTTCCTGTTGCAACCCCCTCCCCCAGGCTCTTCCTGTTGCAACCCCCTCCCCCAGGCTCTTCCTGTTGCAACCCCCTCCCCCAGGCTCTTCCTGTTGCAACCCCCTCCCCCAGGCTCTTCCTGTTGCAACCCCCTCCCCCAGGCTCTTCCTGTTGCAACCCCCTCCCCCAGGCTCTTCCTGTTGCAACCCCCTCCCCCAGGCTCTTCCTGTTGCAACCCCCTCCCCCAGGCTCTTCCTGTTGCAACCCCCTCCCCCAGGCTCTTCCTGTTGCAACTCCCCCCCCCAGACTCTTCCTGTTGCAACTCCCCCCCCCCCAGACTCTTCCCGTTGCAACTTCCCCCCAGACTCTTCCCATTGCAACTTCCCCCCCAGACTCTTCCCGTTGCAACTTCCCCCCCCAGACTCTTCTTGTTGCAACTCCCCCCGCCCCCCCCTGGCTCTTCCTGTTGCAACCTACCCCCCCCCCCCCCCGGCTCTTCCTGTTGCAACCTACCCCCCCCCCCCCAGGCTCTTCCTGTTGCAACCTACCCCCCCCAGGCTCTTCCTGTTGCAACCTACCCCCCCCCCAGGCTCTTCCTGTTGCAACCCCCCCCCAGGCTCTTCCTGTTGCAACCCCCCCCCCAGGCTCTTCCTGTTGCTACCCCCCCAGGCACTCCTGTTGCCACCTACTCCCCCAGGCTCTCTCTTCCTGTTGCAACCTACCCCCCCAGGATCTTTCTGTTGCAACCTACCCCCCCAGGCTCTTCCTGTTGCAACCTATCCCCCCAGGCTCTTCCTGTTGCAACCTATCCCCCCAGGCTCTTCCTGTTGCAACCTATCCCCCCCGGCTCTTCCTGTTGCAACCTATCCCCCCCCCCCAGGCTCTTCCTGTTGCAACCTACCCCCCCAGGCTCTTCCTGTTGCAACCTACCCCCCGGCTCTTCCTGTTGCCACACCACCCCCCAGGCTCTTCCCGTTGCACCCTAACCCCCCCAGGCTTTTGCTGTTACCACCCCCCCCAGGTTGCAACCTCCCCCCCCCCCAGACTCTTCCTGTTGCAACCTCCCTCCCAGACTCTTCCTGTTGCAACTTCCCCCCAGACTCTTCCTGTTGCAACTCCCCCCCCCCAGACTCTTCCTGTTGCAACTCCCCCCCCCCCCAGACTCTTCCCGTTGCAACTTCCCCCCAGACTCTTCCCGTTGCAACTTCCCCCCAGACTCTTTCTGTTGCAACTTCCCCCCACAGACTCTTCCTGTTGCAACTCCCCCCCAGACGCTTCCTGTTGCAACCTACCGCCCCCAGACTCTTCCTGTTGCAACCTACCCCCCCCCCCCGGCTCTTCCTTTTGCAACCTACCCCCCCCGGCTCTTCCTGTTGCAACTTCCCCCCCCCCAGACTCTTCCTGTTGCAACTTCCCCCCCCAGACTCTTCCTGTTGCAACTCCCCCCCCCCAGACTCTTCCTGTTGCAACTCCCCCCAGATGCTTCCTGTTGAAACTCCCCCCCCCAGACTCTTCCTGTTGCAACTTCCCCCCCCCCCCCCAGACTCTTCCTGTTGCAACCTACCCCCCCCCCCCCCCCTCGGCTCTTCCTTTGGCAACCTACCACCCCCCCGGCTCTTCCTGTTGCAACCTACCCCCCCCCCCCCCCCGGCTCTTTCTGTTGCATCCTACCTCCCCGGCTCTTCCTTTTGCAACTTCCCCCCCCCCCGAGACTCTTCCTGTTGCAACTCCCCCCCCCCCCCCCGGCTCTTTCTGTTGCAACCTACCTCCCCGGCTCTTCCTGTTGCAACCTACCCCCCCCAGGCTCTCCCTGTTGCAACCTACCCCCCCCCAGGCTCTCCCTGTTGCAACCTACCCCCCCCCCAGGCTCTCCCTGTTGCAACCTACCCCCCCCCCCCAGGCTCTTCCTATTGCAACCTACCCCCCCCCCCAGGCTCTTCCTATTGCAACCTACCCCCCCAGGCTCTCTCTTCCTGTTGCAACCTACCCCCCCGGCTCTTCCTGTTGCAACCTATCCCCCCAGGCTCTCTCTCCCTGTTGCAACCTACCCCACCCCCAGGCTCTCCCTGTTGCAACCTACCCCCCCCCCAGGCTCTTCCTGTTGCAACCTACCCCACCCCCCCCAGGCTCTTCCTGTTGCAACCCCCCCAGGCTCTTCCTGTTGCAACCTACCCCCCCAGGCACTCCTGTTGCCACCTACTCCCCCAGGCTCTCTCTTCCTGTTGCCACCTACCCCCCCGGCTCTTCCTGTTGCCACCTATCCCCCCAGGCTCTCTCTCCCTGTTGCAACCTACCCCACCCCCAGGCTCTCCCTGTTGCAACCTACCCCCCCCCCCCCAGGCTCTTCATATTGCAACCTACCCCCCCAGGCTCTCTCTTCCTGTTGCAACCTACCCCCCCAGACTCTTCCTGTTGCAACTTCCCCCCCCCCAGACTCTTCCTGTTGCAACCTACCCCCCCCCCCCGGCTCTTCCTGTTGCAACTCCCCCCCCCCAGACTTTTCCTGTTGCAACTCCCCCCCCCCAGACTCTTCCTGTTGCAACCTACCCCACCCCCCCCAGGCTCTTCCTGTTGCAACCCCCCCAGGCTCTTCCTGTTGCAACCTACCCCCCCAGGCACTCCTGTTGCCACCTACTCCCCCAGGCTCTCTCTTCCTGTTGCCACCTACCCCCCCGGCTCTTCCTGTTGCAACCTATCCCCCCAGGCTCTCTCTCCCTGTTGCAACCTACCCCACCCCCAGGCTCTCCCTGTTGCAACCTACCCCCCCCCCCAGGCTCTTCATATTGCAACCTACCCCCCCAGGATCTCTCTTCCTGTGTCCACCTACCCCCCCCGGCTCTTCCTGTTGCAACCTATCCCCCCAGGCTCTCTCTCCCTGTTGCAACCTACCCTCCCAGGATCTTTCTGTTGCAACCTACCCCACCCCCAGGCTCTCCCTGTTGCAACCTACCCCCCCCCCCAGGCTCTTCCTATTGCAACCTACCCCCCCAGGCTCTCTCTTCCTGTTGCAACCTACCCCCCCAGGATCTTTTTGTTGCAACCTCCCCCCCCAGGCTCTTCCTGTTGCAACTTCCCCCCCCCAGACTCTTCCTGTTGCAACTCCCCCCCAGACTCTTCCTGTTGCAACCTACCCCCCCCAGACTCTTCCTGTTGCAACCTACCCCCCCCAGGCTCTAGTCCTGTTGCAACCTTCCCCACCCCCAGGCTCTCCCTGTTGCAACCTACCCCCCCCCCCCAGGCTCTTCCTATTGCAACCCACCCCCCCAGGCTCTCTCTTCCTGTTGCAGCCTACCCCCCCAGGATCTTTCTGTTGCAACCTACCCCCCCAGGCTCTTCCTGTTGCAACTCCCCCCCCCCAGACTCTTCCTATTGCAACCTACCCCCCCCCCCACCAGGCTCTTCCTGTTGCAACCTACCCCCCCTCCAGGCCTTCCTGTTGCAACCTACCGCCCCCCCAGGCTCTATAACTAGCCCCCAGGCTCTTTGTTGCAACCTCCCCCCCAGACTCTTCCTATTGCAACCTACGCCCCCCCCAGACTCTTCCTGTTGCAACTTCCCCCCCAGACTCTTCCTATTGCAACCTAACCCCCCCCCACCAGGCTCTTCCTGTTGCAACCTACCCCCCCCCCACTAGGCTCTTCCTGTTGCAACCTACCCCCCCCTCCAGGCCTTCCTGTTGCAACCTACCCCCCCCCAGGCTCTATAACTAGCCCCCAGGCTCTTTGTTGCAACCTCCCCCCCAGACTCTTCCTATTGCAACCTACGCCCCCCCCAGACTCTTCCTGTTGCAACTTCCCCCCCCAGACTCTTCCTATTGCAACCTAACCCCCCCCCACCAGGCTCTTCCTGTTGCAACCTACCCCCCCCACTAGGCTCTTCCTGTTGCAACCTACCCCCCCCCCTCCAGGCCTTCCTGTTGCAACCTACCCCCCCCCCAGGCTCTATAACTAGCCCCCAGGCTCTTTGTTGCAATCTCCTGCTGTTGCCACCCCCCCCCAGGTTGCAACCCCCCCCCCCCCAGACTCTTCCTGTTGCAACTTCCCCCCCCCAGACTCTTCCTGTTGCAACTTCCCCCCCCAGACTCTTCCTGTTGCAACTTCCCCCCCCCAGACTCTTCCTGTTGCAACTTCCCCCCCCCAGACTCTTCTTGTTGCAACCTACCCCCC
Source organism: Discoglossus pictus (assembly GCA_027410445.1). Taxonomy (NCBI): domain Eukaryota; kingdom Metazoa; phylum Chordata; class Amphibia; order Anura; family Alytidae; genus Discoglossus; species Discoglossus pictus. The sequence continues at coordinate 51,288,090 of CM050171.1, read as the reverse complement.
CAGGCTCTTCCTGTTGCAACTTCCCCCCCAGACTCTTCCTGTTGCAACTTCCCCCCCCCAGACTCTTCCTGTTGCAACTCCCCCCCCAGACTCTCCCCCCCCCAGACTCTTCCTGTTGCAACTTCCTCCCCCCAGACTGTTCCTGTTGCAACCTACCCCCCCAGGCTCTTCCTTTTGCATCCTACCCCCCCGGCTCTTCCTGTTGCCACCCCACCCCCCAGGCTCTTCCCGTTGCACCCTAACCCCCCCAGGCTTTTGCTGTTACCACCCGCCCCCCCCAGGTTGCAACCCCCCCCCCCCCCAGACTCTTCCTGTTGCAACCTACCGCCCCCAGACTCTTCCTGTTGCAACCTACCCCCCCCCCCCCCGGCTCTTCCTGTTGCAATCTCCCCCAGGCTCTTCCTGTTGCATCCTCCCCCAGGCTCTCTCTTCCTGTTGCAACCCCCCCCCCCAGGCTCCTTCTGTTGCAACCTATCCCCCCAGGCTCTCTCTTCCTGTTGCAACCTACCCCCCCCCAGGCTCTTCCACCAGGCTCTTCCGTTGCACCCTAACCCCCCAGGCTTTTGCTGTTACCACCCCCCCCAGGTTGCAACCTCCCCCCCAGGCTCTTCCTGTTGCAACCCACCCCAGGCTCTTCCTGTTGCAACCCACCCCAGGCTCTTCCTGTTGCAACCCACCCCAGGCTCTTCCTGTTGCAACCCACCCCAGGCTCTTCCTGTTGCAACCCACCCCAGGCTCTTCCTGTTGCAACCCACCCCAGGCTCTTCCTGTTGCAACCCACCCCAGGCTCTTCCTGTTGCATCCTCCCCCAGGCTCTCTCTTCCTGTTGCAACCTACCCCCCCCCCCCAGGCTCTCTCTTCCTGTTGCCACCTTCCCCACCCCGGCTCTTCCTGTTGCAACCTATCTCCCCAGGCTCTCTCTTCCTGTTGCAATCTACTCCCCCCAGGATCTTTCTGTTGCAACCTACCCCCCCAGGCTCTTCCTGTTGCAACCTACCCCCCCCAGGCTCTTCCACCAGGCTCTTCCTTTTGCAACCTACCCCCCCGGCTCTTTCTGTTGCCACACCACCCCCCAGGCTCTTCCCGTTGCACCCTAACCCCCCAGGCTTTTGCTGTTACCACACCCCCCCAGGTTGCAACCTCCCCCCCAGGCTCTTCCTGTTGCAACCCACCCCAGGCTCTTCCTGTTGCAACCCACCCCAGGCTCTTCCTGTTGCAACCCACCCCAGGCTCTTCCTGTTGCAACCCACCCCAGGCTCTTCCTGTTGCAACCCACCCCAGGCTCTTCCTGTTGCAACCCACCCCAGGCTCTTCCTGTTGCAACCCACCCCCCAGGCTCTTCCTGTTGCAACCCCCTCCCCCAGGCTCTTCCTGTTGCAACCCACCCCAGGCTCTTCCTGTTGCAACCCACCCCAGGCTCTTCTTGTTGCAACCCACCCCAGGCTCTTCCTGTTGCAACCCACCCCAGGCTCTTCCTGTTGCAACCCACCCCAGGCTCTTCCTGTTGCAACCCACCCCCCAGGCTCTTCCTGTTGCAACCCCCTCCCCCAGGCTCTTCCTGTTGCAACCTCCCCCCCCCAGGCTCTTCCTGTTGCAACCTTCCCCCCCCAGGCTCTTCCTGTTGCAACCTCCCCCCCAGACTCTTCCTGTTGCAACCTCCCCCCCCAGACTCTTCCTGTTGCAACCTTCCCCCCCCAGGCTCTTCCTGTTGCAACCTCCCCCCCCAGACTCTTCCTGTTGCAACCTCCCCCCCAGACTCTTCCTGTTGCAACCTCCCCCCCCAGACTCTTCCTGTTGCAACCTCCCCCCCAGACTCTTCCTTTTGCAACCTACCCCCCCCGGCTCTTCCTGTTGCCACACCACCCCCCAGGCTCTTCCCGTTGCACCCTAACCCCCCAGGCTTTTGCTGTTACCCCCCCCCCCAGGTTGCAACCTCCCCCCCCAGACTCTTCCTGTTGCAGCCTCCCTCCCAGACTCTTACTGTTGCAACTTGCCCCCCCCCAGACTCTTCCTGTTGCAACTTCCCCCCCAGACTCTTCCTGTTGCAACTTCCCCCCCCAGACTCTTCCTGTTGCAACTTCCCCCCCAGACTCTTCCTGTTGCAACCTCCCCCCCAGACTCTTCCTGTTGCAATTTCCCCCCCCAGACTCTTCCTGTTGCAACCTACCCCCCCAGACTCTTCCTGTTGCAACCTCCCCCCCAGACTCTTCCTGTTGCAACCTCCCTCCCAGACTCTTCCTGTTGCAACTTCCCCCCCCAGACTCTTCTTGTTGCAACTTCCCCCCCCCCCGGCTCTTCCTGTTGCAACCTACCCCCCCAGACTCTTCCTGTTGCAACCTACCCCCCCCCAGGCTCTTCCTGTTGCAACCCCCTCCCCCAGGCTCTTCCTGTTGCAACCTCCCCCCCCCAGACTCTTCCTGTTGCAACCTCCCCCCCCAGGCTCTTCCTGTTGCAACCTCCCCCCCCCAGACTCTTCCTGTTGCAACCTCCCCCCCCAGACTCTTCCTGTTGCAACCCCCTCCCCCAGGCTCTTCCTGTTGCAACCCCCTCCCCCAGGCTCTTCCTGTTGCAACCCCCTCCCCCAGGCTCTTCCTGTTGCAACCCCCTCCCCCAGGCTCTTCCTGTTGCAACCCCCTCCCCCAGGCTCTTCCTGTTCCAATCCCCTCCCCCAGGCTCTTCCTGTTGCAACCCCCTCCCCCCAGGCTCTTCCTGTTGCAACCTCCCCCCCCCAGGCTCTTCCTGTTGCAACCTTCCCCCCCCAGGCTCTTCCTGTTGCAACCTCCCCCCCCCCAGACTCTTCCTATTGCAACCTACCCCCCCCCCCAGGCTCTTTGTTGCAACCTCCCCCCCAGACTCTTCCTATTGCAACCTAACCCCCCCACCAGGCTCTTCCTGTTGCAACCTACCCCCCCCCACTAGGCTCTTCCTGTTGCAACCTACCCCCCCCTCCAGGCCTTCCTGTTGCAACCTACCCCCCCCCCCAGGCTCTATAACTAGCCCCCAGGCTCTTTGTTGCAACCTCCCCCCCAGACTCTTCCTATTGCAACCTACGCCCCCCCCAGACTCTTCCTGTTGCAACTTCCCTCCCCAGACTCTTCCTATTGCAACCTAACCCCCCCCACCAGGCTCTTCCTGTTGCAACCTACCCCCCCCACTAGGCTCTTCCTGTTGCAACCTACCCCCCCCCCCTCCAGGCCTTCCTGTTGCAACCTACCCCCCCCCCCCCCAGGCTCTATAACTAGCCCCCAGGCTCTTTGTTGCAATCTCCTGCTGTTGCAACCGCCCCCCAGGTTGCAACCTCCCCCCCAGACTCTTCCTGTTGCAACTTCCCCCCCCCCCCAGACTCTTCCTGTTGCAACTTCCCCCCCCCCAGACTCTTCCTGTTGCAACTTCCCCCCCCCAGACTCTTCCTGTTGCAACTTCCCCCCCCCAGACTCTTCCTGTTGCAACTTCCCCCCCAGACTCTTCCTGTTGCAACTTCCCCCCCCAGACTCTTCCTGTTGCAACTTCCCCCCCCAGACTCTTCCTGTTGCAACTTCCCCCCCAGACTCTCCCCCCCCAGACTCTTCCTGTTGCAACTTCCCCCCAGACTCTTCCTGTTGCAATTTCCCCCCCCCAGACTCTTCCTGTTGCAACCTACCCCCCCAGGCTCTTCCTTTTGCATCCTACCCCCCCGGCTCTTCCTGTTGCCACCCCACCCCCCAGGCTCTTCCCGTTGCACCCTAACCCCCCCAGGCTTTTGTTGTTACCACCCGCCCCCCCCAGGTTGCAACCCCCCCCCCCAGACTCTTCCTGTTGCAACTTCCCCCCCCGGCTCTTCCTGTTGCAATCTCCCCCCCTAGACTCTTCCTGTTGCAACCTACCCCAGGCTCTTCCTGTTGCATCCTCCCCCAGGCTCTCTCTTCCTGTTGCAACCCCCCCCCCCAGGCTCCTTCTGTTGCAACCTATCCCCCCAGGCTCTCTCTTCCTGTTGCAACCTACCCCCCCCCGGCTCTTCCTGTTGCAATCTCCCCCAGGCTCTTCCTGTTGCAATCTCCCCCAGGCTCTTCCTGTTGCATCCTCCCCCAGGCTCTCTCTTCCTGTTGCAACCTACCCCCCCCCCCAGGCTCTCTCTTCCTGTTGCAACCTACCCCCCCCCCGGCTCTTCCTGTTGCAACCTATCTCCCCAGGCTCTCTCTTCCTGTTGCAATCTACTCCCCCCAGGATCTTTCTGTTGCAACCTACCCCCCCAGGCTCTTCCTGTTGCAACCTACCCCCCCCAGGCTCTTCCACCAGGCTCTTCCTTTTGCAACCTACCCCCCCGGCTCTTTCTGTTGCCACACCACCCCCCAGGCTCTTCCCGTTGCACCCTAACCCCCCAGGCTTTTGCTGTTACCACACCCCCCCAGGTTGCAACCTCCCCCCCCAGACGCTTCCTGTTGAAACTCCCCCCCCAGACTCTTCCTGTTGCAACTCCCCCCCCCCCCCCGACTCTTCCTGTTGCAACCTACCCCCCCCCCCGGCTCTTCCTGTTGCAACCCACCCCCCCCCGGCTCTACCTGTTGCAACCTACCCCCCCCCCCCGGCTCTTTCTGTTGCATCCTACCTCCCCGGCTCTTCCTTTTGCAACCTACCCCCCCAGGCTCTTCCTGTTGCAACTCCCCCCCCCAGACTCTTCCTGTTGCAACTTCCCCCCCCCAGACTCTTCCTGTTGCAACTTCCCCCCCCCCCTCCAGGCTCTTCCTGTTGCAACCTACCCCCCCCAGGCTCTTCCTATTGCAACCTACCCCCCCAGGCTCTCTCTTCCTGTTGCAACCTACCCCCCCAGGATCTTTTTGTTGCAACCTACCCCCCAGGCTCTTCCTGTTGCAACTTCCCCCCCCCCCCCCAGGCTCTTCCTGTTGCAACCTACCCCACCCCCCCAGGCTCTTCCTGTTGCAACCCCCCCAGGCTCTTCCTGTTGCAACCCCCCCCAGGCTCTTCCTGTTGCAACCCCCCCAGGCTCTTCCTGTTGCAACCCCCCCAGGCTCTTCCTGTTGCCACCTACCCCCCCAGGCACTCCTGTTGCCACCTACTCCCCCAGGCTCTCTCTTCCTGTTGCAACCTATCTCCCCAGGCTCTCTCTTCCTGTTGCAATCTACTCCCCCCAGGATCTTTCTGTTGCAACCTACCCCCCCAGGCTCTTCCTGTTGCAACCTACCCCCCCCCCCAGGCTCTTCCTGTTGCAACTTCCCCCCCCCAGACTCTTCCTGTTGCAACTTCCCCCCCCAGACTCTTCCTGTTGCAACTTCCCCTCCCCAGACTCTTCCTGTTGCAACTTCCCCCCCCCAGACTCTTCCTGTTGCAACTTCCCCCCCAGACTCTTCCTGTTGCAACTTCCCCCCCAGACTCTTCCTGTTGCAACTTCCCCCCCCAGACTCTTCCTGTTGCAACTCCCCCCCCCAGACTCTCCCCCCCCCCAGACTCTTCCTGTTGCAACTTCCTCCCCCCAGACTGTTCCTGTTGCAACCTACCCCCCCAGGCTCTTCCTTTTGCATCCTACCCCCCCGGCTCTTCCTGTTGCCACCCCACCCCCCCGGCTCTTCCCGTTGCACCCTAACCCCCCCCGGCTTTTGCTTTTACCACCCGCCCCCCCCAGGTTGCAACCCCCCCCCCCCCCCAGACTCTTCCTGTTGCAACTTCCCCCCCTAGACTCTTCCTGTTGCAACCTACCCCCCCCCCCCCCCCCGGCTCTTCCTGTTGCAATCTCCCCCAGGCTCTTCCTGTTGCATCCTCCCCCAGGCTCTCTTCCTGTTGCAACCCCCCCCCCCCCAGGCTCCTTCTGTTGCAACCTATCCCCCCAGGCTCTCTCTTCCTGTTGCAACCTACCCCCCCCCAGGCTCTTCCACCAGGCTCTTCCGTTGCACCCTAACCCCCCAGGCTTTTGCTGTTACCACCCCCCCCCAGGTTGCAACCTCCCCCCCAGGCTCTTCCTGTTGCAACCCACCCCAGGCTCTTCCTGTTGCAACCCACCCCAGGCTCTTCCTGTTGCAACCCACCCCAGGCTCTTCCTGTTGCAACCCCCCCCAGGCTCTTCCTGTTGCAACCCACCCCAGGCTCTTCCTGTTGCAACCCACCCCAGGCTCTTCCTGTTGCATCCTCCCCCAGGCTCTCTCTTCCTGTTGCAACCTACCCCCCCCCCCAGGCTCTCTCTTCCTGTTGCCACCTTCCCCACCCCGGCTCTTCCTGTTGCAACCTATCTCCCCAGGCTCTCTCTTCCTGTTGCAATCTACTCCCCCCAGGATCTTTCTGTTGCAACCTACCCCCCCAGGCTCTTCCTGTTGCAACCTACCCCCCCCAGGCTCTTCCACCAGGCTCTTCCTTTTGCAACCTACCCCCCCGGCTCTTTCTGTTGCCCACCCCACCCCCCAGGCTCTTCCCGTTGCACCCTAACCCCCCCCAGGCTTTTGCTGTTACCCCCCCCCCCCAGGGTGCAACCTCCCCCCCAGACTCTTCCTGTTGCAACCCACCCCAGGCTCTTCCTGTTGCAACCCACCCCAGGCTCTTCCTGTTGCAACCCACCCCAGGCTCTTCCTGTTGCAACCCACCCCCCAGGCTCTTCCTGTTGCAACCTACCCCCCCAGGCTCTCTCTTCCTGTTGCAACCTACCCCCCCAGGCTCTTCCTGTTGCAACTTCCCCCCCCAGACTCTTCCTGTTGCAACTCCCCCCCCAGACTCTTCCTGTTGCAACCTACCCCCCCCCCAGGCTCTTCCTGTTGCCACACCACCCCCCAGGCTCTTCCCGTTGCACCCTAACCCCCCCAGGCTCTTCCTATTGCAACCTACCCCCCCAGGCTCTCTCTTCCTGTTGCAACCTACCCCCCCAGGATCTCTCTTCCTGTTGCCACCTACCCCCCCGGCTCTTCCTGTTGCAACCTATCCCCCCCGCTCTTCCTGTTTCAACCTACCCCCCCAGGATCTTTCTGTTGCAACCTACCCCCCCCAGGCTCTAGTCCTGTTGCAACCTACCCCACCCCCAGGCTCTCCCTGTTGCAACCTACCCCCCCCCCAGGCTCTTCCTCTTGCAACCTACCCCCCCAGGCTCTCTCTTCCTGTTGCAACCTACCCCCCCAGGCTCTTCCTGTTGCAACTTCCCCCCCCAGACTCTTCCTGTTGCAACTCCCCCCCCAGACTCTTCCTGTTGCAACCTACCCCCCCCCCAGGCTCTTCCTGTTGCCACACCACCCCCCAGGCTCTTCCCGTTGCACCCTAACCCCCCCAGGCTCTTCCTATTGCAACCTACCCCCCCAGGCTCTCTCTTCCTGTTGCAACCTACCCCCCCAGGATCTCTCTTCCTGTTGCCACCTACCCCCCCGGCTCTTCCTGTTGCAACCTATCCCCCCCGGCTCTTCCTGTTTCAACCTACCCCCCCAGGATCTTTCTGTTGCAACCTACCCCCCCCAGGCTCTAGTCCTGTTGCAACCTACCCCACCCCCAGGCTCTCCCTGTTGCAACCTACCCCCCCCCCCCCCAGGCTCTTCCTCTTGCAACCTACCCCCCCAGGCTCTCTCTTCCTGTTGCAACCTACCCCCCCAGGCTCTTCCTGTTGCAACTTCCCCCCCCAGACTCTTCCTGTTGCAACTCCCCCCCCAGACTCTTCCTGTTGCAACCTACCCCCCCCCAGGCTCTAGTCCTGTTGCAACCTACCCCACCCCCAGGCTCTAGTCCTGTTGCAACCTACCCCACCCCCAGGCTCTCCCTGTTGCAACCTACCCCCCCCCCCCAGGCTCTTCCTGTTGCCACACCACCCCCCAGGCTCTTCCCGTTGCACCCTAACCCCCCCAGGCTTTTGCTATTACCACCCCCCCAGGTTGCAACCTCCCCCCCCCAGACTCTTCCTGTTGCAACCTCCCTCCCAGACTCTTCCTGTTGCATCTTCCCCCCCCAGACTCTTCCTGTTGCAACTTCCCCCCCCCCAGACTCTTCCTGTTGCAACTTCCCCCCCCAGACTCTTCCTGTTGCAACCTACCCCACCCAGGCTCTTCCTGTTGCAACCTACCCCCCCCCAGGCTCTTCCTGTTGCAACCTACCCCCCCAGGCTCTCTCTTCCTGTTGCAACCTACCCCACCAGGCTCTCTCTTCCTGTTGCAACCTACCCCACCAGGCTCTCTCTTCCTGTTGCAACCTACCCCCCCAGGCTCTTCCTGTTGCAACCTACCCCACCCAGGCTCTTCCTGTTGCAACCTACTCCCCCCCAGGCTCTTCCTGTTGAAACCTACCTCCCCCCCCCACCGCCCACAGGCTCTTCCTGTTGCAATCTCCCCAAGGCTCTTCCTGTTGCAACCCCCCCCCCCAGGCTCCTTCTGTTGCAACCCCCCCAGGCTCTTCTTGTTGCAACCTACCCCCCCCAGGCTCTCTCTTCCTGTTGCAACCTACCCCCCCCAGGCTCTCTCTTCCTGTTGCAACCTACCCCCCCCCAGGCTCTCTCTTCCTGTTGCAACCTACCCCCCCCAGGCTCTTCCTGTTGCAACTCCCCCCCCAGACTCTTCCTGTTGCAACTTCCCCCCCCCCCGGCTCTTCCTGTTGCAACCTACACCCTGGCTCTTCCTGTTGCAACCTACCCCCCCAGAGCCTTCCTGTTGCAACCTACCCCCCCCCCAGGCTCTATAACTAGCCCCCACGCTCTTTGTTGCAACCTCCCCCCAGACTCTTCCTGTTGCAACTTCCCCCCAGACTCTTCCTGTTGCAACTTCCCCCCCCCCCCGGCTCTTCCTTTTGCAACCTACCCCCCCAGAGCCTTCCTGTTGCAACCTCCCCCCCCCAGGCTCTTCCTATTGAAACCTACCCCCCCCCAGACTCTTCCTGTTGCAACCAACCCCAGGCTCTTCCTGTTGCACCCCCCCCCCCCAGGCTCTTCCTGTTGCAACCTACCCCCCCAGCCTCTCTCTTCCTGTTGCAACCTACCCCACCAGAATCTTTCTGTTGCAACCTACCCCCCCCGGCTCTTCCTTTTGCAACCTACCCCCCCGGCTCTTCCTTTTGCAACCTACCCCCCCAGGCTCTTCCTGTTGCAACTTCCCCCCAGACTCTTCCTGTTGCAACTCCCCCCCCCCCAGGCTCTTCCTGTTGCATCTTCCCCCCCACCCAGACTCTTCCTGTTGCAACTTCCCCCCCACCCAGACTCTTCCTGTTGTAACTTCCCCCCAGACTCTTCCTGATGCAACTTCCCCCCCCGGCTCTTCCTTTTGCAACCTACCCCCCCCAGGCTCTTCCTATTGCAACCTACCCCCCCCCGGCTCTTCCTATTGAAACCTACTCCCCCCCAGGCTCTCTCTTCCTGTTGCAACCTACCCCCCCCCAGGCTCTCTCTTCCTGTTGCAACCTACCCCCCCAGCCTCTTCCTTCCTGTTGCAACCTCCCCCCCCCCCCCGAGGCTCTAGTCCTGATGCAACATACCGGACCCCCAGGCTCTCCCTGTTGCAACCTACCCCCCCCAGGCTCTTCCTATTGTAACCTACCCCCCCAGGCTCTTCCTGTTGCATCTTCCCCCCCCCCCCCCAGACTCTTCCTGTTGCAACCTAACTGCCCCCCCAGGCTCTATACCTAGCCCCCAGGCTCTTTGTTGCAACCTCCCCCCCAGACTCTTCCTGTTGCAACCTCCCCCCCCAGACTCTTCCTGTTGCAACCTCCCCCCCCCCAGACTCTTCCTGTTGCAACCTCCCCCCCCCCAGGCTCTTCCTGTTGCAACCTAGCCCACCCCCAGGCTCTTCCTATTGCAACCTACCCCCCCCCCCCAGGCTCTATAACTAGCCCCCACGCTCTTTGTTGCAACCTCCCCCCAGACTCTTCCTGTTGCAACTTCCCCCCAGACTCTTCCTGTTGCAACTTCCCCCCCCCCCCGGCTCTTCCTTTTGCAACCTACCCCCCCAGGCTCTTCCTGTTGCAACCTACCCCCCCTCCAGACTCTTCCTGTTGCAACCTCCCCCCCCCAGACTCTTCCTGTTGCAACCTCCCCCCCCCCCCAGGCTCATCCTGTTGCAACCTACCCCACCCCCAGGCTCTTCCTATTGCAACCTCCCCCCCCCCCCAGGCTCATCCTGTTGCAACCTACCCCACCCCCAGGCTCTTCCTATTGCAACCTACCCCCCCCCCGGCTCTTCCTATTGAAACCTACCCCCCCCGGCTCTTCCTATTGAAACCTACCCCCCCCGGCTCTCTCTTCCTGTTGCAACCTACCCCCCCCCGGCTCTCTCTTCCTGTTGCAACCTACCCCCCCAGGCTCTTCCTATTGCTAGCCCCCAGGCTCTTTGTTGCAACTTCCCCCAGTCTCTTCCTGTTGCAACCCCCCCCCCCCCCCGTCTCTTCCTTTTGCACCCCCCCGGCTCTTTCTGTTGCAATTCCCCCCAAGGTTTTTCCTTTTGCAACCCCCCCCAGGCTCTTCCTGTTGCACCCCACTCCAGGTTATTGTTGCAACCTACCCCTCCCCAGGCTCTTCCAGTTGCAACCTACCCCCCCCCCCCAGGCTCTATAACCCCCCCAGGCTCCTTCTATTGCAATATTTTTCAAAAGGAAAAATCAGGTTCTTGTTGCAACCTCCTCCCCAGACTCTTCCTGTTGCAACCTCCCCCCCAGGTTTTCTCTTCCTGTTGCAACCTCCCCCCCCCCAGGCTCTTCCTGTTGCAACTGCCCCCAAGGTTTTTTATTTTGCAACCCCCACCCCACCCCAGGTTCTTGTTGCAACCTACCCCTCCCCAGGCTCTTCCAGTTGCAACCTACCCCTCCCCAGGCTCTTCCAGTTGCAACCTACCCCCCCAGGCTCTATAACCCCCCCCAGGCTCCTTCTGTTGAAACCCCCCCAGGCTCCTTCTGTTGCAACCCCCCCAGTCTCTTCCTGTTGCAACCCCCCCCGTCTCTTCCTTTTGCACCCCCCCCCCCAGGCTCTTCCTGTTGCAACCTACCCCCCCCCCCCCCCGGCTCTTCCTGTTGCAATTCCCCCCAAGGTTTTTTCCTTTTGCAACCCCCCCCCCCCCCAGGCTCTTCCTGTTGCACCCCACTCCAGGTTCTTGTTGCAACCTACCCCTCCCCAGGCTCTTCCAGTTGCAACCTACCCCACCCCCAGGCTCTATAACCCCCCCAGGCTCCTTCTATTGCAATATTTTTCAAAAGGAAAAATCAGGTTCTTGTTGCAACCTCCTCCCCAGACTCTTCCTGTTGCAACCTACCCCCCCAGGCTCTATAACCCCCCCAGGCTCCTTCTATTGCAATATTTTTCAAAAGGAAAAATCAGGTTCTTGTTGCAACCTCCTCCCCAGACTCTTCCTGTTGCAACCTCCCCCCCAGGTTTTCTCCTTTTGCACCCCCCCCGGCTCTTCCTGTGTCAACACCCCCCCCCCGTCTACTTTTCTGTTGCAAACCTACCCCCCCAGGCTCTATAACCCCCCCCCCAGGCTCTTCCTGTTTCAACCTACCCGGGCTCTTCCTGTTGCAACCTACCCCCCCCCCACCAGGCTCTTCAACCTACCCCCCCAGGCTCTTCCTGTTGCAACCTACCCCCCCAGGCTCTATAACCCCCCCAGGCTCTTCCTGTTGCAACCTACCCCCCCCCCCACCAGGCTCTTCAACCTACCCCCCCAGGCTCTTCCTGTTGCAACCTACCCCCCCAGGCTCTTCCTGTAGCAACCTACCCCCCCCAGGCTCTTCCTGTTGCAACCTACCCCCCCAGGCTCTTCCTGTTTCAACCTACCCGGGCTCTTCCTGTTGCAACCTACCCCCCCCCCACCAGGCTCTTCAACCTACCCCCCCAGGCTCTTCCTGTTGCAACCTACCCCCCCAGGCTCTATAACCCCCCCAGTCTCTTCCTGTTGCAACCCCCCCCCAGACTCTTCCTGTTGCAACCTCCCCCCCAGGCTCTTCCTGTTGCAACCTACCCCCCCCCCCCGGCTCTTCCTTTTGCAACCTACCCCCCCCCAGGCTCTTCCTATTGCAACCTACCCCCCCTCCAGACCTTCCTGTTGCAACCCCCCCCCAGACTCTTCCTGTTGCAACCTCCCCCCCAGGCTCTTCCTGTTGCAACCTACCCCCCCCCCCCGGCTCTTCCTTTTGCAACCTACCCCCCCAGGCTCTTCCTATTGCTAGCCCCCAGGCTCTTTGTTGCAACTTCCCCCAGTCTCTTCCTGTTGCAACCCCCCCCCGTCTCTTCCTTTTGCACCCCCCCCCCCCCCACCCCAGGTTCTTGTTGCAACCTACCCCTCCCCAGGCTCTTCCAGTTGCAACCTACCCCTCCCCAGGCTCTTCCAGTTGCAACCTACCCCCCCCAGGCTCTATAACCCCCCCCAGGCTCCTTCTGTTGAAACCCCCCCCGGCTCCTTCTGTTGCAACCCCCCCCAGTCTCTTCCTGTTGCAACCCCCCCCCCCGTCTCTTCCTTTTGCACCCCCCCCCCCGGCTCTTCCTGTTGCAATTCCCCCCAAGGTTTTTTCCTTTTGCAACCCCCCCCCCAGGCTCTTCCTGTTGCACCCCACTCCAGGTTCTTGTTGCAACCTACCCCTCCCCAGGCTCTTCCAGTTGCAACCTACCCCCCCCCCCCCAGGCTCTATAACCCCCCCAGGCTCCTTCTATTGCAATATTTTTCAAAAGGAAAAATCAGGTTCTTGTTGCAACCTCCTCCCCAGACTCTTCCTGTTGCAACCTCCCCCCCAGGCTCTATAACCCCCCCAGGCTCCTTCTGTTGAAACCCCCCTTAGGCTCCTTCTGTTGCAACCCCCCCCCCCCCCCCAGTCTCTTCCTGTTGCAACCTACCCCCCCAGGCTCTCTCTTCCTGTTGCAACCTACCCCCCCAGGCTCTCTCTTCCTGTTGCAACCTACACCCCCCCGGCTCTTCCAGTTTCAACCTACCCCTCCCCAGGCTCTTCCAGTTGCAACCTACCCCTCCCCAGGCTCTTCCAGTTGCAACCTACCCCCCCAGGCTCTATAACCCCCCCAGGCTCCTTCTGTTGAAACCCCCCCAGGCTCTTTCTGTTGCAACCCCCCCCCCCCCCCGTCTCTTCCTTTTGCACCCCCCCCCCCAGGCTCTTCCTGTTGCAATTCCCCCCAAGGTTTTTCCTTTTGCAACCCCCCCCCCCCAGGCTCTTCCTGTTGCACCCCACTCCAGGTTCTTGTTGCAACCTACCCCTCCCCAGGCTCTTCCAGTTGCAACCTACCCCCCCCCCCCCCCAGGCTCTAAAACCCCCCCAGGCTCCTTCTATTGCAATATTTTTCAAAAGGAAAAATCAGGTTCTTGTTGCAACCTCCTCCCCAGACTCTTCCTGTTGCAACCTCCCCCCCAGGTTTTCTCCTTTTGCACCCCCCCGGCTCTTCCTGTGTCAACACCCCCCGTCTCCTTTTCTGTTGCAAACCTACCCCCCCAGGCTCTATAACCCCCCCCAGGCTCTTCCTGTTTCAACCTACCCGGGCTCTTCCTGTTGCAACCTACCCCCCCCACCAGGCTCTTCAACCTACCCCCCCAGGCTCTTCCTGTTGCAACCTACCCCCCCAGGCTCTATAACCCCCCCCGGCTCGTCCTGTTGCAACCTACCCCCCCCCCCACCAGGCTCTTCAACCTACCCCCCCAGGCTCTTCCTGTTGCAACCTACCCCCCCAGGCTCTTCCTGTAGCAACCTACCCCCCTACCCCCCCCCCCCCCCCAGGCTCTCTCTTCCTGTTGCAACCTACCCCCCCAGGCTCTCTCTTCCTGTTGCAACCTACCCCCCCAGGCTCTCTCTTCCTGTTGCAACCTACCCCCCCAGGCTCTATAACCCCCCCAGGCTACTTCTGTTGCAACCCCCCCCCAGGCTCCTTCTGTTGCAACCCCCCCCAGTCTCTTCCTGTTGCAACCTACCCCCCCAGTCTCTTCCTGTTGCAACCTACCCCCCCAGTCTCTTCCTGTTGCAACCTACCCCCCCAGGCTCTCTCTTCCTGTTGCAACCTACCCCCCCAGGCTCTCTCTTCCTGTTGCAACCTACACCCCCCCGGCTCTTCCAGTTGCAACCTACCCCTCCCCAGGCTCTTCCAGTTGCAACCTACCCCCCCCCCCCAGGCTCCTTCTGTTGCAAACCTCCCCAGGTTCTTCCTGTTGCAACCTACACCCCCCCGGCTCTTCCTGTTGCAACACCCCCCCCCGTCTCCTTTTCTGTTGCAAACCTACCCCCCCAGGCTCTATAACCCCCCCAGGCTCTTCCTGTTGCAACCTACCCCCCCAGGCTCTTCATTTTGCACCCCCCCCAAGTTTTTTCCTGTTGCAACTCCCCCCAAGGTTTTTTCTTTTGCACCCCCCCAGGCTCTTCCTGTTGCAACCTACCCCCCCAGGCTCTCTCTTCCTGTTGCAACCTACCCCTCCCCAGGCTCTTCCAGTTGCAACCTACCCCCCCCCCAGGCTCCTTCTGTTGCAAACCCCCCCCAGGTTCTTCCTGTTGCAACCTACACCCCCCCGGCTCTTCCTGTTGCAACACCCCCCCCCCCCCCGTCTCCTTTTCTGTTGCAAACCTACCCCCCCAGGCTCTATAACCCCCCCAGGCTCTTCCTGTTGCAACCTACCCCCCCACCAGGCTCTTCCAGTTGCAACCTACCTCCCCCAGGCTCTTCCTTTTGCACCCCCCCCAAGTTTTTTCCTGTTGCAACTCCCCCCAAGGTTTTTTCTTTTGCACCCCCCCAGGCTCTTCCTGTTGCAACCTACCCCCCCAGGCTCTCTCTTCCTGTTGCAACCTACCTCCCCCAGGCTCTCTCTTCCTGTTGCAACCCCACTCCAGGTTCTTGTTGCAACCTACCCCTCCCCAGGCTCTTCCAGTTGCAACCTACACCCCCCCCCCAGGCTCTATAACCCCCCAGGCTCCTTCTATTGCAATATTTTTCAAAAGGAAAAATCAGGTTCTTGTTGCAACCTCCCCCCCAGGTTTTCTCCTTTTGCAACCCCCCCCCCCCCAGGCTCTTCCTGTTGCACCCCACTCCAGGTTCTTGTTGCAACCTACCCCTCCCCAGGCTCTTCCAGTTGCAACCTACCCCTCCCCCCCCCAGGCTCTATAACCCCCCCAGGCTCCTTCTATTGCAATATTTTTCAAAAGGAAAAATCAGGTTCTTGTTACAACCTCCTCCCCAGACTCTTCCTGTTGCAACACCCCCCCCCCCGTCTCCTTTTCTGTTGCAAACCTACCCCCCAGGCTCTATAACCCCCCCAGGCTCTTCCTGTTTCAACCTACCCGGGCTCTTCCTGTTGCAACCTACCCCCCCCCCCCACCAGGCTCTTCAACCTACCCCCCCAGGCTCTTCCTGTTGCAACCTACCCTCCCAGGCTCTATAACCCCCCCAGGCTCTTCCTGTTGCAACCTACCCCCCCCCCACCAGGCTCTTCAACCTACCCCCCCCCAGGCTCTTCCTGTTGCAACCTACCCCCCCAGGCTCTATAACCCCCCCAAGCTCCTTCTGTTAAAACCCCCCCCGGGCTCCTTCTGTTGCAACCCCCCCCAGTCTCTTCCTGTTGCAACCCCCCCCCCCCTCCAGGCTCTTCCTGTTGCAACCTACCCCCCCCCCAGGCTCTTCCTGTTGCAACCTACCCCACCCCCCAGGCTCTCTCTTCCTGTTGCAACCTACCCCCCCCAGGCTCTTCCTGTTGCAACCTACCCCCCCCAGGCTCTTCGTGTTGCAACCTACCCCCCCACCAGGCTCTTCCAGTTGCAACCTACCTCCCCCGGGCTCTTCCTTTTGCACCCCCCCCCCCCAGTTTTTTCCTGTTGCAATTCCCCCCCAAGGTTTTTCCTTTTGCAACCCCCCCCCCCAGGCTCTTCCTGTTGCAACCTACCCCTCCCCAGGCTCTTCCAGTTGCAACCTACCCCCCCCCCCCCCAGGCTCTATAACCCCCCCAGGCTCCTTCTATTGCAATATTTTTCAAAAGGAAAAATCAGGTTCTTGTTGCAACCTCCAGTCTCTTCCTGTTGCAACCTACCCCCCCAGGCTCTCTCTTCCTGTTGCAACCTACACCCCCCCGGCTCTTCCAGTTGCAACCTACCCCTCCCCAGGCTCTTCCAGTTGCAACCTACCCCCCCCCCCCAGGCTCCTTCTGTTGCAACCCCCCCCCCCCCCCAGGTTCTTCCTGTTGCAACCTACACCCCCCCGGCTCTTCCTGTTGCAACACCCCCCCCCCCCGTCTCCTTTTCTGTTGCAAACCTACCCCCCCAGGCTCTATAACCCCCCCAGGCTCCTTCTATTGCAATATTTTTCAAAAGGAAAAATCAGGTTCTTGTTGCAACCTCCAGTCTCTTCCTGTTGTAACCTACCCCCCCAGGCTCTCTCTTCCTGTTGCAACCTACCCCCCCAGGCTCTCTCTTCCTGTTGCAACCTACACCCCCCCCGGCTCTTCCAGTTGCAACCTACCCCTCCCCAGGCTCTTCCTGTTGCAACCTACCCCCCCCAGGCTCTTCCAGTTGCAACCTACCTCCCCCAGGCTCTTCCTTTTGCACCCCCTCCCCAAGTTTTTTCCTGTTGCAACTCCCCCCAAGGTTTTTTCTTTTGCACCCCCCCAGGCTCTTCCTGTTGCAACCCCCCCCCCCCCCCAGGTTCTTCCTGTTGCAACCTACACCCCCCCGGCTCTTCCCCCCGTCTCCTTTTCTGTTGCAAACCTACCCCCCCAGGCTCTATAACCCCCCCAGGCTCTTCCAGTTGCAACCTACCTCCCCCAGGCTCTTCCTTTTGCACCCCCTCCCCAAGTTTTTTCCTGTTGCAACTCCCCTCAAGGTTTTTTCTTTTGCACCCCCCCAGGCTCTTCCTGTTGCAACCCCCCCCCCCCTCCAGGTTCTTCCTGTTGCAACCTACACCCCCCCGGCTCTTCCCCCCGTCTCCTTTTCTGTTGCAAACCTACCCCCCCAGGCTCTATAACCCCCCCAGGCTCTTCCTGTTGCAACCCCCCCCCCCTCCAGGCTCTTCCTGTTGCAACCTACCCCCCCCAGGCTCTTCCTGTTGAAACCTACCCCCCCCCCAGGCTCTCTCTTCCTGTTGCAACCTACCCCCCCCAGGCTCTTCCTGTTGCAACCTACCCCCCCCAGGCTCTTCGTGTTGCAACCTACCCCCCCACCAGGCTCTTCCAGTTGCAACCTACCTCCCCCGGGCTCTTCCTTTTGCACCCCCCCCCCCCCCAGTTTTTTCCTGTTGCAATTCCCCCCCAAGGTTTTTCCTTTTGCAACCCCCCCCCCCCCAGGCTCTTCCTGTTGCAACCTACCCCTCCCCCGGCTCTTCCAGTTGCAACCTACCCCCCCCCCCCAGGCTCTATAACCCCCCCAGGCTCCTTCTATTGCAATATTTTTCAAAAGGAAAAATCAGGTTCTTGTTGCAACCTACCCCCCCAGGCTCTCTCTTCCTGTTGCAACCTACACCCCCCCGGCTCTTCCAGTTGCAACCTACCCCTCCCCAGGCTCTTCCAGTTGCAACCTACCCCCCCCCCCCCAGGCTCCTTCTGTTGCAACCCCCCCCCCCCCAGGTTCTTCCTGTTGCAACCTACACCCCCCCGGCTCTTCCTGTTGCAAAACCCCCCCCCCCCCGTCTCCTTTTCTGTTGCAAACCTACCCCCCCAGGCTCTATAACCCCCCCAGGCTCCTTCTATTGCAATATTTTTCAAAAGGAAAAATCAGGTTCTTGTTGCAACCTCCAGTCTCTTCCTGTTGTAACCTACCCCCCCAGGCTCTCTCTTCCTGTTGCAACCTACCCCCCCAGGCTCTCTCTTCCTGTTGCAACCTACACCCCCCCCCGGCTCTTCCAGTTGCAACCTACCCCTCCCCAGGCTCTTCCTGTTGCAACCTACCCCCCCCAGGCTCTTCCAGTTGCAACCTACCTCCCCCAGGCTCTTCCTTTTGCACCCCCTCCCCAAGTTTTTTCCTGTTGCAACTCCCCCCAAGGTTTTTTCTTTTGCACCCCCCCCGGCTCTTCCTGTTGCAACCCCCCCCCCCCCCCCAGGTTCTTCCTGTTGCAACCTACACCCCCCCCGGCTCTTCCCCCCGTCTCCTTTTCTGTTGCAAACCTACCCCCCCAGGCTCTATAACCCCCCCCAGGCTCTTCCAGTTGCAACCTACCTCCCCCAGGCTCTTCCTTTTGCACCCCCTCCCCAAGTTTTTTCCTGTTGCAACTCCCCCCAAGGTTTTTTCTTTTGCACCCCCCCAGGCTCTTCCTGTTGCAACCCCCCCCCCCCCCAGGTTCTTCCTGTTGCAACCTACACCCCCCCGGCTCTTCCCCCCGTCTCCTTTTCTGTTGCAAACCTACCCCCCCAGGCTCTATAACCCCCCCAGGCTCTTCCTGTTGCAACCTACCCCCCCACCAGGCTCTTCCAGTTGCAACCTACCTCCCCCAGGCTCTTCCTTTTGCACCCCCTCCCCAAGTTTTTTCCTGTTGCAACTCCCCCCAAGGTTTTTTCTTTTGCACCCCCCCAGGCTCTTCCTGTTGCAACCTACCCCCCCAGGCTCTCTCTTCCTGTTGCAACCTACCTCCCCCAGGCTCTCTCTTCCTGTTACAACCCCCAGGCTCTTCCTATTGCAACCTACCCCCCCTCCAGGCCTTCCTTTTGCAACCCCCCAGCCTCTTCCTGTTGCAAACGGTTCTTGTTGCAACCTAACCGCCCCAGGCTCTATAACCGCCCCAGGCTCTATAACCCCCCCAGGCTCTATAACCACCCCAGGCTCCTTCTGTTGAAACCCCCCCCCCCCAGTCTCTTCCTGTTGCAACCTACCCCCCCCCCCCAGTCTCTTCCTGTTGCAACCTACCCCCCCCAGGCTCTTCCTGTTGCAACCTACCCCCCCCCCCCGGCTCTTCCTGTTGCAACCTACCCCCCCAGGCTCTCTCTTCCTGTTGCAACCTACCCCCCCAGGCTCTCTCTTCCTGTTGCAACCTACCCCCCCAGGCTCTCTTTTTCTATTGCAACCTACCCCCCCCCCCCTCCAGGCCTTCCTGTTGCAACCTACCCCCCCAGGCTCTATAACTAGCCCACAGACTCTTTCTGTTGAAACCTCCCCCCAGGCTCTTTCTGTTGAAACCTCCCCCCAGGCTCTTCCTTTTGCAACCTCCCCCCCCAGCCTTTTCCTGTTGCAACCTCACCCCCCAGGCTCTTCCTGTTGCACCCACTCCAGGTTCTTGTTGCAACCTACCCCTCCCCAGGCTCTTCCAGTTGCAACCTACCCCCCCCCCCAGGCTCTATAACCCCCCCAGGCTCCTTCTATTGCAATATTTTTCAAAAGGAAAAATCAGGTTCTTGTTGCAACCTCCCCCCCCAGGTTTTCTCCTTTTGCACCCCCCCCCCCGGCTCTTCCTGTTGCCACCCCCCCCCCCGTCTCCTTTTCTGTTGCAAACCTACCCCCCCAGGCTCTTCCTGTTTCAACCTACCCGGGCTCTTCCTGTTGCAACCAGGCTCTTCAACCTACCCCCCCAGGCTCTTCCTGTTGCAACCTACCCCCCCAGGCTCTATAACCCCCCCAGACTCTTCCTGTTGCAACCTACCCCCCCCCCCACCAGGCTCTTCAACCTACCCCCCCAGGCTCTTCCTGTTGCAACCTACCCCCCCAGGCTCTATAACCCCCCCAGGCTCTTCCTGTTGCAACCCCCCACCCAGGCTCTTCCTGTTGCAACCCCCCAACCAGGCTCTTCCTGTTGCAACCCCCCCCAGGCTCTTCCTGTTGCAACCCCCCCCCCCAGGCTCTACAACACCCCCTAAGCTCTTCCTTTTGCCCCCCCCCAAGGTTTTCCTCCCCGGCTCTTCCTGTTGCCACCCCCCAGGCTCTTCCTGTTGCCACCCCCCCCCCCCTAGGCTCTTCCTGTTGCCACCCCCCCCCAGGCTCTTCCTGTTGCAAACCCCCCCCCCAGGCTCTTCCTGTTGCAACCCCCCCCAGGCTCTTCCTGTTGCAGCACCCCCCCACAGGCTCTTTCTGTTGCAACCCCCCCCCAGGCTCTTCCTGTTGCAACCCCCCCCCCCCTAGGCTCTTCCTGTTGCAACCCCCCCCAGGCTCTTCCTGTTGCAACCCCCCCAGGCTCTTCCTGTTGCAACCCCCCCCCCCCCCCACAGGCTCTTTCTGTTGCAACCCCCCCCCACAGGCTCTTCCTGTTGCAACCCCCCCGGCTCTTCCTGTTGCAACCTCCCCCCCAGGCTCTTCCTGTTGCAACCCCCCCCCCAGGCTCTTCCTTTTGCAACCCCCCACTAGGCTCTTCCTGTTGCAATCCCCCCCTAGGCTCTTCCTGTGGCAACCCCCCCCCCCTAGGCTCTTCCTGTTGCAACCCCCCCCCTAGGCTCTTCCTGTTGCAACCCCCCCCCTAGGCTCTTCCTGCCACAACCCCCCCCCCCCCAGGTTTTCTCCTTTTGCACCCCAACCGGCTCTTCCTGTTGCAACACCCCCCTCCCAGTCTCATTTTCTGTTGCAAACCTCCCCCAGGCTCTTCCTGTTGCAGCACCCCCCCGGCTCTTCCTGTTGCAGCACCCCCCCCCCCCAGGCTCTTCCGATTGCAACCCCCCCCGGGCTCTTCCTGTTGCAACCCCCCAGGCTCTACAACACCCCCTAAGCTCTTCTATTTGCACCCCCCCCCCCCAGGTTTCCCCCCCTTGGCTCTTCCTGTTGCAACACCCCCCCCCCAGTCTCCTTTTCTGTTGCAACACCTCCCCTCAGGCTCTTCCTGTTGCAACACCCCCCCCCCCAGGCTCTTCCTGTTGCCACTCCCTCCCCAGGCTCTTCCTGTTGCCACCCCAGGCTCTTCCTGTTGCCACCCCCCCCCACGCTCTTTCTGTTGCCACCCCCCCCCCCCCCCACGCTCTTCCTGTTGCCATATCCCCCACCACCAGGCTCTTCCTGTTGCCACATCCCCCCTCTCCACCAGGCTCTTCCTTTTGCATCCCTCCTCCAGGCTCTTCCTTTTGCAACCCCCTGGGTCTTCGTGTTCCCGCCCCTGAATCTACCTTCCTACTCCGACTATCTTCCATTTTCCTCTCCCTAGCTTTAGATCTTGCTCCCAGCTCTTCCCCAGCGCTTGACTCTCTCTTTCTTTCACTCTCTTTCTCTCCCAGGCCTCCTGGTGTGTGCTGCCATCCAGGGTCCTGCTGGTCCTCACCTCCCAGAAGGGAATCCAGGTAATAATCTGACAATGCACTGTATCAGTATCTCTGTGATGATGCATAATTGGCTCAGTAGGATCTTATGTGTAATGTGTGGGCACAACCAGGGAGAGCTGCATGTCTGGATCACTCTATGAACAAGTCACAAGAGGGCACTCCATCTGTGGGCAAGCTGCTGTTCATCAGATGCACCCTTTATAGGGTGAAAAAATCAGGGGCAAGTACGGCCAGGACTGCTCTGCACCAGCCAATCAGGGGCCTGCAATAATATGGGAAAGCTGTTTGTTTTAATCATACTGTAATGATTAGTTATTGCTGGTATAACCTCTAAACCCCTCCACCAGAAGCTACATAGATGAGGATGGAGGGTATGTATGAATGAGGGTCACAGTATTTACCTCTGATATAACAAGTCATGAGCTCAAATGCCACTCTCCTCCTCACATTTTTTTAAATTGATTTTAAAGGATAATTCATAGAATGGACATTAACTGTAAGTGAGCCACAGGCACTGTAGTGCATGCACAGTTACATTCACTCTAATGAATGTGTGTAATTAATATCCAGCCCTTTCACTTTTTACCTCATGACATAAAACTCAGATATAATATCAGAAGCAGTTACTGTAAAAAACAGCTTTAATGTGTTATTCAATAGGAAATGCACCACTCCCACACTGAGCTGGTATAGCTAATTTTATTTAGTGTGTTAACTGGTGCAGACTTACTATATATGAAGGAATAATTGGAGTATATTAGTATATCAGTATATAGTGATATTTTTTTTGTTGGACAAATTTATTCATAACTATAATTATGAATTTGTTTGTCCAATATAACGGTATCACTATATACTGCAATAATCTGATTATTCATCTATATTTTTGTGTTACAGTGGTCCCTGGGTACTCAACATTAATCCATTCCAACAGCAGGATAAGTACCAAAGAAGCGTTTCCCATAAGGATCAATGTAGATTGAAATAATCCATTCTGAACTCAAGGATTTTCACATTTTAGTTTGAACTGATGGTGTTGTGTGTTGATACAAAACCTTAAAACTAAACTGACATAATTAAAAAAACAACAAAAACTAGATAAAATAAAATGTAACCCTCTTTTACCTATACTGAGAGGACTTGGGGCTCAATGAGTGGCGATGTAGAGGAGGAGTGAGGTTATTGCTTGGAAGGGGGTACTCTTCCATTAAAACATCAGGCACTTGCACAGGGTATATTTATATTTTCTGTCTCTGTCACTGAACCCTGTTGGAGACTCTGATGTTGGGAGTTTCACTAGAAACCTATCACGGAAAACTTGCTTCTGCCTAAATTTCTAAATGTTTCTGAAGTGAGACATTGTTTGATTGTTAAAAAACTCCACATTTTGACTAGCTTGAACTTTATCAGGTTATTACTTTTTAACAAAATGTTGTAATCCAATTTTTAGAACACATTTCTTTGATCAGTGCAGTGCTTCCTCTCTTCACTCCTCTTCACCTGAAGACATTTTCTCCCTTTGAAGTTCCTGCAGCTCCTTGCTGCTGAGCTCTTGTCTGTGCTCTTCCACTAACTTTTTGATATCTTCATTACTCATCTCCAGGCCCATCAACTTGCCCAGAAACACAATGTCCTCCACTTTGGAGCTAGGTTCAGCCTCAAGTTCCTCGGGGGTTACAGCTTCTGGCCACAATTTGTAAGAGACTGCACGCCAGGCTTTATCAATCACAGTGGAGGATATTGAAATGGTTCTTCCAGAACGCTTTCAAGGTCAACTCAGTATCCAAGGTCACCTAAAAGGACCTCTGGAAGATGGCCTTGGTATACAATTTCTTAAAGTTTGAGATGAACTGCTGGTCCATGGGCCAGATCAGAGGAGCTGTTAGGGTGCAAGAACTTCTAAAATTAAAGTCCTCCGGCAACTTTTCCTCCTAGCATGGAGGGTGAGCAGGAGCATTGTCCATTATTATATAAGATCCCTCAGAGGGAGATCTTTTTCCTTCAAATTTTTTTTTCAGTGTGGCCAAACACTTCGTACTTCACTGCTCTCATCACTTGCTTTAGGCTCATCTTTTAACAGATTGCAATGCAATTATTTTGCTTTGTCGCATGTTATTGCCTAGAAAATTGTATCACCCTCTAACTGTTTTTCGTTATACCAAATGTACAACACTTTCTCCACTTCCTCCAATGTCTGTGGCCTTTGCCTAGTGACAGCCTTCACACTTCTAGCCACATCAGCTCCTTTTAATAGCTTCCTTATTTTTCACTATTGTAGAGATTGTTGTTCTAGGCATTTTGTACTCAGCAGCGAGGTCAGACACGTGGCTACCATGCTCGTACTTGGCTATTATCTCTTTTTTCACTTCTATTGTGATTCACACTATTTTTTTTTTCCTGCTGAGTGGTATCACTATCTTTCTTCAAACTCATGATGTAAGCACAGGCTACCCTTCGGCCCTTGTTGAGCACAGGCTACCCTTCGGCCCTTGTTGAGCACAGGCTACCTTTCGGCCCTTGTTGAGCACAGGCTACCCTTCGGCCCTTGTTGAGCACAGGCTACCCTTCGGCCCTTGTTGAGCACAGGCTACCCTTCGGCCCTTGTTGAGCACAGGCTACCCTTCGGCCCTTGTTGAGCACAGGCTACCCTTCGGCCCTTGTTGAGCACAGGCTACCCTTCGGCCCTTGTTGAGCACAGGCTACCCTTCGGCCCTTGTTGAGCACAGGCTACCCTTCGGCCCTTGTTGAGCACAGGCTACCCTTCGGCCCTTGTTGAGCACAGGCTACCCTTCGGCCCTTGTTGAGCACAGGCTACCCTTCGGCCCTTGTTGAGCACAGGCTACCCTTCGGCCCTTGTTGAGCACAGGCTACCCTTCGGCCCTTGTTGAGCACAGGCTACCCTTCGGCCCTTGTTGAGCACAGGCTACCCTTCGGCCCTTGTTGAGCACAGGCTACCCTTCGGCCCTTGTTGAGCACAGGCTACCCTTCGGCCCTTGTTGAGCACAGGCTACCCTTCGGCCCTTGTTGAGCACAGGCTACCCTTCGGCCCTTGTTGAGCACAGGCTACCCTTCGGCCCTTGTTGAGCACAGGCTACCCTTCGGGCCTTAGAAGCACAGGTTGCTCTTGGGCTCAAGACACATCCAATACCGAATTTGAGGAGTTTTGAGGTCGACTGGTACAGAGGGACCACTGTGTGTGTATGTATGTGTATAGAATACTTTCTCCACTTCCTGTAGAGGACGTTAAAGGGCCTGGAAGTCATTAATATTCTGCTCCACATCTTCATACAGAGAACTGGAACTTAGGTGGGGGGGGAAAATGTAAGCCATTTTCATACTCTTATATAACTTCATTAAGAGAGCTCCCTAGAATCTGTGTGGAGCTTCCTAGGATCTCAGGTCCGACAACTAAAAATGTTCGCTTATTGTTTTGAGTTCTTTAGATTCTGTAACTGCAAAGTATATATATATATATATATATATATATATATATATAAGCATTTAGAGGAAGCTTGTAATATCTGAGTCTTTCAGGACCTGAGTGCAAGGTAAGTAGACAGTTTGAGTTTCTATTTCTATTCAGTTTCTGACACCCTCTGACTCTTCTTGCCCCACAGATGTATGAATCTGATGGCTCCATCATGGTGTATTGGCATGCTCTGGATGCGCTAGAGACCCCACCAGGTGAGGAGCTACACACAGGTCCCACAGCTCTCTCCTGGCTGTGCCTCCCTGCTGTCACTGTCACACCATACCTTTCATCCTATTTTCTCCCTTGCAGCCCAGGCTGTCTTTGCCCGTGGTATCGCCCCAGCGAGTGGTCAGTACATCTGTGTGGGTGAGTCATGCATTGCTACCGGCTGCCATATTGATATTAATATTAGTCCTGTTTTCCTCATCTTTCTGGGTTGTATGCAAGTTAAAAGCTCATGGCAGAGTACGAGCATTTTGTAGTCCATATAGGTCATTGGTCGGCGGGCGTAGTTCACTACCGTCGTTGGTCGGCGGGCGTAGTTCACTACCGTCGTTGGTCGGCGGGCGTAGTTCACTGCCGTCGTTGGTCGGCGGGCGTAGTTCACTGCCGTCGTTGGTCGGCGGGCGTAGTTCACTACCGTCGTTGGTCGGCGGGCGTAGTTCACTTCCGGCGTGGTCTGGTATCGCTTGCAGCGAATATCCTTGAAATATCCAGTTCCTACAGAATTTCCAAGTCTTGCCTTCACGACTTCTACACAAACTAACACAGGAATTTCTATGAAACGCAAAGCTCAAGTCTAGTGGAAGAAACGCATCCAGTCCTCCCCTGGCTTTATCATCTTGATCGTTCTCTTGTCTGATAATGAAGACACAAGTTTATAAACTAACGTCACTAGTTAATGGAACATCATTGCTCAGGTGCCCATGTCTATGCAGAGAACATCCACCTAGGGCACACTTTCATTTCATTCCTCACTTTGGACAAAGATCTAGAGTTTTATCCTTTTTGCCCATAATACACCAATCTTCCATAATAGTGTGTTTTCCAGCAGCTGAACAGTAAAATCAGTATGGGTCATCTTGTGAGACCTGTTAAACATGTCACTACCATTAGTAAAGTAAGGTCCTATCAGAGAGGAAGAACCTAAGCATGTCAATGCCATTAGTATACTAAGATCCTTCCAGGTTATGTTGTTAGTAAATATAATGATATCCTACTACATGTGGTAACGTGTCTGTCTCTCCAGGGACCTCGTCAGGCCTGGTCCTGGTGTTTGATATTCCAGCCAAGGGCACCAACATCACTCTGGCCGAGGTGCTAGCGGAGCACAGAGACCCCATTACTGACATCGCAAGTGAGAGCTGCGAGGGCAAGGTGAGGAGTGTGTATATGGGAGGTAAAAGAGGGGCGATGGACTGAGAGTCAGAGGCAGGGGTGGGTGACAGAGCATGCCCATACCATAGAGATAGGAGAATGCTTGCAAGGTGTTCACAGCACTCATATGAACCAGGTGCTGGGATGTTGCTAGTAGAGGGTGATACAGGTGACAGTATAGTAAAAGTGAATGGTATAGTTATATTGGGTGCAGTACTGGCATTGGGTTCTCCCGTCCTGTAGTTTCGAGGTGTAGTAATGTATTCTCACACGCAGGACGGCGTTCCTGATCTGGTCACTGCTGATGACTCCGGAGTTCTCTGTGTCTGGAAGTCAGGGGAGGATTTCAAACTACTGAACAAAATATCTGCATATGGGTGAGTGACCCCCCTGAGCAAGCCATGCACCCCAAATGCTTCTTTAGTTTTTGTGTTCTGACTTTGAAATAGGGTACCCATTACTGACATACATGGTCAACAAACTAACATAAGACACTGTGTCTGTCAAGGGCATAAAATCATTTTTGTTTAATTCAAGTTTCCATCTGTCTGACTAGTGTATTTTCTGCAAGCTTGCCTGAGGGCATGTGCTAATTTACTGGTCAGTGGGGAGGTGATGTGTTAAATGACTGGATATTTTGGAATTTGCCATCCCCCAAATGCACAGAAGCAGACAGCTTGTATCAATAACTTGCCCCTCGATTCTCTCTGTCCCTCTCTCCTTGGTGTAACCTGCCCCTCAGTCCTCTCTCTCTCTCTCTTTCTCTCCGACTTCTCTCCTAGGCCATCTCTCTTCCTCTCCTCAGTGTAACTTGGTCCTCTCTCTTCCCCACTCCTTGGTGTTACTCTCTCCTCGGTCCTCTCTCTCTCTCCTCAGTGTAACTCTCTCCTCGGTCAAGCTGTGGGACGGGGTGATTGTTGCAGCCTACGGGAATGGTCAGATACGGGTGTACGATGCAGAGTCTGGCACGCTGCACGCTGAGGTGGACGCTCACGCCCGCTGGATATATGCCCTGGACATTGCACCGGACACCGGCAAAGTGAGACCATCTGGGGAGGGGTTATATGGAGAGTTTGCATGGACCTGTATGTGTCTGCTAAATGGAGGGTGGTCTATAAGGAGCAGTCACCTGTAAGTGGCAGTTTTTATGGAAGGTGGACTTTCTTTCTCTGCAGTTACTCTCCGCAGCAGAGGATTCCTTTGTTCAGATCTGGCAGCTGAGCCGTTCAGTAGAATCTGGATCCATGGAGGTGAGGCGGTCGGGGGTTTGTGTGATGTTCTTATCAGATCACACAGAGGGTCAGAGTCTGGATTCATGGAGGTGACAAATATGGCTGTCGCACCCACACTACAAGCGCTGCCAGAAAATATTATGGTTGCCACACCCACACTACAAGTGCTGCCAGAAACCAATATGGCTGCTGGACCACCTCTACACAGAAACAGGATCTGTGGCTACATAGTGAGAGATAACAAGAGGCCAAGCTAAATTTTATTCTTGTGTAAATATGATTTAAGAAATATTCCAAAAAAATATAAAATATCAATATAGAAAATAAAATAATAATAATTAATAGGAAAAGAACTGGGTATTAAATACATATCTAATTTTGCTGGATTATGAATCCATCTGATAGAGGAGAATTAGTAGTGTATAAAACAAAATTTTGCATGAAAATATCCCAAAATAAAATGGAATTAGCTTACCTTGAAGTTAACAAAATGTCCTATGGTTTTTGGCAGTTGCATTTGATGGTGTACACCCCTAGAAAATCCCACCTAAATTAACATAACATTAAAATGATATTATTCTTCACCTCAGTGGCTTCTGACGTGCTCAGTACAAGAACTGATGCTGTAAAGCCAGATCTCTGACAGCACTTCTTCTGCTGCTATTTCAGAGACACTGTGCAAACTGTCTCACTTGGGATGTAACTGCACTTATTACTAAATGCTGCAAAGAATAAAATAGTCTCTGATCACTCGCCTACCTCTTACACACTCCCTCCCATCATACCCACACTCACTCTCTCCACCCACACTCACTCCTCACTCTCTCTCTCCGTCCCTCCCTTTGTGCTCTGATTTACTGTGAGCTCACACTCCGCCCTACCATGTGATTCCATCTGCAGCAGTTGCTTCCTGTGTTCTAAGGTCAAAATCTGTATCTGGCTGAATTTCATGTGTGTACTTAGGTTATGTAAGCTTCCTGTGGGTGTGAAAAGCTGCAATTTGCTTTTGGGCATACAACTCTGCATGTACTGTGAACTTTCTATATAACACACAATTTCTGCTGATCACTGCCTGTTTCTTACCAAACATTTAAAACCCAGGAAACTTATATATACCTTTTTTAAATAGTTTCCCTATGAATGTTCTTTACAAAGTGAGATATTCTGTCTGTACATACACTCTGGTGAATGAGTTTCTTTATGTACAGTCTATACATGTTTTTTCTGTGTATAGGTGGAGCACCGGCACTCTGAATGTGTGACTGACACCCAGATATGTGGGGCTCGCTTCTGTGATCCTCAGGGGACGTCTTTCGCTGTCACGGGCTATGACCTTAGTGAGATCATCAAGTACGTGCAGATCTGACTTCAATGGAGCTCCAGGGGTCATTGTTTGCTGGTCAAACCTGCCGGCCTGTGTGTCATAGAGGGTGCTGTACCGCCCTGCATAGAGACTATAAGGTGTAGTGCAAGAAATACCTTTGCTCTGAGAGTAGAAATAATGTTGGCTTTTATCTGGGAGGCTTGTGTTGTAACTTTGTGTGTCACCAGAGGGTAGAGGAACAGACTATTATTATCATCATTTATTATTTATATCAATCGTCATCATCATCATCATCTTCCATTAGTCATCATCTTCTATCAATCTCTATTTATATAGTGATCTGCGTTCTACAGTTTTTCACACCTTGTGTCGGTAGCCCCCGTCAGATAATAAAACGATGGATATAAATATCTGAGGGTCCTGAAATGTTACAATCTAGATGTAAAAAAATGGGCGGGGTCTAATATTTCCTATGATCTCTGGGACTGAAAACAAGCAGAATGTTTTAATAAATAAATATAAGTAGACCCTTTTAGTGAACAGCATGGTCATATATTTAAAGTATCCAATTAAAGAATTGTTATTGAATTAAAAGCATAAATAATTAAATACAGCATCTAATGTATTACTTTTACATGCAGTTATGCTGCTGTTGAAACTAACATTTTGGTTTCTGCTGATTACCTTTCTGGGGTGTGAGGTTAATTTGAATCTAGAAGAGGCTTCTATCTGCCCAGGTGGAATAAAACTGCCAGCGGTTTCATTAGATATTAAGGACATACAATGTCACTAATGGCAGCTCAATTCTAAAAGTAAATAAACATACAGGAACCTTCCATATTCCTTTGAGTTCAAATGTGGAGAACTGAAAGTAAAACTACAGTATATACACCCACCTCAATCACAATCTCCACCTCCTTCTGTTCTTCTAGAGCAGGGCCCCAGCTTTTTGTACCTTTTTTGATATCTGTTGTGACCTGGTCTAATAATATCAGCACAGTGTCCATCATCCATTACTGTAACAATGACACATGCTTAGCACGTGTACTTACCTCCCAATCTCCCCATACCTACACTCCACCTCCAGCGGGTGACGTGAAGCTAAGTGCAGGATGAACATAGGGCGACATCTTCAGTCAGGATCCACCTCTAGATCGGCACCTGCCTCTGCATTGGCTTCATAAGACTTGATAAGACTCCATGATCTGCATATGTGTAGCTAAGAGAGAGAGAGAGTTAAATTATGTGATATGATATTGGCACGGTCAGAGGTCACCTCGTGACTGACTTTCCCATTGGTCTGACTGGACCAGGCCACAAAACCACTTTACTTACTGGGCAATTCTCACGCATACTGGAATTTGCACTGAGAATTGGACATGTGACGTAGTCTGTTATTGTGACCTTGACTCACTTCAGAAACCACACTGAGCTGAATTTCCTCTTGAGTCAAGAAGACCCTTAACTGAATGCTTATACTTGGCCAGACTACACGTTTCCCATACCAATTGGTCAGCCCTGTACAGAATAAGCTTCCAGTGGACAGTAGATGCAGTATGCTATCGGTTAGCATGTGGCAAGGTCCATGGAACAGGATAAAAGGAACTGTCAAGGGTTAACCAATATATACACTGTCGATATGATCATGCAACCTCCTTTCCATTGTGTGTAGGGTCGTATAGTGCTATTTACAATTCTGGTGTTACTAGATGATAGACATTAATCCTTTCAGTAAGATGGGTGGGAAATTTGCCTAAACTAATCAGACAACTCTCTACACGGACCTCATCCTGGATTATCCGACAAGCACGTGACACACCGTCCCAAATAATGTGGTCACTGGTCTTGCATGCCATTCATCAGAGGTTCACAAGAGGGCATGTTGGATTTCCACACATGCAGACTTATTAAATTGGGATTCGGTAAATTTAAAAGGGCTCAATTTAAGCACACAGCATATTTTTTTTACAGAAGTTTTTAGTTAATGAACTTTTATTCAATAGCGAGGTCTTCACTAACTAAAAACTTCTGTAAACAAAATATGCTGTGTGCTTAAATAGAGCCCTTTTTTTAATTTACCGAATCCCAATTTAATAAGGCTGTAAGTGTTCATCCAGTATGGATTATTTTGGCATCAAGAGCTACAGATCTTTTTGCATCTGTTCTGTGATTTCTTCTGAACAATAAAGGGTGTTTGTGTACGTGTGCTGTGATTTATGTGCAGGAGAGAAGGGGTGTGGTATTGCTTGTGTGAAGCTATATCTGTGGATTTTTATGGTCTGTTCGCATCTGTTCTGTGGTTTCTTCTGTACAGTAAAGGGTGTTTGTGTACTTGTGCAGTGATTATTGTGCAGGTGAGTAGTAAGAACCTAATATAATCATGGAAAGGATCAAACATGTGAGCTTGTGAACAGTTCTAATAAAAGTGCAGTTCTAGTATAAGTAGGAGTTTAAATGAAAGCAGGGAGTTCAAAGAAAAGTGGTTAATTGTAATGCAAGAGGGAAGTAAAAAATATATATTTTTTTTAGCTGGATTGAAATGTATTGTATTTTTTTATTTTTTTATTATAAGTTAGTCCAGTGAAAATCTCACTCAATGGACATCATGTTACATGTATGAACTGCTGGAACAGCGGATCCAGACTCCATACCTCTTTGAGAGGTGTGAGCATGTTGCCTATCTTAAAGCTCAAATTGGAGAACTGGAGAGGAGAATTGCAGCACTTAGTGATATTGCTCCACTGGAAAGGGAGCACAGTTTAGCAGGGCCAAGCATGGAAGGTGGAGATGCGGTAAGTGAGGATGTCCAGGGAGGTAGCTGGGTTACAAGGGAAAGCAGGGGGACAGGACGAGGACGCAGGCCAGTTGTAAGTTGGCAAACACCAACAGACCCTGTTGTGGATGTCCATTCAGGAATGGCAATGCCAGATGGTGTACCCTCTAATAGTCGGGAGAACAATTCTACTGGGGGAGTGGGAGGGCAGATTAGGCAGAGCAATAGACAGGTTTTGGTGGTAGGAGACTCTTTTATTAGGAAGTTAGACAGGGTGATTTGTCACCCAGATCCCAGCAAGCGAACAGTTTGCTGTCTCCCGGGTGTTCGGTTCAGCATGTTGTGGATCTGGTAGATAAATTATTGGGGGGGCTGGAAATGAACACTTGGTCTTGGTACATATTGGTACCAATGACAAAGTTAGTGGAAGATGGAGTGAATGATTTTAGAGAACTAGGGAATAAGCTTAAAGCAAGGACCCCCAAGGTAGTATTTTCTGAGATCCTACTTGTGCCATGTGCTAGTCCATGGACACAGAAGGCACTTAGGGAGGTTAATGTGGTGCACTAAAGAGGGGTTTGAGTTTTTAGTGTACTGGGCTAACTTCGCACTTGGGTACGATCTCTATTGTAAAGATGGATTGCACCTTAATGACGAGGGGCTTTTGTGCTAGGGGATAGGAAGGTAAAAAGGCTGGAAGAGTTTTTAAACTAGTAGGGGGAGGGACTAGATGACTGTAATGGGGTAGAATGTGTAGAGGTGATAAGGGATGAATTAACTACTCATGGATGAGAAGATGGGGTGAGGGGTAGTATAGTCAATAGGGTGGTATTACTAAGTAACTCAAGTACAGTGGCAGGCACTTCAAAACAAGCTTGCCAGGAAAAATGGGAGAGTTAGAACTACTATCAATTAATGAAACATGGGATTTAATAGGCATTACTGAAACATGGTGGGATGAATCTCATGACTGGACTGTTAATCCGGATGGTTATAACCTATTTAGGAAAGATAGGAGAAATGATAAAAGAAGAGGGATTTGTCTGTATGTTAAGCCTGAATATAAGCCTGTAGTCAGAGAAGATATGTATGGTGCAACTAGCGGTAATGTTTAATGTTTGTGGGTAGAGTTATATTGGTTGGAGTATGCTATAAACCTCCAAATATAATTGAATGCAAGGAAATTACTGTTATTACTGTTACAGTTTGTAAATGCAGCGAACCATGGGCAAGTTCTAATAATAGGAGATTTACTCTGAAATAAACTGGATAAATGAGACAAACAGTTCAGCTAAGAGGAGCAGGCTCTTGAGTACACTCAGGGATCATTATCTGTCACATTTGAGATTGAATTAAAAAATAAAACGCTATGGGGCCAACAAAAACTCTTAATTTTAAAAGGGCAGATTTTTACGGTCTAAGGGCAGCAATGCAAAGAACAATGCAAAGGGACAAAGAACTGATGGGTAAAAATACTGAACATTAATGGACAACATTTAAATCCTTACTAAAAATACATACTTATCACCATACAGTGGATATAAAAAGTCTACACACCCCTGTTAAAATGTCAGGTTTCTGTGCTGTAAAAAAATGAGACAAAGATAAATCATTTCAGAACTTTTTCTTTGTACTTTACCACCTTTAATGTGACCTATAAACTGTACAACTCAATTGAAAAACAAACTGAAATCTTTTAGGTAGAGGGAAGAAAAAAATATAAAAATAAAATAATATGGTTGCATAAGTATGCACACCCTTAAACTAATACTTTGTTGAAGCACCTTTTGATTTTATTACAGCACTCAGTCTTTTTGGGTATGAGTCTCTATCAGCATGGCACGTTTTGACTTGGCAAGATTTACCCACTCTTCTTTGCAAAAACACTCCAAATCTGTCAGATTGCGAGGGCATCTCCTGTGCACAGCCCTCTTCAGATCACCCCACAGATTTTCAATCGGATTCAGGTCTGGGCTCTGGCTGGGCCATTCCAAAACTTTAATCTTCTTTTGGTGAAGCCATT
Source organism: Discoglossus pictus (assembly GCA_027410445.1). Classification (NCBI taxonomy): domain Eukaryota; kingdom Metazoa; phylum Chordata; class Amphibia; order Anura; family Alytidae; genus Discoglossus; species Discoglossus pictus. The sequence continues at coordinate 51,254,833 of CM050171.1, read as the reverse complement.
CCTTTGTTGATTTGGATGTATGCTTTGGGTCGTTGTCATGCTGAAAGAGGAAGTTCCTCTTCATGTTCAGCTTTCTAGCAGAAGCCTGAAGGTTTTGTGCCAATATTTACTGGTATTTGGAACTGTTCATAAATCCCTCTATCTTAACCAAGGCCCCAGTTCCAGCTGAAGAAAAACAGCCACCACCATGCTTCACTGTGGGTATGGTGTTCTTTTGGTGATGTGCAGTGTTGTTTTTGCGCCAAACATATCTTTTGGAATTATGTCCAAAAAGTTCAACCTTGGTTTCATCAGACCATAACACCTTTTCCCACATGCTTTTGGGAGACTTCAGATGTGTTTTTGCAAAATGTAGCCTGGCTTGGATGTTTTTCTTCATAAGAAAATGCTTTCGTCTTGCTACTCTACCCCATAGCCCAGACATGTGAAGAATATGGGAGATTGTTGCCACATGTACCACACAGCAAGTACTTGCCAGATATTCCTGCAGCTCCTTTAATGTTGCTGTAGGCCTCTTAGTAGCCTCCCAGACCAGTTTTCTTCTCGTCTTTTCATCAATTTTGGAGGGAGCTCCAGTTCTTGGTAATGTCACTGTTGTGCCATATTTTCTTTTGTACCCTTCTCCTGACTGATACCTTTTAACAATGATATCCCTCTGATGCTTTGGAAGCTCTCTGTGGACCATGGCTTTTGCTGTGGGATGCGACTAAGAACATTTCAGGAAAGACCAACTAGAGCAGCTGAACTTTATTTGGGGGTTAATCAGAGGCACTTTAAATGATGGCAGGTGTATGCTGACCCCTATTTAACATGATTTGGAATGTGATTGCTTAATTCTGAACACTGCTACATCCCTAGTTAAAAAAGGGTGTGCAGACTTATGCAACCACATTATTTTTATTTTGTATTTGTCTTCCCTCTACCTAAAAGATTTCAGTTTGTTTTTCAATTGAGTTGTATGGTTTATAGGTCACATTAAAGGTGGAAAAAGTTCTGAAATGATTTATCTTTGTCTCATCTTTTTACAGCACAGAAATCTGACTTTTTAACAGGAATGTGTAGACTTTTTTTTATATCCACTGTATATTGTGTAAATAAAAGTATAAGGAGTACATAACATCCAGTGTGGCTTAACAATGATTTAAAGATCAAGATACAGAGTAAAAAAAACAGGCATTTAAATTATACAAACAAGAGGGGACAGATACTGCTTTACGTGAGTACAAGGAAACTAACAATGCTTGCAAAAGGGCTATTAGCCTGGCTAAATAAGAAAATGAAGAATTAGTTGCAAAAGACAGCAAGACTAACCCTAAAATATAGTAAAGTATATTAATGGGAAGAAGGCCAGGAAGGAAGCTATAGAAACATTACAATGTGAAACGGACTGTCTAGTTACCAGAAAAGGGCAGATGAGCTAAATAGGTTATTTTTGTTCTGTATACACAAGGGAGGTACCAGAGGTTGGGACACTGCAACATAATGGAGCTACACTACCTTCACCAAATAATTGGTTAATGCAAGAAAAAATCCAAAAGAGCTAGGAAAAAATAAATGTTAATAAAGTCCCAGGTCCTGATGTAATACATCCAAGGGTTCTGAGGGAACTGGGTTCTGTAATAGCCAAACCATTATATTTAATTTTTTAAAGATTCACTCAACACAAGGTCGCTACCAAATGACTGGAGAAAAGCAGAGTTGATACCCATGTTCAAGAAAAGGAGCAAGAGCAAATGTGGGGAATTATAGACTAGTGAGCCTCACTTCTGTAGTGGGAAAGCTTTTAGAAGGGTTAATAAGGCATAATAAATAAGAATGTGTAATTTGACAAGGGACAGGTCATATCAAACAAATCTCATTAGTTTATATGAGGAGGTTAGTAGTAACCTGGATCAAGGCAAGTCAGTGGATGTAGCCTTTTTTGATTTTTGCGAAGACTAAAGTACAAATTAAGGGGTACAGGAAGTGCAGTAAATATCTGCGCATGGATTGAAAGCTGGTTAAAAGACTGGAAGCAAAGGCTTGTGGTAAATGGAACATACTCAGATTGGACTAATGTGGTAAGTGGGGTTCCTCAGGGTTCAGTATTAGGTCCCCTCCCTTTAAACATCTGGAAAGTAATGTCTCCATTTTTGCTGATGACACGAAGTTGTGCAAAGTAATTAAATCAGATAATGGTGTATGGGATTTACATAAAATTCCTTCTAATTTATGTAAATCCAAAGGGAATGGGCATCTTAATGGCTAATGAGATTTAATCACATATATAATTGTGAGCATGCGGGCCGTTGCTAACGCAAGGGCCGCAGTTGCTGGCATGGAGCGCCGAAAATTAACGGAGTTCCGAAACCAAAATACGAGACCCATTACGACCTCGCAAAAAACGACCGAAACCCACACACATGAAAACATGAAAAACACAATAAATACACACAACAAATACATAAAAAGATTACGTACAGCAAGAGGGGGGCACACAGGACTTTGAAAACTGAAGTTACACCACAATTTAACTCCAAATAAAAGAGTTTAGACACCAAAAAATCCCCTAAGCGAGAGAAAAAATGTCTGCTGAAAAACCAAATACGAGGCTAAAGCACTCTAAAGACGCGAAACACCACCACACACCTACGGATTTTCCGAAAAAAGACGTACGAGATCCGAAAACAAGGACGCAACCCGCGCAAAAGCAAAAACATTAGAAACACAATAAATACACACAACCAACACATAAAAAGCTTACCCACAGCAAGGGGGGGGCACCCAGGACCTCTGCAAGTGAAGTTACATCTTGATTTAAGTCCAAATTTTGGAGTTTAGATACCCGAAAATCAACTAAGCGAGAGAAAAAATGGCCGCCGGACAAAATGAAAACAAGGCTAAAGGACCCTAAACACGCAAAACACCTACGGAATTTCAGAAAAAGTCAAACGACATCCAAAAACAAGGACGCTAAATCAGCCACAGCCGCATATCACACATTAGGCGCCATTTTAGAACACTAACTTATATACAACCCGGAAGTACACAGCTACCCTAACTGATTTTCCTTACGCACGCACACTATTTACACTGCACACATTGCTGACACACAGCAGCTCCACAGCACTGAAAACACACATTGTATGCTGCAGCAACATCAAAACAGATAGCCAGCTCTTCAACACAATGCTTCCTGCATATATTACTTGAAAATAGGTAAAGGATATTACTTTATTAATGGATTATTTATTTGATTACCATACACCAAACCGCATTAGCTCACTTACAATTTTAATGTCGGCATTTTTTGACTGGCAATATTCTAGTACCAAATAAATGTAAAATTACGCATCTGGGAAGGAAAAATAGCCATGCAATTTATATTCTTGAGCAAATCTAGGGCTATCAGATATTGAAAGGGATTTGGAGTCACTTGTGGACAACCACCTAGGTAACCATGCTCAATGCCAATCAGCAGCAAGTTGGCAAATGAAATACTAGCATGTATTAAGAAAGGTATAGAAGCAAATATAATTCTGCAACTATACAAATCCCTAGTACACCCTCATTTGGAATATGGAGTACAATTTTGGGCACCAATTCATAAAAAGGACATTTTAGAGCTGGAAAAGTACAGAGAAGGGCTATACAACTAATAAGGGGAATAGAGGGGCTACGTTAGTAAGAAAGACTAACAAAATTAAACTTATTTTCTCTAGAAAAAAGGTGTCTAAGAGGGGATATGATTACCTTATATAAATATATCCAAGGCCAATACAAGGCTTTGTTAAGTGAGCTCTTTGTGCCAAAAGGTTTTGAACTGACAAGTGGACATCCTTTGAGGTTAGAAGTAAAAAGATTCCACCTTAAAGAAAGACAAGTGTTCTTCACAGTAAGGGTGGTTAATCTGTGGAATTCTCTACCAAAGGAGGTGGTCACGGCGGATTCAATTGTTAACTTTATAAAGGGGTTGGATGTTTTTTTAAGTAAAAAGGGTGTTCACCAGTATCTGGAGTCAGGAAGGATTTTTCACCCTTTTGAGACAATTGGCAATGTTTCAATTGTTTATATTTTCCTGTTTGCCCTCCTCAGGATCAATTAACAACTAATCTGCATATTGCAGATCAGAGGAGATCTAAAAATGTTGAACTTGATGGACTACAGTCTTTTTTTCAACCCTAATTACTATGTAACTGTATTTGACAACCTTGTCTAGTATAGTAGAAAATCAAGTGGTGACTACATAGAACTCCAAATGATGACCATTGCGATATCCAAGGTAAATTTGCATTCTTCAACTCAGAGATCCTTAGATGAGGGCAATGGTTGGACCTTCATCATCTCATCTAATTACTGATTTGTAGATCTGAGAAGGAGCTCATAAGACACAAGAGCTATGTCTACTGAGAGTGTGACCCCTGACCTCTCAGGATCTTTTGAGGCCATGAATGAGCCGGATTTTACCTGGAGAAAATATCATTGTCTCCTAGACTGGTGGAGAGCCTTCTTGGGTGAGCCGGTTGATGAAAGGCTGGAGGACTTGGTGAAGGATGACACTGGAAGACATCCATGCTGACATTCCTGATTGGATTAGATATAAGAAATAGATCATAAGGCACAAGAGCTACGTCCACTGAGATTGTAACCCCTGACCTCTCATCAGCTTGTGAGTTAATGGCTGAGCCATATATTATCTGTAGAGGATAACATTGTCTCCTAAACTTGAGAGATTACTGGATGACTTGGTAAAGGATGGAATGACCCTGGAAGATGTGCATGTTAACCTTGCTGCTGACCTGAGGTTCTCAGACTGCACCTCAAACTTCAGTTAGAAGAGGAAGCAGTCAAGAGTAACCAAGACCACACAAGAGAAAGCACTTGTTGTGCTGATCCACCCTAATTGTACATATACACAATAAGATGTCAAATAGAAAATATAATCTTTATTAGCATCACCAAACCACAACAATATAAAAGATGAAACACAACAGAAAAAAAAATACCCAAACTAATACATATAAAATGAAGCAAAAATATTTCCAAAAAAGCTGATCTCACATTGGAGAAAATACAGTAGAAACCACATGCATAAGTAACAGAAAATATCACTGAGTATAATATGCGATATCACAGATATAAATAACCCAGTATATCATACAACCATCTATAGATACCATTATAAGATAGTATACCAATAAGTGAACAGAACAATATATATGATCAAAAATCTAATGAAGAGAGAGCTCCAAAAGATGCCCTATACATACGCTGGCTAGGACCTCCACAGGTGCCTCCTCCCTGAAGAATAGCTGTTCCAGCTTACCTCCGTTCTAAATAAGAAAGCCCTAGCCAACCTTTACACTATCCTAAAAGGCTAAGCAGATTGATGAATGAATAACATATAATACCAATATGGGACGCATATGATAAAGGATCACAGTGCAATCTCACACATAAATATATTAGCGACTTGCCCATCAAAAAATGACGGGGCAATAAAAGAAAGTGTTGAAAAGGAAAGACATACAATGCATACGATACACATAAAATGAAATACAATACACCCCTATCTAATATACATCCCCCAATATATGTAATATACAATACATCCTATCTATGTAATATACATCCCCCAATCTATGTAATATACAATACATCCTATCTATGTAATATACATCCCCCAATCTATCTAATATACAATACATCTTATCTATCAAATATACATCCCCCAATCTATCTAATATACAAGACATCCTGTCTATGTAATATACATCCCCCAATCTATCTAATATACAATACATCCTATCTATGTAATATACACCCCCCAATCTATCTAATATACAATACATCCTATCTATGTAATATACATCCCCCAATCTATCTAATATACAATACATCCTATCTATCTAATATACATACACCAATCTAATCTACAATACATCCCACAATGTAATATACAGTACATGCTATCTCTATCTAGAAACCCTAATTGTAAGCTAAAATAAAATAATTAAGACCACTTACCTTTGAGATATCCCTTGAGATCAGCAACCCAGGGAAAAAAAACATAAAAAAATGAGTACAACATTTATATAAAATAAATAAACGTAGTACATATTCTAAATATTCTACTCACCTTTCCAGCATGTCCCGTCCATCTCCTTTTCCTCTTCTCTGGTGCGGCCCCTGTTTAAAAAAAACATTACATTAATACACATACATAAACATAAAACAAAGTAAAATAAACATAATATACATTGTACTTACCTCCCAACGATGTCCCCGGCCTCCTCCTCTTCTGCCCCGGCTGGGCCCTGGAAAAACCATTGCTCTAAAAAAAAAATAGTTAAAAAAACTAACGGAGGTCCGCACTTGCGAACCTCCCCGACGCTAGTGAGCCTCCTACGGAGTGTTCCAGAATAAAATTGGCAATGGTGGCTTCTGATTGGCTGAAAACGATATCTTTCAAATTCAGCCAATCAGAAGACGCCAATTGTGAGCCAATGAGAAAGGGATACCCCAAAATCCAATCCATCAGCGAATCACAATCGGATACACCCCCACGGGTGATTGGCTGAAGAAATCTGCGCCTTCCCATTGGCTGTAATACTGATTGACATTGATAACAGCCAATGAGAAGGCGCAAATGCCTTCAGCCAATCTGTACGTGGGGGTGTATACCATTGTGATTGGCTGAAGGCATCTGCGCCTTGTGATTGGTTAAAATAAAGATTGACAGGTGCATTATCCAATCAGAGTGGGCTTTTTAGGGTGTATCCCTTTCTGATTGGCTCACACATTGGCACCTCCTGATTGGGTGAATTTGATAGACAGCTTTTTCAATCAATCAGAAGGCGCCATTGCCTATTTTCTTCCGGAAAAGGCTTCGGGAAGCTCATTAGCGTCGGGGATGTCCGCGAGTGCGGATGTCAGTTATGTTTTTTTTAGAGCGCAGTTCCAGGGCTGGGCAGAAGAGGAGGAGGCCGGAGACATTGCGGGGAGGTAAGTACAATGTAGATTATGTTTATTTTACTTTGTTTTATGTTTATGTATGTGTACTAATGTTATGTTTTTTTAACAGGGAGAAGAAAAGAAGGACGGGGACATGCTGGAAAGGTGAATAGAATATTTATAATGTTTATAATGTTTATTTATTTACTGCAAATGTGTTGCACTATTTTTTTTTCATTTTGTTTCCCTAGGTGGCTGATCTGAAGGGACATCTGCAAAGGTAAGTGGTCTTAATTATTTTATTTTAGCTTAGAATTAGAGTATTTTATATATAGATAGCATTTATTGTATGTTAGCTAGGGGTATGTGGTTTATATAGATAGCATAGCATGTATTGTATATTAGATTGTGGTATTTATTTAGATAGAATGGGTGATGTATATTACATAGATAGGATGTATTGTATATTAGATAGGGGTGTATTGTATTGTATTTCATGTTATTTGTATTGTATGTATTGTATTGTATGTATTATATGTATTTCCTTTTCAGGTGTGTAATTGTTTTTTTTTCTGTAGTGGGGGCGGGGGGGGGTTGTAATGTATTTTTTTATTTTCTGTAAGGTTCCTTTTTTATTTTTTGTGACTTAGGTTTTTTATTTTCTGTAATGGAGATTTTTTATTTTGTGTGATTTCGTTTTTTTATTTTATCTAATGTAGATTTTTGATTTTTGTTGACTCTTTTCTGTAATTAGAGTGGTGGGGGGTTATTAGGAGGTAGGTAGGTAGTATAGGTAGTGTAGGTGTTAATAGGTATGGGTAGAGGGTGTTTAGTTGATATTTAATATTTTATTGGGAGGTATAGTGCAGTGTAGTGTTTATAGTTAGTGGCATGATGGTCCTTGAGGACCGTCATGGCACTTATGTGGTTAATGTTGGGTTGTAACAGGCCCATAATGGTCATAATATAAATAGAGGCTTATGAGAGTCTCTATTGACCCCCATGAGTGACAGGGTTAATTATGGGCTTATGGTGGTCTGTACTGACCCTCATGAGTGACAGGGTTAACGATATGTATTATGGGGGTCTGTATTGACCCCCATGAGTGACAGGGTTAATTAAGGGTTTATGGGGGTCTGTATTGACCCCCATGAGTGACAGGGTTAATGATAATAATTTGGTTGTTAACAGGGGCATTTGTTAAGTTTGTGTAGTGCTTTGCCAAGTTTTGTGAATGCTTTTTTTGTTGTTGTAATTTTATGTTTTTTTTAATTGAAGTTGGTAGTGGTTACTCAAAAAAGAGCCCAGCAGATGAATTATGTTGTCTTTGTGATGTAACCACTGTCCTGTTGTTTTTTATTATTTTGCTTTTAAAAAATAGTGGTCCTCTAAAAAGAGCCCAGCAGACGAATAATGTAGTCATTGGGATATAACCACTGTACTGTCAGTTGATTTTTATATTATTTTTTAATAGTGGTCCTCTGAAAAGAGTCCAAGAGACGCAAAAGTTAGTTTTTGAGATGACTGTTAGTTTGTTTTTTGTTGTCCTTTTTTTGATAGAAATTACAACACCTCATAGTAGATAATATTTTTAGTAAATACTCGCTAATCCTCTAATAATTCGCCCTGACTTTAGTTTTTTTAATGAAAACTTACATTTTTGTAGATTTGTGCCTCTTGAAAAAGCCACATAGAGTTGTCCATGGGCAAATACTGTTTTTTATAAAAATAGGCCAACAGAGTTAAACGTTTGTCCTTGCGATTTATTGATGGTCATAGCAAGTGCCATAATAATGGGAAATTGGCTACTTTAAAGTACAAAGGCCAAGCTTGTCTCACTTGGAGCCAAATCAATTCTTGGTATGAATACTCATTCACCTTTATGGGTACCATTCAGAATATCTGGATGTATGAAATTGTCTCTTAAATCCTGACCATTTAATCTGGTCTCATTACAAAGTCCTTTTTTTAGATTCATATTTCTCAGTAACATGACAATTGCTCCTTTTTTTAGTTGCAAAACACGTGGTGGCATTCCAGAGGGAGTTACTGAATTTATAAATTCTGTGGTAAAATTAGATTCACTCTGTTTGTCATCAGCTAGAACAGAATCTGCACTGTAATATTTTTTATGTGGGCCGTCAATTTCAAAATTTCATTGAGATTCAAAGCATCTTTATTTTCAGATATTAATATAACTTTCTGTGCAAGGTCAGCAGAATGTTCAGTAGTTATTCCATTTGGGAATACAGCTGATATGAGTGAATCTTTACAAATCATGTCCGCTGGGATTTCAACAGTATCTTCTGGTAAATAATTTATTAAGGCGGTTTTTCCTTCACCAATTTGATATAGCCAATAATTGAATTCATTTTGGCCTTCAGATCACATATTTTTTTCTAATCAAAGGTGTGTAAATTTCTTCCATAGTGGACTTGACTTTATACATGATGCCACAATGTCTGTGCGATTTCCACATACAACCAAAAGGTACAGAGGACGGCAACAAAACTAATAAGGGGAATGGAGAGGCTAAGTTACAAAGAAAGACTAACCAAATTAAACTTATTTTCTCTAGAAAAAAGGCATCTAAGAGGAGATATGATTACCTTATATAAATACATCCAGGGTCAGTATAAAGATTTGTCAAGGGAGCTTTTTGTGCCAAGAGGTTTTCAACTGACAAGAGGACATCCCTTGAGGTTAGAAGTAAAAAGATACCACCTTAAAGAAAGAAAAGGGTTCTTCACAGTAAGCGTGGTTAATCTTTGGAATTCTTTACCAGAGGAGGTGGTGACAGCGGATTCGATAGATAACTTTAAAAGGGGACTGGATTTATTTCTAATTAAAAAGGGAATTCAGGGTTATCCTGCATAATTAGAGAGAGAGTATTGATCCAGGGAGAAATCTGATTGCTAGTATCTGGGGTCAGGAAGGAATTAATTGTTTTTTCCCTTTGAGACGATTGGCTAAGCTACACTTGTTTTTTTTCTTCCTCTGGATTAATTAATAATGAAAAAAAATAAAATAATAAAAAATAAATAAAAAAAAAGTAATTGATTAATACTTAATTAACAATGAATTAATAACTAATCCGCATATTGCAGATCAGAGGAGATCTTAAAAGGTTGAACTTTATAGACTGAAAGTCTTTTTTCAACCTTAATTACTATATAACTATGTAAACACAGGTAATGTCTGTCTGACATCTCCACCTAATAAAATGACTTTGCTACCAAAAGGCAAATTATTATGCATGACTTCACACAATAAACCATCAACACATTGTAGAGCATGACACAACATCATAATGGCCTCATCCATGATAATCAATTTTGTTTTTTAAATTTAGTCGCTTGAGGTGATTTCATTCTAATATCCACCACTGATGTTTCTAAAATTGGAACTGGAAGCTTAAATCCACTATGTACGGTTCTGACACCTTCTAACAATAGTGCAGCAATTCCAGTTGTTGCACAGGGAAGTGCAATTTCACCTTTACCTCTAATTGAACTCATCAACAAATTATATAGTTAAGTTTTACAAGATCCACCGGGTCCATCTAGATAAAAATAACGCTCTTTGAGCAAGTCATCATCCACTGCTTCTTGTATTGCATTGGAAGCGGGCAATTGCAAATGATTTAAAGTTTTCTTTAAGTTTTTTTTGTTTTTCAACATCAGTGTCATTTTCCTCAAAGTTGATTTCATCAATTATTCCTGGATCAGGTAGATTAAAAGTTGCACAACTTAATCCATGACATAGGAAGACTTGTTGAATTTCCATTAATGCTTTTAATTCAGCTATGGACTCATTATAACATTTCAAAAAATCTTCATACATATTTATTTTAAATGTTTCCCACAAAGCTAATACACTAGGAACATGGCAAAATATGCAAATGAATGCAAACTGTTCCGTCATCTGCCGTGGCATTTTACATAGTGCGGCTTCTTCCAGACATCTCTCTCATTCTGTCTCATCAGCAAGGAGATTTCTATGTCTGGCAGCTAATTGAAATGTGTCATAAACGGTGTCATTGACAGTTCTCAAGTCTTCAAAACTTTGTGCACCAGGAACATATAAAAGTAGTAAACGTAAGAAGAAACGTTCAATGTCTCTTGGACTTACTGTATACATTCGGGGTATAATTTTATTACGAGCCTGTTTTCTGGGTTTCCATAACCCATTTATGAAAACATAATGATATGGAATCTCTTTGTATAAGTATTCCCTTTCCGCAATAACCTTACAGTTTAAGGTAAACCAAGCAGTAAGTGTGGTTCGTCAATGTTCATTTTGCGCCAGAGCATTTTCTTCATCGCCACTATGGAAATAAACTAATTGTCTTTGTGGCAAATGTACAGATAATCGATATACAGCATGTGAGCGATCATGTGTTTAAAACTTCAGAAGTCGCCACATTGCTTCTGGCGCACTGACATAGCGAGCATCTACATGAGATGCCAGTTCATCATGCACTAACTCATGGTCATGTTCATTTGGGCCATTTTTGACAGTTGCTGCATAATATCCTTTATAAATATATTTGTAGACATATTTAATTAATTTGATAGAAGTGCAAGCTTCCACATTTATGTGTGCATTATACTTCATTAATAGATGTGGATTATATGACACTACATATGAGTTATCTACATTTTTCCCCAAAATAATTGCCTTTGGACCTTTTCTTTGTCTATACAATGGATATCCATCACAATTAGCAAAAGTTTGATCTCTAAATTATTTTGGGTAATCTTTAGTGCATTTTTTATTTTCCATATATGAGTTTGGGTTTAGCTCTCCACATGGTCCATGAATCATGCAATGTGTTACAATTTGATTGTAATGTTTTTGTGGATGTGGTAGTTGAGCAGTAATTACCGAATCCACTTTTTCTGCAGTATGCAATTTATCATTTTCTTGAAGTATAATAAAAATATGTGCATGTGGAAGGCTTCTTTTCTGGAATTCGATGGTATAAACATAAGCCACACACTATCCAAATAAATGATTGTTGGTGATGTCACCTATTAAGGCTGTTAATTTAATTTTGAAGACTCTAGCCACCAAGTCTGGTCTATCAGAAGCATTTTGGCCCTTGTTCAAATTATCAACAATCTCTGGCCATTGAAGATTACATGTAAATGTAATAAATAAATCAGGTTTGCAACATTTAGTTACAATAGCCATAGCATCATTGTATCTTTCTTGCATATTGCGAGGAGATCCTTGGAAAGAAGATGGTAAAATGATGGCTCGGCCAGCTGCAAGCTTTTGGTTTGTAGCTGCCTCAGACACATAATCCATGAGGCCACAATACTGTTAGACACATAGTTTATTTTGTTGATATGTGATTACATTTACGTTATTTGCTTCTACTTGTAGGTATGTATCAATGATCCATTGTTGTGTCAGTTTTTCAGCACTTAAGATAGGATTAAATTCATCCCTAATTGCAGTTTGAGCAACTTTAAATTCAAGCATGGAAATTACTTCTGACATGTTTTTTAGTGTTTGGATAACTGGGATGTATTCATTTTGGTTGCCAACCTGCCTCCCCATTGGGATACAAAATGGGATAATTCATTGGATCCAAATTGGTACTTAATATACTGATGTGAATGAAAGGTTGCTCTTCATTTCTGGGATATATTCTAATATCCCTCTGAAAAGGTGGTTCCCCCTCATCATTTTGAAAAACCATTGCAACCTCATTAGCTGTGGGTAAGTTGTAACATTGTTTATCAGTATGTCGGTCTCTTCTAAGAACCATATTAACTTTTGGCATGGCCAATTGATTTTGTTCCGCATGTATGCGTTCTTGTTGTTCTTCTGCTTCTGAGAGTTTTTTTTATAAGCTTGAGTGTATGGATTATTTTCCATGATCTTATCAAGCTCATGAAAAACAGTGGGTAAGCATTTAGTATTATCAGGAAGCTGCATACCTTGTTCCACAGTTTTGTTTTTATCTAGTACATACAGATGAGCAAATTTTCTTTGCTTTCCTTCATCAGAGTGTAAATGTGAAGTACGGTGGTAAATTTGCCCTTCAAAATTACAAGCTAATTTTGCACCCATAGATGCACAAGAAATCGCACAATTATAAGATTGTATATTTTGTTTACATTTTTCGTAATTTGGGAAAGTCGTGTCAGTCATTATACTTTGTAAATATGAAGGATTTTTTTTCCTGGAAGTTTGACTTTACCGTTTTGATAGCAACTAATGAACTTACCATCTTTTAGTATTTTTTTAGAAAATGATAAGCCCTACAAAATTGACATAGCACATTCAACATACCACAATTGTGAGTACATTTATATCTGTAAATAATGGACTTTCCTGTGAAGCAAGGTCGATATTAGATTCTATATCTACGTTATTATCATCATTACCATATTATTGACATATTTCTTGCTCAATATTTTTTCGTTTTCTAGCTCTCTTACGCTCACAGTCTAGTTCTCTGATTTTTTTCTTACTGTCCTCGGATAGTTTATTTCTCAAAAAAATATTTACGTTCGTTGGCCAGACGTTGTTTATATTGCTTGCTGGTTTCTGGTTGCTCATCCATATAATTCTGTAATTATGAATATGTATTTTCAAGGTACATATTATGTGAATGAGCCATTAGGAAGTGAATTAATCATTTAATGTAGCTTACCTCTTCCACTTCCTTTTGCACTGTTGTGAATGCAGTGTGTCTTTTCTTATAAATTCTCTCCCGCTCTTCTTCTTGTACTGTTTTCTTGGTGTCCTCAGACTGTTTCTCTCTCCATACGTTGTCTGGTTTCCATGTTTAAAGCCATTGTAATCTGTAATTTAAAATGTAAATCTTTATTTCTAACCTACAGATTATGATAATAAAGCATTTTAATATTGTGGAGTCATTTATTTTAAGTTAGCGGAAGTTGTAATGGATTAAGATATCTTTTTTATTTTTGTAATGTTGTTAATGTTTGCTTGGTGTAGTTGGGCATGACATGAGTCCGGCGGGTCTGTGGCTGCAGTGCAGCAAAGTGACTCGGGTGAGGAAGTGGGAGGAGCACAGGGAGAGAGAGCAGTGTGTGATAGAGAAGGATATTGCAGAGTGTGTGATAGAGAGACTGCGTAATAGACAGGATATGTGGCAGAGTGCAGTGTGTGTGTGTGAGAGTGTAGTGCATGTGTCTGAGAGATGGAAAGTGAAGTGTGTGACAGAGCAGGAGGGCTGTGTAATATACAGAGTGCAATGTAATATAGAGGGGGGGAGGGGGAAGAGACACAGGGGGGAAAAGGAGGTTGAAGAGACACAGAGGAGAGAGACGGGTGGTGGAGGAGGGGTAAGAGATACAGGAGAAGGAGTTGGAAAGAGATACAGGGAAGGGAGAGAGGAGGGCAAAGAGACACAGGGATGGGAGGGGGGTTGGGAAGAGACACATTGGATGTAGAGGTTGGAGGGGGGGGGGGGATAGCCAGAGGGTAGGGAGAGCAGGACAGGGAAGAGACACAGGGTAGGGAGAGGGGGATGAAAAGTTTCACAGGGGGGTTAGAGGGGGGGGGCAGATACACAGGGCAGGGGTGCAAGAGACACAGAGGAGGGAGAGGGGGAGAAACACAAAGGAGTGAGAGGGAGAGTTCAAAGAAACACAGGGAAAGGTGGGCCAAGAGACACAGGGGATGGGTGAAGGAGGCCCAAGATGTGTTGATTTTTTATTCATTAGTGCTGTAATAATTACTAATATCTGCAGTTATTATATGATGTTGTAGGCAAATTCAATATACTGTACCTGGTAATAAGTGAAGTCTCTGTCCAGAAACCGTCACTGTAGCGATCTTCTGTGTCCCAGTGAATTTGAGACCAACCTGCAAAGACTATTTTGAGTATACCGTATACTATATTTTTTTACTAAAGTATTTTTTTTGATTGTGAAAAAAGGCCAAAAATGTCTGAAATTAACTTGCAACCTAACTTCCTGGCTCTCCAACTGTGCTGTGTGTGTGTAAGTTAATTTGAGGCATATTTGTTTTGTTTTTTGTGGTGTTTCCCGTTCCGTGATTTGGCCGTTAAAGTCGTAATTTTGCGAGGCGCACAGTGCATGTACCGGTCGTAAGTCCCATGAGGCTCGCAGTTGCGTCTAAGTCCCATGGGTCTCCCGATGAGTGCCTGCGCCGCTCATCGCGAGCCCTGCAATGAGCGCATTCCACCTCCTTCTATACCTGGGCCCTAGGCCTGGGCCTAACTTTCCTACCCCCTGAAAGGATAGCCACGGATGGCAAGCAAGAGTACCACCATCTCATAGGGCAAGGAATTTGGGGCCCTATGCCTGCCCCCAGCCTTTTGCCCATCTGACTGTTAGGGGTGGGGGCTGTCCTCCCTCAACTGTCTCTAAAGCCTGTCCCTCGTCCCTACTACCACCCCTCCTGGGATCAGGCCCCTCCCACTCTGACGTTGATGTGCCTATCAATATGGGCACCAGCCCACTCCCCTCCTCTCCACTACGCACCACCTCCGCCTCTCCACTACGCACCACCTCCTCTTCTCCTACACCACTTACCACCTCCTCTTCTCCTCCACCCACCATCTCCTCCTCTCCAACACTCCCCATGGCCACCTCTCTCTCCTCCTCGCCTCTCCTCCCCTCCACACCTCTCCACTCCTCCCTCCATATCAATCCTGAAAATGAAATATGGATAAATCAAAAAAAGGATGCATATATATATATATTTGTGATGTAATACTAATTGTTTCAGTGTGTTGTACTGCAGCCAGAGGGTCTTTGGGATCTTGTTGTGTAAAATTTGATTTTCAAAGGTCTTGAAAGGACCATTTATATAAAGATTTGATACTGTATTCAAATTCCACTTCACCTGCTTTTCTTGTGGGTTTAGCTCGTATAACAGCTGAATAGGAGTCATTGGGGAGGGAAAGGGAACCAAGTTCCATATGCTGTTGATTCTATACTACAAAACCAGACATTGCTTGATCACCACAGGGGCGTTTAGAAGCATCCGATGTGTTAGTTTGTTATACCACATTAAGTGATTTAATTGTATTAATGAGAACGGGCTTAATTAAATCTGAATAAATTTAAGCTTATTACTGCTTTCATCGAATTTCATAAAGTGGTATAGGTTTATTGCTT
Organism: Discoglossus pictus; assembly: GCA_027410445.1. Classification (NCBI taxonomy): domain Eukaryota; kingdom Metazoa; phylum Chordata; class Amphibia; order Anura; family Alytidae; genus Discoglossus; species Discoglossus pictus. The sequence continues at coordinate 51,238,769 of CM050171.1, read as the reverse complement.
CAGCATAGTCCAACATTTTTGGTGAAGCCAACCCCCCATATTTATACTTCTTCTTAACCGTGTCGCTAATCACCCTAGCCCTCTGGCCTTTATTAATGAAGCAACAATAGTTTCTTGGATTTTTTTATTGGTCCAAATCTATGAGATGTGAATTTTTCTTAAAACTAGTGGTCCTTGAACAGTTTGTCTTGCTTTCCTTACGTATAGATTTATTGGATCTTCTTGAAGTCCAATGGATTCTAAGCAGTTTTGCCAACACCACATTTCAAAGGCATCAAGTCTATGGTGCTCAGCCTTCTTTATGGTCCAGTTCTCACATCTCTATCTTACTACTGGGAATACCATAGTTCTAACTATGCAGACCTTTGTTGATGTCATATCTTTACTTTTGTACTAACTTGTCCAAGCTGTCATGGCAACAGTCACCATCTGAAGAGATCTTGGATCCCAGGAAAATAAAATATGTCACTGCCTCCACTTCTTCCCCGTCTATTTGCAAGGAATGGAGATTTCCGCCGCCATGATCTTTGTCTTTTTAACGTTGAGCAGCAAGCCAGCTTTTGCACTTTCTTCTTTTACCCTCACCAATAGATCCTCATTATTTTCAGACATCAGAGTAGTATCACCTATATATCGGAGGTTGTTGATATTTCTTCCAGTAATATTGATGCCGGCTTTGAAATCATCCAGCCCAGCCTTAGGGGAGGGAGAGGGAGGACACAAGAAAGAGCACGAAGGGCACACAAGACGGGTACCCAGAGGGCACAAGAGAGACACAGGGGGCAGCGCATTTCCCACCCTCGGCTTATACTCGAGTCACTACATTTTCCCAGTGTTTTGGAGTAAAATAGGTGCCTCGGCTTATACTCGGGTCGGCTTATACTCGAGTATATACGGTAAATGTTTTTCTGGATCTCCAATGCTTTCTCTATTATCCATCTGACATTGGCAAGTTGATCTCTCGTGCCACTTCCTCTGCAGAACCCAGTTGCACGTTTGGTAGTTCCGATCCTTATATTGCTGTAGCTGAGTATGCAGGATCTTAAGCATTACCTTACTGACGTGAAATGAGTGCAATTGGTCGGGAATTGGAGCACTCTTTGGCACTACCTTTTTTTAAATTGAGATGTAGACGGGCCTTTTCCACTCTACTGGCCACTGCAGTGTTTTCCAAATTTGTTTAGGTTGAAGCCCCTTGCAATGGAACAGAAGATGATGATTAAGGTTTAAAGCAAGATATAAGAGGATAAGAAGCTTCAATATACAAGGATAACACCTTTATACAGGGGATAAGAATGAGGACCAGGGCATCGTAGAGGGCATCAAAGATATTTTTTTTTCCGTTTCAGATAAATGATAAGTAACCACTTCATAGGTTGGGCATAGGGAAGGCGTTAGGGCTAGTCTAGTTTTATATAACGCTACTACAGAGACTACTGAGCTTCAGAATTAAAGTCTCTGACTGAGAGCAGGTTGTGAGCAAACGTTAGGCCAAGAGAGCAATGTAGTAATGTGATAATGGCCTTGATGCATGTTACGTAAGTTGAGGGGAGGTTTTAGGTGAGCTGGATTGGAATAGCTCTTTGAGAAAAGGAAGCTCCCACAGTTACAAAGGAGACATTTATCACAGCTACAAATCAGATTGGTTTGGTGCCCTTATTTTGCCTCTAGTATGCACTGCCGAAATTGTTAACAGATTTCTCTCTGCCCATGTCATTATTCTCAATGTCAACCATCTTGTTCCCTCTTGCCTATTTATGAATGCCTGCTACTATATCGCTGTCCGATGTAATCCTTATCTGTCACTGTGAAATTTTGCCTAGGAATTTTTGCAGCATAAACCACACTTTTGCATTTCCCATAGGTTGGAGGACCATTTCGCTTTTTGATGAGAACCCGGGCCATTCACATATCTTGCTTGGAAGCGCGCTCCCTACCCTGATCTGCTGGTGTCTGCAGTTATTATTTTTGTGGAGTTCCCCATTTGACTAATTTTCACAGATGCGTTCTGACTGACCACCACTCTAGAAACAATCTTGATTCTTGAGTTAACTGCATATGGTTGTCCAAAGAAGTTATAATGTTATCCCATTGCTGCAATATGTTGTCAATAGCTGATGCAGGTGTGCTTTTGCAAATTTAACTGCAAGAATGGCTGTTGACATTAATCCCAAGATTGGCATTAATCTTTGCATAGTCATGTTCTGCCTTCTTTTTAACCATGACACCTGATATATTTTTCCTGTCTTAGGGAGGCCTTTCCTTTCATGGTCTTGAATTGAACTCTAAACCCAGAAAAACAATGCTGTGTGATGGTACTATCTGTCATTTCTTGCAATATATTAACCATCCTGCACTCTGCAATACTTGCTTTATCCTTTGCACTGAGAAATATATGTAAACAGGTGATGAATGGGACAAAATGTTCCTGATTCCTTCTTTTGGCATGACAAACAAAGTCAAAATACGAATATTTGATATGGTGAATTCTCTAAAAAAACGCCCAGTCGTCCTACCTAGGGCAACCTTTCTGTTTAACTTGTCACTTAACTCCACTGAATACTCTCAAGGCTGGAGAAGGGTGCGTATTTTTGATTGGAAAAAGAACCCATCAGAAAAAGCCAAACACAACAATAGAGCTTTTTTTTATAATAACCTGGGTATATATCATACAGCGAGAGACAAGGCAACGTCTTTCTTAGATAAACTGGGGTCATTGCTCTTGGTAGCTGACTGACTGGGCACCACTTGTGTACAATCTTTTAAAGCAGATAAATAAAGAATAGAAGCACATGTGCTTGAAAATTCAAGTGGATCCCCAAGCGCTCTCATTGAAAAGAAAGCAGCAGCCTTTTTTGATAGAATTGGGTAGATTCTCATAACCCCTAAAAGGAAGAACTAGCACTAAGGCGTGTGACTATTTTCATACATGTGCCCACATCTCTATCATCCCACCTCATGTTCTCCCTTACAGCCATTCCTTGACTAAATTGTTTGTCATACGACGAAGAGGCATTCCTCCATATGTTTTATAGATGCTATCAATTTCATCCTGGTAGCAAAAAAGTGGGAACAGAAATCTGGATGTTTTTTCTCCATTTATACTAGCTAAAATAGAGAAATATGGGCGTTGTCAAGGCTGTATCAGCTAAAGCCAATGAACAAACTAATTCCTTTGTTATCCTAGGAGACAAGTTATCTTTCTCTTTAGAAGAAGGAAACAGGGGAAGATAAATAAAGATGATGGAGGAGAATGTGTTGGAAGCATTACCCTTTTAATTCAGATAAAATGTATCTGAAGCAACGAAGTCTCTGAAGTGTTACCCCCATTACCTGTGTCCCTGCAGGCTTGTTCCCATCCTGTGGTAATTAGTGAGGAATGTATATCTGCTAGAGTATTAAAAGATGTAGACTCGACCGAGGCTGAAGCAGCCTGCATGACCAGCCACCCACACAGCAGGCAGAGACCTGCAGCCCCAGCAGGGGAGCACCTCTGCATAAAAAACAACCCAGACAGGGAGAAGAAGCCCAGGAGAGGAGAGGAGAGCAGCCCCAGCCAGAGGGGGACCTCCCAAAAGGCAGCAAGGAGGTGAGAGAGGGGAGAGAGAGAGGAGAAGGGCCTTCAGGGGAGCCGGCGGCCATCTTGAAGGAGGAGGAGGCAGCAAACGGCCTCCACAGGAGCCCAGGACATCCAACCTGGTGCCCAAGAGACCACTGAGGACCCTGGGGAGACCTCCGGGGACGGCTGGTTCGGACCGGAGGGGCACAGGGGCTACACAGAGGTGGACAGAGCCCCCTGAAGAAGCAGAAAAAGTCAGTGAACGGTGGCCATTTTGGGAGTCCCCACATGTGGACAAGAAGGTACCTTTCACTACAAAGGGGGTATAACCTCAAGCTAAGGCCCAACTAAATTGCTTATCCTCCCATTCTGGACACTTCTCTATATACAGCCTATCTAGCCTTTGCTTTTCAACACCTGTCTTATCACAGATACACTTTCAGGGGCTTGGGACTTTAGTGTGCACTAATTTCTGAGGGAGAAGGCATCCCTGCTTCCCCCACAACTGAGACTGTTTCCACATGTTTAATGAACAATTCTCCTATTCTACCTCTAATAATTGCAAATAAATAGCTCCTTACCAGGCAAAACTCTGTACACCACCAGGACAAGAGTGATCTGCCTCTCTATAGACAAATATAAAGACAAGGCTGAACAGCCTGCTCCTCTGCATTTTTGCATCTCTACCCCCACCCGGTGGACCTGTGGAGTACTGCAGAAATAAACCGGTAGCATATAAATACTATACTGCTAGAATCCGCACTGTCAACCAACATCGGGGGGGCTACAAACTGACCCAGTCAATACGCTAACTGGTGCGCCAGCCTAACCCAATCCAACAGACCTTAAATTGAAGGCGAAACTCAGTGCAATATCTGCAAGAGAGCATTTTTGCCTACACAGGCAGGCACAGGGTTGGCGGGTCTCCAGAATTCTTGATTAAGGGCTAAATCCTCAGCATGGCCTAAGAACAAAATGGGGAACAGACCTGGCAACACCGCCAGCAGAGGTCGCTACTACACCCACAGAGCCTAACATATGACGCCATCTGACTCGCTGTAGCCCTTAGCAGAGTGGTAAACGCAGCCCTGCACTACATACCGAACAGGGCCGAACCCCTGGCGGATTATCAGTGGTCTCCTTCATCTGAACACCTCAAGATGCCAAAACCCAAACGCTCATCCTCAGCGAAGGGTATACGGGAGCACTTCCCACCAAAGGCTGTCCGGCACATGTCTCCTGGTGACTCTATCTCAGAACACTCGGAATGCTCTGATCAGGAGGAGAATCCCAAAAGACCTCACCAGCATATAGATCTATCGGCCAGGTCAGTGGCTACGATTGAGCGGCTTCTGGCAAAGGCAATTGAACCCCTCAGGCAAGATCTTAAAGACCTGGGACAGCGCACTCAACTCCTGGAAGAGATAACTGACCAGGTAGTAGAGGCCCAGGAAAGAGACCGGTCCTCTATAAAGCAGAACACGTCCCACATAACGGAACTTGCAGACAAGATAGAGGACCTGGAAAACCGGTCTCGCCGAAACAACGTCCGCGTCAGAGGCATACCCAGGGCTATTCAAGACCTACTAAACTACCTGAGAGATACCGTGGAGGCGATTCTTCCCAACCAGCCTGAAACTATGTGGGAAATTGAACGAGTTCACAGAGCTCTAGGAGGTACAAGGAGCCTGGACGCCCCTAAAGATGTCATAGTTAGATTCATGAGGCAGCAGGTGAGGGACTTACTACTATCTGCAACCAGGAAGATTCACACTGTGAAGGGGCCGGACGAGTCACCCTTACAATTCTATGCGGACCTGTCTCCAGAGACGCTCCATAAACGGAGATTGATGAAACCGGCAACTGCTATTCTTCTCCAGCATAAGATCCAATACCGCTGGAATTTTCCATTTGCCCTCACCTTCACATCTCAAGGTACATCATACACCACCCGTACACCAGAAGAATGCATGGCAGTGCTGATGCGCTTACATTTATGTACGGAGGCCACAAGGGAAGTGGGGCAGGAGCAACCTCTTCCGCCCATTTATAGGAGGCAGCGGACGCATGTGACATCCCAGAACCAGGGCAAACAAGCCTACGTCTCCGGGGAACCAACCAGCTTACTGGACAGTGTCAAGACTAACACGGACAATGCTGGCTCCGCTACGGAGGTCAAGCCAGGCTCCTGACCCTACTGGCCTCTTCTTCTGGGGACTATGATAAAGGCTAAGTTCTCTTTTAAGGGCCCATAGACCCATAGTGTGGGCTTCTGATTTATATTGGAAGAATGATTAAAGACCTAATTTGTTAGTATTGTTCTAGATTGCCAGGTTATTGTGTTCCCCACTTTAAGTGGATTAGATTTCTGTTTGCTATTTGGAGAAATTGATTAAGGTTACTTTGTAGACTAAAACATTTAACTCTGACTTTCCTTAGTTATATCACGAGAAAAGAGCTAATCGTTAACTGGGTTTAGCCTTGTAGTCTAACTAAACGGATATATCCTGCTGAAGCACGACTGACTGTCTTTATTTGCATTTCTTTCTTTTATTTTCTCCCACTGGATAACAGGAAAATTGAAATTTCAGCAGCAGACCAACAGATAGTGCAGCTACTGGCATCCGGGGCTCCTCCTTGCTCTCCCTCCTACGAGATCACCTCTCAGGTAAAGACACATACACCTAGAATCCCACAACGAGTTTCCAATGGCTCTGTCAAACTACACTCTAATAACACATAATGTGAAGGGTTTCAATTCCCCTTTTAAGAGGCGGAAGGCTTTTGCATTCTATAAAAAACATAAGCCTGCAGTTATTTTTATGCAGGAAACCCACTTCTCTCGTAATAACAAACCCAAATTCCTACACAGGGACTATCCCACCTATTTCCTGGCCACCCTCCCTACTAAGAGAGCTGGATGTGCAATCCTCCTACATAACAATTTTCCGTTCCAAGTAGAAAGCAATCTGGTTGACAAAGAGGGTAACTACGTAATGGTGTCCGGCACTATCGGGGGGGTTAGAATAACTCTAGTTTCACTGTACTCTCCCACTACTTCACCCTACGCAACTTTAATTGGCTTGCTGAAAACAATCGAATCCCAAGACTTAGGAAGGCTGATAGTTGGGGGAGATCTAAACCTCACCTTGGACCCGACTTTGGATAGGTCAGGGAAGCCTGCTAAGAATAAATGTCCCAACAGAACCAAACAGATAGAATCCTTGCTTGATAGCCTGGGGCTGGTCGATGCCTGGAGGGGTATGCACCCGGCCAAGAGAGAATATACATACTATTCCCCAACCCACCTGACATATTCTAGGATTGATGCTATCTTGGTCGGCTCCCCCCTATATGACTCAATTTTGAGAACTGAGATTATACCCTGCCCCTGGTCAGACCATGCCCTAGTACTCATGGAGATAGAGCTGGGGCCAAATTTACAACCCCCCTACAGCTGGAGAATAGACCAATCCCTACTGACTAGTCCGAGTAGTGCGGAGGCAATTGCACAGGACATAAAGCTATTCTTTGAGACTAATGTCTCTCCTGAAACTGGAGCCGGCTGGCTCTGGGTTGCCCATAAGGCCTTTATTAGGGGAACGGCCATTAAGCTGGCCTCAACCCTAAGAAAGAACCTTGGGCAAAGGGAGGCAGACCTTACAGGGACACTAAAGAGGCTGGAAGAGGTAAATCAACAGAACCCTTCCCGCAGGGGTCGCAGGTTAATTGACAGGACAAGGCTTGAACTAGATGGCATATTATCCTACCACACTGAAAGGGCAATGAGGAAGATGAAACATCTATACTATTGGAAGGCAAATAAGCCTGATACAATGCTTGCTAGAAGACTAAATAATAAATTCTCCCACCATAAAATATCCCATATTAGAAGGTCAGACAGTCAAATTTCCTGTAGTCCTAACGACATCCAGAAAACGTTCCAGGACTTTTACCAAACTATATACTCCTCCCAGTCCCATGGAAGTGAACTAGATATAGACGCCTTTTTACGGTCACAAGACCTCCCCAGGGTTTCGGACAGTCAATTAGAAACACTGAACTCGGACGTGTCCCTAGAGGAAGTTAAATCGGGCAAATCCCCGGGGCCGGATGGTTTCACCAATTTGTTTTACAAAAAATTTGAACCCCTGCTTACTCCCTACCTAACAACACTATTCAATGCAATTTTAAATGGGGAATTGAACCAGGCTGCTCTGGTGGTATTCCCAAAGGAGGGCAGAGATAATCTAGAGGCCAAAAACTATCGCCCTATTTCCCTGATCAATGGAGACGTAAAAATTCTGGCCAAAATCATGGCCAATCGTATTTCTAAATTCTTGCCTTAGTTAATTCACAAGGATCAAGCGGGATTCATCCCCTTTAGGGGACAACGTCAGAAAGGTCTTAAACATCCAGCACCTAGCAAAAAAGTCTAACACCCCATTATGCCTTTTAGCTCTAGACATAGAGAAGGCGTTTGACACGGTGGAATGGTCATATATGTATAAAACACTAGACAAGTTTGGATTTAAGGGTCATTTTATTACCCTGCTTAGAAGCTACTATGACTCCCCAACAGCCCACTTAAAGTTACCAGGAGCACATAAAGCGAATATCCAAATTCAAAGAGGGACTAGGCAAGGGTGCCCACTTTCGCCGCTGTTATTCGCACTTGTCATGGAGCCATTAGCACAGGCAATTAGAGCTAACTCAGACATCCAGGGGGTTTTGGTGGGACGCCAGCACCTTAAATGCTCGCTCTTTGCGGACGATTTATTGTGCACTCTGTCCAGCCCCTCTAGCTCTATACCAGCCCTCATGTCTACTATCAAGGAATTTAGTATAGTCTCAGGCCTTAATTTAAATGTGGAAAAAACGGAAGCTTTGGGGATGGGTATGTCACAAACTGAGATAGATAAGCTTAAATCAGAATACAATTTCAGTTGGCCAACTCAGTATTTAAAATACCTGGGAGTAAAGATCACTTCCAATTTTGCCGACTTATACAGGGCAAATTTCCCCCCCTTGTACAAGTCCCTGACTGAAGATATGCAGAAGTGGGCGAACTTTCATATCTCATGGACGGGCCGTATAGCAGCGGTACAGATGAGTGTCTTGCCTAAACTGCTATATTTATTTAGGACACTTCCCATACCGATCCCACTCAAGGAACTGGACAAGTTCCAGAATAGTATGTTTAGGTTTATCTGGGGCAATAAGCGCCCTCGTATCTCAAGACAGGTAATGTTTAGACATAAAAGTAAAGGCGGACTAGCGTGCCCCAACCTGAGGTTGTACCTTAAGGCAGCTCAATTGGCCCATCTGCCCAGGTTACACTCTGTTACCCATCAGCCATCCTTGGTATTCATAGAAAATCAGCAGATGCTCCCGCATAGCTGGGATAGGTTGATCTGGATTCCCAAGGAAATGACTCCCTTTCATACGCACCACAATCCTATGATCTCCCTAACTTTGCAGGCTTGGGGGTGGGCCAACTCCAGGTGTCAACTTAGCTCGGGTTTGTCTCCCTTACTATCAGTCATGTCCTTTCCACAAATCCTAAAAGACACGAACCCCATCTCCAAATTTTGGTGGACCTCTAGACTCCTAGACCGGGTAGGGAACTGGGTACAAAACGACAGACTGTTGACTTATGACCAATTCTGCATGATCCACGACCTACCAGCCACGGAAACCTATAACTACTTGAAAATAAGAAGTTGGGTTAGCAAAACTCTGAGAGAGTTAGGACTCCCTAGGCCCTCCTGGATATCTGTTATATGTAGAAGCCTTCCTCTCATGAAGGGGGTATTGGGTTCGCTATACGGCATTTTTCGAGACTCCACTAGCAGCCAAAAACCTACATTTATGAAACAATGGGAAAAGGACCTAGGGGTGGAATGGGATTGGGACAAGTGGACAGAATCCTGCTCCAACCTCTCCAGAGGTTCCCTCAATGCAGCTCTGCAAGAGACGGCTGTTAAAGTACTGCATAGAGCCTACTGCACGCCCGATAAATTGCAGAAGTTTAAAACACATGAGAGCAATAAATGCTTTAGGGGCTGCCAACAAGTGGGGGACCACATTCACATTTGGTGGTCATGTCCAACTACACAGGAAACATGTAAACAACTAGCACAATTAGCCTCCACACTATTTCAAAAGGTGGTCTCGCCCTCTATGGAGTCATGCCTGTTGGGAATGCACATCAAGAACCTCTCTCAATCCCAAAATAAACTATTCCAATTAATGGCACTGGCATCCAAAATACACATAGAGACACTAAACTTTCAGGAGATAGTCAAGAAGATCAATTACCTTTTTATCAATGAGAGACTGACTCATATTATCATGGATAGCCTTCACCAGTTTTTGGCAATCTGGGAACCTTGGATAGCGTCCTCATTAAGTGTTCCCTTGAGGTAACGCCCAAATCCTGATTCAGAGAAGGCAAGGAGGGGGCAGGTAGTAAGGAGTCCCGGAGGTTCTTCGGCTGCACTACTAAGGTAAAGGTCTAGTGATGATCAGTGGGGTATTTTAGTGAGGATTATAAGCGACAAATTAAGCAGAAACCAGTTTATCTATTTTAGCCTAGTTGGCTAAAAAGTTTATATATTTAGTAAACAGCATTATGGTTTGACTATTCATGTCAATGTCTATTCTTATGTGTTATCTCTGCCTTTCTTTCTCCTACACTTTCATTTGTTGTTTATTTTACTGTGCATTATGTTATACTTTGATAGAAATTTAAAGTTATTATACATGATACTTTATAACTAAAAATGTAAAAGAAAAGAAGGTGAAGTCAGTTCATCATTGGTTGATGTTTGCTGTGTGAACCTGTATAAATTGACTGACGGAATTATTGATCAATATGTTTTATATGTTGTTGTAAACCTTTTAATAAAGAAAATTTTTACAAGAAAAAAAGATGTAGACTCACAAGAGGACCAAGGAGCAGGAGCTTGTGCACCCTCACAAACTCTGACTGCTGTTTTTTGGGAAGATAACACATTATCCTGTTGCACTTAAGATGATGTAACAATGGCACCAACTGCTGAGGAACAGGAGTTGTGCTTTAAGGATACTGGTGCTAGATTGGTGGCCTAGTGGACTTAGCCCTGGTCTTGATTCAGACAGCATATCCCAGATCATGGGTGATTCCAGTGGAAAAAGTACCCTCATGATACCCAAGTACCCCAGACCTCAGATTACAGACAGTCTCAGTCTGGGGTGATTCAACAGAATCTCCAGTATAAGACTTCAGAACACAGGCGACCTGTTACTCACCTTGTTCTGGATCATTAAAGTCATCCCGAAGCGCGGAAGCAATGCCATTACTTCCATAAGTAATACCACTTCCTGTCGCTCAGTGAAAAAGAAGTGGCGTCACATCTTGCTGACAGTAAGGAGGGACTTCTGGAACAGGAGTTGAAGCAGCCACTTGGGTGACCATGCACCTGGTCGTGGGCCTACCGGATTGCAAATGCTGAGGAAGAAAAAGGTCTCCTGGAGGCTCTGCCATGGGCCAAAGCACATGTGGATTAAGTAGGAGAATGGCTGGATATCCATCTCAGTGGAGGAGGAGGAGCACCCTGGACTGAGCCTGTTTGGAGGCCTTGATCTCCAGATGGGCCTAGTTCACCCTGAAGTGTCAGGTAAGCATTGCAAGCTGTGGAAGGTGGGGGAGAGAGGGAGGGAGAAAGAAGGATGAAAGGAGAGATAATGAAGGAGGGGGAGTGAGAGGAGAGGGAGAAAGAAGGAGGGATAGCGATGGTAGGGAGGAGGGAGAAGAAAGGAGGGAAGGAAGTAGAGAGAAGGAAGGAGGGGGAGAGAGAGAAGGAAAGGGAGGGAGAGAGAAGGAGGAAGAGTAGAGGGTGGGGGAGAGAGTGAGAAGGAGGAAGAGAGAGAGGGACAGAGCAAGAGAGGAGAGAGAGAGTATAGGAGGGAGGGAGAGAGAGAGGAAGGGAGGGAGAGAGAGAGGGCGCAGAGAAAGAGAGGGCACACATAGAGAGACGCAGGATATACAGAGAGAGAGCGCACAAGAGACAGAACAAACACATTTTTATACAAGATTATACCATTGTCTTTGACGGCAAGTGATTCGTTTCTATATATGTTTGAAATATATATATATATATATATATATATATATATATATATGCAATTAACATGAGTTTGAGGGTGCTCAAAGGGGCAGTGGCTAACGGTGATGGAGAGTCAGACATGACTGAGCCATTAAACAATAACTATCATATCACCTATCCATGCATTATTGCTTGTTGCATAGTTGATGCACTTTTAAGTAATGCAATATAATGACTCCCAAATCCTTTTCCTTTTCAGTTGCCATCATTAAATTACCATTAAGAAAATATTCTACTTTTGGGCTGCTGTGGCCGATGGGAATAATTTTGCACTAATAAGTGGTGCATTTTATTTTACATTTAGTTGTATTACATCATTACACATTTAGCTTACATTACCTGGAATTTCCACCCTATTACATATTTTGTCTCATCTATACAAAGATGCAAACTTTCTTTTGAAGTCCACTTGCAATATCACTAATAAATATATTAAACACCAAGGCCCAAACACTGAGAATTGTGGTACTCCACAGCTAACCCTCCTTCCCACTGAATGTATACAATTATTATGACTCTCTGATGCCTGTCCTTCAGCCTGTGTCATATACACTGTACTATATTTGCATCTAGTCCTAGACTAGGAATTTTCTGAATTTATTTACTATGTGGCACAGTGTCAAATGTTCACTTAAATCTATATAATTTATTTATACCGCTCTACCCTGGTCTGTAATCTAGATACATTACATCTACAGCTCATCCCTGGTCTAAAATCTTTGTTTACATAAAACAGAAATGTTAGTTAGATTAAAACCTTTATGATTTTATATTTAGAAGCAATTCACATTATCAACATTAAAACTGAATTATTCAGCTGGGGTTTGCATGAAAAACATTGAAGACAAAGTGAGAAGTAACATACTCATTTCCTCAGTATTGAAACACATACGCAAATGTATAAATATCAGTGTTTACACATATCAAATTATACTCTAAAATCCCCCATGATTAGATGTATCTGTGCTCTTGGTTGTTATTATTACGGTATTATTATACTCCATAAATACATATGTATTTATTTAAATGACCATTGTTGATATTTTTTCTATTTTGTGTTTTGTATAATTAAACTTGATAAAGTGTAATTTCTTAGCTGATTCTGTCTTCTACATCCTTAGGATGGCACTCACAGTTTTATTGCCACATTTCTATTGTGATAGACGTTTCCTACCCATTTAGTATCTTCCCACCTCAAGAAGCTGATCATCAAAAACATTTTTAGAAACTACAGCTGCATATAATTGCTGTAATTGCATTTAAAGTGTAATAAATTAGAGGTTGTGTTATTTTTTCATTGCAGTCTACAACATTGAACCCATTTTGAAATAGTTCTTCAACGTTATATACTTTAAATATATGAGTTAAGAGGACGTTTAAAGCAACTATTTCCACAAAATGATTATTTGACAGAAATTTCACGCAGATACAAATTAAAAGGCCCACCTACTCTTTCCATTCCGTGGGCCTCATTCCAATCGGGGCCGTAAAACATCCGTAAGTCTGCGATTCCTTGTGGCCGGCTTACGGCCCCGCGTATCTCTACGTCTATGCTGGTATTCACATGTGCGGCGTCACAAGCAGGTCCCTCTTACGGCCAATCGCAAACCATGCAATCGGCCGTAGGCGCTTCTGTGCCTGAACAAGATCGCGTCCGCAAGGCCGTAACTCGTGTTGTCAAGGCATTTACAAATGTAAATGCAAATATAAATTCAAGACAGCACTGCAAATGATGGGGTACACACTGGATGACTTGAGGATTAAAGGGATAACATTCTCAAATTAGTACATCGCCACAATACAATACTTGGTTTCATGTTTAAGTTATGTCAAAAGTCCGACGGGCTTGAATAAAGAGTTACGGGCTTGGCGGTTATTCATAGTACCCCATCATTTACAGTGCTTTACAGTGCTGTCTTGAATTTATATTTGCATTTACAGTGCTCTGAGTTTGTGGCCTTGTATGGGCTTGGAGGTCATTCAAGGCAGTAGGTCTTACTTTCAAAACGTAGCACTTCATAAGCAAATAAAAAAGCTGTAAAGATCAAAGGCTTTGACGGAAGTAAGCTGCGGATCGCAGCTCGACGGCCATAGGCTGCTGGCGGCCGCAAAAAGAGTAGGTAAGTAGCTTGCGACCTTCCCTTGCGGCTATTTACTTGAAAAATGTATGATTAGAATGAGGCCCCATGTACCTAAAAAGTTTGGTTTAAATTCTCTGAATTCAAAGTTTATTCCAACCCCAGGAAGCAGGCCACTGGAAACTAACAGCCTTATTAAATTGTGATTCAGCAAATTTAAGAGGGCTCTATTTAAGCACATAGAATATTTTTTTTACAGAAGTTTTTAGTTAATGAACTTCTATCCAAAAGCAAGGTCTTCACTAACTAAAAACTTGAATCACAATTTAATAAGGCTGTCAATTATACTCTGCATGTTTCTTTAATATCTAACTGAAGTTGATAAAATTTTATCGCCTTTGACTTGCAATGACTTGCATAAAATCAACAGAAAACACTGTGGCCCTCATTCTATTATCGGCCGTAAATCGGCTGCAAAGCTGCGATTCCTTGCGGGGCTCCCGTTACCTTGCAATTCAAACAGACGGCACCGCAAGGCTATTCCCTTACGGCCGGCCGTATATATCTTGCAACCGGCCGTATGCTCAGAAATCTTTAAATGCAAAAATAAATTTAAGAAGGCACTGTAAAGCTCTGTAAATGCTAGGGATCATAATGGGGGACATGAGGATTAATAGCAACCCCCTCTCAAGCTTGCACATCAGCCCAAATCAGAGATTACATTAACTGTTTATTTTCCGGCCGCAGCGTGGGCAGGTCTGAGGTGCTCCAAGCACTCTGGACTTTTTACATGGATATGTGACATAAATTTAAAAAAAAAATATTTACGGATTTGAGTGTAGGGGAATGTTGTGCTATTAATGCTAACACCTACAATCACTTTTTATAGTCTCCTCAGAGTGCAGGATGGCTTTATTATGGCTTTAAAATGTGCTTAATTGTGTGCCTGCAGGACCTTTTTGCTGCAAGTAAGCTGTGGCTCGGTTTTAGCCTTGCAGAGATGGTTCCCGGAGCAATTGAATAGCAACCAGGATTTTCTTGCGGCCAAATCTCTTGCGGCCGTTTAAGATCAAAGGCTTTCCTCCACGGCCGGTGCCTTGTTATCCCTTGCGGCCGCAAGCCTGCCGGAATCCCCGGCCGGAAGGTAATAGAATAGGCAAATAGCTTGCGGCCGGTCCTTGCGACCCCGCATCTCCTACGGCCGATAATAGAATGAGGCCCTGTGTGAGCTTTCAATGACCACTGTATTAAACAATATATTTTTGAAAATGTGGAACTGCTCAAAAACATAATTAGGCAGTAAAAATACAATAGGCTATTGCTAGTGCTGTTAAACAGGTGTTAAACACAAAATCATTACTACAAATTCCATTAATATAACTGTTATGGTTCCTTTTTTGTTGTGATAATCCAATAATAAATTAACTAATATGGGCCAATCAGGCAGAAATAATCTTTATTGCAGCACAAGTTATAGCTACAAAATGATAGAAAGCGTATAAAATGACAGAATTTTCAATAACAGTTCCTCTGTTTTGATGCAATGCATCAATGTAAATATCTGTGAGTTTTGTAGAGGTGATTTGAAAAGCTGATAAAAATATACAGTATTTCATTCAAACAAATAAGCAAGTAATTACCATAAAGCCAAAAATCAAACGTTGCAACAATTCTTTCACCATCTTCTCATCCAACCCTTTAACCAAACCAAAAGGTTGCACCCTTCTTCTGTGGGGACACTATAATTAAGCATCATAACTCTTGCAATTGTAATAAAATATCTGTTATGTTAGCAGAAACAATAGATATATAAGTACAGCATTGTTCGCCCAAAAGAGCACAGACAAATGAGTCAAGAGTATCTGGTGGATGTAATTTGGTGAGTGATCATTCTCCTCCAATTATTGTCTAGATGGTACCATTCAATGGAGATGAGACGTAGGATAAAGCATCTCTCTTTACTCTGAGTTAATGTTTAAGGAGGACATCTAAGTTGAGGTCGGCTGCACTTAGGTTAGGGAGCCACATTCCATCGGTGCCTGGACATGGAGATGCTGAGATTTGTAGATAAAGGCTTCGACCTCTAAGAATGGTCAGGAAGATAACTGTGAAAAATTCGACCACCAGATGCTTCTGGCTGGCTTGAAGAGGATGTATTCTCCAAAAACGACCCTGCTGGACCTTTTGGGCAAAATCTCACATGTATCCATTTTGGTTTTCTTTCTACCTTAGCAGCCGTTCAGGTTGTCCACTACACCTGGTAGGGTCCAGTCCACCTAGGAGTAAGAGAAACTTTACTAAGTATTTTAATTAGGACCATATCTCCTAAGTTGGAATATGTGCAATTTAGACTGTTTTCTGTACTTCCTTAATATGACTCAAAGGCATCATAAGTAGAAAGAGTCACATTTGTTAATAGTTTGGGGGTCTAATGCTGGCAGACAAAGGCCTTCCAATAAAGATCAAAGGTAGTTAATCCTATAGTTTTAATGCAAGTATTTCTACTTTAGCTCTGTTTGCTGTATAGTATTGGCCAGTCTCTTTAAAGGGCCATTTACCTCACTAAAAAGTGCTCTTCATTGTGTGAAAGAGCACAAGATTATATGTTAAAGTGACCTAGTGTTTTTTTTTTTTAAATTAAACTAAGAACAGTTAAAAATTGACAGTCTTAGGTTTGTTTACAGACACACTGCAGACTGCCCCATGATTTACAGCATCTGCCCGGAACGGCCATTCCAAGCTCCCGCGAACAGAAAGCATGATGGTTTTACTGCTTTCAGGAATGTCGTCAGACATCAGTTAATCCCCAGTAACATAGTAACAATTTCAGAGTTTCTAGCAATCATTTCCCTGCACAGATGTATTTGGGAAGAGTTAAACCTCTTAATGCTCTGCTCTGTGCACAGCAGCTCTTGCTGTGACTCTGTGTGGGGGACTTGCCTAATTCTAATGTAAACAAAACTTAGTTTATGATTTTTTTTTCTGTGAAAAAGGCACCTATTTCAAAAATTCAAAAAGCTTTTCAACATATTTTCAGGAGTGCATTACAGTGGTGTGCTCCAAGTCGTGCTGAATGAACTGGCCCTTTTAATAGTACTATTCATTCTTTATACTTGACCCAATGGTTTGGTTAGTGAATACATTTCCATTCATTCCCAAACACTGACTGCAGTTTGGACAATAAAGTCCAATTGACCCTACCTGCTAACAACCCATTCCCTCCCTTTCTTCTACAATATCACCAGCTCTAACCCAACTCTTCATTCTCTCCTTCATAACTTGCACATTTCTATTTTCATTCAGACAGTAACTTTTTACACCAATCCTACAAAAAACCTGTCTTGATCCATCTATGCTCTGTAACTACAACCCCATTTCTTTGCATCCTTTTGTCCCTAAACTATTAAAAAGACTAGTCTATAACCATCTAAACCACTTTCTATCTTCACACTCCTTACTTCAGACTCACTGCAATCTGGTTTCCATGTACAAAACTCTACTGAGACAGCACTTAACAAGTAACTAAGAACCTACTGACATCCAAAGCAAAAGGACACTATTCTCTACCTATCTCCTAGACCTCTCTGCTTCCTTTGAAACAATTAACCACTTGACCTCTGTGACACTGCACTTTCTTGGTTCCAATCTTATAAATCTAACCACTCCTTATTGTTACGTATTTGAGTTCCACTTCATCATCATTACCACTCACTGTTGGGGTAACTCAAGGCTCTGTTTTAGGTCTCTAGCTTTTCTCAATCTACACTGCCTCCCTTGGCAAACTAGTAAGCTTTTTTTGTGTTCCAGTAACATCTCTATACTGATAATACCCAGATTTACATCTCCTCTCCTGACTTATCTCGCACTGTCTATCCAACATCTCCTCCTGGATAGCCTTCCACAATCTAAAAATAGGCATGTCAAAGACAGAGACCACTCTCTACCACCTCCCCAATCTAAGAGATCACCCTTACAGTTGCTTATACCACAAGTTCGCTGTCTTGGAGCTACTCTGAACCCAGTACTCATTTTCTCTCCACATCCAGTTACTTACCAAAACCGGCCGTTTGCATCTGCACAATATCTCCAAAATCTATCCTTTTCTCACACAAAAAATAAATAAATCCTAATTCATTCATTTACCACATTGACTCACTTCTAACTGACCTTAATGTTAATAGACTCTTCCCACTCCAATCCCTCTTAAATGCCTCTATTAGGCTCATATATCTAATCAGCCTTTTTTCATCTGCTGCCCCACTTTGAAAATCCCTTACGTGTCTTTCCTGCTAGAATTAAGGTAAAAATCCGGACACTCACATACAAAGCTGTCATCATCACCACACCCTCCAACATAAAAAATACCCAAGTTATACAGTACATATCCTTAACTACTTCATATTCAAGTATTTAATATGGGATAGGGGGACATAGCAGACATTTTTTAAAATTTCCATTATTTTCTTATACTTTATACAGTGCCTTGCAAAAGTATTCACCCTTTGACTTTTTACCTATTTTGTTACATTACAGCCTTAAGTTCAATGTTTTGTTAATTTGAATTTTATGTGATGGATCAGAACACAATAGTCTAAGTTGCTGAAGTGAAATTAGAAAAATATATACATAAACATTTTTTTAGAAATATAAAACAGAAAATTGGCATGTGCGTATGTATTTGTTATGAAGCCCATAAAAAGCTCTGGTGCAACCAATTACCTTAAGCCCCATAATTAGTGAAATGATGTCCACCTGTGTGCAATCTAAGTGTCACATGATCTGTCATTACATATACACACCTTTTTTGAAAGGCCAGAGAGGCTGCAACACCTAAGCAAGAGACACTAACCAAACACTGCCATGAAGACCAAGGAACTCTTCAAACAAGTAAGGGACAATGTTGTTGAGAAGTACAAGTCAGGGTTAGGTTATAAAAAAATATCCAAATCTTTGATGATCCCCAGGAGCACCATCACATCTATCATAACCAAATGGAAAGAACATGGCACAACAGCAAACCTGCCAAGAGATGGCCGCCCACCAAAACTCACGGACCGGAGAAGGAGAGCATTAATCAGAGAGGCAGCACAGAGACCTAAGGTAACCCTGGAGGAGCTGCAGGGTTCCACAGCAGAGACTGGAGTATATGTACATACTGGCCAGAAGAAAGCCCTTACTTTCAGCAAAAAACAAAATGGCACAATCATAGGAGCTCATAGATCTCCCTGGCAAATAATGACAAGATTTAGCACTTTGTATTGACCCTAAATGTGTACTAGGTATTACTAGTATCTCTTAAATATGCAGATATAAGCATGTGCATATGTTACAACCAGGGGGAGGTTACAGTGCTATATAGTGTTATAATCAAGGTGAGGCCACAGTACCATAAATATAGGAGTTTATTGATCTCCCTGGTAAATAATGACAAGTTTTAACATCTTATATAGACCCTTAATGTACACTAGATATTATTATCATTTTTTAAGTATGTGTATACAAGCATGTTCATGTGTTATAAAACCTGTGAGGTTACAGTACCATAAAGTAATAAGATTCAGCACTTTACACATAGCCCCTCTGGGTCATAATAATACCATCTTTTCTCCATCTAGGAGATTATGCAAAAGGTCCCATATCACAAGAACACTATTCAACCTGTCTTGTTCCCCTTCCTAATATCCCTAGCGTGCTCCCAGCAGGCTGTAAGCACCATGTTACTCCGCCCACAACCAGAGAGGGCGTTCTGACGTTACTGCGCATGTCCTACAGTTCTCAATTAGTTGCCATGGAGATGGCAACACTTTAAAAAGGGCTCCAACGGCCCTAGCAGGCTTACCCTTGAAGAAGACGTCTGATGACGTCGAAACGCGTCGACTTTTGATAGCGCAGCTTGTCCCTACGCTAAGGGCACGCTGGCGTTTTCTATACTGAGTGCATGTGTGTAGTGTGTATGGTTACCCTCCCTGTCCTTATCCAATTGAGTGAAAGGTTGCATAAGTGCTGCAATGGAAGGATAGATTATTGATAGAGTACAGACTCTCTATTAGTAGGCAGTTTGCTTTTATTAAGGCAGTCTGGTTATTGGGAGCTTATATGATAGCTCCAATTTCCCAGCAGGGACTTATATAGCGATAAGAACTAGAGCATAACACCTATCAAACAGGTGAGCCACTTGTACTCTACAAATTTGAAAAGAGTTTATCAACCATATACTGGTAAAAACTCAGATAAAGATAAGAGCCACTATACCTTCCAGAGATATAGCACTTTATAATATTGACCTACTCAGCAGAAGGAGTTTATAGATACACAGATAGTGCTGGGGGTACTACCTAGTGCAGTCTCCCTGTATATTTTCTGTGATTTTCTCCCTATGCCATTGTCTAATAGTAAGAATTGTGACTTATCCCTTTAAAGGACTTTATTAGGAGGACCACACACCAGGTTTAATTACCTTTCGTCTATATCCTGACACACAAGCAACAGGAGAGATAAAAATACCTCTCTATTAAGAGTCAAACAATATATAATTCTAGTGGCTAATTTATCTCACACAATTTAGCCTCTTTTTTAACCTGTATGTTCCAATCCTGGATTTTTTATATGTGTTATTAATTCGCCGTTGTTACCCTAGTTTCAATAAAATAACAAATGTTATCACACACATTTATCCTAACATATGTTCATATATCACATTTTGAGTTTGCAAAAAGGTATGTGGGAGACTCCCAAAATGTATGGAGGAATGTGCTCTGGTCTGATGAGACTAAAATTGAACTTTTTGGCCATCAGAGAAAACGCTATGTCTGGCGCAAACCCAAAACATCACATCACCCAAAGAACACCATCCCCACAGTGAAACATGGGGATGGCAGCATCATGCTGTAGGGATATTTTTTAGCAGCCGGGACTAGGAAACTGGTCAGAGTTGAGGGAAAGGTGGATGGTGCTAAATACAGGGATATTCTTGAGCAAAACCTTGACCACTCTGTGTGTGATTTGAGGCTAGGACAGAGGTTCCCCTTTCAGCAGGACAATGACCCCAAACACACTGCTAAAGCAACACTTGAGTGGTTTAAGGGGAAACATGTACTTGTGTTGGAATGGCCTAGTCAAAGCCCCTCAATCCAATTGAAAATCTGTGGTCAGACTTAAAGATTGCTGTTCAGAAGCGCAAACCATCCAACTTGAAGGAGCTGGAGCAGTTTTGCAAGGAAGAATGATCAAAAATTCCAGTGGTAAGATGTGGCAAGCTCATAGAGACTTATCCAAAGCAACTTGTAGCTGTGATTGCCGCAAAAGGTGGCTCTACAAAGTATTGACTTTAGGGGGGTGAATAGTTATGCACATTGACTTTTTCTGTTATTTTGTCCTATTTGTTGTTTGCTTTTCAATAAAAAAAAAAAAACATCTTCAAAGTTGTGGGCATGTTCTGTAAATTAAATAATGCAAATCCTCAAACAATCCATGTGAGACAACAAAACACGAAAAATTCCAAGGGGGTTGAATACTTTTGCAAGGCACTGTATGGACTGCTTTAGTACATGTAACAGTTTCTGGCAGTTTAGATATAATGTTTCAGCTTGGGACACGGACGGTTATTTTGGTGCAATTTTGTGAACTGTATTTTGTTAATATATAATAAACCTAACATAGAATAATTTCCTTTATTGAGAAAATATTGAAAGTCTCATGGTGATATCTCCCTCCTCTGGCTCTAGAGTATAATCTCAGTGTCAGGGAGGTAAGATGTGTTTAGCATCCACTGGTTCTTCGGCATCTCAAATAAACCACACCTTACTTAGTGTATTAGTTTTCATTAAGCTTAAAGACAACTAACCCATAGAAATCTGTCAATTTAAAACTTAAATACTATTTTTGGATAATAATCAAGACTGGCATTTACTGTATCTTGTGCATTTGTAGTTGAGACCTGTATTTAATTTAGCCAGGTGGATCTTAAGACCGGAATCCTTCCAAAAACATGAGCTATGTCAATAATTTTACATTACAATTAGTTTAGACATTTTACAGTACATTTTCATGTTGGTTATGACTGTTAAAACTAAAGAAATAGTCTTGCTTAAAAAGAATCCTTCGTTTAAATAAAATGAAAGTTCCAGTAATTTTAAAGAAATTTCATATCCACCATTTATAGAAAGCAGCAGTGGCATTTTTATATTTATTCCATACTGTGAAAGTACATCTGTAAAATGAACACTTGGAATATATTAATATATTATTTCAGTGAACTAGTACTATATAGAAAACATTACAGACTCTCTGCCAAGAATAATTCACAACCCAAGTTGTGATAATTATAACCACTGATACATGTCTTTAAGCCAGGTTCAGATATTCAGAAATCATAATCACTGCAATATTCTTTCCGTTTCTTTTATATAGTAATCAGTCTCAAGACTTGAGTCTCAACACATCAGTGGCACCACAATATAGCAAAAAGAGGCAAGTTACAACTTCCAGATCTATTAAAAATATTTAAAGTAGCAGTATTACTACTTTTCTGCCCACTACCTATCCTTTTAACTCAAGGAATTTCCCAGATTGGCAATATAGGCAGTGTTTATAGATCGTAACTGCAAGCTTCAACCCACATTTAAAACACAAAGGGCCCTATTCTATTGTCCAATTCATAAATATATAAACACTTAAAATCACTCTTAATATTGCCACATATTCTATTAGCTATTTGCAATCCGATTAGGAGTTACTCGCCCATAATCACTACAGGCCAGCCAAAGCCGAAAAATCAGACTTAGAACTCCATTGGTTTTAGCACTGCATGAAAATTACGAGCACCAACTGATTAAACGTACACAAAATTGATATTCTATTAGACCCGTAGAACTAGCTCGCAATTAGTCTAACCCACAACTGAAAAAAGTTGTGGGTTAGTAAAATATTAGTAAAATATTATCAGTACTATATATTCGCAAGGCGTTTTTCCAACACTTTTTACAGCTGTAACAGCTATTAAACACATAATACTGTACTTTAAAAGCATGGAAAGGCATGGAAAGCCATTATAATTAATTGCACAACAGTCTCAAACTTACAAAAATGCTAATAAAAAATATAATTTTTAACTGTTATTTCTGAGTAATATTGATCCAGGGACTCAAGGGGTTAATACATATCATGAAACGCACATAGACTTAAACAGATGATCTAATGCATTTTAGATTGCTAAATTACTTGATATTACTTATTGGCACCAATTAATTCTTAGTTTCCAATTGCAAATTACGTCTAACTTCCATGTTTTACTGGTGCCATGATGACTGATTTATTTACTGTGTCTAAGAAGTAAATTATGGGCTTGGTTAAATATTGTCTGATCATATGATCACACCCCCTGAAATCCTACTTAAAAAGGCAGAGTTTACGAGTTTAAGCTTAAGGAGATAAAATGCAGGCTGGAGTCAATAGAAAACATCTACTAAACATTTAGAGAAATCAACACCCGCAGCCAAACTTACAAGTTTGAGGCATTTGCAAGCTTCTAATAGAAGAGGGCCCATTGTGTCACAAGTAGCAACAACTTTGTTTCCAGTTCACATGTTCAGAGTGGTTCACTGAGCATGTGCCCAGAATGTTGTGTTTTTGAAAGCATTGCCAATTTGCAGGGACTGTATTGTAATTCGATAATTATTGATTTTATATATTTTTCCGATCTCGTATAGCTACAAAGAAAGAAAGTAAACCACATTAATGTGAGGAAGCTGTGAATACATCTTTGGTCATCAGCTAAACAGCTGTATCCCTTAAAGACAATTCAAATAAAATTATGCAGATTATTGTTGTCAGAAGACATAAAGCATAAAACAATGGAAGTGTTTGGGAACCAAAGCTGCAGAGTTACTAAATGGAGAGCCCTAGTGCAAAATAATTTAAAATAATTTGTCAACCAACTTGCAAAGTTTCTCTCTCTCGGGAGATCTGGGCTCGCAAATGGAGGTCACAAGTTCTTTTGCTATTCAATTGACTTGCGGCCTCCGATCGATTTGCTTGCTCCAACCTACGATTCCAAGCTAGCCATTGCGATTTGAGAAATTGCAAGTTAATGCCCTCAAAGCCTTTGATCTTTCATGGCCACAAGAGTCCCGAACGCAAAATTAGCAAATTGCTATTCAATTGCTTCTATTCCCCATTCTGAAGCATTCCGTCAAATCCACAAATGGCAAAAATCCAACCCCAAGTTAATGGTACCAAGGAGGTCTCACAAGCGCTTGAAAAGCCCTTACGTATCCTCCCCCTAAATGTCCCCACTGCTCCTAACACCCCCTACTCCTAAAGTAAACCCTCATGATGCAGGGATCCCGATCGGGACCCCCACAGGGTGCCAACATTAACCCCATGATGCAGGGGTCCCAATCGGGACCCCCACAGGGTCCCCCCATTAGCCCCTTGCTGCAGGGGTTCTGATTGGGACCCCTCTAGCAATTAAAAATGTCAAATGTCTCACCGCAGGTCCTTAGAGGGCCTGCAGAACACAAATTGTTAACCCCATGCCGCGGGGTTCTGTAAGTACCCCAGCTGCTTCTAACATTAACCCCACCTATGCTGCTGGGTCCCTATTGGGACACCCGGAAGGTCCCCACGTTAACACTTGCTGCGGAGGCCCCAATAGGGACACCCGCAGCATTAAAAATGTTAAATTTCCAGCCATGGGTCCTTAAAGGACCTGCAGTACAATGCTAAATAACACCATCACTCATGGGGCTATATACAGACCCCCATGAGTCTCTAATTAACCCCATCACTCATGGGGCTCTATTCAGACCCTATCAGTCCCATAAGGGTCTACATAGACAAATTATTGGGAGGGGCTGGAAATGAACCAGCGGTCTTGGTACATATCGGTACCAATGACAAAGTTAGTAGAAGATGGAGTGTCCTAAAGAATGATTTTAGAGAACTAGGTAATAAGCTAAAGGCAAGGACCTCCAAGATGGTATTTTCGGAGATACTACCAGTGGCACATGCTAGCCCAGGGAGCCAGAAGGAGCTTAGGGAGGTTGATGCGTGGCTAAAGATGTGGTGCACTAAGGAGGGGTTTGGGTTTTTAGAGCACTGGGCTGACTTCTCACTTCGGTACAATCTCTAAAGCAGGGATAGATTGCACTTTAATGATGAGGGAGCTTTTGTGCTCGGGGATAGGATGGTAGAAAGGCTGCAGGAGTTTTTAAACTAGTAGGTGGTGGGGGGGACTATATATAAGTAATGGGGTAGAAAGTGTAGAGGGTATAAGGGATGAATTAACAACTCATATGGGAGGAGATGGGTGGAGGGGTAGTATAGTCAATAGGGAGGTAGTACTAAGTAACTCAAGTACAGTGGCAGGCACTTCGGAACTACAGACTTATAACATAAGGTGTATGCTTGCTAATGCCAGAAGCTTGACAGGAAAAATGGGAGAGTTAGAATTATTAGCAATTAATGAACAAAATGGGATTTAATAGGAAATCCCGAAAAGAAAGATAGAGGCAATGATAAAAGAGGAGGAGGGATTTGTCTGTATGTTAAGCCTGAATTTAAGTCTATAGTCAGAGAAGATATTTATGGCGGAACTAGTGATAAGGTAGAATTTTTGTGGGTAGAGTTAAATAGCAGAGCAACAAATTCCTAAACAATATTAGTAGGAGTATGCTATAAACCCCCAAATATAGCTGAAAGTGAGGAAACACAATTATTGTTACAGATTGGAAATGCAGCTAAGCATTGGCAAGTTCTAATAATGGGAGATTTTAATTACCTTGAAATAAACTGGATAAATGAGACCAGCAGTTCAGCTAAGGGGAGCAGGTTCTTGAGTACACTCAGGGATGCTTATCTGGCCCAGGTTATACAAGAGCCTACTAGAAATAAAGCTTTCTTAGATTTAGTCATCACAAATAATATTGGGATAATGTTGGGATAAGGCAACGGGGGGGGGGGGGCTGCGTGGATCCCTATGGACCCCTGCAGCAAGTGGTTAATGCGGGGTCATGTCGGGGGTCCCGATGGGGATCTCCAGCATAGAGGGTGGTTAATTTTAGGTGCCGGGTGGTGCTTGGAGTAACCTGACGGCAGGGCTTGTATGTAGGACATGACACAGAGGTCCCGTTCAGGACCCCCATGGCAAGTGATGAGGTGTGAAGCCTGCGAGATCATCTCGCAGGCAGTCACTCCTCCTGCACAGTTTCTCCGTGTTTGACACAGACGGCCCTGCTGCGTAACTCATACGTTGCTCGCAGCAAGGCTAATTTAATAGAGTCGTAACTTTTCTGAATTTGAAGCACGTAGGGCTTAAGTACAAACCTTGTATCTACAATGCTGGAATTTAATTGGGCTGTAGATCTGGTAAATCGCAAAGTGAAATGGGAGCTTTATTTCTAAATTGTAGGGTGATGTAAAAAAAAAATATTTGTCTGCTTTCACATTTCAAACATTGTATTACATAGTTACATAGTTACATAGTAATTAAGGTTGAAAAAAGACTTTCAGTCCATCAAGTTCAACCTGTTAAGATCTCCTCTGATCTGCAATATGCGGATTAGTTATTAATTAAATTATTGATTAAATAATTATTAATAGTATAGTATTGGAGGATGAATAAAGAGTTAGTCCATCAAGTTCAACCTTTTTAGATCTCTATTGATCTTTTTAATGTGGACTATTTATTATTAATTGTTAATTGTTATTTGATTCAGAGGAAGGCAAACAGAAAAAAAAAAACCATTGAAACTTTGCCAATTGTCTCATACGGGGAAAAAAAAGCAAAATTCCTTCCTGACCCCAGATACTGGCGATCAAATTTCTCCCTGTATCAATATTCCTTCGCTAGTTATCTAGGATAGCCTTGAATGCCCTCTTTATTCAAAAATATATCTAACCCCTTTTTGAAGTTGTCTATCGAATTCGCTGTCACCACCTCCTTTGGTAGAGAATTCCACAGTTTAACCACCCTAACTGTGAAGAACCCTTTTCTTTGTTTAAGGTGAAAACTTTTTTCCTCTAACCTCAAAGGATGTCCTCTTGTCAGTTGAAAATCTCTTGCTACAAAAAGTTCACTTGACAAAGCCTTATATTGACCCTGGATGTATTTATATAAGGTAATCATATCCCCTCGTAAACGCCTTTTTTCTAGTGAAAATAAGTTGAATTTTGTTAGTCTTTCTTCATAACTTAGCCCCTCCATTCCCCTTATTAGTTTTGTAGCCCATCTCTGTACTTTTTCCAGCTCTAAAATGTCTTTTTTTATGAGGTGGTGCCCAAAATTGTACTCCATATTCCAAATGAGGGCGTACTAGGGCTTTGTATAGTGGCAGAATTATATTTGCTTCCCTTGCTTCTATACCCTTCCGAATACATGCTAATATTTTATTTGCCTTTGCAGCCGCTGCTTGGCTTTGAGCGCTGTTACCTAGGTGGTTGTCCACTAGTACTCCCAAATCCCTTTCAATATCTGATACCCCTAGATTTGCTCCATTAAGAGTATAGATTGCATGGCTATTGTTCCTTCCCAAATGCATAACCTTGCATTTATTTGTATTAAATCTCATCTGCCATTTCGCTGCCCATTTCTCTAATTCATGCAAATCCTTTTGTAGGGAAATTACATCATTATCTGATTTTATTACCTTGCACAACTTAGTGTCATCAGCAAAAATGGAGACACTACTTTCGAGTCCTACTTCAATGTCATTAATAAATATGTTGAAAAGACTACATCCACTGAGTTGCCCTGATCCAAGTTCTTACTAACCTCCTCATAAAAACTAATTCGATTGGTCTGACACAACCTATCCTTCATAAATCCGTGTTGACTGCTACCTATGATCCTGTTCAAATAGACATATTCTTGTATTTTGTCCCTTATTAACCCTTCTAAAAGCTTCCCCACTTCAGAAGTGAGGCTCACTGGTCTATAATTCCCCGGATTTGCTCTAGATCCCTTTTTAAATATACGTATTACATCTGCTTTTCGTCAGTCATCTGGTAGAGACCCTGTGTTGGGTGAATCTTGAAAAATTTAAATATAATGGTCTGGCTATTACAGAACCCAGTTCCCTGGATGTATTCCATCAGGACCTGGGGCTTTATTAACATTTATTTTCTCCAACCTCTTTTGGATTTCTTCCTGCGTTAACCAATTATTTAGTGAAGGTAGTGTAGCCCCATTATGTTGCGGTGTCCCAACCACTGGTACCTCCCTTGTGTAAACCGACGAAAAGAACCTATTTAGCTCATCTGCCTTTTCCTGGTCACTAATTATCAGATGGCCTGTGTCACTTTGTAATGGTCCTATCGATTCCTTCCTGGCCTTCTTCCCATTAATATATTTAAAAAAATATTTTAGGGTTAGTCTTACTTTCCATTGCAACTGACTTCTCATTTTCTATTTTAGCCAGTCTAATAGCCCTTTAGCAAGACTTGTTGATTTCCTTATAGTCACATAAAGCTGCCGCAGTTCCCTCCTTCTTGTATAATTTAAATGCATATTTATTTTTTCTCATCATGATCTTTAAGTCATTGTTAAGCCACATGGGATGTAATTTACTCCTATTCTTTTTTTTTCCACATGGTACATGCTGATGAGTATGTTTATTTAGTAATTTGAATGTTGTCCATTTATTTTCAGTATTTTTTCCTGTAAGTTTTTTGTCCCAGTCTATATGTTGTATTGCTGCCCGTAGCCCATTAAAGTTAGTCCTTTTAAAATCTAGAGTTTTTGTTGGCCCCTTACAACTGTTTTTTGTATTCAATCTCAAATGATACTGTATTGTGATCACTGTTCCCCAAGGGTTCCCCTATTTTTACATTTGATATTATATCAATATTACTTGTGATGACTAAATCCAAGATGGCCCCATTTCTAGTAGGTTCTTGTATTACCTGGGCCAGATAATGATCCCTGAGTTTACTCAAGAACCTGCTCCCCTTAGCTGAGCTGCTGGTCTCATTTATCCAGTTTATTTCAGGGTAATTAAAGTCTCCCATTATTAGAACTTGCCCGTGCTTAGCTGCATTTCCAATCTGTAACAATAATTGTATTTCCTCACTTTAAGCTATATTTGGGGGTTTATAGCATACTCCCATCAATGTGCGTTTAGAATTAGCTCCTCCACTATTTAGCTCAACCCACAAAGATTCAATGATGCCCTTAGTGCCAGCATAAATATCTTCTCTGACTATAGGCTTAAATTCAGGCTTAACATACAGACAGATCCCTCCTCCTCTTTTACCATTTCCCCTATCTTTCATAAATAGGCTATAACCATCCAGATTAACAGTCCAGTCATGAGATTCATCCCACCATGTTTCCGTAATGCCTATTAAGCCCCATTTTTCTTGTACTGCTAATATTTCTAGCTCATCCATTTTCCCAGGCAAACTTCTTGCGTTAGCAATCATACACTTTATGTTGATATGGCTCTGCCATTGTGAAGTGCCTGCCACTGTATTTGAGGCCCCTATTAATACCTCCCTACTTTCTATTGTAACCCTCCCCCTTCTCCTCCCCCATGGGTAACTAATTCATCCCTTCCCCTCTCTAACCTCTTTACCCCAATACTTCTATATAGTCCCTCCCCCCCACCTACAAGTTTAAAAACTCCCCCAGCCATTCTACCATCCTATCCCCTAGCACAAAAGCTCCCTCATCATTAAGGTGCAATCCATCCCTGCTATAGAGATTGTACCCAAGTGAGAAGTCAGCCCAGTGCTCTAAAAACCCAAAACCCTCTGCACTACACCACTTTTTTAGCCACGCATTAACCTCCCTAAGCGTCTTCTGCCTCCCTGGGCTAGCACGTGGCACTGGTAGTATCTCAGAAAATACTACCTTGGAGGTCCTTGCTTTAAGCTTATTCCCTAATTCTCTAAAATCATTCTTTAGGACGCTCCATCTTCCACTAACTTTGTCATTGGTACCAATGTGTACCAAGACCGCCGGTTCATTACCAGCCCCTCCCAATAATTTATCCACCCGATCCACAACATGCCGAACCCGAGCACCCGGGAGACAGCAAACTGTTCGATTGCTGGGATCTGGGTGACAAATTACCCTGTCTACCTTCCTAATAATAGAGTCCCCTACCACCAAAACATGTCTGTTGCTCTGCCTATTCTGCACTCCCTCTCCTCCAGTAGAGCTGTTCTCCCGGCTGTTAGAGGGAACAGCTCTATCTGGCATTGCCATTCCTGAATGGACATCCCCAACAGTTTCACTCAGTCTGGCAAATCTGTTGGTGTTTTCCAACTCAGAACTGGCCTGCCTCCTCCTGTTCCCCCTGATTCCCCTTCTAACTGTAACCCAGCTACCTCCCTGGCCATCCTCACTAGCCCCAGCTCCTCCCTCCATACTAGGCCCAGCTAAACTGTGCTCCGTGAGCACCAACTCCCTTTCCAGTGTGACAATATCATGAAGTCTCCTCTCCGGATCTTCAATTTGAGCTTCCAGAGAGGCAACATGCTCACACCTGTCACAGAGGTATGGACCCTGGATCATCTGTTCCAGTAGTGCATACATTTGGCAGGATGTACACTGAGTGAGGTTACCACTGGACTGACTCATGATTATCAGGTACAAAAATACAGTGAGAAAATAAATCAATGTATTTGTATAAAGGCTTCTTTTCTACACCTTAAACCAAACAACTTAACTTACACAGGCCAAGCCACACCCACTCTCACCTGTACACTGATTATTGCAACAGACAGAAAACTCTGCACTGACTTACAGAGGGGATTCAAACAGAAACTTATACAAATGCACACAGATATAACTTACACAGGCCAAGCCACACCCACTCACACCTGTATCACCGATTACTGCAACAGACAGAAAACTCTGCACTGACTTACAGAGTGGATTACATTTGCAAAAGTAAAAAAGTTATGGAATGAGAGAGGAAGCATCCGCAGATGTAAGTATAAGTGAAGCTGTTATAAGTCCATATTCTAATAATAGTGGCTCCATAAACAATGCAAGTAAGAATGGAGGTGGTGGAATATTTTCCATGTTTGATTTGAATATAGATACTAGTTTTTCTGCGCTTTAAGGTGGTAGTGTGTTGAGAATAGTACATTTAGAGCTGAGATATTAATACATTTGAATACGTTTTGGAGGTTTGACCTTAACATGTAATTTCCCTCCACCTTTAATATTGTAATAAATAGAGACATTGGTGAGTACCTTTTTTTTTTTTTTTTTTTTTTTAAAGGTAACTATTTAAAAAAAAGGGAATGTAGAAATATATTCCTTACAATTTGTGTGAGAACTCTATATATTGTAAAACCTTGTCAATTATTGGACATAAATCTTGATATAATTTTTATACCAGCACTGAGAACTTTTATG
Organism: Discoglossus pictus; assembly: GCA_027410445.1. Classification (NCBI taxonomy): domain Eukaryota; kingdom Metazoa; phylum Chordata; class Amphibia; order Anura; family Alytidae; genus Discoglossus; species Discoglossus pictus. The sequence goes on along the minus strand of CM050171.1, from coordinate 51,207,614 downwards.
GTCAAAAAGTTACTTGGTTGAAGGGCATCTTTACCTACAAGTGACATTTCTTCCAGAATAAACTACTGTCTAATATATGGTTGGAAATAGCTAGAATATGGATTTGTAAGCCGGCATGGGAATGGTGACATTTCATGTTTGAATGGTAGCTATATCTTGATCTTTCTACATTCTGACCTCTCTAGTAAGCTTAGACTGAGTAGTCTCCAAGACAGTGGTAGGTGACAGCCATTTAGTCATTCTGTAGCATGGGTTACAAGCATAAAGTTTGCTATAGAAAGTGTGAAAAACATCTTGAAATTTTTTATTGGTTTCTCGTTTTATTCTTTTAAACCACAGTAATTATAGCTATAAAGTGGTAGTTTTTTTTGCCAACAATAAGAACAGTATCTCCCTGACGTGTACTGTGATCCTCCAAGTGAAGAATAGCAGGTTCTTTGACAGTGAACTTTTTGGTGTTCTTTCTGGTCTTTCCAGTTATCTCCGTTCTTGACTACCATATTTCTGCTCAATTTTCTAGATGTACTTAGAAGTACATATTTCATCCTATTAATATCAGAAAAACAAACAAAACACCCCAAACTATCATGCAGAAAGAAGTTCAATGTAAAAAATATATAATTATTTCCAAATATTTAAAACTCAAACAACAAGAGATACCACCAGGAATTAAAAAAATAAAACAATGGCAAACATTTAGAGCAGGGTTTAATATGTTTTATCTATACTTGTGTAAGCACTGGGGTGATGGAGCCTAGTGTCAAGGCAGTCTGAGGTGGCATAAATCCAATAAGGGCCCTGAGGCAAACAAAAGGTCAATAGGTAGTCCAAAGGTTGGAGTTGGCAGATCAGGTTCATAAACCAGGGATGTAGCCAGACTGGAAAGTAGTAAGGCAAATTTAGTTAGAGATGAGAAATCACAACAACTCAGGACTGCTTCTCACTTGCTATTAGTTTATATTTGCCCATTGTTGCACTTCCTTGTTCGGGCAAAACAATTACTGAATTGGATTGAGGCAAAAAAATGGAATGGAGTTGGTACGAGTGAAATATGTGCTGGAGCAGAACTTTGTGGATGGAACAGCTTCAAAAACATAGGAGGTACACAGGCAGACTAACCTTCAGACTCTGCACGCAAGGTTCAGAAGAGGTGAGTGCCACTGAGTGTCAAGTGGGAGACCTGGGACCATAACAATACTTAGATCAAGAAGAGTGAGAAATCCACACTATATTTAGTATATAGACCAAGAAGGAACTGAATAAATGTTAAGTATCGGTGCAACATCCACTGTTTTGTGTATTACCAAATTCAAAGAAGAAAAAGAAATGTGTGTCTTTGGTAACTAAGACTTACTATTCTCTGTGCATATGAGTATAAACTATGATCAAGGCATGTAGTAAAATATATCCTTTTTTAATTCTATTGGAAACGTTTATAAAAAGCCAATCAAACAAATAAAAATGATAAAATATAAGCTATGATAGGGATAGTAGTTATATAAGACAGTAAATCAGAAAAAATCTAACAAAAGGGTAAGTAAGGGATTGGAGATTGGATATAAATAGAAATATGTAACTTATTTTAGATATGTGTCACAACATAATATTACATTTATACAAAACTGAGATTGAACCATAAATCCTACGCTGCAATAGTTAATGATGCCTAATAATAGTAAGTCAGATCACAGCGGATTCTTGTCTTATGAATTTCAAATGTGATATTTAAATACACAATATCTAAAGTATGATAGTGTTAATGTCTATTTGGTAATAAACATGGGTACTATGCCAGAGAGTTCTTATTAGAACGTTATATCACTTGTATAGTCAGTGATTATAAATACAGATTGCATAAGTGCTAAAAAAAAAAAAACAATGTGCATAATGCTAAAGAACTATAGGGAAAATTAGGTCTTGTGTTGGTCTATGAATAGACAATATCTAAAGATCAACCAATAAGATAACTTATTCACAAACACTGTAAATAATATTTGTATGTGTGCCAACACTGTGTTTGTTAAATGAAAGTAATCTGTTGAATAATCTAATCCGAGTGTTCAAGTGAATTATATGCATCCACTACGGTGGTTGTCTATATATAAATAATTATCCTAAGGGATTGAGAATTTGAAGGCATCACTCATGGAAAAACCAAGATGTTTTGTTGCTATATCTAGTGTTAAAAATAAAAATGTAAGCATATTTTATTGGTTGAAAATAAAGTGGATAACACAAAAGAAGAGGCATAAGGGATGGAATTGCCAGTCCAGTCTGACAGCATGTACTTGAGAAGCATGTTCCCAGAAATTCTCAGATTAAACTATAACCTTTCCATTTGATGAGATATTGTGTTTTTCAACGGAAATCCAAAACCTTCGGAATGACATAATCTGCTGAGTCACTAACAGTGATTTGGCTGTACATAGTCCTGCAAAAGATTTGTTAGTCTCTAATTTCAAAAAGGAGACATGGAAATCAGGATGAATTGATGTGACAGTTGAAAGGAAAATGGTGAGTGAATTTGGAAGCCAGCTTCTTGGATAGACAAGACAACTTTAAGTTCTGTGTAAAAAAAATAAAAAATAAAAAATGTCCAGTGTTTAGAGGTGGTGTAGCAAGTCTGTTAAAATCTGCATTCTTCCTGTAAGAGGTCTAAACTTTTACAATAGCATGTCAATGGGTATAAAATTGCCTTCTGAGGAGTTACAATACATTTATGGACTTCAAGAATCTCCAGGTTAAACAAGGGGTGGAATACATAGATTGAGAAGAATGGACAGAGAAAAGTGCTGAAATGAAGGATATTGTATGCAAATTTAGCTAATGGTAATAGGTGGTTCCAATTATTTTTTACATTAATGGAAAAACATCTCAGAGATACTGTTCAAGTGTCTGTTTTATTATTTCTGCATGACCACTGGCCTGACAATGAAAGACTTTAGTAGACTGTAGTTTTGTTCAACCTTGCGTGCCTTGCAGAATGCTATCTGACAAGATGCATTAATTAAATTCATGCAGCTCTACTTTCTCTTATAAAGATGTTAACAGTCTCTTGAGTGGAAAGTAACTTGTGGAGTGGAAAACAGTCTGTCCTTGGTGAAGAAATCTATTGCTATTGTAATGGTAGTATTCTGTTAACAGAGAAATCCATAATTGCATAGGGACAGGAAGAGGCTGTAGAAACCAGCTGGATAATAGTGAAAGGTCTTGGCTTGACTGCATGTAAGGCTAGATGTTGTAGGGATCCAAAACATTTTGGATATCAAAGCAAGGGTCTTATGTTTCTCAGGAAATGGGAAATCATGTACCCTGTGGATCACTTGAAGTTTGAGGGATAAATAAATACAGTGATAAGTTACCAGATGTGTTCCAGCAGGAAAGGACGAGTACCCATTAAGTGTCCTGGACTAAGCATGTAGTCTGGTATGTACTGTGGTTTAGGACTTTCTTTGTAAAGTCGAGTCAGTGCGTCTGCTTTACAATTCCTAGTTTTGTGCAGGTGAAACCTAGTAAAGAGTAGTGCTCATCAAATTTGGTGAGAATTTTAGTGTCTGGTTTTCTTGAGTTATATTTCTAATCTATATATATCACCACAGGGTGGAGAATTGAAATCAACAGGTTTCCCATGTCTGCTCTCTCCAGCTGTCTCTCTCTAAGGTTACAATAAATCTGTATCACCAAAGTAAGGGAACTAGGCATTTGCATGCAGGCCACATCATCCTTTAATTGTGCCGACAACCTTAACCAGAACGCTGGCTCATTCCATTAAGTGTCATCAGCCCAGCTCTGGAAATTCACTATTTCCATTAGACCCAGTGGACATTCTACACTCTTTAAAATTCTGGACAGGTAATTCTACAGTATTAGTTTTGTGGAGTGGGAGGGAGGGGGGTATTTCAAAACACTAGGTAGTTTGTGTAGAATTGGATTCTGAGTTTCAAAAATATTGTGGGCCCACCTCATAGGTTCATTATTAAGCAGGTCTATAACTGTGTGGACATGGATCTAATCTGAAACTTAGGTGTGTTGCTTCATTAGAAACAGTAGATGACACCGATTCGAAAAATGAACTGTCGGAGGTACTTGGGATTCAGGAGTAGAAGCCTCAACAACAATTGACGCTGGGTGCAGTTGAGAAAGTTAAATAGCAGGAGTAGCCCCCTTGCTTACGGGACAGTCTAACTTATAAATTTGGACAGCCAGGGCTAAAGTATTTAGCTGCTGAGCACAGTTAGGTCCAACAGAAGACCCAGATGCAGTCTCCATGCTAGGTTTTTTTGTTATGTAAAGACTGGGTTTGGCGGAGCCTATTGCGAAAGCTGCCCAAAGCCGCAGCAACCAAAAAGGGCATGAAGCAAAAGTATATTCAAAAAGTGGTGGAGAGGTAGGACTTGTAAGGTCAGGTGTGCAATCTGTGGAAACAGCCAAAAGTTACAGATTGGAAAAGCATGGTCAAGTTCTTATAATGGGAGATTTTATTAACCTGAAATAAAGTTCAGCTAAGGGGAACAGGTTCTTGAGTACACTCAGAGATCATTATCTGGTCCAGGTTATACAAGTACCTACTAGAAATGAGGCTATCTTGGATTTAGTCATCACAAATAATATGGATATAGTATAAAATGTTGAAATAGGAGTACAGTGATTACAACACAGTCACATTTGAGATTTAATTAAAAAAAGTTGTAAGGTGCCAACAAAAGCTTTTAATTTTAAAAGTGAAAATTGTAATGGTTTAAGGGCAGCAATACAAAGTATATACTGGGACAAAAACAATGGAAGGTAAGAATACTGAACATTAAAGGACAACATTCAAATCCATACTAAAAATCCATACATCATCATATACTATGTGAAAATAAAAGTAAAAGGAGTAAATCACATCCAATATGGCTTAAAAAGAATTACAGATCAAGATTCAGACTTAAAAACAAGCATTTAAATTATACAAAAAGGAGGGGACATGGTCTGTTTTACATAAGTACAAGGAAATCAACAAGGCTTGCAAAAAAAGCTATTAGACTGGCTAAAATAGAAAATTTAAAATTTGTTGCAAAGAAGAGTAAGACTAACCCTAAAATATTTTTTTAAAATATATTAAGGGGAAGAAGGCCAGGAAGGAAGCTATAAGAATATTATAATGTGACACAGGCCATCTGATAATTAGTGGCCAGGAAGAGGCAGATGAGCTAAATAGGTTCTTTTCTTCTGTATTACACAAGGGAGTTACCAGTGGTTGGTTAATGCAGGAAGAAATCCAAAAGAGGTTGGAAAAAATAAATATAAATAAAGCCCCAGGTCCTGCTGGAATACATACAAGGGAACTCGGTTTTGTAATAGCAACACCATTATATCTAATTTTTCAAGACAATCAACACAGGGTCGCTACCAGATGACTGCAGATACCTATAGTAAAGTGATACCTATATTTAATAAGGGAGCAAGGGCAAATCCAGGAAATTATGGACCTGTAAACGTTTAGAATGGTTAATAAGGCATGATATAGAAGTATATGTCTATTTGAACAAGATTATAAGTAGGAGTCAACACAGATTTTTGAGGGATAGGTCATGTCAAAAAAATCTGATTAGTTTCTTTGAGGAGGTTAGTAGGAACTTGGATCAAGGCAACTCAGTGGATGTAGCCTTTTTGGATTTTGCAAAGGCTTTTGATACAGTGCAATTGAAAACAACTTTTAGGATAGAAACACCATTTTTATTCTAGCACTCTTTTTGTTTTAAAATATAACTTTTATTGATTCTAATAACATTTCCTAATCTTAATCACATTTAGCAATAATTCACCGTGAAAAAAATATTTATTTTTTTAAATTACAAGTATAATATGCACCAAGAGATAGAAAAATCTGCAAAATCAGAGTAAAATATTAGCATTTATTGAGAAAGGTATAGAAGCAACACAAACAAACATAATTCTGCCATTATACAAGTTCCTAATATGCCCTCATTTAGATTATAGAGTACACTTTTGGGCCCCACGTCATAAAAAGTACATTTTAGAACTGGAAAAAGTACAGAGTAGGGCAACAAAACTAATATGGAGGGGCTACGTTATAAGAAAGATGAACCAAATCAGACTTATTTTCTGTAGAAAAAAGGCTTCTAAGAGGGCATATGATTATCTTTTATAAATATACTAGCGGCTTGCCCGTCAAAACAATTACGGTCAATACAATTTTAAAAGCTGGAAATGCTGTTTGTGACACAATGTGATTCTCTAACACTCTGAATCTTTTTTTTTATCTTCAAAGAAGTACAAAAATGTATCTTAATTTTTTTTTTTTTTATAACAATGTACTGTTAAACCATATCAAACTTTTTAATTGTCATGTATCAAATAATAATATAACAATACATAACATTTCTCCGAATATGTATTGTGAACCATTACATAAAGGTTTATAATATGCAACTTATATTGTAAACAATGGGTAATGAATTTTTTTAACAATACTAACATGAAATCGTTGAACTTTTTCTAAATGAGTGTCTTTAACCATGACAGAATGCTTAATAACATACAACTACTATTTACACTCCTCTTAAAGCACATAGGTATTGAATCCAGAGGAAGGCAAACAGTAAAAAAAACCATTGCAACTTAGCCAATTGTCTCAAAAGGGGGAACAAATTAATTCCTTTCTGACCCCATTAAATGGCAATAAGATTACTCCCTGGATGAATCCTTTCTATTGAATTATACATTGAATTTTGTAAACAAATGTTTCTGCTGCAAATTTCATACTTCTTTAGTAACATTCAATAAATGCATCAACTTATCAGTCCTTTTCAAACAGAATTTTAAGATTACAAACCTGAAAGACACATCTTAAATTGTAAACAGTAAAGGTAATACAATGCAAGCGGTTTTGTGGGGCCAATCATGGCTTAAGAGACTTCCAAGACATTCCAATTTTTTTTTCAGTTGAAAGTGGTTTCCTTTCAAAGGGCACAGCAGACTTTTATTTGTGTCTATGGGATGTAACCTGTTTTTTTTTTGTTTTTTTTTCTTTTCTTCCTTTTTTGTTGGTTATTACTGTGTTTTTCAGAAATTGTAGATATAGTTTTGTAACTGAAATAGTTTTCATCTAAGAAGAGGCCAAGTGACCTTCAATTACTACCTTAAAATGAAACCACTATTTTCTCTGCTTACAAAACTTCGTAGTGCACAATGTTTTTTGTAAAAAATATGGCCATTGTGTAGTAGATCACCCTGACTTGGGTTGTCTTCAATTGAAACGTTAATCTCATCTGGATTTGTGCACCTTGAAAAAACAACATAGAGTTGTCCATGTGCAAAAACAGATTCTTGTAAATAAATACCCACAGACTTAAAATTTTGTTCTTGGGATTTATTGATGGCATGGCAAATGCCATGATAACTGGAAATTGTCTCCTTTGAAGGACAAAAGGCAAACCACTCTCACTTGGAGCTAAATCAATTATTGGTATAAAAACGTGTTCACCTTTATGAGTCCCAGTCATAATTTCTGCATGTATAAAAAGAACTGTTAACTTGTGCACAATTAATCTGGTCCCATTACAAAGTCCTTTTTTTGGATTCATATTTCTCAATAGCATGACAATTGCCCCTTTTTTGAATTGCAAAACATATGGTGGCATTCCAGATGGGGTTAAAGAATTAATAAATTCTATACTAAAATTCGATTCACTGTCTTTATCATCAGCCAGAACTGAATCTGCACTGTAATAATTATTTTGTGGTGCGTTGATGAATTTTAAAATTTCGTTATTTAGATTCAAGGCATCTATATTTTTTGATGTTAATATCACTTTGTTTGCAATGTCTGAGTAATCGTCGGTATTTAGAGTGTTTAGAAACAATGCTGATATGAGTGATTCATTGCAAACCATTGTTGAGGGAATTTCAATGGTATCATTGGGTAATCATGTATTTGTGGATGTTTTCCTTCTCCAATTTGAATGAATCTCATATTTAATTCTAATTTGAGGTGTGTAAATATTTTCCACAGTTTACTTGTCTTGATACACGTTTCAATGATATCAGTTCTATTTCCATGTGGCACAACAGGTAACGTTTGCCTAAAATCTCCTCCTAACAACATCACCTTTCCACCAAATGGCAAATTATTATCCATTACTTCTTTTAAGAATCTATCAATACATTGCAATGCATGACATGACATCATTGTTTCCTCGTCTATGATAATTAATTTACTTTTTTGAAATGTTTTGGCTTGTAAAGAATTCAGTCGAATATCTGTCACTGATGTTTCTAAAATGGGAACTGGCAGTTTAAATCCACTATGCACAGTTCTACCACATTCTAACAAAAGTGCTGCAATTCCAGTTGTTGCAAATGACATTGCTATTTCACCCTGTGCTTGAATGTAACTCATCAAACAATTGTACAGATAAGTTTTTCCTGATCCACCAAGGCCATCTAGATAGAAATAACGGTCTTTAGCCATTTCATCATCTAGCATTTGTGATGGCATTAAATGCTTGTAATTGTAAAGTATTTAAAGATGCCAGTTTTTCTTCTGTTTTTTGTTTTTGTAGCTCAGTGTCATAATAATCAAAGTTGATGTCATGTATAAGTCCTGGATCAGGCAAATTAAAATTTGCACAATTTAATCCATGAGCAAGAAATATTTCTTGAATTTCCATTAAAGTTTTTAACAGTGCTATTGGCTCATTGTAACGTTTCAAGAAGTTTTCGGACATATAGAATTTAAATGTTTCCCACAAAGTAAATGCATCAGGTACATTGCAAAAGATGCAAATGAACGCAAATTGTTCTCTCATTTGCTTTGGCATTTGACATAGTGCTGCTTCTTTCAGACACCTCTCCCATTCTGTATCATCTGCTATGAAGTTTTGATGTCTTGCAGCTAATATGAAAGTCTCATAAACTATGTCATTCACTTTGCGTAAATGTTCAAAATTTTGTGCAACGGGAACATGTAAAAGAAGTAATCTTAAACTGAGACATTCAATGTTTCTTGGACTGACGGTATAAATTTGTGGTATCATTTTATGCGTATCTCTTTTCCGTTGTCACCATAGACCATTTACAAATACATAGTGATATGGAATCTCAATGTATACAAATTGTCTGGCCTGAGTGTCCTGGCAAATGTACAGCTAATCAATACACAGCATGTGACCGATCAAGCATCTAAAAATTTCAGAAGCCGCCACATTGCTTCAGGAGCACTGAAATAGTAAGCATCTAAATAATTAGAAAGTTCGTCATGTAAAATTGGATTTTCCTTTTCGTTTGCTGCACCTTCCACAACAGTTGCTGCATCATATCCTTTGTATATGTATTTATACACATATTTAATGGATTTAATAGAAGTGCAAGCTTCAATATTTATGTGTGCATTGTGCTTCATGAGCAAATGTGGATTGTATGGAACGACATATCTATTATCAACTTTTTGTCCACGGAAAATAGCCGTTTGTATTTGTCTTATTTAATTCAAAGGGTATCCATCACAATTAGCATAAGTTTGCATTTGAAATTGTTTTGGAAACTATTTTGTACAATTTTTTTTTTCCATACATGGTGAATTTGGATTCATATCTCCACATGGCCCATGAATCATTCTGTGTGTCACAATCTCAAATAGTTTGGAATATTTTTCTGGATCTGGCAATTCAGCAGTAATGACTGAATACACTCTCTCTGCAGTGTTCAACTAATCTTTTTCCTGCAGGATTAAAAGTATGTGAGCATTTGGCAGTCCTCTTTTTTGAAATTCAATAGTATAAACAAAAGCCACACATTTTCCAAAATAATTGTGCTTTAGTTATATCGTGTATTAATGAATGGAGTTCTCTGTCGGTCTCTGTCGGTCTTGTACTCTTAAGTGTTGGGAAGTTTCAGGTGACTGTGCATTTTTTTTTTTTTTGGACTAGTGAATTATTAAGTCATTGCTAAATGAATATAGGTTACTGAATTAATCAAAAACTGAGATCAATGGTAAACCTAAAAAGTTAATTATATTGTCGTAAAGAAAATCAAACAGAAACAGTTATTATCAAAGTATAGATGTGGCCTAAAATAATGTTCAATTTTCTTAACAATGCAATTAATGTAGTTATGATGTCTAATTGAGGTTCTTTAAAAGGTAATTAGTTAAGCATATATATATATATATATATATATATTTCTTGCCATTTTTTTGTTTGTTATTGTAACGACAAATCATCTTCATGTTTTGTTTTTTTTTTGTAATGAAAAATGAAATCCTAAAAAACTCATTCATTTGCAAGTTGTTCAAAGCACATCGGGCACAATATAAGCACATAGCCTTTTTTTTTTTTTAAACCTTAGTTTTGGATATTCATTCACTAAAATGTTAATTTTAAATAATATGCTATGTCATTATATTGAGCCCTATAAAAAATTTAAAATTGCAAATGAATGAGTCCCTAAATAAATATACTTTCATGAATTAATCATTAAGTGTCATCAATCCCAAACCATAAGGACATGCTGAAATCATGTACCTGTGAACTTGCTGTTCTTTGTTTACAAATCCTTTCAAATTCACTCTCTGTCTTCAGTCAGGTGCAGGTGCAATAATCTGTGAAATAACATGAAAATAATTGTAATCATTGAATTTCATTAATTCTTTAAGTGTTTAGTAAAATGTAAAAAAAAATTGAAGTCTTCTAACCTCATCTTTTTTTAAATATTATTATTAATGAATACTTCCAAAAACAATGTACATAAATGAGCAGTAAGGCAGATATATAAGTCCATATTAAAAAATGTTATTACTTTTTATGCAGTCTCAATTTTTTTTTTTTTTCTTAATGATGGCTAATTATTAATTAAATATTATTATACGTTAATTAATCAATAACTGTAATCCATGTTAGCAACAAAAAATGAAGCCTTTTTTGTTCCATAACACCATAATTAAATGATATACCTGTCAAGGTGATCTTTATGGTGTTCAAAGGCTGCAAACGTCACTCTCTGTGTCGAGTCAGCTGCAGAGATGATAAAACTGTGAAATAAGATTGAAATAATTTGTAATATTTTGCTTCATCCCTATCAGGCAATCAGCAGCAACACAGATATATTGGCATAGATGCAAAACATAAAAGCATATTCATCAATGATTAATTAACATATATTAATATATTAATTAATAATTAGTAATCATTACAAAAAAAGGTTTGATTTAACAATACATTAAGTGTCATCAATTACAAATAAAAAAGTGTAATCCTTTTTTTACCTATAAGAACATCATTTAATGATATACCTGTAACCATGATCCTTATGCTGTTGAAAGGCTGCAAAACTCTCTCTCTGTCGAGTCAGCTGCACAGACAATGAAACTGTGAAATAAGATGGAAAGCATTTGTAATATTTTGCTTCATCCCTATCAGGCAATCAGCAGCAACACAGATCTATTAGCATAGATACAAAACATAAAAGCATACTTATCAATGTATTGTTAAACCAAACCATTTTTCTGGTCCTGATTACTAATTATTAATTAATATACGTCAATTAATAAATAACTGTAATCAATTCCAACTAAGAAGACTTAAATCCTTTTTTTTTTAAAGAAAATAACATAATTTAATGATATACCTGTAAAGGTGATGTTTATGGTGTTGAAAGGCTGCAAACGTCACTCTCTGTGTTGAGTAATATTTTGATTAATCCCGATGAGGCAATCAGCATCATCACGGCTATGTCCGTGCATCTGAAAATATACATCTTGCTTGTGGTCCATTTTTTTATTTTATTTTAATATTACTAATTACAAAGTAATATTTTAATGTACATAAATAATCAATTAATCACTGACTAAATGTCTTCTAACGACCTAAGCATTAATATATTCCAAACCTAAAGGCATTATAAAATCTTAAATATTTTTTTCCTAATGATTACTAATAATTAATTATTAAAATAATGTACATTAATAATTAATATGTAAATGTCTTCACAATTTTTTTGCATCAATGTATTAATAAACTTTAATGTTTTTTTCTTAATGATTACTAATAAGTAAATTAAAGTACATTATTAATTAATTATTCAATGAATTAATATATTACAAACAGCTAAGCATGAAAGTATTGCTAATCTAAATCAAGCGTTAAATCTTGGTTGCTCAATTTGTTTAAATAATCTTTTTTATTAATAATTAATTAATGATTGATTAGTGATTATTAATATATTGTACCTTTTTGTATTTAATATTCATCAATCAGTATCCTGAAGAGCAAACAATCTCTTGTTTTTCCGGCAGCAGAAACTGTCCAGTCAGACTGTCATCACCTGAGGAGTAAGTGTCAGTTCTGTGGCAAGTGTGCCCTATATATAGGCTACGTGCACAAGCCAAAACAGTTGGTTTAGGCGGGAAATCCGCCATTTCACAATGTTAATGTGTAAACGTGTGAGTTAGTATTGTAAAATGGCGACGTCAGTCTATGTTTTCAATGTTGCACGTCCTTCCTATTAGTATTTTTCTACCGCGTACGTGGCTGGCTGTGTTTTGTACGGTTCAGGGTTGTGTAGCATTGTTTTCATTTTTTTCAGCCGTCATTTTTTTTCTCGCTTAGGCGATTTTCGTGTGCTGAAACTACTTAAATTCAACCTAAATTCACGTTTCACCTCACTTCCAGACGTCCTGGCTGTTCTCCCGTGCTATCGGTGACCTTCTCATATTTTTTTTTTCTAAGTCCCGCCTCTCATATTTTTTTTTTTCTAAGTCCCGCAAAGCGTGACAACGTCTCGTAGTTAGACAATTATAATATGTGATCCAGGGTCAATATAAGGCATTGTCAAGTTAACTTTTTGTGCCAAGAGGTTTTCAACTGACAAGAGGACAACTCTTGAGGTCAGAAGGAAAAAGATTACAACCTAAATAAAGAAAAGGGTTCTTCACAGTAAGGGTGGTTAAACTGTGGATTTTTCTACCAAAAGTTGTGACCACGGATTTGATAGATAACTTTAAAAAGGGATTGGATATATTTTTGAATAAAAAGGACATTTATGGTTATCATGGGTAATTAGAGAGGGAGTATTGGTCCCGATAGGAATCAGAATGCCAGTGTCTGGGGTCAGAAAGGAATTTTTTCCCCCCTTTGAGACAATTGGCAATGTTTTAATTTTTTTTTTTTTGCTTCCCTTCCCCTACATCGATAAATTACTACTTAACAATTAATCTACATATTACAATGGTCAGTGGAGGTCTAAAAAAGTTGAACTTAATGAACTAAAAGTCTTTTTCAACCTCAATTAGTATGATGAGCTCCAATTTTTCTGCACCTTAACTTATATTTTACAGATTTTTTATTTATTATTTTAGTATAAAACCTTACATTCCACTGGATATGTCACAGAATAGTATCTTTCCACAGATGGCAAATGTAAAATTTACAATGATAATATGTAATTTTACTATTTATTTTCTCTGGCTACTTTTATTTATCATACTTTCATTTCAGCCTGTAGGTAGATATTTTTTTTAGGCCTATACAACTCTCCAGATCTCCAACTATGCCTCCTTGTTTATCTCAGATATAGTCAATGCTATTCATAAAGCCACACTCAAAATTATCTCATGGAATGTCGAAAGTCTCAATACCCTATCAAATGGAAAAAAGTAAATTCTATACATCCACCTTTAGAAAGATGTTCATGGGAGATATATAATTTGTAAACTGAATATTAATGATGAAGCCTATGTGCAAAATAGGAGCAAGGTGATTAGTATGGGGCATAAATGTTTACCAACTTGGGGCTCCATTCTATTGCCCAGATTGTAATACATACTTAAAGTTGTAAGTAAAGTTGCCACATATTCTATTGGCTACTTGCATCCTGATTGCGAGTTACCCGCCCACAATTACTACTGACAAGCCAAAAAAACGCAACTTAGAGCTTGCAACTCAATAGATTTTTGGACAGCTCAAAAATTATGAGTGCAACATACTGAAAGTTACACAAAATCCATATTCTATCAGAAGTTTACATCTAGCTAGCAAATTAAGTCACTTACTTTAAAAGCATGGAAAATCATACAAAGACAATATAATTAATTGCATAACAAACTCAGAAATATGCAATTAAAATATTATGTCTAACTCTTATTTATGTGTAATATTGATTCTGGTACTCAACGGGTTAATACATATCAAGAAAGCCACATGGACTTAACCAGATGCTCTAATGCATGGTCTAGAGAGCTAGCCTGAGGGGCAAATATTACCTATTGGCTAGAATTAATGCTTAATCTCCAATTGCAGGTTACATATACTCTATTATTTACTGACCCTATGATGACATTCTATTGGCTGTGTCTAAGTAGTAAATTGCAGGCTTGGTTTATTATTGCAAGCTCATATAATCACGCTCCCTGAAATCTTACTTATGAAGGCATGTTTTATGTATGGAGGCTGAGAGACTTAAGTTTCGGGTTAGAAATAACAGAATAAGTCTAGAAGTTTAGAAAACAAAGGTTTTAAAAATTTTTACGAGCTTCTAATAGAATAGGGCTCTTGGAGTCTCATTCAATTCAAGACTCATAACTCACAACAATACCAATTTTCAACTGTGTGCTTTTTTCAGTTTACTCCTAAACCCTAGCCTTGTCAGTAAAGTTTCAAGGCTAAGGATTATGAGAAATGGTGTGCTAAGTAGTACTGCGTTACTTTAATCCCACTGCCACCACTGAGAATCCCTAGGGGTTCCCTTCATCCACGTGGTGAAGGGAATCCCCAGGGATCCCTTTCCCCGCTCACACCAGATTGCCCACTTCTACTGAGACCACCATGGCACCTATAATATTCACCCTGTGGGACCTAGATGTTAACAACCATCACCGGGGTCCCTAATAGAGTCCCATGGCATAAATAGTTTACCTCAATACCATGCAGGTAAGCCATCAAGGTTATGTTGGTACTTCAGTACTCCAAGGTAATATAGTATTTGATATGTTAATAATAGAATTAGAAAAACAACATCTAGCCCAAGTATAGCACCACAGTGACACTTCCCTATCTGCATCCAGTAAACACATGGGAGTACTGAAGGAGAGATATATTTTAGGCAGAGCAATGTAGCCGTTGACGACAGGGTTGGGTTGCCCTCTTATGCGCTCCCATTACTGAGGAGGCCGTGAAGTGGGTGTTGCAGTTTACATAGCTATCCCCCACAAACCTTTGCGATTTTAGCGATTGTAACTCTTGTGGACGTGAAAGATCAAAGGTTTAGATGGGGTGTAAGTTATGGTTGTAACAACCACAGGGATTTTAAGCCTGTAACATGTAGACCGTTTGTGGCTCACAAAAAGACGGCAATTGAATAGCAAATTAGTTTCGGGTTCCATTACGGGCGCCCGTAACGCAATAGCTCAATTGAATGAGGCTCCTAGAGTGGAGGTTGATTGGGGGACAGAGTTGTCCATAGTAATAGGCATTTCAAGCACAAGTTCAGAGGGGGGAGGGGCCTGATCCTGGAGGGGTGGTACTGTGGAAGAGGGACAGGCCTCAGGGTCAGAGTAGGGAGCACAGGATCCCCGTCCACAGTTGGGAGGGCAAGAGGCTGGGGGCAGGCACAGGGCCCCTAATTACAAGCACTAGGAGATGGTGGCCCCATTGTCCTTACGGAGGAGGGAAGTTAGACCCGGGCCCAGGACTGGAAGGAGTTAGCGGCCACAGTCACAACAGTGGGCTTTGCAGAAAGGGATGTGCGGGCTGTTAAGCATCGCTTTGATGACGTCAGGCCAAAGTGAGGAGGCTGATGGCCTATGAAGAAAGCGTAGCAACGGCACCAAGTGGTGGCCCCCAAGTCAGGTACAATGAGTAGGAGAGGGTGCTCAAGGAGATACTGTACCAAGTGCCCATCGCTGGAGCTCCAGGCCTGGTGGCCCAACAGGATCCAGCCTCCATGTCAGGCAAATATCAGATACACCAACATGCCACCACGTGTACATACACACACACACACACACACACACATAGAAAACACCCCTGTAAATGATGAGCAACAATGGCACTGACACGTCAGCTCTGTATGTAACAAAGGAAAGATGGATCATTAATGCTCCATTAAATCCAGGAAACTGACAAATCACTGTCATTAGTGGGCACAACACAAGAAATCAAACAATAGAGTGTACATGTATGGGTGTGCCCACTGCAGCATATGCAGATACAGTCCGCAGCCAGAATCAAGATAATGTTATGAGTCGATAAATATCAAGCTCATTATTCAAATAATTGATCACATCTAGTAAACAATAGCAACACATAATATAAGTTAAGTGAAAGATCCAGAATCAAGACAAGATGTCAGATAGTTAGGAAAAAAAAGAAACCAATGCATCATTTAACATAATTAACACATATACCATTATTCTCTCTTTTACAGCTAGCAGGAGGACTGGGTCCATTGAGGAGCCAAAGGTGGGGGCATCAGCGGAGGAGAAGGACCAATTCATCTGTGCATTGGGGTCACCTGTTGGACCTTCGGCCACACACCCGTGGCATTGGGTCCTCCTTCTGCACAAACCAAAGGGCGGTTCTGCCACCACCACTTCCTCCTCCCAGCAGCGCCACAACCACCACAGGTAATCCAGGGTCCGGCCGGACCCTAGCCCCTCCACACCGGGCCACCATCACTGCTGCCTCCTCACCCACACATGCCATCCTAAGGTCCACCATCAGAGGCCGACAGGGGGGGGGGGGGGGGATGCTGGTCCTGATGCATCAGCTGGTGGAGAGTAATCAGGGGGATCCAGGCCAGTATCTCCTCCAACCATGCATACATAGATAGCAGCCTGCAGAGGCTCTAAATGGAGGTGAGGAGGTACTCATGGTGGAGTCGTACCTTGCCAGGCTACTACATTCGTCGGATAACCAGCACTGCTTTCTGCACCCCAGAGGCCTCACCCGCACTCCCGCATCCTGGCCCCTCCTCACCTCCCTCAATGCCTCTGCCACCTCCGGTGCTGCTGCCTCCTGGGGGGGATACCTCCCCCTGCAACTTCCCCCTCAACTACGGAGACAGCTTGTGGCCATGTGAGGTTTTTGCCCTGTGGAAAGGTCAACAGCAATACTCAGTGACAATCTATTGGTCCACATGTTAACATAATCTAGCATGGCTATAGAGTATAGGATCTTGGCCTAAGTGATGGATATATATTGCAAGCAGATGGCTACCTCCCATCACATGGTCTATGATCCTCCTCTCTGTCGATTCGTAGGGTTAGGTTTAACATTTCACCAATTGATGGTCACTGAGGAATGCCGTCTAGAAGAGATGCTGCAGACCCTATATTTTTTATGGCATTATTAATTGTTGTTATAATTTTTTTTATTTAGGCACTATTCTGGTCCATGAAGGCATCTTTTTCATCTTCAAGCATTGTTCAAAATATGAAGTATTTGTAATATATTCACAGTGGCTCTCGGAAAGAAATTCCATCAATGACATCCCCTCCCAAAAATGTCACTCAATATTAATCAAATCATATATCCAGAATTATAAGACATGATTGTTGTTAACATAAATTATTAAAAATACAGCTATGGCGGTGGACTTGCAAAGTCTCACAATGGCATGTTAATCAAAGCATGCATTAAACATGCACTAGTGAAGCATGGCATCCTCTCCTCAATATCAATAATACAACAGATTTGTGTTTGATGTATGTAACAGAGATTATGGCTGGTGACCTTTCTTTTCTCTCCATATTAATGGGTTTTCCGAACTTATGATATCATGAGAATCTTTTACAATGTGATAACACCTGTATACCAGAAAAATGTGATATCAATGTTGCAAACACATTTTAGATGGAGATGGTGATATTACTTTTGGACCACTCAATGTAGTCACAGCTAAGCATTCATTGTGAGATGATACATCATTATTAAGTACCGTGGCTAGTGATTTATCAAGACAAGCATACTAATGGTTAGTAATGTTTGCAGATGAAGATCAGGTAAGTTGGTATATTGTTACAGTATTTAGCACTGTACTCTACATGCAGTTTTTTTGTCTGCTTTTTTAGGTTTGGACCATCTTTTTTTCAGATTTTTTTGGAATCCACTGCATGTGTGTTACTGGATTGAATTACATAGTTCAGAAGCTTATGCATCTGTTTAATTGAGCAGATGAAGAACAGGTGTAAGTGCTATGCACATTACTGGTTACTTCTATAAAATGGAATGATGTATGATGATATATGCATTCATCAGATTCTGGTTGCAGTGCTGTAGTGACCACGTATGACCCTATTAGATGATATGTATCATACTTATTATACAGTATTACATTTAACCATTTAGGTGTCCACTTTTCCTAAAACAGCCTCTTGCCCTTCCGGATTCGCCCACACCACACCCATGATATTAATGCACAGTTGTATACATTTTTGAGCGTGCTCTGTGTATATAACAAAGTTTTATTATACAGTTATCACTTTTTCGTTGTGTTTTCAATGGTTAAGGTTTTGGGACATAAAAAATATACTGTATTACACAATCATATATTTGCACAGAGGTCATCTTCCTGTATACACAAGTGGGGCACCTGTCCATTAATTGATGTCAGGCCTGTAATCTTCCCCTGTGGTTCAGTAATCTAATCATCAGGGCAAGTTATCTTATCCTGGGTTCTTGACCTTACAGTAGTACTTCAAGTAGGACAATACTGCAGGTCCCTGTCACTCTAAACTGAACTTGTATGGATATATTCATGTCTGGCAAAGTCTTTCTGTGCGGAGTGAACCACTCATGCCCAGTATCTCTCACTCTGGTTCCCCTGTCCCTGGGGCCCCATATACTTTATAAGCTTCCTTAGGGGCAGACCATCAGTTTCATAGCAAAACTCCACATAATATTACAACAACCTACTTTTAATACATGTAATAATCAGCATACATTGGAACAATGATATATTAATGGAACTAAGCCATGGAACAACATATATGTCACTATTAACCCAGAACTCTAATACATAGGGGATCAGCCACATGAGGTGCCAGACCAGGATTATATGGCTGAGCATAGTCCATCCTTTCACACACTGTGGCACACAACACCTAACATTTGCTTGCAGTGTGCCATCCTTATCAAATAATTATACATATTTACTGTCCAACATATTTTCATTAACATATTTTTTATGTTATTTGTTCATTGGAGCAATTAATTCTGATGAACTTCCCTGCATTTGTATTGTTTTAAAGTGGTTTACTGTCTTTTTAATGGCTGCTAGGGCACTTTTACGTCTTTAAAAAAACCTTTGCGAGTTCTATTTGGAACCCGTATAATTTGCGATTTACCCGTTAGAAGGCAATTGCAGCCTTGTTGAATTGTTGTAATTGAACATCGACTTTGCATCTTTAGCACTGGTAAAAATTTGTCGCCTTGAAACATCAAAGGAGGAGATAGAATGAAGTTAAGTTTTTGAAAACCGCTGTGATTTTAAGCCTGTAAATCGCGAATCGAATGCGAGTAGCAAAATGTAGTCAATTGAATATCAGTAACATTTACAGCCTCCATTACGGGCTTATGTAATTGCAATTTGGACAATTACCGTATTTATCGGCGTATAACACGCATCTCATTTTAAGAAGGAAATTTCAGGGGGAAAAAAATTAAATTTCAAATAAAGAACTTTGAAGCAAAATCCTCAACCTCCCTCCTCAAACCCCCTTCCAAACCCCCTCCTCAACCTCCCTCCTCAAACCCCCCATCCTCAAACCCCCCATCCTCAAACCCCCCATCCTCAAACCCCCCATCCTCAAACCCCCCATCCTCAAACCCCCCATCCTCAAACCCCCCATCCTCAACCCCCCCATCCTCAACCCCCCCCATCCTCAACCCCCCTCCTCATTTTCAAACCCCCTCCTCATTTTCAAACCCTCTCCTCATCCTCAACCTCCCTCCTCAACCTCCCTCCTCAAACCCCCCATCCTCCTTAAACCCCCCATCCTCCTTCAACCCCCCATCCTCCTTCAACCCCCCGTCCTCCTTCAACCCCCCGTCCTCCTTCAACCCCCCGTCCTCCTTCAACCCCCCGTCCTCCTTCAACCCCCCGTCCTCCTTCAACCCCCCGTCCTCCTTCAACCCCCCATCCTCCTTCAACCCCCCATCCTCCTTCAACCCCCCATCCTCCTTCAACCCCTATCCTCAACCCCCCTCCGCATTCTAAACTCCCCCTCCGCAATCTTACCCCCTCCTCAACCTAAACCCCACTCCTCAACCTAAACCCCACTCCTCAACCTAAACCGCCCTAAATACCTCCCCCTCACTTACCTGCTTCTGCTCCAGCCTCTACTCCACTCCTTGACCCGGTGCGCATGTGACGTCACATGCACGCAACACGTCATTAGCATATACCGGGTGCCAGCACCCGGTATATGCTAATGACGTGGCATGGCGCGCATAAAATGGTTAAGAAATGTAGTAATAGAAAAACTTTAAAACCATCTCACTTAGTAAAGTGCTACCTATTTACAATTATATATTTCCTCTGGTTGTTATATCCTCTTATAATGCTTCCAGGAATTCTAAGGAAAAATTACACTAACTTAATCCATAAAATGTTCCAATCATTTCTCTAAAAATGTAAATGACTTACGATTTTCCTTGACTGACCTTATCAATGTGAGCATTCTGATTGGTTCAAACAATTTCCCATAGAAAAATGAGCAGGAACAAATCCAATACAACAAGTTCTGATCTGCTGAAATATGATTTGCTAAAAATTGTATTTAAGTGACAAAAGCGTGTCAAAAAACATTTGTGATGATGGAGCTCCTCATAGTAGGAGCTCTATTAGTGGTGTTAGGGTCAGGTTTTTTAGGAGGATGGCCCTTTTCATGGCCCGGATGATGAGGATTGCTGACTTCTAGCAAGAAAGAAAAAGAGGGCCAGACACAATCAATTTCGATGCTCATTTTATCCAGGGCAGTAAATGAGGACCAGGGCAATGCTGACATAGTTGGATGGGCATAAAGGGTAGGTAAGGTATTACTTGTCTTTACTGCTTCACCATGCAATAGATCCCTCTGTATCACACCTTTGTATTAGGTTTTAAACTCAAGCACTACAACACAATTTGTAACAGCTTCTCTACACTGCGCAGTAACTCTGTGACATAGGAATGTATATAGATAAGAACAGTTTGTGTTCTTCATATATTTAAAGCGGATGTAAAACAATTAGACATGTTAAATAAATCTGTGAAAATATATTACTCCTCTTCCTGTTTTTGTGCCATGCTTGACCTTCAGTGACCATCCAATGTAGTTCCAGTACTCGTTTCTCATTGTGTCCTCTTCTTTGGCAAGGATCTCACAGTTCTAGTACCTTTATTTGTGCTGTCGACATTTTGACATCTCTTTTCAAACATGTTGTTGTGCTGTAAGTGGATAATCTATTATTCCTCTGTATTCCTCTGAAAATGCAGTAGTTCCATGCACATTCATTATAAGTAGCAACTTTGATCATTTGTAGAGCATACTGGACTTTATGTTCCAAGACCTTGGAATCATTGTACCCCTCTATATTAGAAATTATAACATATCTTTGATTCCAGGCAAAGTGTTTTTATAGATCTCTTGCTATGAGGAGGTCCACATGCTGCACAAATTGAACTCCTGACTAACCCACTGTAAACAATTTGAACCACTATGTTTGGTCCAACACCTTATGCCACTGGTGTTACGTAAGCCCATTATTCTCTATCTCTATAGGGCACATAGCAGTCCATGGTTACATAGCTGGCATTTTTCAGCTCAGTGTCCCCAGCCTGCTCAAAATTAGGAGCCCCAGGGATGTCCTGTTTGTGCCCCAGCTCCCCTGGATCTCTGTCCTTCTCCTGTATCGCTGTCTCTTTCTCCATCCTCATCAAAAACAGGAATTATAAGGGTTGTAGAAAAATTGTGCTGTTGATCAAAAAATTCTTCATTTTTAGGAATAGGAAGATGTTTCAGATTAAACAATATATTACTTGCCAAACTAGATTTGTTGTATACATGTTAGCATGTGGTTGGGGTATGAGGTACATAGCATGAGGCCACAACTCTATATCGTAAAAAAGGTTAAGAACCATATTGTCACTCACATTATTCTAAATATCATAATGTGGATCCATCTGGTCTTAAAAGTAGTAGTCATAAAGCACATTTTCCAGAGCAAAAATTAATCTGATCATGAGAAAAAATTGAAACTGAACAGGTGATCGTTTGGTTCATGTTTGAGACCCAACAACCTAGAGTTCTCAATGTGGAACTGGATCTAGCTGGTTTTACTGCTTTTTAATATTCAGATTTCTTTTTTATCTATGTCTTTTTATAATTATTGTTTGAACAGTTCCATCTCCAACCTTATTCCATTTTTATTTTCATTTACATTATTATTTTTCTTATATATTTTTATGATAATTTTAAAATATATTTATTCTGATATTTATTATTTATGGAATAAGAACATGTTATACTCTACTATCAACCTCTCGCCTCACAACCTGTCCATATGATCCTATTCCATCACAGCCAATCCCTCCCCTTTCTACCACACTTATCCCAGCTCTCACATATCTATTCCACCTTTCCCTAAATATTTGCAAGTTTCCATCATCTTTGAAACATGCCATAATTACACCCATTCTTAAGAAACGCTCATCTGACTCTACTTCTGAATCTAACCATAGCCCCATCTCTCTACTTCCCCTGACTTCAAAACTGCTTGAGCGGTTCGTCTACAATTGCCTTGCACAATTTATTTCCTACAAATCCCTTCCTGACCCCTTTTAATCTGACTTCCAGCCCCAACACTCTACAGAAACAGCACAAAAGTGGCAAATGAATTGCCAAATCAATGAGTCACTTGTCTATTCTAATCCTCTTGGATCTTTTTGCTGCCGTTGATACAGTTGACCACACTCTTCTAATCCAAATTCACTGCTCTTTGGCATTCATGGCAAGGTTCACATCCTACCGAGAAGTTTGTACATTTATAGCCCTTTTAAATTCCAGCCTCGTAGATAAGAGGCTTCTACTTAAACCCTACGTGCTGCAAATTTATAAAAGTTACGACGCTATTAAATTAGCCCTGCTGTGAGCAACGCGTGAGCTACGCAGCAGGGCCATCCGTATCAATACAGAGAAAATCTACATTAGGACCTCCGCGGCAATCCCACACATAAGCCCTGCTGTGGAGGGTACTCCAACTACCCCCCCAGCATCTAAATTTAACCCCCCTCTATGCGGGGGGTCCCCATCAGGACCCCCAAAGAGTGCCTACATTAACCCCTTGCTGCAGGGGTCCATAAGGACCCCCACAGCCCCCACACATTAACCCCTTGCAGCAGCCAATCAGAAGGCGCAGATGCCTTCAGCAAATCCCCCTGTAGGGGTGTATCCCATTGTGATTGGCTGAAAGCAATAGTGCCTTCTGATTGGTTTAAAAAAGATTGACAGATACTTCAGCCAATCAAAATGGGAGATAGGGGATTATCCCATCCTAATTGGCTGAGATTTGATAGACAGCGTTTTCAGCTAATCAGAAGGCGCCATTGCCTATTTCCTTCCGGACAAGGCTCTAGGATGCTCATTAGCGTTGAGGAGGTCTGCGAGTGTGGACCTCCGTTAGTTTTTTTTTTTTTTTTTGCCTAGCCGGGGCAGAAGCGAAGAAGGCCGGGGATATCGGCGGCAGGTAAGTTTTTAATGTGTAATCTTTATATTTATTTTCTTTTGAGTTTGATGTTGTGTATGTTGTGTTTGTGTTATACTAATGTTATCTATCTTTTTTCCAGGGGCCGAGCCAGAGAACAGAGGAAGATGGACGTGGGACATGCTGGAAAGGTAAGTTTATTACTGTATTTGTGATATCTACTTAATATATGTAATGTTTATTCTTAGAATAATGTGATGTTTCTTTTTTTCCTAGGGGGACATCTGCAAAGGTAAGTAGTTTTATTTATTCTATTTTAGCTTAGATTAAGGGGTTAGGTATAGACGGGGGGTGTTTAGATTGGGGGTTAGGTATTGATAGGGGGAAATGTCTTGTAGTTATGTGTATATTTAGAATGTATTCATGATTGTTATGTGTATTCCTTTGCACGTGTGTAATTCTTTTTTTATTTTATGTAGTGTGGAGGGGGGGTTGTGATTCTTTTTTTTTATTTTATGTAATTAGTAGGGTGGGGGGTTTAATAGAGGGTTAGTTAGGTCGTGTTAGGTAGGGGTTAATAGGTTAGGGTTGAGGGGGTTAGTTTAGATTTAGTGGTATATTGGGGGGGGGAGTGTAGTGTAGTGTTTGTACTTAGTGTCATGAGGGTCCTGGAGGACCCTCATGGTGCTTATGTGGTTAATAATAAGCTTCAATTGTCCTATGAGGGTCTTCATAGACCCTTATGGGACTGATTAATTAAGGGCTTATGGGGTCTGTATTAAATCCATGAGTTATAGGGTTAAATAGAGGCTTATGGGGGTCTGTATTGACCCCCATGAGTTATAGGGTTAATTAAGGGCTTATGGGGGTATGTATTGAC
Organism: Discoglossus pictus; assembly: GCA_027410445.1. Classification (NCBI taxonomy): domain Eukaryota; kingdom Metazoa; phylum Chordata; class Amphibia; order Anura; family Alytidae; genus Discoglossus; species Discoglossus pictus. The sequence goes on along the minus strand of CM050171.1, from coordinate 51,183,053 downwards.
CTCCATGAGATATAGGGATAATTAAGGGCTTATGGGGGTCTGTATTGACCCCCATGAGTTATGGGGTTAATTAAGGGCTTATGGGGGTCTGTATTGACCCCCATGAGTTATAGGGTTAATTAAGGTTAATTTTAGTTGCCTGGGTTAATATTTTTTAGCGTGAGTCCTTTCAGGACCTTTGCGGTCCTTTAAGGACCCGCGAGGCGGGAAATTAAACATTTTAAATGGGGACCCCCTGCAAGGGGTTAATGTGCGGGGGGCTGCGGGGGTCCCTATGGACCCCTGCAGCAAGGGGTTAATGTGGGGACACTTTAATTTTAGGTGCCCCAGCCGGGATTGCTAATAGTGTGGCGCAGGCCCTTTAAGGAGCCGTGGCGGGGAATTTAAAAGTTTTAAATGCAGCGGGGGCCTGATCTATGCTGATCGGGGACCCCCGCTGCAAGGGGTTAATGTGGGGACACTTCGGGGGTCCCGATGGGGACCCCCAGCATAGAGGGGGTTTAATTTTAGGTGCAGAGACCCGGGATAGCTAATAGTGTGCCGCGGGCCCTTTAAGGAGCCGCGGCAGGGAATTTACAAGTTTTAAATGCAGCTGGGGCCTGATCTATGCTGATCGGGGACCCGCACTGCAAGGGGTTAATGTAGGGGGGCTGCAGGGGTCCCAATAGGGACCCCTGCCGCATGGGGATGTGTTTAGGGAGCATCGGCTATCTCGGTCTGCTCCGAGGCAGCACGTATGTGGTTTAGGATCCCTTGCTAGCACTTTTTTGTGCTCGTAGGGATTCTTCTGAGGTGTGAAATAGGGGAGACAAGCGCAGCAGATCTATCTAAATTCTACCGAACCTTCCTGCCAGGGTAAAAGTCATGGATAATAATGATGGGAATTACCTTAATTTTAATACTGTATATATGGACAGCATGAAGTATGAAAAAGGGTATAAAACAGACTGTATAACTTCCAAATTTATTCATCTCATGGATTTGATTCTCTGGACTTTTTTACAATCCTCTGCTTGACTCTAATTAATGGGCAAACACCCAAATATAGTCCAAAGATATGCTATTTATATGGGGTGGAGTTCTTGATACCCCAAATAATTAAAGGCCTTGAGAATAGCAAATGCTGTATTGTGGCCTTAAAATACATACAAAACATACCTTTTGTGGGGAATATATGATTATACAGAAGATATGTAATACAAACTATTGAGTAAGTTTAGCAGAATCTCTTATTTCAAGATTAATAGACAAAAAACAGATATCATTACTAGGGGTTTATCCCCAGAAATAAAAGCTAAGTTAATAGATCTCTACCCCTTCAACTGGAATGCTAAAGCAATAAATCATTTGGGCATTTGCCTTTCTTTTGATTTAAGAAATATTTTAAAAAATAATATGGTCAATATTCATAGAACTTTACGTAGGACTTTGACAGATTGGAGATCGATTCATCTCTCCTGGACAGCAATAATTTCTGTAGTAAAAATGATTGTTATCCCTAAATTAACCTATATCTTTAGATCTATACCGGAGGTACCACCAGAATATTGGTTAAAAAAAATCCAATGAGATATAGACTTGTATATATTACAGGGGGAAAAAGCTAGAATCTCAGGAGAGATTGAGACTGGGGGCCTGGCATCCCCTTGCATAAAGGACATATATGCTTCAATCGCATTATCCCAGATTATACAGTGGTGTGCACCGTTACCGGCTACTAATTGGAAATTAATGGAGGAAGAAATGTTTGAGAAGATTCCTATCCATTTATTATTATGGATTCCAAATTTGGAGGAAGTGAAAAATAGCTTCATTTTAAGGAATATTAAATCCCTGCTAAAATTTTGGATGAAAATTAAGACAAAAATGAAACTATCAAAATATCCTTCTTTAGGTACTCCTATAGAAATATTGAAAGTAAGCCGAGAGAAAGTCTGTATTGAAACATGGAAAAATAATGTTTTTTAATTATATGAATGACTTCTATGAAGGAGGAGTGCTGCTTAGTTGGTCAAAAATCTGTAATAAGTATAAATTAAATAAGAATCTGTGGTTGCAGTTTATGTCTATTCAGAGCTACCTAAAACAAAGAGGATAAAAAAAAAAAATGAAACCTCTATCTACATTTGAACTAATGATATATAAGAATACTACCCATAGAATATCGAGATGTCAAAGGATTCTCACTTTAAATGTACAGAGTGGTAAAACTGCAGGTATGTTAGAGTGGGAGAAAAAAGGGAGATTTAATAGTTTGGTCGAAGAGTGGCAGAATACTATTAAAACAGAATATCTGCTAGATCCTTGACCTATTATGAATTATACTTCAAAATCATTAATATGAGGCATTATACACCAGAATCTATTAATACATTTGTAAAGAAGTATGTCATACTTTGTTGGAAAGAATGTGGGTTAAGGGCTAATACCATACATGTCTGGTGGGAATGCACCAAATTGAGATCTTTTTGGAGGAAATGTATCGTCTGGTTAACAGATGTATATTAGGAGGAAATCCCTTATAATTTGGAAATTATAATTTTACATTTACATCTTAAAAAAATATTTCCGAAGTTCTACTTTCTCTTATCGCATATCCTATTGGTAACTAAGGGATTGATCTGTAAATGATGGAAAGTATATACAAAGCCATCAATTCCAGAAATGATTAGATATATTAGCAGAAATAGAGAATTTGACCAATTAAACCAAATATGCTCAGTTAAAATGAAGGGCTTGCTAACCCAATGGTATATATGGAATAAGTATATGGAGAGGAAAAAGGAAGGAATTAAAATGTAAAAATGTAAAGAAAAAAGAAAAGTTTGTAGTAGATGTAGCCTTATGCTTAATGATCTGCTATTTTTATAATATAGGATTATCCTCTAGGTAATAAAGCTCATGTCTTCTCTTTTAAAATAAGTTATTGATAATTAACTCATCTTGTTGTGACTTTCTGAGTGTTGCTTTGGAAGATTGTGTATTTTTGTCTTTTTTTTGTTGTGTTGCATATGTTCATGTTTTGTATTTAAAAATAAAAATAATTAAAAAAATTAAAAAAAATATTCTCAGGGCAAAAATCAATGGAGATTTTTGCCGTGCTTTTTGGCTTTTGTTGTGCAGTTCACCCTCAGCAGTTCTCTCACAATGTTTAAGGGATGGGGGATTAACAGAGCTAGGTAAGATTTATGGTGCTTCTACGGCACTCATAATTGCTTTTGCAAAGATTTACATAAGGCCCTATGTTGTTGTGTTATAAATTATTGTTATTTATCATGCTTAATTTGTAAGTATATATTATAGAAAATTCATTAAAATAAGCAGTAATTTTCTTTTCCTGGATATATCTATGGCAGCATTAACTATTGGATAGCTTCATCCTCTTACAAATAGTAAATGGCGAATGAAGAAAGGAAAGAAGGTAATACTACTAGAAGGAGATAAAAATAAACTCTTAGGGCCTCATTCTAATGATGTAGGAACTGCGTGGCCGCAAGGGGTGGCTGCAAGATACTTCCCTATTCTAATCCCTTGCGGACGAGGGCTCCGCCTCAGCTTAATGCAGGGAAAGCCTTTGATGTCACGCGGCCGCAAGAGATTCGGCCGCATGAAACCACCCATGCCTATTCAAATGCTCCGATAACCCCTCCGCCAACCCACAAAATACCCGAAAATGGCCACAGCTTACTTGCACCCTGGAGCCGATGCAGCTGCTCCAATTAAGCCCCCGGTGAATGCAGGGGTCACGATTGTGATCCGATCGTGACCCCTGTAGTGTCCCTACATCACCCCTATAATGCAGGGGTCCAATCGAGACCCCTGCAGGTTGCACACATTAACTCTATAACGCCGGGGTCCGAACGGGACCCCTGCAGTGTCCTAACATTTTCCCTTGTGACAAGGATGACCGTGTACCACATTGATCTTTATAACAAAAGGTTCAGCAACACGTAGATTTATGATGCAGGAGACTTGTTTATTATAGAGCTCTTAAACAAGGGACCCTTGTAAAGAGTACCAAGTGTACTCTAAAAGATAAAGTCTTGTTAAGCACAACAGTCTATTCCCTGGGGGTAATAAAGAAACAAAAGGAGTTTCTGACCTTTCAGTAATGTAGTCGGCCTCCGAGGTGGCTTTAGTCTGCAGGTCCTCAGCAGACTGGACTTGTTTCTAATAGCAGCTTCCTTGGTTTATCTCTCTCTCTCTCTCTCTCTCTCTCTCTGATTCCAGCACCCACACTTCCTGTGTCTGGCCTCTTACTTTCCCCAGACTCCATTCTCTGGCTGTTAGTTCCTGGGGATTTAAATAGGCTGCTTGTTGCTTCAGGTGCAGCTAATTGCTTTAACTCTGTTAGCACTGGACTAACGTGCCTGATCAGCCTAGTGCAGACATATCTTCCTTCTATAATGTATCTGTGGGTCCGCCTGACTTTGTGACACCCTTCCTGCAGGGGTCTGATTGGACCCCTGCAGGCTCCCCACATTAACCCCTTGCTGCAGGGGTCCCAATAGGGACCCCTGCAGTTTCCCCACATTACCACTTGACCAATTGGAACCCCCGCAGCATCTATGACATTTATATTTCCTACTGCAGGTTTGAATTCAAAATTCAAGCCCGGGGAATTGGGGGTAACCTTTAAGGACCCCCGGTGGGAAATTCAAACCCCCAAGCCTCGGCATCTAAAATCAACTCTAAAATTAACAGACTAAAATAACCCCCTCAGTTCAATAAGGGTCTATATAGACCCCTATAGGACACTATTAACCCCTAGGCTAACCCCATAAGTGCCATGAGGGTCCTCAAGGACCCTCATGACAAAGTCTAAGCACTACACTACACTATTAACCGTAATTATTCCCCATTAACCCCTTAACCCTAACTACACCCCATTAACCCATACTAAACCATATTTAACTCTAACTAGGCCTATTTAACCCTAACTGGGCCAATTTAACCCCTTCTATACCTATGTAACCCTAACTGGGCCTATCTAACCCTCACTGGGCCTATTTAACCCTATCTGCAACTAAGAACCCTAACTGATCCTATCTAACCTTAACTAGGCCTATCTAACCCTAACTGGGCCTATTTCACCCCTTCTAGACCTATTTAACCCTAACTATGCCTATTTAACCCCTTATAGGCCTTTTTAACCACAGCTCTAATGGGAGTCTAAACACACCCCCATAAGCTTCCATCTAACGCATCACTTTTGGGGTCTATATAGACCCCATAAGCCTCTATTTAACCTCATCAGTCCCATAAGGGTTTATGAAGACCCTTGTGGGACAAATATAACCCTAATATTAACCCCATAAGTGCCATGAGGGTCCTCCAGGACCCTCATGACACTAAGTACAAACATTACACTTCCCCCCAAATAAACCACTAAATCTATACTAACCCCCCTCTAACCTAACCTATTAACCCCTACCTACCTAACCCCTTTTAAACCCCTACTCCACTAATTACACAAAATAAAAAAACCTGTGTTACAAAAAATAAAAAAGAACATTACAACCACCCCCCTACAAAAAATAAAAAAGTACATTATACAACCACCCCACAAGAGGAAAAGGATGGGGATATTGCGACAAGGTAAGTTTAATGTATATTATGTTTATTGTGTTTTGTGTTGTGTTTATGTGTGTACTGATGTTATGTTTTATTTATTCCAGGGGCCCAGCTGGAGAATACAAGAAGGATGGGGACATGGTGAAAAGGTAAGATTAATATTTAGAAAGTTTATTGTTTTTTATGTAGTGTTTATTTTTGACTAATTTGATGTTTCTTTTTTTCCTAGGGGTGAGACCTGCGGCAGGAAACCCATCATCACTGAAGAAGCATCTAGGCAACGTAAGTGGTCTTATTTATTATATTTTAGGTTAGATTTAGGGGTTTTAATGTAATGCAGATAGGGGGTAATGTTTTATAGATAGGAGGTAATGTTTTATAGATAGCGGGTGAAGTTGTATAGATAGGGGATAATGTATAGATAAGGGATAATGTTTTATAGATAGGGGTAAGGTTTTATAGATAGGTGTAAGGTTTTAAAGATAGGGGGTAATGTTTTATAGATAGGGGTAATGTATAGATAGGGGTAATGTTGTATAAATAGGGGGTCATGTACTGTAGTCAGGGGGGAATGTATTGTAGTTAAGGGTATATTTGTAATGTATTTATTGCTGTATTGTAATGTTATGTATATTTGTGTATGTATTTTCTTTGCAGGTGTGTAATTATTTTATTTTTTTGTAGTGGGGGTTGTGTAATGTTCTTTTTTTTTTTTTTGTAGTGGGGGGGGTTGTGTAATGTTCTTTTTTTATATGGGATAAATAGGCCCAGTTGGGGATAGGGTTAAACAGGGCCAGTTAGGGTTAAATAGGCCCAGTTAGGGTTAAATATGGTTAAGTATGGGTTAATGGGGTATAGTTAGGGTTAATAGTGTAGTGTAGTGCTTAGACTTGGTCACGAGGGTCCTGGAGGACCCACATGTCACTTGTAGGGTTAACCTAGGGGTTAATAGTGTTCAATATTGACCCCAATGAGTGATGGGGTTAATTTTATGTGCCGGGAGTATTAATAGTACCCCTGTGGCAGGGGTTATTAGTTTTATTGATCGTGGGTCCTTTAAGGACCCGCGCGAAGCAGGAAATTTAAATTTTAAATGCAACAGGACCCCCACCTCAAGGGTTAATGTGGGGTTCCTGCAGCATTGGGGGGGTTATTATTAGTTGCCACGGGGGTATTGTAAGTACTCCCAGCGTGTTGGGGTAACCATTAGTGTGCCGTGGTCCCTTTAAGGAGCCGCTGGGGGTCTTTAGGTGTAAATATATATTCAATGCAGCACTGTACAGTGCTGTAATTGATAGGGGACACATTGCGGGACATGTGGATGACATGTAGTACATTGGCTAGCTGGCACATCGCCGCTAGCCAATACTGCCATTTGTGGCCACAAGTCCGCCGGGCTTGGAGAATGTGTTACTGCCAAGTTAAGGCCAAAATATAGACAACACAGTATATATGTGTGAATTGTAATAGATCTGTGAAAACTGATGATAAATGACGTATGCCTATTTAATCTATATTGATTATCAGGTATACAGCATAACAAGCAGAATAAGCTAGTGAATAAGTTCATGAGAATAAGGGACATATGCCAATTGGTCTATACTGAACCATCAAATATAGATTGCAGAGAACACAGTACACCGGTATACAATTCATAAAAGTCACCAAAATCAATTACTAAGTTCACAGGTGTATGTATCATATTACAGAGAAGTAAAATAGACACTTCAGTGGATATATGTAATTTAGCTCTGTGGCCCTATATAACTCAAGTGTAGTGGAGGTTCATTGGGACCCACTACTTACCCCTTGAACCTGAGTAATAGTTAATTTATACTCAATTCTGTCTGGGGCTAATTCTACTGAAGTCCTACTTATCACCTCTATGGTTGTGCATGGTTACATTCAGTAAATACCCTGTAACCCAGAAAAAGTGTCTGGCAACCAGTGCTCAAATGAGCCGGCTCATGACGTCATCTGATCGGGACACACGCTGAGACTGATCTGACGCACGTGTTTCGCATTAAGCTTCCACAGAGATCAGGCTGGTGAAGCAGACGTTGCAGCTATTTAAGAGGTGAGTGATTAAGTGAATAGGAAGACTGTTTTTAAAGCCAGAAGATAGTCTGAGGATTATTCTGGAGGGCCAAAAAGAGATTCTGAAATGGAGTGTGAAATCAATTCTTAAGTTCCATGGGGCCACCAAAGGTCTTCTTGAGCCTTGTTCTGAATAAAAGCCTCAAGGAACCCGATAATGAGTTCATAGAGAGCACAATGAGTCCTTGTTAGTCCCTGTTAAGGCTGATATTGTGGTAACCTGAAACCTAAGAGTATTATAACTGACACCATCCGGTAGATTTCAAAATGTTAGGAGTAGAACTTCTTTTTGCTTAGAATCTCTTCCTCCGAATATATACGGATGAGAGCCCTCCTAAATTTCTCTCTGCTCGTGAGAAAACAGAACTAATTTCTGAGAATAATATTCTGCTCTTTGTCCTGCCTACTTTGTTTAAACATGAGACAGCAGTTTTCCTGCCATCTGTAAAATTACCGAGGATCCTTGTAAGGGAGAAATTCATTGAAGAATGGAATGATGTATGGCTCAGAATTCTAAAATGATGGGTGAGATATGTTGAGGGGGAAGGACATCTTACTTGAACTCTTTTTTGTGGCTGTATAAACACTTTTCAAGTTTATTTGTCAGAAGATAAAGCCCACTTCTAAATTTCACTCTTTGTCCTTTTTGTCTTTTTCAGGGCCTTTACAGTATAAAACCTCTGAGACCAATTCTGTCTTGGATATTTAAACTGAATTAGAAAGATTATTGAGGAATCGTAGATGAGGGAAGTCATAGAAATTCCATGTACACTCCTGCTGTTCAAAAAGAGATGAGATCTCCATAAACAGAATTGTCCGGATCTGCTTTTGTACTGGTAGGCTCATTGAGTCAGACTTTAAGTTGATTCTGACCCTGTGATGGGAAAAGAATGTCCCTTTCTAGATTCATAATCCATCTGTGATTTTAAAGTGGACAGGGAGATGTCCCGATGTCTCATGAGAATTTTTAGATCATGATGCAGTAGAATATTAAAGTAGTGAAGCTTGTTAAGCAACTTCAAATCTATTATTATCTCCAATCTCCTGAAATACTGTTAACGGTGAACAGGTTGGAATAAACAAATTGATCATTTTCTTGAGGATGAGTTGGGTCAATAAATGTTTAGATACAAGTATTTCAATATGTTATGTAGAGGCTTAAGCTTGTCTGGATTCAAAAGAAGGATTGACAAGACCTCTGTGTTTTCCACATCTGAAAGGCATTCCAGTCTTTAGCCTGACAGGACCCATGAATCCAAAATTGTCTGTGCCAACATCTCTGTAAAATTATGTAATCTTCCCCTTACTGCCTATTCACATAATTAAGAATAGATGGTTCTACCTTAACAATTCAAGGTTGTATAAATTTGAAAACAGAGGTTATAGCAACTGCAAGAGAAGATGAAGTGCCAATAGCCAAAAAGGCTTTGTAAGGAAATTACTCATTCTACAAAGGATAGAATCCTTAAATGTTGCACCTTCATTAAATGGTAAAGTGATCCTCTTTGCCATGTGAACCATAGGGGGTCCTATTCCAAAAGAAAAATCAGAAAAGCGATAAAGCCTATAGAGGTGACCCAGTAAACATGTTTCTCTAATTGGAAGTTTGAATAATCTCCATAATGGGCTTGCCCATTTTCTTACACAGGGAAGCTTAATGTAAATCTGAAGGATTTAATTACTTTATCTTCCAGTTGGAGAGCATTCTGACCACATACAGCAATGGGTCTACCAAATGGATGGGATGTTCGGAGGGTAATAATATTGATTGAAAAATCTTCTTTGCCCTCTTCCATTTCCTCATAAGGAAGATAACTATCAGGAATAGCATCATCCTGATGGCTGAGAACCATAGGAGAGCAGCCTTCAACTTGATCACCTGAGACATGTTAATCTGTGTCTGAAGTCTCAAAATGAAACCTTGGTCTTTTTCTGGCTTATGAAGCCACCCAGAGCAATTCCATGCATCACAGCTTTCTGAATCCAATTAAGGATATTATTATTATTGTTTATTTGTAACGCACCAACATATTCTGTGGAGCTAAGGATTAGAGGCAGAATGGTGGATGGCTGCAGCACTCCATTCATAACATGTTTTTTTTTGTTTTTTTTTTATAATGCTGATTCTGATAGGCCAAATATATTATCAACAATCATAGACTTTTCGTTTTTTAAATATACTTCTTTTTTAGCAAACTTACCTAGTACCCCTTAAGCAACTTATTTTAGGATACAAGGAGAAGTCAATCAAAAACACCTGAAAAAGAAGTCTGAAATACAGAAACAACCTTGAAGATATGAATCAGAACACTGCTAATACATTCCCATAGAGTATAATGGGAAAACATGAAACAAAAAACATTTTTACTCACCAATGATATAGGTTCATGGCAGAGCTTTTTTCCCATCAAAGGCGTGGGAAGCAAGCCAAAAAACAGAGAAGCAGCATCAGCAAACAGGAAAAGGAAGCAAGCTAAAATGCCTGTTGCTAGGTGATGTTGACACCAAATGGAGACAGAAAAAACAGCAAGGAAATGAGCAACCAGATAGGAATGAGTAAGTAAGAGTGGAACAGAAAAGAGAGACAAAACAGAACAAATCTGAAAATAAATGTGAAAACAAACAGAAAGTAATATTAAATGCAAAAAGTCATATTAGACAAAATTAACTCTTTCTGCCCCCAAAACTGTCCACCAGGAGTAGACAAAGGGATTTGAATGGAAATAGAACTTTAGGAACTGTAAGAACTGTAGTAACAAAAAGACTTCAGGGACACCCTCTCTGTACCGGTACAGCTTATCTGCCACAATGGGGAAAACACATCTCCACAAATAAAGTAACTGTACATGTAAAACCTTTCTTAAGGTACCACACTCTGGTTTGCACCATATGTAGCGACAGCAGATGGTGGAGCACTGGCCCACCCTTCATAACATATGTTTTACTCCAGGGACCCTTAGATAGGCATTTTTTGTTCACTGAACTGCAAGTACAAAAGACACAGACTTTTCATGGATGTTCTATATGTATAGGTATTCCAATTCCTCTGTTTGAGATAGCTTGTATTTACAGCACCTCTGTAAATCTCGGGTCCTCACTCTTCCAATTTGGCTCCTTTCAGCAGTGCTGCTTTCTGTTTTATTCCTTTGCACAAAATCCACTTGTTCCTCAGGCAATTTTTTACACCTGTAGCTTAAATGGGCCTGTTCCAACCATTCTCATATGCAGGCTGTGCTATTTGAGAACCTTTTATCTACAGCTGGTCTGGACTGGGCAAGTGGCTTTATTTTGCCCCCAGTATTACCAGCATGGATTTAAATACTGGCTCTAGGTAGAGGGGGACTAACCTCTCCCTGGGTGTACCCTGGTCAAACTTTGGGGGTTGGGTCTCTTTATAGGGGTGTTATTTATGTCCTATCATGTGTAAGAGAGAGAGAGGAGCTGCCTAATAGTTATTGCTGACAATTTAGGAAATATATAATTGTATGTGTGTATCACATATTAAAATTTTGTCGAACTAAGAGACGTTGTCACGCTTTGCGTGGTGGTATGACTTAGGAGCTTAGCGAGGCGAGCCGTTAACTCTGAGCACTTAGGCAATGAGCACTTAAGGCACTAAAAGCGCCGAAGGAGCTCATTGCGGCGAGCAGTGGAGGCAATGAAACACGCGGAACTTACCCAGAAAGGAGCTCTAAAGGCGCTCCTGCGAGCCTTGCAAAGCGAGGCGAGCCGATCACACATTGAAACACACAGGACTTAGCCTCAGAACACTTAGGAAACGCGGGATCGACCTTAGGCTGCAAGCGGTTGACAAACTCGGGACTCAGAAAAAAAAATAAGAGATAGGAAAAATACGAAGTTAACGGCCGAACCGCACAAAGAAAAAAACACGTAAAACACACAAAATACAAAAAAAAATACAACAAAAACATCACACACAGCAAGGGGGTACAGCCAGGATATCTGGGAGTGAGGTGGAATGCGAATTTAAGTTGATTTTGCCGAGTTTCGGCATTTAAAAATCAACTAAGCAAGAAAAAAAATGTCAGCCAAACAAAATAAAAACGAGGCTACACGACCCTGGACCACGTAAAACACCTCCAACCATGTACCACTTTCACCCAAGAACGGTCAAGGTACAAAATACACTTTTACAAAAGACGGCAAATGCTCGCGACCTGCGTAGCACATAGACAAACGGCGCAATTTTACAACCCTAACTTGCAACTAACAACATTATGCATCTAAAGTAGCACTTTACACAAGTAAACCAATGGTTTGCCCTCGCGTACTCAGCCTATTTCTAATGCATAGTTGGGACATTCATAACACTATCTCCTCAGGCCAGCAGCAGTCCAACTGGACATTATATGCTGCAGGACAATAGAAAGAGACTAGCGACTTGCCCGTCAAAAATGACGGCAATAAAAACTGAAGCCTGGCAATGCTGTTTGCCACACAATGTAAGCCTCTCCCCCTCTACTTTACTGGCCTTGTGATGAGCGCCTTTGGCGCTCATCACAGGCCTTGCAATGAGCCCCTTTGGAGCTCATTGCGAGTCTCTCCCTCTGTCTACTTCCTCCCTCGTGTCTTATTTCCCCCCTCCTCTCCCTCCCTTGTGTCTCCTTCCCCCTCGTCTACCTCCTTTGCATCTCCTGCCCTCCTGTGTTTTTACCTCCCTCTCCCTCCCGTGTCTCTAAACCCCTCCCCTGTGTCTCTTTCCCCCTTCTCCCTCCCATGCATCTCTTCCCCCCCCTGTGTCTCCCCCAACCCTCCCCTGTGTCTGTTCCCCCTGGCCTGTGTCTCTTTCCCCCTCCCCCTGTGTCTGTTACGGCCTTCCTCGTGTCTCCATTTCCCTCCCTTGTGTATCTTCCCCCCTGCACTCTCTCCCCTGTGTCTCTTCCCCCTCCTCTTTCTGTGCCTCTTCCTCCCTGTCTCTTCCCCCTCACCCTCTGTGTCTCTCCCCACTCTGTGTCTTCCACCCTCTCCCTCTGTGCCTCTTCCCCCGCCTCTCTCTGTGTGTCTCGCCACTGTGTCTCTTCACCCCTTCCTCTGTTCCCCCCCTCTGTGCCTCTTTCCCCCTCTCTCTGTACCTCTTCCCCCCCTTCCCTCTTTGTCTCTTCCTCCCTCACCCGCTGTATCTCTCCCCCCTGTGTCTCTTCCCCCCTCTCCCTCTGTGCCTCTTCCCCCCTCTCCCTCTGTGCCTGTTCCCCCCTGGCCTGTGTCTCTTTCCCCCTTCCCCCTGTGTCTGTTCCCCTCTCCCCCCGTGTCTGTTCCCCTCTCCCCCCCCCATTTCCCTCCCATGTGTATCTTCCCCCTGTTCTCCCTCCCGTGTGTCTTTTCCCCCTCCTCTACCTCCCCTGTGTCTCTTTCCCACCTATCCCTCTGTGTCTCTCCCCCCTCCCTCTGTGTCTCTCCCCCCTCCCTCTGTGTCTCTTCCCCACTCTCCCTCTGTGCCTCTTCCCCACTCTCCCTCTCTGCCGTGCCTCTCCCCCCCTCCCTCTCTGCCGTGCCTCTCCCCCCCCCTCCCTCTCTGCCGTGCCTCTCCCCCCCCTCCCTCTCTGCCGTGCCTCTCCCCCCCCTCCTTCCCACTCTCCCTCTGTGCCTCTCCCCCCCCTCTTCCCCACTCTCCCTCCCCTCTTTCCCACTCTCCCTCCCCTCTTCCCCACTCTCCCTCTGTGCCTCTACCCCCCCTCTTCCCCACTGGGCCGCGCTGCGCGCAAGCGCGGCTTGCCCTGCGCTCTGCGCATGCGCGGCTCGCGCCGCGCTCTGCGCAATGTGCAGCAGTTTACTCTCCCTCTGTGCCTCTTCCCCACTGGGCCGCGCTGCGCGCAAGAGCGGCTTGCGCCGCGCTCTGCGCAAGCGCGGCTCGGGCCCCGCTCTGTGTAATGCGCAGAGCGCGGCTCGCGCCGCGCTCTGCGCATGCGCGGCTCGCGCTGCGCTCTGCGCAATGCGCAGCAGTTTGTAATTGTCTAACTGCGATTCGTCTGAAGCGTGACGACGAATCGCAGTTAGACAATTATAATATGTGATTGTTACCCTTTCAGGCTATTGATTGTTACATATATTAATTAGAAAAAGGTAAACTATATACATTTTTTGATGGGCAAGTCGCTAGTTTATATATATTTACTCATATGACATATATTTATGTATGTATTTATTTTATGTTGAAGATTGTTTCTTTATTTACTAATATACATGTATTTTTGTCATGTGCTTTGTATTTTCATATTCACATGCTCTTTCAACTTGTTCATAGCTTTGCACTATATTTTTTGTGTGTTATTATATCTTTTTTATTACTTATTTCCAACTACCCACTTTTAATGCACATACATTCAGATTCCACAATCACTATTGCACTTTATATTATTACATAATATTATGTATTATTGTATATCTGGTGTTATCACCATCAGGTCTTAGTACACTGAATATGTATATTTATTCCAGCACTCATCCAGATTACACATTTCTATGCTTGAACTTAGTATTATAGCACTATATAATGTCATACAATATCATATATGACTGTACTTATTATTATTTAAAATTATACATTATTATATTCATAATAGTTTTGTATATATACATTTTTAGGAGTGATTTTGGCCCTGTTCATTTGCAAGCCCACAATTGCCTCTAGCCCATAATTTTGACTGCAGGTTATATTTTTTTATAAACATTTAGGCACATTCAATTATCTCTAGCTCGCAACTGCCCTCTCACAGACTTCACACGGAAACCATGCCCTCGTAAGTATGATTTCAGGAGGCATGATCATATGATCCGACAATACTTAAGCAAGACGTAATTTACTTCTTAGACACAGACAATAGTAAATTAGACCGTCATCATGATGTCAGTATAACATGGAGTTTATACTCTCAGAGACTACAAATTAATATTGTGTTGAGAAGTAAATTTAGCAATCAGATTTGCAATCCAGCAATGTAGAAATCAATAAAATTAATTAAAGGAACTGTTCTAGTCCATGTTGGTTTTATAATATGTACTAATCCCTTAAATTCCGAGATTCATTTCACACACAAAAAAACATAAACAATTTTTAAATTGCATATTTGTGGATTTGAGACTTGCCTTCCCATGCTTTTAAAGTACATTAGTTTGTTTTAAATAGCTGTTGCAGCTGTATAAGGGTTTGAAAAATCCCTTGTGAGTCCAATTCAGTACTTGTAACTTTTGTGATAAAAACTTGATACATTTTAATCAGACATTATTTGCGAGCTAGAGCTACGGGTCTAATAGAATATTGATTTTGTGTAACTTTAATTATTTAGCACTCAAAAAATCTTGAGCTGTGCTAAAACCAATTAGGTTCTAAGGTCGGTTTTGTGGCTTTGGCTGGCCCATAGTGATTGTGGCCGGGTAACTCACAGTTGGAATGCAAGTATCTAAATGTAGCCAATTGAATATCTATAACTTTTATGAGCTGCTTCATGAGTTCCAGTAATTGCGATTTGGCTAATCAAATGGGGCCCATTGGCCTTTTTTTGTGTATTCAAAGGATTTAAATAATTGAATAGACTTTAAATTCGCTTAAGTCTATTTGGATAGTTCACATTATACGCCAATTTAGTTAATTTAGGGATGTAAATGCTTAGTTATTTAATCAAATGTTGTGACTATTTTCCTAGTTACATATTTATATAGTAAATGAGGTTGAAAAAAAGACATTTAGTCCATCAGGTTCAACCTTTTTAGATCTCCTCTGATCTGCAATATGCATATTAATTGTTAATTGATCCAGAGGAAGTCAAATAGATGAAAAAGAAACAGCGAAAACTTGGCAATTGTCTCAAAAGGGAAAAAAACTAAAATTCCTTCCTGACCCCAGATACAGGCGATCAGATTCCTCCCTGGATCAATGCTCCCTCTAATTATCCAGGATAACCCTAAATGTTCTTTCTATTTAAAATAGCAATAGGCCTGGGGGAGACTGAGGCATGGGCCACAATGGGTGCAGGGGGGAGGCAGGGTGCACATAAATGAGGTTACAAGCGAATTTACTATTAAATTGGCGTCTTTTTGCAATCTACAAATGACTTACGAGTCACTGTTTTTAAAAAAATGGCTGCGGTTAAAGGTGTAATTTCTTTTAAAACCTGCAATGAACAACTAAGGCTAAAGGTAGGGGGGGAGGCCCGCAATGAGCACTGAAAGCTGTATGTCTTTGGCTTTCATTGCGAGGCCCGAAATGTGCCCGGAAGCCGTTGGCCTTTAGTGCTCATTGCAAGGCCCGCAATGAGCGCGGAAGCCTGTAGCCCAAATTTCCCAAAGCCTGCAAATGTTTTCACACCTATAAACAGCAAGAGAGACACAGAGGGAGAGGGGGGAAAATAAGGTCAGGAGAGGGGGAGAAGACACAGGGGAGGGAGAGTGAGGGGAGAAAAGACGCAGCGGAGGGAGACTCGGTCACGCTCTGCGGAGGGTCAAAAAATGCAGGTTAGATGTGGATCGCCATCATGAGACCCGCAAATTGCGGCTAAGCCGCAAATAGCTCATGCGCAGTGCTTATCAGAGTCAGAAAAAAACAATAACAATTATTTAATCTAATAGAACCTAAGGTAAGTTAAAGAAAGATATTAGTAACATTTACAATTTTTTAAAACAATAATCTATATGTTAAAAATTTCTATTTCAATTTCAATTTACAGAAAATAATGTCTGAAAACAAAGGAAACCGCGAAGAACTCAAAAAAAAAACACACAAAAAAAGAGATTCAGAAAAGGTTAAGAGAAGAAGATTGTAAGAGAACATCAAAGAAAAGAAAAATGAATGCTAAATCGCAGAGTGAGAAAGCTAAGAATTAAAAAAGAAATTATAAAGATAATGCATGTGAACAATATGGTACCGATAGTAATGTTGATATTTGTTCTCAGGAGAGTTCATTAGTTACATGTATATCAGTAAAGCCTCACAATTGTGGTTTGTTGAATGTTGTTTGTCAGTTTTGTAGGGCTTATCATTTACAACAGGAAAGACCTTGAGATGGTCACTTCATAAGTTGTTGTCGGAAAGGAAAGGTAAGACTTCCAGAAAGAGACGAATTCTCAGCAGATTTACAAAGTATAATGAGTGACCCTACTTTTCAAAACAATAGTAATTTCAAACAAAGATCTTGTAATAGTGCCATTTCATTTGCTTCTATGGTTGCACATTTAGCTGCTAATGTTTCAGGACATGGCCCTTACTGCTTTAGAGTCCAAGGCCAAATTTACCACGTACTTCACATTTACACCTAGAAGTAGGAGAGCAAAGAAAATTTGCTCAGCTATATGTCCTAGATACAATGAAAGCAGTGGAAAAACGTATGAAGCTTTCTGAAAATAAAAAAAATGCTTAGCCACTGTTTTTAAAGAGAGTGATAACATTATGGCTAAAAACCCATATACTCAAGCATACAAAAAATGATCGGAAGTAAAACGGGCACAACAGAGTCATGCAGAACAAAATCATTTGCCAATCCCGAGAGTTTATATGGTTCTTAGAAGAGATCGCCATTGTGATAAACACCGTTATAATCTAGCCACATCTAATGAGTTTGCTATGGTGTTTCAAAATGACGATGGGTAAAAAACATTTCAGCATGATATTAGAATATATCCCAGAAATCAAGAGCAACCTTTCATTAACATAAGTATCTTAAGTAGTAATTTGGATCCAATGACATATCCATTTTTTTATCCAAATTGTGAGTCAAGATGGCAACCTAAATGAATACTTCCAAGTTATCCAAATAGTAAAGTACGTGTCAGAAATAATATTTCAATGCTTGAATATAAAGTTGCTCAAACTGCTATTTAAAATTAATTTAATCCAATTTTATATGGTGGAAAACTGACACAACAATGGATCATTGATTCATATCTGCAAGTAGAAGCAAATAATCTAAATTTCATTAAATATATTTAAAAAAAGCTACGTGTTGAGGATTATTGTGGATTTATGGATTATGTAGCTGAAGTTGCTACAAACAGACAACTTCCAGCTGGCTGAGCCATCATTTTGCCATCTTCTTTCCAAGGATCTGCTCGCAATATGAGAGAAAGATACAATGATGCTATGGCTATTGTTACTCAATTTGGGAAACCAGATTTATTTATTACATTTACATGTAATCCACAATGGTCAGAGATTGTTGATAATTTGAAAGCTAGACAAAGTGCTTCTGATAGACCAGATTTAGGGACTAGAGTTTTCATTAATACATGACATAACCACTTATTTGTGTGTGGCTTAAGTTTATACTATAGAATTTCAAAAAAGAGGCCCACCACATGCACATATTCTTTTAATCCTACAAGAAAAAGATACATTGAATTCTGCTGATCGAGTGGATTCAGTTATTATTGCTGAACTACCAGATCCACAAAAACATGCTGCACTTTATGGAAAATAATAAATGCACGAAAGATTTCCAAAATCCCAATTGCAAGTTAAAACTTTTGCAAATTGTGATGGATATCATTTGTAATTGAAGAAGATAAGGTCAAACTGCAATTATTTGTGTAAAAAATATAGATAAACAATATGTTGTTCCATATAGTCCACATTTGCTGATGAAGTACAATGCACACATAAATGCTGAAGTTTGCACTTCTATCAAATCAATTAAATATGTATACAAATATATTTACAAAGGATATGATGCAGCAACTGTTGCAAAGTGGCCAAAACAAAGAAGACAATCAGAGTGTACATGATGAACTTACATGTCATGTAGATGCTCTCTATGTAAGTGTTCCAAAAGCAATGTGGCGCCTTCTGAAATTTTAAATACATGATCGATCACATGCAGTTTATCGATTAGCTGTTCATTTGCCACAAAGACACTTAGTTTATTTTACTCCTGGTGATGAAAGAAATGCTCTTGACCAAAATGAACATAGAGAAACAACACTTACTGCTTGGTTTACATTAAATTGTCACGACAGTGAGGCTAGGGAATTCTTATACATTAAGATTCCATATTATTATGTTTTCATTAATGGAGCATGGTGGAAAAAATAAGGAGTGGTAGAATTAATGATAGAATGATAGAATGAATCCAATAATTTATACTGTTAGTCCAAGAGACATCAAACAGTTTTGTTTCCTTTTACTCCTTTTAATTGTTCCAGGTGCACAATGTTTTCAACATTTGAGAACTGTGAATGACATAGTTTATGATACATTCCAATTAGCTTCACGACATAGAAACGTTCTTTGCAGATGATACTGAATGGGAGAGATGTCTAGAAGAAGCAGCACTATGTCAAATGCCTCGGCAGATGAGGGAACAGTTTTCATTCAATTGCATATTTTGTAATGTACCTAATGCATTATCTTTGTGGAAAACATTTAAATTAAATATGTGTCTCTCTGCACTTTTTTTTTTTTGTGAGTCCATCACAGAATTAAAAGGATTAATGGAAATTCAAGAGGTCTTTCTTTGTCATGGCTTAAGTTGTGTAACTTTTAATCTGCCCGTTCCAGGAATTATAGATGAAATAGACTAGGAAGAGTATGGGGGGGGGGGGGAGCAGAAGATAAAATTGCCACTTTGAATACATTGCAATTGGAAGCATTTAAAGCCATACAACAAGTAGCGTTATTTCTATCTAGATGGACCCGGTGGATCGGGCAAAACTTATCTATATAATTTATTGATGAGTTTAATTTGAAGTCATGGTACTTCCATTTGCAACTACTGGAATTGCTGACCTTTTGTTGGAAGGCGGTAGAACTGTGCATAGTGGATTCCAGTTCCCATTTTGGAAACATCAGTCTCGGATATTAGAATGACATCCTTGCAAGCCAAAAATCTAAGAAAAAGTAAATTAATTATAATTGATGCAACAATGATGTCTTGCCATGCTCTTCAATGTATTGATAGTTTGTCATAGCTAATGATTTGCCGTTTGAGGGGAAGGTGATGTTGTAAGGTGGCAAATTTAGGCAAACATTACTTGTTAATGTCCATGGAAATCGAACAGACATTGTGGAAACATGTCTAAAGTCCAGTCCACTATGGAAACTATTTACACAACTTAAATTAGAGAAAAATCAGAGATCAGAAGGCCAAAATGAATTCAATGAGTAGTTAATTAAAATTGGCCATGGAAAAAATAGAGGTAATAAGTATTTCTATTCTATTGAAATTCCATATACAATGATTTGTAAGGATTCCATAATATCAGCTATATTCCAAAATTGAATAATTAGCAATGATTATTTAGAGCTTGCACAGAAAGCAATATTAACATTGAAAAATAAAGATGCATTGCTTCTGAATAATGACATTTTGGAATTTAGAGATGGAACAAAAACAACTTATTACAGTGCAGATTGTGTACGAGCTGATGACAAACAGATTGAGACAAACTTTGCAACTGAATTTAAAAAAAATTAATTAACACCATCTAGAATGCCACCACATATTTTGCAGCTGAAAGAAAGGGGCAATCGTGATGCTACTGCGAAATTTAAACCCCAAAAAAGGACTTTGTAATGGGACCAGATGAATTGTTCAGGATTTAAAAGATCATTATATACATGCTGACATTTTGAATGGTACCCATAAAGGTAAAAGAGTTTTTATTGCAAGAATAGATTTGTCTCCAAGTGAAAGTAGTTTGCCTTTTGTACTTCAAAGAAGACGATACTCAATTATTATGGAATTTGCCATGACCATTAATAAATCACAAGGTCAAACCTTTAATTCTGTTGGACTGTTTTTGGAGGAACCAGTATTTGCCCATGGACAACTCTTTGTGGCATTTTCACAATGCACAAATCCATTAGAAAACAAACAGAACGCCACGGTGAGCTATTAGGTGATGGGAGAGTATTTACTAAAAATATTGTATATGATGAGGTTTTGTAACTTTAGAAAAATATGTCATAAAATGTTCTGTATATTTAGATACGATGTGGAATGGACACAATTAGTGAATATGTATATATTTAACATGTGTGAATATTATATTTGTGATTTCATGACTTTTCTTCATGTGAAAATTATATTTTTGGGGTTTAGCATATAGAAAATGTTTATTCTTATTGTATAAAAAATAAGGAGCATGACGTAAAAATATTGGTTGTACATTGTGATGATTGTCATGTATATATAAAAAAAAAAATGTTTGGAGTTTAATCACATATATAGTTGTCAGCAGCCGGGCTTGCCAAAACCCGTTCGTAACGCAACAGGGAAATTGAGGGCTCGCAAAGTGAGCCAGAAGCAACTGCGGCCCTCGCAAAGCAAGGGGCGCGGATGCAGCCAGGCAAGGAGCACAAGGAGGCGCTTCTCCCTACGACCCCATAGCATTTTACCATCATACCTACAACCCGAGGGACTACACATACAACACAACACACAAATACACAATTCACACTGCAAGACCTGTAGCACTTTGAAAACATTTCAGGAAAAAAAATACGGCCTGTAACACTTACAAAAGGAAACCGTGACTTGCATAAAACAAAATACGAGCCGCAAAAACTATGAACTTAACACCCAAACCGCGCACACCGAAAAACACGAAAATAACACTAAATACAAACCAAAATAATATAAACACATCACACACAGCAAGGGGGGACACCCAGGACGTCTGCAAGTCATCTTATATGTTTTAATTTCAATTTAACTACAATTTTAACAGTTTAGACACTCGAAAATCCCCTAAGCAAAAGAAAAAATGGCCCCCGAAAAAAAAAAAAAACGAGGCTACACGACCCCTTAAGCCGCAAAACACCACCAAGCACATACGACTTTTACAAAAAGCTGTACGGAGCACAACACTGTTACCAAGGACACTAAATCATCCACACCCGCGTACCACATACACATTCGCCGCCATTTTACAACACTAACTTACACAATGCGGAAGAACACAGCTACACTAAGGGTTTTTCCTTGCACACGTAGCCTATTTACACTACACACTGTACACATTGCTCACACTTACATCTCAGCTC
The DNA here is from genome assembly GCA_027410445.1 of Discoglossus pictus. Lineage (NCBI taxonomy): Eukaryota > Metazoa > Chordata > Amphibia > Anura > Alytidae > Discoglossus > Discoglossus pictus. Next base: position 51,161,392 of record CM050171.1, on the reverse strand, counting down.
AACAACAGTACAAATATACATTGGATGCTGCAGGAACATCAAAACAGATTGTTAGCTCTTCAGCACATTGCTTGCTGCATATATTAATTACAAATAGGTGAAGTATATTCATTTATTATTTCATTTATTTAGTAATTCATTATTATTAAAACATATAGCTTTTTCAGCATCTAAGGATAAGGGCATAAAAGGAATTTTATTTCTAAATTCTATATTTATAAGGTACAAATTTCTCTGGTATTATCTAAAGCTTATCTACCTGGTATAAAGCCAACTTGATCAGGGTGAATCATATTCAGAGAAAGTGATGCTAGTCTGTTAGCTAATATCTAAATATTATTCATAGTAGTAATTTGTCAATCCACCAGGTCCTTGTGTATAACATTTTGCAAAGGTATCAGTAATTTATTTTGGCTGATGTGTATAAGATCCTTCTTTAGTTTTTATTTCAGAGATAAAATAATCTGCATTTTGTTGTCTACGTTTACAAGCTAGCATTGAATCAGGTTCATTATAGAAAGTGAAAAAAATTGATTTAGTGCATCTGAATTATTGGCAAAGTTTTTTTCATATCTCATCTAATTTGAGTTTAAGATTAATAAAAAAAAAACTGATTTTTTTGTTCTGAAATGATTTTTGGAAATTGTTATTTTTTTCAAAAAGTTCATTCATTTTTTTAATTGCTATTTTCTTTTTTTGTTGTTGATACTATTGGACGCATATTCCTCTTAGTCTGCTTTTTGTCCAGACTCCCATGTGGTCTATCATTTAACTAAAATTAATTTTCTAAGGATTTTTGTAGCCTATTTTTTTCTGATAAGTTTGTACCTGGTTTTTATATGAAACCTCTACAATATTAATGGTTAGTTAATTGTATCCAGCTGTTTGCCATCCCAAGAGATAATTGCATCAATTGGTACCTCAAACATTAAAATAGAATTAAAAACAAATGTTGCTGTCAAAAATAGAAGTAAAAAGATGTGAGATGAGAATACTAAAGATTTAAAGTTTCAGAATTTTTCCTTCCTGAAAGTTACAATACCTGCTGTCAATCATTTTAATAACAGTAGTAGAAGCACAATCAACACAATATACATTATTTAGAAACATATGGTCCGAGCTGCCAGTTAGTTTCTGATATTATTAATAATAATATTCTATTTGGAGTTTCAATAAGCTTAAAAAAGAAAAGAGAAGTTTGAGTACAAGGCACATAAATATTAGATAAAGAAAAATCAGTATCAATCTTTAACAAGTGGATGGGTGAATACAGTAAGACAATTACTACCACAGTTATTTTGCTAGACTCACTAATGGTCAAGCAGGATCGAGCAGTTAGTGGAAATACTAAAAAATATAATAAGCAGGCTTAAGAAAGCCAATCATCTTCTAATTTAATTGAAACCAAAGTTGTATTTCTACATAGGCCATAGGTCCTGCTGTTGTAAAGAGGCATGTAAGTAAGCACAGAAGTGGATATTTACTAAGCTATTGTAGGGGCTGCAAAAAGCTCAGAGGGTTGCAATGGAAATTTTCTCTGCAGGAAATAGAGAACATCCAAGCACATTAAAGACCCCATACAAATATTAGTAGTGTTAAATTGTATATATAGATATTATTATATAAAGTCTCACTTATTAGGAACAGTCATGTTGACGTAAGATGTATTAGTTTTACAGAGATCATTTGTGCCATTATGTGTTCAAAACAATCAGAACTGTCAATCAAGTAGACATTTGCACCAAGAGCTTAAATCCTTACAATAATATTACAATAATAACTAAAGTGGCATAACTTTTCATTATGTGTAGATTTCTGAAAGTATATTGTTTTCTCATTCAGCTATGTCCAACTCTCTGTGACCCTATGGACTGCAGGATGCCAGGCACATATTGTGTCTGGTTGTGCTATTCCATAAGGTTTTCATGATACTGTATTTGATTGGCAGTTCATTCTCCAGTGGACTGTGATTAGTCTGACCTCTCTGCAGTGACCTGCCCATCTTGGGTGACCCTACATGGTATAGCTCACAACTTCATTGAGGTACACAGGCCCCTTCACCATGACAAGTTAGCAATCCAGAAGGGGTCAAGTATATTAATAATTAATACATACATATATTCATCAGGAGAGAATTTAATTAAAAAATATATTATTGAAACAAGAGGGTATGGTTTTAAGTTGGAGGGTAGCAGTGTCAGAAGTAACAAAAAGAGCAGCACATAAATGTAGCAAAAATTCTAGGGAAAATACAGTTTAAGATTGTTATGGAAATATACAAGAAATCATTAATAAATAAGTACAACAAATGTCCACATCAAGTGCAAAGTATATGATCCAAACGGTCTTTAATGGCTGTTAATACCTAACTTTCTATTTTTTTGTCAAAAAACTTTAATTATGATGAAATCATTGAATTCTCTGTGAAAAGTAAAAAGTCTCATTAGTAGCCAATTTTATAACAGATTTTATACTTGGAAAAGTATCACTATAATTTGTTTTATCACCGTTTTCCTTTTATTTTCTTGGATTTATATTATTATTAATAATAATAATAATAATAATAATAATAATAATAATAAAAATGTATTAGGGCTACCATTACAAAAGTATTTCAATATATGTGAACAGGTTGCAACAATAACATTTGTAAAGCTGCTCTAAGGTTATGAAGGTAATTCAATGTCACAAATTATGAGGCAATGTTGAGCTTAGATAAAGATATCCTTGAAAAAACACAAACAAATCTAGTATGGTTAAATAAATCTGTATCAAGCAGCTTTTTGAAGACAGTTTTCCTCGTAAAACATTATAAATCTTTCTCACAGTGTTCATTCTCATTAACATATATAGCTCATGTTGTCAAGATCTCTGGATTCCTTAAACTAAATTAAAGATAAATGGCACATTTACATATTGATTTGTTTACTGAATATATTGTAAATAAACCTCTACCTCCCTGGGTTTGCTATTTATGATTCATTGATTATTAATCCTTCTCCTTTATTACCTCTAAACAGACTTATTTAAAAAAATATTAAACTTAATACATGTCTAGTGTCTTGGTCTAAATTTTATTTTTAAAATAAAAAAATGGCATTTTGATATAGAAAAAGATCCATTTCAAAAAGTCTAATTCTCAAACAGCAACAGATGTGAATTGCATTTTTAACATTTACTATAAGTTTGGCATCACATCTGTTTACTCTGATACCTTAAAAAATGTGTTGCTTCTATGTAGAGTAAAGGGAGGTTGTCAATTCATACATATCTGACTTTTTATTAGTTAAAGCCTAAATAACTCCTGATGCCTGTGCTTGCTAATTTTTGTATCAATGGGATATGGCTTTAAACTTAAAACAATACTACCAGAGATAAGATAATAATTAGCAATTACTGGCAATACTCATTCATGAATTAATCATTACAACTTCACATGCATAGTAATCTCCAATACAGTGGTACCTTAGTTTTCATCGTTAAATGGTTCCAGAAGGCACAAAGAGTGCCAATCATGATGAGTACCAAGATTTCATAAGGAGTAATGCAAATGGACTCATACAGGCTACAAAAAGCATGACGAGCAATGACAAAGCAGCATGTGTCAAAGCAATTTCTGCTCATCAAAATGTGTTGAATACCAAATTGTACGCATTCCAAGGCAGAAGAGTAAAAGGTACCACTGTATTTATATAGTTGTACAAAATCAAACAATAGCTAGTAAGGGATAGCTTGTAAACTACAGCTACTAAGGTACAGAAAGGCCGAGGTTCTCTAGAGTACACAGTCCAAATATTTAAAAGTCTCATAAGAATAGGTGTAATAAAATGTCCCATAGCCAGGCTAAAATCAGTAGTCCAACCTTTGTGAGAACCTGTATAGTTATCAAATAAAGTTCAATACCAATATATAAACAACAAGTACACAATAAATCACAAGGTAAAATAGAAACCATGCAAATAAATAAATAAATAGATAAAAAGCATACTCACATTTCCATTCCTCCCAATTGGAGGTAGATAGTAGCCATGAATTGATTCAGGAACTTCTTGATGATGGATGATGAGAATGCAAGTACATTTATAAAGTGTATAAAAAAGTAAGGATAGCAGCATCTGAGCCTTATATTGCACTATGGAGCCTTTGTAGGTTTCTTCCTTTGGTCACAAGTTTTGTAAGCTGTTAGGCACAATAAAAATTGATACAGAATGAAAGTGCTTATGTGCAAAAAATAAAATGGTTTTCTAAGATGTGCCAAAACTTAAAAAACTAAACATAGTGTGAAACACGTTTCACTGGCTCTTGTGCAGCTTTCCCAATTGCAGGTTATATTATATAGTTTTAAAATAAATGAAGCTTTAAAATGTAGCTTTAAATGCTTTGCCAGCATATACTGACACTTGTTAAACTGTTTGGATGTGTATTGTAGGTTCAGATACGCCAGGAGACAATGTGGGGTACGCTGGGCATGTCACTGACAATGTGTCTAAATGTCTGCATTGTCATGAAAACCAACCAGCCTATCAGAAGCCCTGAAAAATGCTTGGTGTGTCTGGGACAGTGTTCATGAATGCAAACTAATTTCATAGACATAATGTGAAATCAAACAAAAAAAAAGAGGAAAAATTAAGTAAATTGATCATGGTGTCCACCTCCTCCTACAACACATAGTATAATCTGTTTTAATGAGTCCTTCTAGTGGACCATATAGGGGAAAGCATATATACTCTACTCTGTACCCATATGGATGGCAAAGCAAAAATGAAAATAAATATATTAGTTTTATACTATGATAACAAGTACAAGTATCAGTAGTGATAACAAGAACAAGTACAAGTACTCCATCTATGTTGTTTAGTCGTTCAGTCATAACCGACTCTCTGTGACCTTATGGACCGCAGCACACTTGGCCCCTCTGAGCTCAATCAAGCTCATGTTCATTGCTTCAATTACCCCATCTATCAATCTCCACCTCTGTTGTCCCCATCTTCTTGTGCCTTCACACTTTCCAGCATCAGAGTCTTCTCTAGGCAACACTGTCTTCTCAGGATATGGCTAAAATATTTGAACATTTGCACCACGATCATATTTTCCAGTGATCAGTTTGCCTTAATTTCCTGTAGCAGTGATTTATTGCATCTTCTTGCCATCCAAGGGACTCTGAATTGTGGTTTTGGAGATAACTGATTAAAAGGCGTCAATTCTACGGCGCTCAGACTTTTCTATGGACCAGCTCTGACATCCCTATGTTACTACTGGGAATACCATAGTTCTGATTGTGAGTACCTTTACTGATCACATAAATAGTTATCAGTGTCCGTAACGTTTGCGATGTTGGTCATGCTTTGCGTCCCTCGCAAAGCATGGGCGCAATCGTGAGCCTCGCGAAGTGATGCGAGCCAGCGGTGCCTTCACACATACAAGCCTCGCGAAGCAAGGTGAAGCAGCCACGTAGCACTTAGGCTGCAATGAGCGCCAAAGGCGCTTATTGCAGCCAGCGGCGCCATCGCAAAGCGAAGCAAAGAAGCGTTGCAGTACTTATGCTGCAAAAGCCAGAGGCACAGTAGTTAAGCGACTCTTCAAGCGCGTAACTCTAAAAACTCACCAAAACAAAAAAAAACATGTACCAAAGATTATAACACACTCGCACACAGCACAGGTGAGACACAGGAAGCCTGGGAGTGAGGTTGCAAGCAAATTACACCCATATTTGGCGTTTTTAGTCACTCCAAAATCACCTAAGCAAGGAAAAAAAATTCAGAAACAGGATGAAAATGAGGCTCAGCAACACCAGGCTCGCAAAACTTACAAAACACATGACGCCGAAGACAGTAACACTTACACGAACAACGCCAATGGAAGTCACCGCGCGCCACGCAAACATTCAGCACACACATTCAGAGGAGAAAGACACAGGGAAGAGACAGGGGGAGATGTTGGAAAGAGACACATGGCATTCACAAGCACTAAACTTGCAGGTAACCGAACCCTGCAATGAGCGGCTCGTACAATAGGCAAGAGGAAAGGCTCACAATGAGCACAGAAGGCGCTCATGGCGAGCCCTGCGATGGGCCGAAGATACTCAGCGTGGGGCTCACAATGAGCGCTGAAACTGATTAGTACAAAGCAAGAAAGTTGAAGTACACAGAGGAGAGGCTCAAAATGAGCGCCAAAGGTGCACAGCGCATGGTTTGCGATGAGCGCCGAAGGTGCTCAGAGGAGCAAAAGCTTTACACTGTGTGGCAAACAGCACTGCCAGCCTTACAATTTTAATCCCATAATTTTTGATGGGCAAGTAGCTAGTAGTGTAATATCTTTACTTTCTACTAGCTTGTAGAAGCTTAACATAGCTTTCCTCCCCAGAACCAAACATTTTAATTCCATGTCAACAGTCTCCACCTGAAGAGATCTTGCATCCCAGGAAAATAAAATCTGTCACAGTCTCCACTTCTTCCCCGTCTATTTGCCAGGAACTGAGACTGTCGTTTGCCATGATCTTCATCTTTTTAATGTTCAGCAGCAGGCCAGCTTTTGTACTTCCTTCTTTCACCCTCATCAGTAGGTCCTTTGGTTCCTCCTCACTTTCAGTCATCAGAGTAGTATCATCCACATATCTGATGTTGCTGATGTTTCTTCCAGCAATATTGATTCTGGTTTTGGATTCATCCAGCCCAGCCTTACGCATGATGTAACGTATAAGTTAAATAAGGTGACAATATACAACCTTGTTGCACTGCTTTCCCAATCTTGAGCCATTCGGATGTTCCATATTCTGTCCTGACTGTGGCTTCTTCAGCCACATACAGATTCCTCAGGAGGCGGATGAGATGATCTGGTACTCCCATCTCTTTAAGAACTTGCTGTATTTTGTTGTGATTCACACAGACTTTAGACTAGTCTAGGAATCAGAAGTAAATGTCTTTCTGGGTCTCCTTTGCTTTCACAATTATTCAGTGGACATTGGCAATTTGATCTCCTGTTACTCTTCCTTGGCACAAGAGGTAGTGAAATGTGTTTGACGGTATTTGTAGAAGATTTTAATGAACTGGGCACTTCTTAAAAAACAGTTTTTATTTGCTCACATAAGCACTTAAAACATGCATTACTTTTTATTGGACCTAACAGCCTAAAAGCTTGTGAACAAAGGAAGGACACCACGGAGGCGCCATAGTGGAATATAGGATTCAGATGCAGTTATCTCTGTTTTTATACACTTCATAATTTTAAAGGAGCATTCTCTCATTGTCATCATCTATAAATCAAGCATTTCCTGTGAGGGAATCAATTCATGCCTACTAAATAGCTCATACTGGGGGTTATGGAATTGTGAGTTCACCTTTTATCTATTTATTAATTTATTTATTTATATATATAGTTTCTATATTACCTTGAGATTTATTGTATACATGTTTATATATTGACATTTGAATAAACCAAATTGGCATTTGAAAAAACAACAAATTGATCTGTACTATCAAAGTGTAGTGTGCTTCTTTCCCCTATACTTTTTTATATTCCTATTGTTGTATTACAGAATTACAGCTAGTGATTAAGGTACTAGTTAAAGAGAGGAATTATTACTATTACTAGGCAATTGCCAGTCCAAAATGACGGCAATAAAATGTTAAGCCTGGCAATGCTGTTTGCCACAGAATGCAAGGCTCTCCCCCCCTAACTTGCGTGGCTCTCATTGTAAACTTCTTCACCGTGTAATTTACGGGCCTCGGGATGAGTGCCTTCTGTGTTTATCGGGAGCCCCACAATAAGCGGCTTTGCCGCTCATTGCAGGCCTTGGTCAACCCTCCACTTTAATGCTTCGCAATGAGCACCTTCGGGACTCACTGCAAGCCTCTCCCCCACCTACGCGATGAGCACCTTTGCAAAATCCAAAAAGACTACATCCACTGAGTTGCCCTGATCCAAATTCCTACTAACCTCTTCATAGAAACTTTGATGCATTCTATCAGGACCTGCGGCTTTATTAACATTTATTTTTTCCAAACTATTTTGGATTTCTTCCTGTGTTAACCAATTATTTGGTGAAGGTAGTGTAGCCCCATTTTGTTGCAGTGTCCCAATCACTCGTACCTCCCTTGTGGGGACGGCCTGTGTCACATTGTAATGTTCCTATAGCTTCCTTCCTGGCCTTCTTCCCATTAATATATTTAAAAAATATTTTAGGGTTAGCTTTACTCTCCATTGCAACCAACTTTTCATTTTCGAGTTTAGCCAGTCTGATAGCCCTTTTGCAAGCCTTGTTGACGTCCTTGTACTCACCTAAGGCAGTCTCTGTTCCCTCTTGTTTGTATAATTTAAATGCCTGTTTTTTACTCCTCATCTTCATATTTAAGTCATTGTTAAGCCACATGGGTTGTAATTTACTCCTTCTACTTTTATTTCCACATGGTATATGGTGATAAGTATGTTTTTTTAGTAAGGATTTGAATGTTGTCCGTTTAAGTGTTTTTACCTATCAGTTCTCTGTCCCAGTCTTTACTTTGTATTGCTGCCCTTAGACTTTTAAAACATGCCCTTTTAAAATTGAGAGTTTTTGTTGCCCCCTTACAGTTTTTTTTTATTCAATCTCAAATGAGGCTGTGCTGTGATCAGTTTCCCAAAGATTGCCCGATTTCAACATTTGATACTATATGAATATTATTTGTGATGACTAAATCCAAGCTTCATTTCTAGTAGGTTCTTGAATAATCTGGGTCAGATAATGATCTCTGAGAGTACTTAAGAACCTGCTCCCCTTAGCTGAACTGCTGGTCTCATTCATCTAGTTTATTTCAGGGTAGTTAAAATCTTCCACTATTAGAACTTGCCCATGCTTAGCTGCATTTCCAATTTGTAACAATAACTGCAGTTCCTCACTTTCAGTTATATTTGGGGGTTTATAGCAGCCTTTTGCTAATATTCTTTTAGAATTTGCTGCTCCGCTATTTAACTCTACCCACAAACATTCAACATTACCGGTAGTTCCAGCATAAATATCTTCTCCGACTATAGGCTTAAATTCAGGCCTAACATACAGACAAATCCCTCCTCCTTGTCTACCATTGCCCCTATCTTTCCTTAATAGGTTATAACCATCCAGATTACCAGTCCAGTCATGAGATTCATCCGACCACATTTCGGTAATGCCTATTAAATCCCATTTTTCATTAATTGCTAATAATTCTAACTCTCCCATTTTTCCTGGCAAGCTTCTGGCATTAGAGAGAATACACCTTATGTTATGAGTCTGTAGTTCTGAAGTGCCTGTCACTACACTTGAGTTACCAAGCAAAATACCTCCCTATTGACAATACTAACCCTTCCCCCCATCTCCTTCGCCTTGACTAGTTAACTCGTTCCTTACCCCCTCTATACTTTCTACCCCATTACTTGTATCTCATCCTTCCCCCCCACCTACTAGTTTAAAAACTTCCCCAGCCATTCTACCATCCTATCCCCTAGCACAAACGCTTCCTTTATCATAAGGTGCAATCCATCCCTGCTATAGAGATTGCACCCAATTGAGAAGTCTGCCCAGTGCTCTAAAAACCCAAACCCCTCCTTAATGCACCACATCTTTAGCCAATCCCTAACCTCCCTAAGCTCCTTTTGTCTCCCTGGGCTAGCACGTGGCACAGGTAGTATCTCAGAAAATACTACCTTGGAGGTACCAAGACCGCCGGTTCATTTCCAGCCCTTCCCAATAGTTAAAGGGAATGGCACTGGGGAGCTACAGTTCATTGAGGGGACCCTGAATGTCAACATGTACTGTAACATACTGAAGCAGAGCATGAGCCCCTCCCTTCGGAAACTGAGTCTCATGGCAGTATTACAACATGATAACAACCCCAAACTTTAAGCTGAAGGTAAAGGTGATGGATTGGCCAAGCATGTCAACCGACCTAAACCCTATTGAGCATCTGTGGGGCATCCTTAAACAGGAGGTGGGGGAGTGCAAGGTCTCTAACATCCACCAACTCCGTTATGTCATCATGGAGGTGGAAGAGGACTCCAGTGGCAACCTGTGAACTCCATACCCATGAGGGTTAAGGCAGTGCTGGAAAAAAATGGTGGCCACACAAAGTATTGACACTTTGGGCCCAATTTGTACTCACCTTTGTTGCCAGCGGTTTAGACATTAATGGCTGTGTGTTGAGTTATTTACACTGTTATACAGGCTGTACACTTACTACTTTACATTGTAGTAGAGTGTAATTTCTTCAGTGTTGTCACATGAAAAGATATAATAAAATATGTACAAAAATGTGAGGGGTGTATATATATATATATATATATATATATATATATATATATATATATATATATATATATACATATATATATATACAATAATAAAAATAATAATAAAATAGTAATTATAAAGGTTAATGATATACATTAATCTTCGAAAGGCACCAAAACATTTTAAGTGCTTAGGGCCTCTACAGGTCTTAATCCAGCCCTGATTATTACCTATAGTTTTAAATTATTCCATATGTGGAAACTCATGTATCCTACTCTATGACTAAATCCTCTCTCTCCTCCTGCATAGCTTTAGTTTGGCACATAACTCATCCCCTACAAACTACCACATAGGGCTCTTGTTTACTGCTGGACCAGTTGAGAACTATACCTACAACCTTATTAAATTGCGATTCGGTAAATTTAAAAGGGCTCTATTTAAGCACATAGTATATTTTTTTACAGAAGTTTTTAGTTAAGTGAACTTCTATCCAAAAGCAAGGTCTTCACTAACTAAAAACTTCTGTAAATAAAATATGCTGTGTGCTTAAATAGAGCACTTTTAAATTTACAGAATCACAATTTAATAAGGTTGCTAGTGTTATAATACAGGGGTGATGAAACATTTTTTATCTTGCCTCCCTTTTCATTCTTAAAAATAGTTGGATTCTCCTTGTGATTATACCCAGGAACACTGAAAGCTTATCCTCCCCACTGCTCCTCTGTTACCTTTCCTAAATTTCTCTGTCTCTCCTCCTTCCACATTATTAAGTGTGGGGTAGATGTGAATGTCCGGTAATCTAGGTGAAAAAAATAGCATTGTAGTATATATTGATACCTATTTTATTGGACAAACACAGCGACAAGCTTTAAAGAGTTGAACCTCTCTTGATCAAGTCAAAAGCAATACTGATGAAGGTTTAATATGAACATTGGAATTTACAGGGCAGGGATTCTACATAATAACAAACCTATGTGGGACAGAAGACAAGCATTATAAATAAAGTACTTGGTCAATCAAGTGTGTGAGTTAATTGACCAAGTACATTATTTTTGATATATGTCTTCTGTCCCACATGGACCCTCATGGCAACTTAACTTCTACCATAATGGTCATTGTGACACCAATGCTCATAGGGGCAGCAGGTATTGAAAGGGGATACTAGGGATCCCCTGGCACATAGAGGGTATCGGTAGGGGGTAGCACCTTCATAGTGTCAGGTTGGAGGCATCAAAGTTTCTCTGCTGCAATTTTGTGTCTTTACAGAGCATTTTTTAAAATTTCAGGGCACTTGGATAGACTTCAGAGTAATCTTCAACGAGATTGAATATTGTTACAGGATCAATGTGATAGCAATCTGTAAAAGAATTATGGGACAACTACTTGAGCCTTAGGATATTAGGGACATTTTAAGCACTCGAAAGGCACTTCTGAGAGGTTAGATTTACATGTGTGATTTGATAGCTTGGTAGTGTTTTATGAGTGAACTTTGGAATAGAGCCCTAATTCTCTTTCATCAAGATAATTGTGTGAGCGTATATTTTGTCAATCTTTTCTACATTTACAAATGTTGATAGTGGAAGCATTAAAAAAGAATTTATGTTTTAGCCTATATACAGATATATATATAAACTGCTAAAAAGAGATATGTTATTATTTTTACATTATCCATTAATATTGTCATTTGAAGTAGTATAATTAGTATGCTAAATGGACACACTATCAAGAGCAGATCTATAGGCATATTGTAATGCGGTTACTTAAGAAAACAAAGTAAACTATATTGGAAATCAGTCAGATACCTTCTTGAAAGCCCACTATAATTAAAACAACAAGTTAACTTATATTTTTTCAAAATGTTTCCACCACCTAGACTGTTGTTCCATACAAAGCACAAAATGGAAGATGTCTTTCTATTACAGAGAAGCTACGGTAAATATATATTGCATGTTGTAAACTCTGCTGACACCAAGTGGAGGAAAGTTAAAAATGGAATGTAACTAAAGCTTTATATCTAAAATAATTTTAATAATTTATCAGTAAGAAATGTCATTAGTAAAACAGGTACTGGCTATTTAAAAGTATATGAAAGCTAAGTTATATCCAGCAAGTTATAAATTAGCATTTTTTAATATTTCTCTCTGCTCTCTTCTGAGAGCCCTCTCTCAGATTCAGCTGAGCATGTGTACTATTGAACCAGTGAAGGATGACCAAGAATATGGGGATGTCCCAGATTCTCCCTTGTAAGAAATGGATGTATAACACCAAACTGTTTCAAAGTGCTGGGGACCTCATAAAGAAGCTGGCGCTATGTCAGAAAACTTTCTCCACTATGGCAATCTCCCCCCGGGCCCTCCCACGCCTCGTAGTACCACTTGCTGGCTGCTCTGCCAGCTCCAACTCCACTTCACATGTACTGGACCCAGGAAATAACTCGAACCGACAGGTATTGGAGGCAGGAAGCACTGCCACAACCACCTACATCCATGTACTGTATCCCTGAAGCACCATAGCCTCACATGTACTGGAGCCAAGAAACACAAGGCCCAACACCCCTACCAACTGCGCAAATCCAAACGCTGGCTCATCACGACCCCACCACTCCTTCACCACCACCATCACCTCCACTGCTGTCACCTCGTCCTATTGAAATGCCTGGTCAATCAAGCGGTAGACCTCTAAACACTCCAACAAGTGCAGAGAGAAGAGAAAGCATACCATAGGCGAGTGTGTGAGCTGTCCCAACAACAGGACAGGCAGACACAAAGCTTCAATGCCTTACATGATAGCAACATGCTGCTATATGGTGAAACGAGGAGGCACAATCTAAAGATAGAGATGTATGAGGATTAAAAAAAAATCAGAACAGGGAGGCCCAGAAAGCACTGAGGTGCAGATTGAAATGCCTCATCACACCCTCATATCTGTCCAGGCTTTGGTTCCACAGCATCCACCACCATCCGAGCCTCAGCCTGTGGCCTCCTCATCTCACCACATACAGTGCCTTGCAAAAGTATTCACCCCCTTGGCATTTTTCATGTTTTGTTGCCTCACAACCAGGAATTAATATGGATTGTTTGAGGATTTGAATCATTTAATTTACATAACATGCCCACAACTTTGAAGATGTTTTTTTTTCTTATTGTCAAGCATACTACAGATATGACAAAATAACAGAAAAAGTGAATGTGCACGACTATTCACCCCCCTAAAGTCAATACTTTGTAGAGCCACCTTGCGGCAATCACAGCTCCAAGGCGCTTTGGATAAGTCTCAATGAGCTTGCCACACCACTGGGATTTTTGCCCATTTCTCCTTGCAAAACTGCTCCAGTTCCTACAAGTCGGATGGTTTGCGCTTGTGAAGAGCAATCTTTAAGTGTGACCACTGATTTTATATTGGATTGAGTTTGGGCTTTGACTAGGCCATTCCAACACATTTACATGTTTCCCCTTAAACCACTCAAGTGTTGCTTTAGCACAATGTTTGGGGTCATTGTCCTGCTGGAAGGTGAATCTCTGTCCTAGCCTCAAATCTGTGGGGATGGTGTTCTTTGGGTGATGTGTTGGGTTTGCGCCAGACATAGCGTTTTCTTTGATGGCACCTTCCTTTCATACATTTTGGGAGTCTCCCACATGCCTTTTTGCAAACTCAAAACGTGCCATTTAGTTTTTTGCTGAAAGTAATGGCTTTCTTCTGGCCACTCTGCCATAATGCCCAACACTATGGAGCGTACGGCTTATTGCCGTCCTATGTACAGATACTCCAGTCTCTGCTGTGGAACTCTGCAGCTCTTCTAGGATTACTTTAGGTCTCTGTGCTTCCTCTCTGATTAATGCCCTCCTTGCCCGGTCCGTGAGTTTTTGGTCTCTTGGCAGGTTTGCTGTTGTGCCATGTTCTTTCCATTTGGTTATGACAGGTTTGATGGTGCTCCTGGGGTTCATCAAATATTTGGATATTTTTTTATAACCTAAAACTAAGTTTCTTGGTTTTCATGGCAGTGTTTAGTTAGTGGTGCCTCTTGCTTAGGTGTTTCAGCCTCTGGGGCCTTTCAAAAAAGGTGTGTATATGTAATGACAGATCATGTGACACTTAGATTGAACACAGGTGGACATCATTTCACTAATTATGTGACTTCTGAAGGTAATTGGTTGCACCAGAGCTTTTTATGGGCTTCATAACAAAGGGGGTGAATATATACGCAAATGCCAATTTTCTGTTTTCTATTTCTAACAGCCACTCGTCATGGTAGAGGGAGAAGGCATCGGGGCACGGAGGGTGGGACCATGTGCCGTGAAAGAGGAGGAAATAGGGGCTGTTGTTTAAATCCTTCTCACCAACACTCCTCACTGAATATGTATTTGTCAAAATGTTCACATACTCTTGACTGGCTACAGAGAAGAGGTTCATTGCTAATGTGGTGGACATTTGTTGGAACCATGTGGCTAACAACAATCACACGGAACCACGGATCATCCTCTTCTCTGTGGACACATATTTAACAATTCAACAATTAAAATTGGTCACTGAGAAGAGATGCTGCAGTTTCTATATTTTTTTAAGGCCTTAATCTTTTTTTATTTTTCCTCTCTTTTTGATTTTAGGCACACTTCAGGTCCATGAAGGCATCTTCTTCATCTGCAAGTAATGTTCAAAATATGAAGTACAGTAATACCCAGGTTTGTGCTACCCCACTGATAAGCATTTATTGTGAGATGACACGTCATTATTAGTGGTCATGGCTAGTGATTTATCATGACAACTACCTAATGGTTAGTAATTCTTGCAGATGAAGATCAAGTAAGTTGGTATATTGTTTCAGTTACGGTATTTAGTACTGTACATGTACATGCAGGGTTTGGACAAACTTTTTTCAGATTTTTGGTTTTTGAAACACACTGTATTTGTGTAACTGGATTGGATTACATAGTCCAGATGTTTAGGCATCTGTTGAATTAAGCAGATGAAGATCGTATGTAAGTGCTATGCGCATTACTTGACCCTAGTAGATGCTATGCATCATTATTATTATTATACAGTATTATATTTAACCCTGTAGGTGTTCCCTTTTTCCAAACAGCCTCTTGCCCTTCTGGGATCTGCCCACATCACAGCAATGATATTAATGCACATTTCTAAGTGTACTCTGTGTTTATAATTACGTTTTTATTTATTAATCACAGGTTTCCAGGTGTTTTCAATGGTTAAGGTTTTGGGTCTTCAATATACGTAACAATATGTGACAATAATATAATTCTGCTTAGATGATCTTCCTGTACACCTATCTTTGCATGCATTTGAGTACTGTAATCATTTCTCATATCTCACTAATCTTTAGTTAATTGGGGTTTGGTGTTATGGCCGATTGTTTACACTTTCAGTGTTAAAAAGTGATGTTTATTTCATTTTTTTTTATTTCACATACTGGTGTACCTAACATCTAAAATCTGTCTGAAGTGTGACATCCTTCTGAAATAATTATACATATTTACGGTTTAATGTTAATATTCCAGCCCATTACAGTGACGCAGGCGTGGTTTCCAATTGATCACACGTATTAATCATCACTATTTTATTTGTTATTCTCACCATTTTGGATATCATGCTTGAAGAACATTCTTGGTGATATTTGTAATTTAATACAAAGTATACATTGTAGTACTGTTCAGTATCACCATTACACTGAAGGGTTATACACCAAATGGCAGGTAATATTAGTAATTCATTAATACAAGAACACTTGATATGAGTTCACAAAATTATTACTTTTAGACATTTTGGTGTGGGACTTTACAGGATGGGTGTAGCCAAGATTGGCCCTGATTGAGGGGAGTTTGCTGTTGCTCCATGTGCCTCTCCACAGCTTCCATGTGTGTTTGTGGGCCTTTCTGAAAAGTTTGAAAACATTAATGCAATCCTGAATCCCCATGTCTCTGTGCCTCTACCAGTGTGTTCCTTACCTGCTCCCTGGGGCAACACAGCGACTGTGCATGTTCTATATAGAGATATACTTTAAGGGCAGACACTGTCAATGCTGACATTTATCCCACACCATTTTGTACAAGCTAAGGTTCTGTTGTAGATGCCATACCTTCCCATGAGTGTGGGTAGATGATTTGAGTCAGTAGTGTGGTGTAGTGTTGATCAATAGTGTTTCGACTATTTGAGGCGTGTTTTTCCCTTTACTAGTCATTGCATTAGAGCAGCTATTGTGGTCCATGTGTGTTTGCAGGTTGTTATTAACCTGTTGCATAGTGTGGTGTATGCTCCCCTGGTACTTGATATATGTTTTATGGCGGTGTAATATTGTCAATAGTTTTTGTTCTAATATAGATATAATGACTGAAATCTGTAAATTAATATATTTATACTAGCGATAAAATTTGAAGGCTGGCAATGCAGTTTGCCAGACGTTGTCCAATCCGCCACGCTCGTGCCTCATCGCGAGCCTCTACCAACTCTCTGACCTCTGTGTCTGTTTCCCCCCTCTCCCTCCCCTGTGTCTTTCTCCTCTCTCTCTCCCTGCTCAAGTCTTGCGGGCCTTGCGTTAAGGACCGTTGGTTCTTTTTTCAAAGCGGCTAAGTGTTACTGCCTTCGGCCTTGTTTTAAGCCTTTTTCCAAACAATTACGGTTTTACGGCCGCCATTTTTTTCCTTGCTAAGACGATTTTTCAATCTCCCGAAAACACCAATTAAACCTCAACTTAGCTTGCAACCTCACTCACAGGCTCCCTGCCTCTCCCCCTGTGCGGTGTGTGAGTTAATTTTTGAAGTAATAGGCGTCTTTTGGCTGTCTTCCAACGGCTTCCGAGTTACAAGCTTGAAAAAAAATGGAGGCAGTTAAAGTCGTATTTTTTTTTTTTATGTTTTGCGTGCCTTTTCTTTTGGGCCCCACAATGAGCTACATTACAAGTTCAAGTAATTACAATTTGGCTAACTGAATGGAGCCCTATGTCAGCAGCAACCAAAATGCTAGATGCCACTATATCATAACTACATATAAAAGGTCATTACAAAGCTGCATTTTTTATATTACTTTATCACAGTTTGACTATCATTAAGTAATTGTCTCCAAAAGAGTATATTTTAAATCAAGGACTACACTGGCCCTTCAATTTAATAAATTAGATATCAGAAATACCTGCATTGTTCAAGGGTAACAATATGGTAATAACACAAAATTAAAGAAGATAGTTTGAGTACCATATATACTCGAGTATAAGCCGAGTTTTCAGCCCTTTTTTTAAGGCTAAAAAGGGCCCCTTTGCTTATACTCGAGTCACTCTCTCCCCCCCCCCCGTGTCTCTCTAACCCCCCTTGTCTCTCTCCCCCTGTGTCTCTCTAACCCCCCCTGTGTCTCTCTACCCCTCATGTCTCTCTAACCCCCCGTGTCTCTTTCCCTCCCCCCTCCTCATCGTCAACCCCCCCTCATTCTAACCCCCCCTCATACTACCCCTCTAAATCCCCTCCCCTCTCCCCTCACTTACCTGCTCCGGCCTCCGCTCCTTCCGGGTCTTGATGTGGCGTGAATGGGACTTCACATGCGCGCCACGTCAATAGCATATAGGCCGGAGCAGGTAAGTGAGGGGAGGGGGGTATTTATAGGGGTAGTATTGAGGTTGAGGAGGGAGGTTGAGGATGGGGGGGTTGACGTTGAGGAGGGAGGATGAGGAGGGAGGATGAGGAGGGAGGATGAGGAGGGAGGATGAGGAGGGGGGTTGAGGTTGAGGAGGGGGTTGAGGATGCAGGGTTTGAGGTTGAGGATGGGGAGGTTGAGGATAGGGGGTTGAGGATGGGGAGGTTGAGGATGGGGGGTTGAGGTTGAGGAGGGAGGTTGAGGAGGGGGTTGAGGATGAGGAGGGAGGTTCAGGATGATGAGGGAGGTTGAGGATGAGGAGGGAGGTTGAGGATGGGGATGGGGGGTTGAGGAGGGGGTTGAGGATGAGGAGGGAGGTTGAGGAGGGGGTTGAGGATGAGGAGGGGGGTTGAGGATGAGGAGGGGGGCTGAGGATGAGGAGGGGGCTGAGGAGGAAGAGGGGCCTGAGTATGAGGAGGGGGGCTGAGGATGAGGAGGGGGGCTGAGGATGAGGAGGGAGGTTGAGTAGGGAGGTTGAGTAGGGAGGTTGAGGAGGGAGGTTGAGGAGGGAGGTTGAGGAGGGAGGTTGAGGAGGGAGGTTGAGGATGAGGAGGGAGGATGAGGAGGGAGGATGAGGAGGGGGGTTGAGGTTGAGGAGGGAGTTGAGGATGGGGGGTTGAGGTTGAGGATGGGGAGGTTGAGGATAGGGGGCTGAGGTTGAGGAGGGAGGTTGAGGATGAGGAGGGAGGTTGAGGAGGGGGGTTGAGGATGAGGAGGGGGGTTGAGGTTGAGGAGGGGGGTTGAGGTTGAGGAGGGGGTTGAGGATGAGGAGGGGGGTTGAGGATGAGGAGGGGGGTTGAGGTTGAGGAGGGGGGTTGAGGTTGAGGAGGGGGTTGAGGATGAGGATGGGGGGTTGAGGAGGGGGGGTTGAGGAGGAGGGGGTTGAGGAGGAGGGGGTTGAGGAGGGAGGTTGAGGATGAGGAGGGATGATGAGGAGGGAGGTCGAGGATGAGCAGTGGGGTTAAGGAGGGAGGTTGAGAATGAGGAGGGGGGAAGAGACACAGGAAAGGGAGAGGGGAGAAGAGACACGGGAGAGAGAGGGGGACACAGAAGGCACAAAAGGGACACAGGGGGCAGCACATTTCCAAGTATTTTGTGGTAAAATAGGTGCCTCAGCTTATACTCGGGTCGGCTTATACTCGAGTATATACGGTATATGTTTTGTTTTACTCTAAAATCAAATTGAGACCATTGTGCTCGTATACCATAACCCACAGATACTTCTTTCAGTGGATGCAGCCTGACTGGACCTCTATCCATTTGTCTGTGCATCTCCCCCAATGAATAATAATTTATCACTTGAGTAAACATTTCTATTTTAAATTCTAGGTTGTTAGTTCTCTGGAAAAGGGATCTAAACTTCTTGCATCAGAGGGAGGTTGAGGATGAGGAGGGAGGTTGAGGATGACGAGGGAGGATGAGGAGGGGTGTTGAGGATGTGGATGGGGGGGTTGAGGAGGGGGTTGAGGATGAGGAGGGAGGTTGAGGATGAGGAGGGAGGTTGAGGAGGGAGGAGGAGGGAGGTTGAGGAGGGAGGTTGAGAAGGGGGTTGAGGATGAGGAGGGGGGTTGAGGATGAGGAGGGGGGCTGAGGATGAGGAGGGGGCTGAGGATGAGGAGGGGGCTGAGGATGAGGAGGGGGGCTGAGGATGAGGAGGGGGGCTGAGGATGAGGAGGGGGGCTGAGGATGAGGAGGGGGGCTGAGGATGAGGAGGGAGGTTGAGGAGGGAGGTTGAGGATGAGGAGGGAGGATGAGGAGGGAGGATGAGGAGGGAGGATGAGGAGGGAGGATGAGGAGGGAGGATGAGGAGGGAGGATGAGGAGGGGGGTTGATTTTGAGGAGGGAGTTGAGGATGGGGGGGGTTGAGGATGGGGGGGCTGAGGTTGAGGAGGGAGGTTGAGGAGGGGGAGGGAGCTTGAGGATGAGAGGGGAGGTTGAGGAGGGGGGTTGAGGATGAGGAGGGGGGTTGAGGTTGAGGAGGGGGTTGAGGATGGGGGGGTTGAGGTTGAGGAGGGAGGTTGAGGAGGAGGTTGAGGATGAGGAGGGGGGTTGAGGATGAGAAGGGGGGTTGAGGTTGAGGAGGGGGTTGAGGACGGGGATGGAGTGTTGAGGAGGAGGGGGATGAGGAAGGAGGTTGAGGATGAGGAGGGATGATGAGGAGGGAGGTTGAGGATGAGCAGTGGGGTTGAGGAGGGAGGTTGAGAATGAGGAGGGGGGAAGAGACACAGGGAAGGGAGAGGGGGGGAAGAGACACAGGGAAGGAAGAGGGGAGAAGAGACACAGGAGAGAAAAGGGGACACAGAAGGCACAAAAGGGACACAGGGGGCAGCACATTTCCCACCCTCGGCTTATACTCGAGTCACTCATTTTACCCAGTATTTTGTGGTAAAATAGGTGCCTCGGCTTATACTCGGGTCGGCTTATACTCGAGTATATACGGTATATGTTTTGTTTTACTCTAAAATCAAATTGAGACCATTGTGCTCGTATACCATAACCCACAGATACTTCTTTCAGTGGATGCAGCCTGACTGGACCTCTATCCATTCGTCTATGCATCTCCCCCAATGAATAATAATTTCTCACTTGAGTAAACATTTCTATTTTAAATTCTAGGTTGTTAGTTCTCTGGAAAAGAGATCTAAACTTCTTGCATCAGAATGTTCACTTAGGTTGCCATATATTATGTGGGATCACAACATTCCTTGTCATTTTCTGCAATCATTTTATATTGCAGAAAACACTAGTGCTTTTTACGGTTTTAACAATACCAAGCTTCAACAGGGAAGGGAACTAACTACACGCTTGTATAAAAAAACAAATGTCAAGTTGTGACACAGCCACCTCCCCCAAAGGATATAGTCAGCTGATTAAAACACAGTATATCTCTTTCATCATCTTGTCTCACTGACCCATAATTCTCTAGATTGTAAGCTCTGTGAAGAAGAGTTGACAACCCAGAAGAATGTTTGTGTAATTGACACACGTTATGTATTTACAGTAAGTTTGCAAATTTCTGTGAAAATATATATTATTTGTAGAAGAATTATCACTTTGCTGCTCACAGTCAAAAAGAGCAACTGCACATATTTACACTAAATCTCTAGTTGGCGCATTACCAATCACAAACAACTTCATTCTCCACTGGTTACAGCCCACCTATTGGACAAGTAAACATTAGTCTATTTTAGCAAAAAGTAAATAGTACAAATGTTCCACAAATCTCAGATTGTATTTTTTGTGTTATAACAATAAAGAATGGCTTTGTTTTTATTCTTGTAAACATAATTTTTGTGCCTTATTGCACACCTCAGCAGATTAAAAAAATAACATGTTTTAAATCAGGTGTTTGATTTTGTTCATTCTGGGCTGCTGATTCCAAATTAGGCAATTAAAAACATTAGGAGTTACAGTTTTCCTATTATATATTTTTTAACTTAAAATTAAAAAATTAAAAAAGCTCAAAAAAAATTATATTTTCACATGTACAAAGTACAAAAAATTAGATGTACTTACTTTTACTGGATAAGTTCTCTCTTAGAAAAAAGTCTTATCAAAAGTAAAAATAAATAAGCCAACCTTTGTCAATTTTCCACCACGGAAAAAGTTATTTCTTTCCTTCATGAGTCTTCCACCAGTAGTCCCCAATCTTAGCTGTACCCCATTTTTCTTGGTACCATTCTTTCATGCGCCTGATGTCCGGTGAAATCTTTTCCCCTGCTCATCACTTACTGCTCCGTGGTTTTGAGGGAAAAAATCCAGATGTGAATGTATGAAGTGTATCTTAAGTGAGATCCTACATCTCAGGTTTTTTAAGTTCTCCAAGTGTTCATGTACTAGTTGACATTGGTTTTCTTTTTTATGGTTACCTAGAAGCCCTCTAACCATGGATGAAAAGGATTCCCATGCAGCATGCTGTTTTGGGGTTACTTTTCATTCAATGTTGTCATCGGGTTGCTTTTGATTCTCTGGGCTAACTCTTTGAGTTTAGTATCACAGCATCACTGAGATTGGGACATTTTCCCTTCAATCTATTACATTTACTAAATTTTTATCCATAGCCTTCATAGGTTTCTTCATGATTCCTAGTTTTATATGCAGTGGCAAATTTAATAAAAAATGCAAATATCTTAAAATTGGGAAATGCTATTCTACTTTTATAGCCATATTTGGAATAAGCACTTCAAAATTAACAAAATTAGAGCTCATTTCATCCATGTGGCTGAAACCTTGTAAACTTTATTTAACTTAATTTTGTTACAAACTTGTGAATATAACTTGCTAGGTGGGTTAATATATTTTATGTGAAAATCATAATGGAATTCAGTTTCATAAAAAAAGAATATTGGTTCGAATTAAAGTGTATATCTGTTTAACCTCCAATGCAAATTGTTTTAAATATTTAAAATGAATTTAAAAAGCATGGTAAAAAAAAATTAACAGTACATTCAAACACTAAATATATGTAGATATAAATACATAAAAGTGCTGAGTAGAAGCATGTAATAACATATTAAAGTGTGCACAGTTTTAGTATTGAAAAATAAATTAATTGAAAGTCACCCCACACTAAAATATTGTAATCAACCTAAATATCTTCTTACCTTTTGGATGTTTTCTGACCTTAATGCATCTGAAGATAATTTGTCATAGTTCTTAAGCATTTGTAGCAGTAAAGCATTGCACAATGTCTGTTCTTCTTGGATTCTAGGACTGAATGGAACCCTGGGCAATAGCAATAAAAACAGAAAAATGGAAATGATTGTCATTTATAAAAAAATCCAGTTGTTCCTACATACTATGAGCCTCATTCAATTTGAAGCTCTTGCGGTATACAGGCCATATGTCTGCGGGCTCACACTCTGCTGCAATTCCGGTGCTATTCAATTGAACAAGCCCACAAGTTACGGGCCGAAAGCCAAAACTGTAAACCATGAACTTGTACGTTCCATTTCAGGGCGGGAGCATGATCAATTAAGCAAGGTTGTAACTACCCATTTAGAAACAGCCGTTAGAAAATGAGACTGTCATCATTAGGTCAGTAAAACATGGAGGTTACATGTCAATCAATTAGCGTTTGGAGGTCCGATATGTGATCGGACTTGCAAAACACAAAATAATAAAAATTAATGCTGATACTGTTCTAGTCCATGTGGGTGGCCTGATATGTATTAATTCATTGATACCCGAGATCGATATAATGAAAATGATATATAAAATTAAATATTTTTTTATTGCCGATTTGCGAGCTTGAGACTGTTGTGCAATTAATTATAATGTATTTCATCACTTTCCCCATCATTTACAGTGCAGCATTGATTTTTTATTTGCTTTTACAGTGCTACAGATATGTCTTTAACCCCTTTGCAGGTCCTCTCTAGCACTTGTAGGATTTTCTTCTACATTTGCAGTTTAAGGGTGAGAGAACATTTGCGGGCTCGAGGAATTGTAGCAAATGAATAACGATTTGTGATTCTAACTCTTGCAGATGTTAAAGATCAAGGCTTATAGATCGGATGTAAGTTACGGTTGCAACAACCACAAAGATTTTAAGCCCGTAACCTGTAGCACTTTTGCGGCTTGCAAAAAAACCCCAATTGAATAGCAATTAACTTACAGCCTCCATTACGGGCTACTGTAACTTACAATTGCTCAATTGAATGAGGCTCCACATATTTCAAGTTGTATTATACTATGGATTTTTTTAACAACCCAACTGTAGGCACTATGCAAAAAAGTAAAAAGATTATGAAGTGTCTTTTCTCATACTCAACTACAATCAACCAGAATATGAATTTAAAATGTGAGATTTAGTATTCATAAAGTGTCAATATGTTCCTTAGAACTATTTACATTAAGTGAAATGTCTACATTAAATGCTATGGGAAAGGAAAATATTAGGCGTTTTAATACAAAAGACAACACAACACAATATGAGATTAGACCAGAGTAGTGATGTCCCAAACAGTTTGCCAGAGAACTATTTGCGGCGATTTTCGCATGTTCGCATCGAACGGCGAACACATGCGCTTTTCGGTCCACCCCATATTCTTTATCATTGAGGAAACATTGACCCTGCACCTTACAGTCAGCAGACACATTCCAGCCAATCAGCAGCATACACTCCCCTTCCAGGGACTTCCATCTGTAGGACAGCCTCCAATTTAGAATCATTCTGAAGCTACATTCGTTGAGAAAGGACATATATTCTACCTGCTGCTGATTTAATAGGGAAATAGATAGCCAGGCTGTGTATTTAGCTTTCACTACACACCTGAAGGACTCATTTGATATCTGCTGCAAGGACAGCAACCCAAAAAGCCCTTTTTAGGGCTAGAACATCATTTATTTTATTTTATTATTTTTTTCTGTGTAATATAATTGCATATCCCTGCCTGCTAGCTTGTGTTTGAAGCCTATTGCATCTACTCCGCCAACTTTTGCCAGTGCACAGTGACACTCATATCTAGTGCAACCGTAGTGTACAGTGACATAAAACAACCCTTTTTTGACTGTAATCGATTGAATATCAGTTGCCTGCCTACAGGCGTGTGTGTGAGGCCTATTGCATCTACTCTGCCAACTTTTGCCAGTGCACAGTGACACTCATATCTAGTGCAACCGTAGTGTACAGTGACATAAAACAACCCTTTTTTGACTGTAATCGATTGAATATCAGTTGCCTGCCTAAAGGCGTGTGTGTGAGGTCTATTGCATCTACTCTGCCAACTTTTGCCAGTGCACAGTGACACTCATATCTAGTGCAACCGTAGTGTACAGTGACATAAAACAACCCTTTTTTGACTGTAATCGATTGAATATCAGTTGCCTGCCTAAAGGCGTGTGTGTGAGGTCTATTGCATCTACTCTGCCAACTTTTGCCAGTGCACAGTGACACTCATATCTTTTGCAACCGTAGTGTACAGTGACATAAATCAACCCTTTTTTGACTGTAATCGATTGAATATCAGTTGCCTGCCTACAGGCGTGTGTGTGAGGCCTATTGCATCTACTCCGCCAACTTTTGCCAGTGCACAGTGACACTCATATCTAGTGCAACCGTAGTGTACAGTGACATAAAACAACCCTTTTTTGACTGTAATCGATTGAATATCAGTTGCCTGCCTACAGGCGTGTGTGTAAGGCCTATTGCATCTACTCTGCCAACTTTTGCCAGTGCACAGTGACACTCATATCTGGTGTCACAATAGCTTGCACACATAGTACCACTAATCGTAAAAAAAATGACAGGCAGAGGCAGGCCACCCCGCAGGGGCCGTCGTGGTTGTGGTGCTGCAATTCCCTTTGGCCCTAAAATAATGCCCAGTTTTCAGAGGCAATGAAAAGTTCTGAGGACATGGTTGACTGGCTAACACAGGACACCCAATCTTCTACAGCTTCCGCTCGGAACCTAGACGCACCATCCTCCTCCAGCTTAGCTTCGGGCACCTCTCCAGTTACCACTCGCCCGCCTGCCGCCACCACCAACACTAGCACCACAGCCGCTTCACTTGATCCGTCAGCAGAGTTATTTACACATCCGTTGGAAGAAATGAGTGATGCACAAACATTAGTGCCAGAGGATGTAGATAACAGGGATATGTCCCAGTCAGGCAACATTACACACATGGACGTACGGTCTGATGATGATGATGTTGTACCCGGTGCTGCTTCCTTTGTTGAGTTGTCAGATACAAGTGAAGCGGTTGACGATGGCGATGCGTCTGTGGATGTCACGTGGGTGCCCGCTATAAGAGAAGAACAGGAGGAAAGTTCAGATGGGGAGACAGAGAGGAGGAGGAGACGAGTTGGAAGCAGCGGGAGGTCGTCGAAAGTAGCTAGTGGCACAGTTAGACAGCATGCATCGGCACCCGGGATCAGCCAGACAGCACGCCAGTCAACGCATGCTGTTGCCACCACAAGAATGCCGTCGTTGCAGAGCTCAGCAGTGTGGCAATTTTTTCGTGTGTCTGCCTGTGACAACAGTGATGCCATTTGCAACATGTGCGAAAAGAAACTGAGTTGTGGGAAGTCCAACACCCACTTAGGTACAACTTCTTTGCGAAGGCACATGATGTCAAATCACAAACGTCTATGGGATCAACACATGAGTACAAGCAGCACACAAAGTCAAAGCCGCCATCCTCCTCCTGGTCCAGCATCTTCAGCCACGTCAACCACTGCTGCCCTGCTTGCCCCCTCTCAACCATCCGCCACTCCGTGTCTCGCCCTGAGCAGTCCCAGCTCATCTGCCCACAGTCAGGTGTCTGTCAAGGACATGTTTGAGCGTAAGAAGCCAATGTCATAAAGTCACCCCCTTGCCCGGCAACTGACAGCTGGCTTGTCTAAACTCTTAGCCCGCCAGCTTTTACCATACAAGCTGGTGGAGTCTGAGGCGTTCAAAATATTTGTAGTTATTGGGACACCGCAGTGGAAGGTACCCGGCCAAAATTTATTTGCACAAAAGGCAATCCCCAACCTGTACTCGATTGTGCAAAAGGAAGTAATGGCATCTCTGGCACACAGTGTTGGGGCAAGGGTCCATCTAACCACGGACACCTAGTCTGCAAAGCATGGTCAGGGCAGGTATATCACCTACACTGCGAATTGGGTAAACCTGGTGACGGCTGCCAAGCATGGAATACGTGGCTCTGCAGAGAAGTTGGTGACACCGCCACGACTTGCAGGCAGGCCTGCTGCCACCTCCTCTACTCCTCCTACTCCATCCTCTTCCATAACTTCCTCGGCTGAGTCCTCTTCTGCTGCTGCTATGTCTTTCTCCACATCAACGGCACCCCCCCCAGCTCCACAGGTACTATTCCACATCCCGGATACGGCAGTGTCACGCAGTCTTGGGGTTGACTTCCCTGAAAGCAGAAAGTCACACCGGACCAGCACTCCTGTCCGCCCTGAACGCACAGGTGGATCAGTGGCTGACTCCGCACCAACTGGAGATCGGCAAAGTGGTTTGTGACAACGGAAGAAATTTGTTGGCGGCATTGAATTTGGGCAAGTTGACACATGTGCCGTGCATGGCACATGTGTGTAATCTGATTGTACAACGCTTTGTGCATAAGCACCCAGGCTTACAGGACGTCCTGAAGCAGGCCAGGAAGGTGTGTGCCCATTTCAGGCGTTCCTACACAGCCATGGCACACTTTACAGATATCCAGCGGCGAAACAACATTTTAGACAGCCCGACACGTTGGAATTCAACACTCCTAATGTTCGACCGCCTGCTCCAGCAAGAAAAGGCCGTTAACGAGTATTTGTATGACCGGGGTGCTAGGACAGCCTCTGCGGAGCCAGGGATTTTTTTGCCACGTTACTGGACGCTCATGTGCAATGCCTGTAGGCTTATGCGTCCTTTTGAGGAGGTGACAAACCTGGTCAGTCGCACCCAGGGCACCATCAGCGACATCATACCATTTGTTTTCTTCCTGAAGCGCGCCATGCGAAGAGTGCTGGATCAGGCTGTAGATGAACGTGAAGAGGAAGAGTTGTGGTCACCATCACCACCAGAAACAGCCTTATCAGCATTGCTTGCTGGACCTGCGGCAACGCTGGAAGAGGATTGTGAGGAAGAGGAATGTGGCTTTGAGGAGGAGGAGGAAGACCAACCACAACAGGCATCCCAGGGTGCTCGTTGTCACCTATCTGGTACCCGTGGTGTTGTACGTGGCTGGGGGGAAAACATACCTTCAGTGAGATCACTGAGGACGAGGAACGGGACATGACCAGCTCGGCATCCAACCTTGTGCAAATGGGGTCTTTCATTCTGTCGTGCCTGTTGAGGGACCCTTGTACAAAAAGAATGAAGGAGAACGACCTGTACTGGGTGTCCACGCTACTAGATCCCGGTATAAGCAGAAAGTGCCTGAAATGTTACTGAATTCAAGTCGGAAAGGATGCAGCACTTCCAAAATAAATTAAAAAGTATGCTTTACATAGCGTTTAAGGGTGATGTCACAGCACAACGGCAATCTAACAGTGGAAGAGGTGAACATAATCCTCCTCCCACGACCACGCCGGCAAGGACAGGACGCTTTACAGACGTGTTGCTGATGGAGGACATGCAGAGCTTTTTAAGTCCTATGCATCGCCACAGCCCTTCGGGGTCCACCCTCAGAGAACGACTCGACCCTCAGGTAACAGACCACCTCGCCATAACTACAGATATCGACACTATGAGGAGCGATGAACCCCTTGACTACTGGGTGTGCACGCTTGCCCTGTGGCCTGAGCTATCCCAATTTGCCATAGAAATTCTGTCCTGCCCCGCTTCAAGTGTCCTGTCAGAAAGGACCTTCAGTGCAGCAGGAGGTTTTATCACTGATAAGAGAAGTAGCCTAGGTCAAAAAAGTCTAGATTACCTCACCTTTATTAAGATGAATGAGGGATGGATCACGAAGGGACTGACAGTGGGCGATACATTCGATTAAAAAAGGCCTGATAGATGAGCTGCCTTGAGCTAATAATGGTCCACACGCTGCTGTATTGTATCCCTGAATGCCGGATGACTTGCGTGACTTATCCGCCACCAACTAGGGTTCAAGACGCAATGTTTTAGGGCACGTTCTGCCTGGCAAACTAACATCAATTTTTTTGGTCGCTGCAACAATACCTAATTTTTGCATTTAAATTATTTTATTTTAGAAGGCGTACAGCATGTAATGAAAAATAAAGCATTTTTGAACAGTCTTGCATAACAGTTGTGCAAAAATACATATTTAAAATAAAGACATTTTGTGAAAGTTAGCTGGCTATTCCTTCTTATTTTTACTTTTTAGGTTAATAATTTTTCTTATTTTTTACTGTGATTGCAATTTAAGAGATACCTAAAACATGGTAAAACAGACAATAGTAAAGAGTACATCTGCAGGAAACACCAAAGTCCTATTAGCTATCATCCCTCCAGCAGTATTAGCTTATTATTTACAATATCTAACCTGGGCAATCACCCTTGGGTTACCCTAGGGCAGGCTTCAGTAAGCTACCTCTCCTTTTCTGGGATGATTTTGCCGCCGGTTGCTTCTGAAGGGTCTCCAGGGCTCCCCCACTCCGGTCCTTCCCCCAGTGTCGCTTCAACCAGTAACAAATGTTTTATATTTGTGAAGCGACCCAATAATCCCCCTTGATAGCGGTTTATCTTTACAAATTTTGGAGAACCAATTTAAGACCGGTGTCCCCTGTTTCTGGGTCAGGGAGTGTGTGAAATGCCTCAGCCTACAGTAATTTTAATGTTCTGACAGCGGTAGCTCATGCTTGTCCCTCAGTTCCTCATAGGTGAGCATCTGGCCCTTTACTAACCAGTCTCCCAGTCTATCTAGTTTCCTTGACCTCCACCAGTGTTGTGATGTTGTGCTCATGTGTTACGGGGCCTGAGGGTGGTCAAGAATTGGGGTCATTTGGGTGGATCCAGGGAACAAACCGTGTGTTTCTTGGCCCATTTCCAGTATGATAGTGAGTGTCTGATTAGGGGGTTTGGCAAGTTTTTAAGGCTCTGAGGCAATTCTGATAGTCAAGCCACCTTGTCCCAGGTTAAGGGCCTTAAAGTGTGGTTCTCTAAATACACACAGGCCGGTTGATGACATATAGAATGTGCTACTGGGAGGAAAGATAGGTGACGTAACAGGTATTAAACTGATAGGAATGAATAGTACAACTTAATACACCACTACTATCTGGTGGCACCTTAGATTGCACGCGCATTGCCCCAAATTTGAAGTGGGTGGACCGACCAAGCATCTTTTTCAATCTCCCTGTTCCAAAAATCCATGCCATATACACGTCCCCTGATAGGTGACGTAACAGGTATTACACTGATAGGAATGAATATTACAACTTAATACACCATTACTATCTGGTGGCACCTTAGATTGCACGCGCAGTGCCCCAAATTTGAAGTGGGAGGACCGACCAAGCATCTTTTTCAATCTCCCTGTTCCAAAAATCCATGCCATATACACGTCCCCTGATAGGTGACGTAACAGGTATTAAACTGATAGGAATGAGTAGTACAACTTAATACACCACTCCTATCTGGTGGCACCTTAGATTGCACGCGCAGTGCCCCAAATTCGAAGTGGGAGGACCGACCAAGCATCTTTTTCCATCTCCCTGTTCCAAAAATCCATGCCATATACACGTCCCCTGATAGGTGACGTAACAGGTATTACACTGATAGGAATGAATAGTACAACTTAATACACCACTCCTATCTGGTGGCACCTTAGATTGCACGCGCAGTGCCCCAAATTTGAAGTGGGAGGACCGACCAAGCATCTTTTTCCATCTCCCTGTTCCAAAAATCCATGCCATATACACGTCCCCTAATAGTGGACGTAACAGGGATTAAACCGATAGGAATAGTACTACTTAACAGTACACACCTTATAATAACGCATAAGAGGCAACGCAGAGAGAGGAGTCTGAAGAAGAGGAGGAAGTTGACCCTTACACTACCTGATCAATACAACATCATACCTGATGTTTTAAAGCATGTTATTCCAAACAATTTAGGAATGTTAGGTGATTTATGCCCTTTATGGCTTAAAACCAGACTCTGCATCAACTATGTAATTTTCCGTGGGAGTTTTGCCATGGATCCCCCTCCGGCATGCCACAGTCCAGGTGTTAGTCCCCTTGAAACAACTTTCCCATCACTATTGTGGCCAGAAAGAGTCCCTGTGGGTTTTGAAATTCGCCTGCCCATTGAAGTCTATGGCGGTTCGCCGATGTCCGCCCGTTCGCAAACATTTGATGGAATTCGCGTCCGCGGTTCGCAAACCGAAAATTTGATGTTCGCGACATCTCTACACCAGAGGTCTGTAGCCTTCAAAATAAAAAGAGATGAACTACATCAGTAAGGAAAGCAAGAGATCAACAGATGAAAAAGTTAATTTCATAATGTAATATATATAATTTAATACAATGTTTATAATTGTCACTGTAACGGAACCCATCACTGTTTCACCCTGTTTTATGGTTATTTAATTCTTATGGTTAAAATATGATCACATTGCTATACTGTAGATATGTTGTTTTATGTTCGACAGAATATATTGGCTCAGAATATTACAGCTACTAGGCTAATAGATAATCCTATTACAGAGACTCCTCATAAAATAAGGAAGTCTATTGTATAAAGTGTTTTCATTATGAGACATAGAACAAAGAGAAGTATAATCTGATCAATGTCTGATTGTATCAAAGTAGCCAGGTAGCCTCAGGGAGGTGTGACCACACCTATTGTCTCTCTATTTGTATTGTGTGGCCAAATATGGGGGATGTGTATTTCCTGTGGAGAGGAGATGTGTATATATATTTCTGCATAACAAAATAAAGACAGGATTCTTTAACTCCGAATTGAGTGTCGTCCTATATGGGTGGTCTGGGCTTGTGAGACCGCAGTGCTTCTATATGGATATTTAACGGTATACCAGCGGAGATACTGGACTTCGTGTTCCAACTCCATTACATTTGTTGGCAGTGACGGGATAGAAGCCAAGCCTCGGAATGGAACAAGCAGTGTTATACGAGGAGGAGGACCTGGATTACAGGGATGCATTAAGGAAAGGCATCTGGTACCAGGCCCTGAGTAATGTACAATACCAGCGGGGTGAGAGTCTCCCCAGTGAAGAGCAGCGGTGGCAGAAAAAAGTGGCCCTGCGGAGGCCCTTCCTGGGGGAGCAGCCCCTGAAGGAATGGGTGAAGGAACTAGAGCACTGGTTATGGCAGGAGCAATGGCTGGAGGATGCCTACCAGGCGCTCTGGTGGTATATGGCACAGTATAGACCCTGGACAGCCGAGCATGACAAGCCAGAGGGAGAGGAGTTTGATGGTCCAGGCTTTGCAGAGCCTGACTTCGGGAGCCCTGCGCAGACCAGACTTCAGGACATTTTCTACGAGAGGAAGGCTAGGCATGACTGGGATGACCCCCAGGAGGTAGAGCAAGACCTAGCTCACCTAGCAACCCTGAAGTGGGAACTGGAGCAGGACTACCAACACCTGCTCAGCTTCATGCAGCCCCAACCTACCCGACAAGCAGAACCAGACCTCATTGACTGGTCCTGGGATGACCTCCAGATGGCAGGTAGAGATGGGACCGAGGTCTCTCTACCGACCCTACAGGGAGCCGAAGGTGTCGTCCTTCCTCCCCAGCAGCACTGTGAACCCAGAGGGCCGAAGGTGTCGTCCTTACCCCCCAGTGGCAGTGTGTACCCCAGGGGGCCGAAGGTGTCGTCCTCCCCCCCCCCCCCCACGGCAGTGTGAACCCCAGGGGGCAAAAGGTGTCGTTCTTCCTCCCCAGCGGCAGTGTGAACCACAGGGAGCAGAAGGTGCCGTCCTTCCTCCCCAGCGGCAGTGGGTACCCCAAGGAACTGAAGGTGCCGTCCTTCCTCCCCAGCGGCAGTGTGTACCCCAGGGAGCAGAAGGTGCCGTCCTTCCTCCCCAGCGGCAGTGTGTACCCCAGGGGGCAGAAGGTGTCGTCCTTCCCCCCAGCGGCAGTGTGAACCCCAGGGAGCAGAAGGTGCCGTCCTTCCTCCCCAGCGACAGTGTGTATCCCAGGGAGCAGAAGGTGCCGTCCTTCCCCCCCAGCGGCAGTGTGTACCCCAGGGAGCAGAAGGTGCCGTCCTTCCTCCCCAGCGGCAGTGAGTACCCCAGGGGGCCGAAGGTGTCGTCCTTCCCCCCCAGCGGCAGTGTGAACGCCAGGGAGCTGAAGGTGTCGCCCTCTCCCCCCAGCGACAGCTTACCCTAACAAGGGGAGACACCAATCTCCCAGAAGGCGCAGATGGGACCGTGGTCTCTGTGCCTGACCTACCGGGATGCTGGACAGCATGTCCAGATCCCCAACTACCCTCACTGGGACAACCGGAGGAGGGGGTAAGTACAAATTCCCCTCCCCAGCTAACTCCTAATGTGGCCCCAGGGTTAACAGAGGAAATGTTAACCCCCACTGAGCCCCACCTTTCCCTGGCTACTGAGCTGGAATATGTCCCAAGTACCCCAGCAGAAGATCTGACAGCGGGGCAGAGTGCAGTCGGCCTCTGCCCTCCCTTTGTCCCTTGTACAGAGCAGGATGTCCTGCAGGTTATACCAGCAGAAGAGCTGGCATCAGGGCAGAGTGCCGCTGGCCTCTGCCCCTCAAGTCCCCTCAGCGTGTTGCCCCATCACCACAGCAAAAGATCCAGGTGCCTGGTTAGAGTTCCCCCCAAAGGGGAGATGTGTGATGAAGTGCCCTTTGCCACTTTGTACTGGAGAGGACTTATTGCCAGCCTCCTGCCCTGTGACTGTGGCCCTGGGACATATTGCCCTTAAAAAACAGTATTCGGCCATACCAGAGTGTATGTCACTCATTCTGGCCCTTTAAATACAGAGGGGTCATTCGGTACTTGCCCTGTGTGAGCGGTGATACCCTAGATAGCTATGCCATGGAGCCCATTCATATAATGAAAGACTATGGGAAAGACTTTAGCTACATGGCAATTGAACTGTGTGAATAGGATCTGAGCGCTATTCAGTAGTTTTGTGCGCTCAGATCCCAGCTATCTGGGGATATGTGAAATGTCTGTGTGTTATGTGTAAAAGGTGACTTTATGTATTTTAAAGTGGTTTATGTTTTTTGCAACCATGTGCTCAATGGAGTCTGCCTCTATCCCTGGATAATTGGATTACTTTCCCCATTGTCTCCAGTATAGAGGCCTCTGTAAAACCTGTTTGTAAAATGTATTTTCCCTCTCCTTGAAATGTTTATTGCTGTGAATGCTGTATGAAGTGTGCGTTTGTTTTGTTCCTGAAATGTGAGTAAAGGTGAATTGCAGTAATGCTGATGGGTTGTCAAACTAGAGAATTGACCAACAAATACTTTTGTCCGGACATCCCCAGGCCGATCCGTTGGGATCAGACCATGTATGCCGGCTTATGGTCACGGGGGAGGTGTGTAACGGAACCCATCACTGTTTTACCCTGTTTCATGGTTATTTAATTCTTATGGTTAAAATATGATCACATTGCTATACTGTAGATATGTTGTTTTATGTTCTACAGAATATATTGGCTCAGAATATTACAGCTACTAGGCTAATAGATAATCCTATTACAGAGACTACTCATACGATAAGGAAGTCTATTGTATAAAGTGTTTTCATTATGAGACATAGAACAAAGGGAAGTATAATCTGATCAATGTCTGATTGTATCAAAGTAGCCAGGTAGCCTCGGGGAGGTGTGACCACACCTATTGTCTCTCTATGTGTATTGTGTGGCCAAATATGGGGGATGTGTATTGCCTGTGGAGAGGAGATGTGTATATATATTTCTGCATAACAAAATAAAGACAGTATTCTTTGACTCCCAATTGAGTGTCGTCCAATATGGGTGGTCTGGGCTTGTGAGACCGCAGTGCTTCTATATGGATATTTAACGGTATACCAGCGGAGATACTGGACTTCGTGTTCCAACTCCGTTACAGTCACTTTGCATTCTTTTTTTTCTGAAAATGCCATACAAGGAGGAGTTCAAAATATGTGCAAAAGTTATGGAATATTCCCTTTACTTCTTCAAAATGCCAGTTTTTTAAAACACAATCTAATTTGAGCTACACTGGGGGCCCTATTAACTTGTCAAAATCGCAATTACTGAAGCCTGTAATGTAGCCCGCAAAAGTTACTAATATTCAGTTGGCCTCCTCTAGCTACCCGCAATCTATTTGCGAGCTACAGGCTGAAAATTCCTGCGGTTGTCAAAATCGTTAACTCTGACCCATCTAAGCCTTTGATCATTGAAATGTTTCAAATCGCTAAAATCACAAATCGCCATTTAATTGCAACAATTCCAAACTACAAGTACTAAACAGGACTCGCAAAGGGGTTAAACACCTGTTCTTAACACTATAAAAGCCAATAAAAACACAATACTAAACTTTAAAATACAGGAAAAGCGATGAAATAATTAATATAATTAATTGCACAACAGTCTCAAGCTCACAAATCTGCAATAAAAAATTTTTTTTTGCGTTCAATTTCTGTGTTATATCAATCTTGGGAATCAAGGAGTTAATACATATCAGGCCAACCGCATGGATTATTACAGTTTCTTTATTATTTTTTACATCGCTGGATTTCGAGCACAATCGCATATCAGACATCTAAATACTAATTGATTGACGTTTTAACGCCATGTTTTACAGATGTCATGATGACAGTATCATTTACTTCTAAATTGTTACTTACAAGCTTGCTTAATTGATCATGATCATGCCCTGAAATGCTACGTATGGTTACATGGTTTACGGATTTGGCTTTTGGCCATGTAGTTAACTTAAATCAATCTGTAACTGTTGCAATTGTCAAGCAGACTTACGGCCTGTATGAAGGCAACTGCGGGCTTGGAATTTATTAAGGCCCTAGCCATGTTAAAAAGGAGGCTAAAGTACACTTATTTGAATCCGGAAAAAATATTTCCCTTGGCACAGCTTCTCTGTCCAACACCCTATATACCTCTTTTCTCTCAAAAAATATTTAAGCAAATCATCTACAATCACTTTCTCTACTCCAACTTGTTACTTGACCTTTCTCTGTCTGGCTTACATCCATAACACTCCACAGAGAATGCCCTCCTGGACATTTTTGGGCTCTGGCAAATCCTCTACTCTTTGGGTTTGTATCCTGTCTTGCAAGTCCAACATATAGTATCTGTTCCTTTGGCACCTTCTCTCCCCCACTAACACTCACTGTGTCATGGTACCCCTGAACACCAGCCCCTTTGGACTCATATGATCTTCCAGGATGATTAACATTTTTAAATCACACCATTACTCTGGCTGCATAATGACGCCTATCAGGACTGCCCCCTGGGCATATGTGTTTGTGGGATGGAGAAGAAAATTGTACCTTGTCTGACCCACCTGCATAGGGACTGGACTCAGTAGTTTTATAGATATTTAATATGTTTTTATGTTAAGTTGATTACCCTATATATGGTAATTACTGTATGTTATTTAGCTTCTCTATGTGTGTTTGACTTATGATGTTAAATTCTGTGTCTATTCTACCTGATGACAGTTTAAACTCAAACTGAACGTTTCATTTCTAGTCAGTTATTGTCAGGTATGTTATCTGTTTCTGTGTGGTATTCTGTAATTATCATGTTTAGAGGCAATTAGTAAAGTTTGCTGTGGTGGTTGATACATAAAAAGGTGTATCTGTTATGAAGGTTCAACCAAAATAAAAGCAGTTCCAGGACCACTTGTCCAAATTAAGTATCTTGTATGCTGATCCGGTGTGCTCACATTTTTAAATGCTGCATTCAAGGAAGAGGATTTTACAGTCATCTGCTACCTTGGTGAAGGGATCGAAAAGAACCTGAAAGATCTGCTGGGTAGGTTTGGCCATGACAACAGCCTTTTCAATCTGGACTGAAGAAAGCAGATCGTAACACACTGTTAAGTGAATCTCACAGTTCAATCCAAGGTCTACTGCTGTTGTCCAGCTACATACACTCTCTTAGCATTGAAGTAAAAGCTTTTTATATTTCAGTATCACCTACAAACAGATGACCCTCATATGTATTCTATTTCAGTATCAGACGCATCTCCCTCTCTTCTGGCACATATCATCAACTGCCTACTAAACATTTTCTCCTAGAGAGCCTCCTGTTACCTCAAGCTAAGCATTTCAAAGACAGGGTTCCTGTTCTTTCCTCTTCTGCTACATGTAAAACACTTTAAATCTCCCTCACAGTTGATAATGCCGTAATCCCTCTATCCCTTCTTGTTCACTGCATTTGGCTTATACTGGATTCTGTCCCCTTTTCACACCTCACACAAATCATTAACTAAGATATTCTGTCTTCAACTAAAAGCCATCTCCAGAATATGGCGCCTTCTTATGTATGACCTCATGAAAATTCTAATTAGCTCACTCACAATCTCTTGCCTTGACTAAGTCTACACAATGGATGCCACATAATACATTCATCTAGCTTACTCATCTCTTATTTTGTACAGCACATATCTGTCTGTTAGTTACTCCACTGACTTCCCATGGCCTCATGAATAGATATTAAAATACTAACACATGTTTGAGTTTAATGATTTGATATCAATGGTATATATAATATCAGAATTTTTCTTAGTCTCTCTAGTTTCTGGTCAAATGCTATATTACATTCCTTTATCTTCTATTCAGATGAGCTTTATACACATTTCTTAAGCAAAATAAATGACTACTAACCTATTGAAATTGTCCATTTCAGTTACTATTCATGCATAAACAATCTTGTCAGCAAACATATTTATAGCAATGTTAAATCAATACAAAGCATTAATTATCTATGAAAAGCATACCTAAAAAAACTGGGTCCAAATACAACCGAAAGGTTTTCTAATGTCATGTTGTTAATTTCACTGTAGGAAGCCACTTTGATCAAAAAGGTGCAAAGATAGTGAAATACATTAAAATGGACCTCATGAAGCTCTTCAAGTAAAATTTTCAGTTGCTGTATGCATCCATATTCATCCTCATTTTGGCTGTGAGCTAAAAAGGGAAAATAAACTTTAAATTGGAAGTAAAACATATATTCAGCACACATACAATCCAAACAATAACAAATAGCTTCAGTTATATGTATCATCACTGGTCAATAGGGGAGCACAAGTTGGTGGTACCTCCTGCAAAGTAACTTTTAGAGACCTCTATAATATTTTGGTATTTTAACACTGTAATGTATATATACTGTAACTGTTAGTATAGTACTTACATACATTGCTTTTGACTTTTCACCTATTTTGTTACATTACAGCCTTAAGTTCAATGTTTTGTTAATTTGAATTTTATGTTCACCTTCCAGCAGGACAATGACCCCAAACACACTGCAAAAGCAACAATTGAGTGGTTTAAGGGGAAACATGTAAATGTGTGGGAATGGCATATTCAAAGCCCAGACCGCAATCCAGTAGAAAATCTGTGGTCAGACTTAAAGGTTGCTGTTCACAAGCGCAAACCATCCAACTTGAAGGAGCTGGAGCAGTTTTGCAAGGAGGAATGGGCAAAAATCCCAGTGGTAAGATGTGGCAAGCTCATAGAGACTTATCCAAAGCGACTTAGAGCTGTGATTGCCGCAAAAGGTGGTTCTACAAAGTATTGACTTTAGGTGGGTGAATAGTTATGCACATTGACCTTTTCTGTTATTTTGTCCTATTTGTTGTCTGCTTCACAATAATAAAAAAAAAACATCTTCAAAGTTGTGGGCATGTTCTATTGGAGGGAAGATAATGCCGGGTTTGAAGATAGTGAGTTACAACGTTAGGGGATTAAATTCTCCGTCAAAGAGAGCCTCCATTTCGAGAATGCTGATCAAAACAAATCCAGATATTGTATTAATTCAGGAATCCCATTGGGATAAGGGAAGAATATTTCATATGGCCAAACATAGATTCCCTCAAGTATTTAATGCTTGCAATAAAAAAAACTCAGGAGGAGTTTTAATGATGTTTAATAAAAAAATAAAATTAAAAGAAGAATTAGTGGTCTTGGATAGTAAAGGCCGTTATATTATCTGGGTAGGAGAAATAAATGGCGAAAATATGACAATAGTAAATGTATATGCCCCTAATAATAAACAAAATATATTTTTGAAGGGAGTATTAAAGAAACTGGATAAGATAGCTATAGGAGGACGCATAGTAGGTGGTGACTTTAATATGACGCCTGATGCGAAGATGGACAGAAGCTACAAAAAAGTTCCCAAAAACTATAAAGGTATAGAAAAAACAGCTCAGGATTTCTCCAAATTATTGGTGGAAAACCACTTATATGATGCATGGCGCCTTATAAATATAAATGAAAGAGACTATACCTATTATTCTGCATCTCATAAAATGTATTCAAGAATTGATAACATAATAGTGAATGAGACTTTGTTAAACGCAATTCAATCAGTTAAAATTGGTTTAATAACAATCTCGGACCATGCTCCAGTCACCCTCCAAATACAGGAAAAGGGGGAGATAAAATCTAGCAGGGCATAGAGAATGGATGATAAAATCTTAGAAAATAAGGAAAGACTAAATACTATTAGAATAGAAATTAAAACATTTTTGGAAATTAATATGGGGTCGGTTCCATTAAATACAACAATATGGAACTCACTAAAAGCATATACAATAGGTATATTAATCAAGTTGAAAAGCATCTGGGTTAAACAGAGAGGATTGTCCTTACGACTTTTACATATAAAATTGTATAAATTGGAACAAGAAAACAAAATAAAAATAAATGACACCCTTACACAAGAGATAACAACAATTCGGAACAAAATTAAAAACATTAACCAAAAACGCTCAGATATGAGTCTTTGGCAACTACAACAAAAATCATCTCATTTCAATAATCGAATAGGAAAAGATCTCGCGAATAAGATTAAAAAACAAAAATATCAAGATTGTAATATTCCTTATCTTGTAAAACAGGGAATAACATTTTTTAAGCATAAAGAAATCACGGATCAATTTGCGTAATTTTATCAAGCCTTATATAATCTAAACTCGGAAGAAAACTTTATAACACCCAAAAGTGAAGACATATCATCATTCTTAGATCAGATTGACTTTCCAGTTATCTCAAATGAGGAAAAGGAGGCTTTAAATCGTCAGATAACAGAACTAGAAATTAGACGAGTTATTAAAAACCTAAAAAACTACACGGCACCAGGCCCAGATGGATTTTCTACAACATACTATAAAATATTTGAGGAAGAGTTAATGCAAATCTTAGTAGCTACATTTAATGAAATTAAAACCACAGGTACATTCCCACCAGAGATGCTTAGAGCCAATATAATCACTATACCAAAATCAGATAAGGAAGCACACTCTTGCAAAGAATTTAGACCAATTTCGGTTATGAATATAGATACCAAAATATATGCGAAAGTTTTAGCTCTAAGACTTACAGAAATATCTAAATCATTATTAGCGTCCGACCAAACAGGATTTGTCCCAGGGAGGCAGGACGCCTATAATTCCCATAAACTGATTCATTTAATAACTTATGCGAAGAAAAAAGACATCCCCACCCTATTCCTATCCATGGATGCTGAAAAAGCTTTTGATAGGGTAGGGTGGGATTTTATGATGCAGACCCTCCATAGATATGGGTTTGACTCATTTGCATCGAAAGCTATAGCTGCCCTATATAAGGCTCCCTCGGCATTAGTTTTGGGGAAGGGGTAAAATCAGATTATTTTATGGTAACAAATGGAACCCATCAGGGTTGTCCGCTGTCTCCTATTTTATTCGCATTGACCCTAGAACCCCTCGCTATAGCTATTAGGGCTTCGTCGGACTTTAAGGGGATTAGAGTAGGCAAAAGGGAATACAAGATCTCCCTCTTCGCGGATGATGTAGTAGTATATATGGCGCAACCTCATATATCTATGAAGGCGCTGATGGAAATCATTGCAAACTACAGTTAGGTGTCGAATTATAAATTAAACATAGAGAAATCTGAAGCACTAAGTGTTAATATTCCAGAGGAAGATGAAGAGCGCCTGACTAGTAGGTATCAGCTGGCCCACACAAAGGGATTTACACACCTGAGAATTAACTTTAGTGATGATATAAGAAGTATTCAAACCTCCAATTTGAACAATTTATATAAATCATCTAAAGAGCTTATTGAGAACTGGCCAGTCAATCAAATATCCTTCTCTGGTAGAATTGCATTAATCAAGATGTCTCTCCTTCCTAAACTTAACTATCTATTTAGATCTTTCCCTTTTTCAATCTCAAGCCAATGGACAGCTAAATTCCAGAAGATGATCGATAGATATATTAACAAAAACGGTCAGATCAGAGTTAAAAAAGCAATAATGAGTAGAAAATGTATAAAAGGTGGCATTGCATACCCAATGGTTTTTCACTATCAGGAAGCAATTAAATTGGCGCAATATATAAAGTGGAGTCAACCTCTTTCCACTCACCCGGAGAACCAAATTTTAAGTGATATGCTACACAATATCGACCTTAATGCTCTATTGTTCATTCCAAAACTAGCATTAGCATACATTGACCCGAGAGCAACTATTTTGACTATAATGGTAAAAGAGTGGATAAAAATGAACAAAAAATTTAAATTCATAGAGCAATATAGTGAACTTACTCCTTTGACAACATTAGCACGCATGAATTATATCTACTTAGAACCAGAATGGAAAGACAAAGGAATATATCTACTGGGGCACATTATAGATAAAGAAAAAGGTAAAATGTTAGATTATAACATGCTAAAGTTGAAATATAATATTTCAACTAAACTTTGGTTCTCTTCACATTAAATTTCACGAGTTTTGAAGGATATAAATAAAAACATTACTCGGCAAAGCTTAAACAACGTTGAAATTTTAATAAAGTCCCAAAATACTAGACACTTGATTTGACTTCAAGTGTAGTGAGATCATTTATAAGCAAATACAGACGGATACAACTAGACCTATGGACCTCTGGGCTAAAGATATGCAGTTAAGGATACCTAAAGAGTCATGGCAACAAGCCTTAAAATCTCTAAATAGGTTTGTTAAAAATACAAACCAGAGAGAAATTCAATTTAAATTACTTAATAAATGGTACTGGGTTCCCTCCAAAATCTACTTTATAACATTTAAACCAGAAATTAAATTATGCTGGAGGAACTGTGGGAAATCTGCAGATATGTTCCATATATGGTGGGAATACCCTATAACCCTTCATCTTTGGAAGGAATGTTCTGAATACTTATCTATTATATTTAAGACAGAAATGATAGTAAAACCGCAGATGGCCTTGTTTAATATTTTTCCCCCTAAGATGGAAATAAAAAATAAAGCGTTTATGACTCAAATTTTTCAGGTAGTAAAAACTGCAATTGCACGAAATTGGAAGAAAGAGATCTTCCAAAACTAACTGAAATATTGGCCATGATGGGATACAATAGGGAACTAGAGAGGGATTTTAATATGGCATTTCAGCTAAAACAGGACCCTGTAAAATGGGTAGTTTGGGACTCAATTTCTTAAGTAACCTCTACGGGGTAATCTCACGAAGACACC
The DNA here is from genome assembly GCA_027410445.1 of Discoglossus pictus. Classification (NCBI taxonomy): domain Eukaryota; kingdom Metazoa; phylum Chordata; class Amphibia; order Anura; family Alytidae; genus Discoglossus; species Discoglossus pictus. The sequence goes on along the minus strand of CM050171.1, from coordinate 51,119,433 downwards.
ATATCTTCTCTGGCAGATCGATCCCTCCCTGGCTCTTCCTCCCTACCTTCACCAAGCTGGCTAGAATATGAGTGGAATGAAAGGGTGTGATAGGATATGTAAGTAATTTAAGAGAGAAGTTTAACTGGTTAATCTCTCCATTAGGTTGAAGAATATTCAACCAAATATTAAAGTTTGGATTTCATTCATAGCCATATGTAAGTTTAATACAATGATACACTTAAAGTCTATTAATAGCAATAAACATGAAAGACCAGTTACACTCTCATGATTATTGTTATAATGTCAGGGCACAAATGTATGCCTTCCGTATTTTTGTCTGGCTGTGTATATAATATGTAATGTATTATTTATGTAAATGGAGATTTTAAATTTGTAAAATAAAAAATTAAATAAAAAATAAAAAAAATCCTCAAACAATCTATGTTAATTTCAGGTTGTGAGGACACAAAACACGAACAATGACAAGAGGGGTGAATAGTTTTGCAAGGCACTGTCATTATTTAAAAGGACTTGAAAGGTTTATGGATTTCACTAGGAATAAAATATACCTATGTATCTACTGTATATATGTTAGGTATTTTAATTTCTTCATTTAGAAATTAATTAGCTAAGAATATCATGATTATAAAAAGTATATTAGCTTGTTTCTTGTCTTGTATATTACTAGAATGTCTACGTTAATGTTTTTTAAAACATCTGTTTCCTATATCCTGTCTTTCTTTCAGATACTACTGAGACAAGGTTTCTATAGGAAGCCAAGATTAGATAAGGATTGTTTTGCTGAGCTAGACAGGAAGAAAAAAGACACTTGCTTGCAAATATGTATTTAACACTATTTTAAACTAGCTGTGACGTGTTTTATGCTATATAAGATTCTGCCGCCCAAATAAATTCAGAGATTATTCTGATGACACTATGACCTCTGTGCATTATTTTCTCTCATTATATCTTAGTACTCAGATATAATTGATACACACATCAGAATACATGATTACTCACTAATCTGATCCTATCAATATACTTTAATGTACTTTATTTTATTAAGAAGTGCTTGCAATTTCTGTTTTTCTTTTTGCCTAAAAACATATTATTTTACCTGTTTGGGTCTGCACTATGTAGCTCATACAGTTCATTAATACACAGACTGTAAAGTGCAGTGTTTCAAATTAGCCTGTCAGTGACCTCTCAAGTAACATGTTGCAGAATGTTGCCACTGATTGTTTACTTGGTTACTTAGAAGTACACCGTATTCATGAGCTGCAAATGAGAGAAGCCAGTTCGGAACAATTTGTAAGATTTATGCAGAAACAAACAGGATGTGTATACTGAATGATGAGCTATGTACAAAACCCAGATAATTAGGTTAATGTTGATGTCCCAAATCAGTTACAATCATAAATACAGACACATGTTTACGGCATAACAATGCATTACTTCATTATATACACAGAGTTTAGTCATATCTGTGCATTGATAACACGTGCATTTTATGCAACTCCCAAGAAGGCAAGAGGCTGTTTGTCAAAAAGAATAATGAAAAGTCTAAAATGTAAAACTGGATAAAAATGATGATGCATAACATGTACTAGAGATAGATGTGGACATTAGACCACAGTAATGATAATCAGATAACTCATCTATCCTCACCTAATAGTTATAACAATTAATAAGCACAGCACTTACATCATAACTTCATCTGCTCAATTATGCAAAAGCATCAACTCATGGATTATGTAATCCAATTCAATCGCACACATATAGTGTTACTATATATAGAACCTAAAAAACTGGAAAAGATGGTCATAAGCTAAAAAAAGAGCAAGAGGAAGAAAAACATTGTACAATATCTGTATGTACAGTACAATGTTTTATACTTTAAAAGTAAACCAATTTATCCGATATTCATCTACAAGCAGGGGTATCCATATCTTTATCTGTCATGGGAAATCACCTGACATGACCAATAATATTGATGTGGGATCTCACAAGTAATGTTCAGCTATTCATTGGGCCAACTGGAGTATCATTATCTCCATGTGATATTGATAAGCCACAGTGATATCTCATTTCATATGTATACAGATGATAACTGATTATAATGATATTATGACATGTAAACACATACAGTACCTATTAATACTGATGGCAAACAAGGGTCATCATCCTCAATTTTTGTAAATTACATCAGACAAATGAACACGTACTCAGAATGTTAATAGGATGACATGCTTCAGTAACTCACGTATAACAGCAGGGTTAATTAACATATGTTAATAGGACTATGCAAGTCAACAGCCATTTCAGCATTGGTACTAATTGAACTTAACAATCATGTTATTTAACACAATATATATATTTATATGTGGCATGTGAGATCAGTCTTGAGGAAGGATGTCATTTAAATAATGGCCGATGGCCACTGTGTAAATATATTACTTACATTATTTGGTTAAACTGCTTGCAGATGATGAAATAGCCTTAATGGGTGTTAGATTTGCCGAATATCAGGTTGGTCACTAAGTGATATCATTAAATACAAAATAGGGACTGCACCATCTATTCTGCATCTATTCTCCACGGCATTCCTCAGTGACCTTCAATTGTTGATATGCTAAAAATAGCCATAAGTGTCCACAAAGAAGATTATGGACTATGTAATGTCCAATTGCCACATGGTTAAAAAATATAAACATCTCATTGGCCATGATAATCTACTCTGTTGACAGGCATGAGTTTTTAAACATATTTATGAATATAATCACTGAAGAGTTTTTTTCATAAGCTTTTCTTGCTCAGGTGAGGGCCCCACCACGCCTTCTCCCTCTCCCGCATCGATGGGAGGGGGTGTCGGAGGGAGTGGTTTATCATCTGCTTGTGGCTGGAAGGGCCAGGCATTGCTTCCGATGGAAGCTCAAGAGTGGATAATGCAGTACAGCACCCAGAGTATGCCAAATCTGTGTAAATATGTGTGTTTGCAAGTGCATTTCACTGAAATTCATTGCTATATATCTCTCCATTTGGAGGTTGTGTCTCCAAATCTCCCTATATGTCATCTGTTCCCTCAGGGATGTCTGCTGACTTGCAATGTTTGCGAGGACTCAGTATGCACACATTGAAATATATCCTGTACGTTTGTAGTTTGGTGAGGAAAGTCCTGGGATGTGCTGGGCATAACTGTAGGAACAGAAGGTGGAAGTGTTTGTTGTGGTGGCAAAGTGGAGAGGTGCTGAGGAGCCGGTGTACTGACTGGTGGTGGTGGTGGGTCCAGGAGGTTGTGGGAGATGAAGTTAGAGGTGGTGGCAGGGACCGAGCAGTGGTCCGGGATGAGGGTCTAGGGGGAGTCTCTTCCAGGCAGAGAAGTCGCTCACTGGCCAAACACTCCTCCATCTCCTAGGTTTCCCAGATTTGTGTTTCCAAATCAAGACTGTCTTCATATTACAGACCCTCAGATCTGGGTGCTGCCTCCTTTTCCCCCTCTTCCCACAGATCTTCTGGGATGGCAGTCAGTGTAATCAGGTTCCTCCTATTCCCCAGGTGTCAAAGTTACCTATGTCAAGGTGGGCGAGTTGGACCTCATGGGTACTGAAATGAATAATTTATAAGTTAATCATCTTGTATGATCAATTTAATTGCACAGTGTTCCTGTATATCTGACATGTTGTGGACTGTGACATGGTTATTTCAAATATTGTCATTGGCAGTAGCTATTGTATTACATTGATGATAGATGATCATTATGCTGTATAATGAGCCGGGCTGGTTGTGGCTCAAATCAATATTTATATTACATAGTAATCACATGTATAGTTGTCAGCAATGCGGGTTGTTGCTAACGCTTGCGGGCTCTCGTAGCCAGCCTGCCTTTGGCGGGTTTGCATAGTGAGGCCGCAGTTGCTGGCAAGGAGCGCCGAAGGCGCTCCTTGCGCTGGTGGAGATGAGTGCCATAGGCGCTCATCCCTACGACCCCCTACGACTTTCAGACCGCAAATGCGGACCCTCGCAAAGCGAGGGGCCGCATTTGGGGAGGTGGAGGCTCTACGGCGCCTCACAACCGGTTACAAACCAATACACAAGCGGGACTTGCAAAAAAAACATAAACACGCAATGACTAACTATGGACTTACAAAAATATACCAGCCGCGGGACTTTGAAAACAAAAAATTGCGGACTTACACATGGGACTTCGAAAAAAATCATTACGGACTCGTAAAAATACGACCTTAACGGACAACCCACTCTCAGCGCCAAACATTAAGAAAAAAAAAATACACACAAAAATAAAATAAAACCTTACCCACACCAAGGGGGGACACCAAGGACCTCTGCAACACAGCTTGAACCTCGAATTCTGGCAAATTTACAAAGTTTAGCCAATCGAAAATCTCCTAAGCGAGAGAAAAAATGGCCACTTAAAAAAAACGAAAACGAGGCTACACGACCCCTAAAGCCGCTAAATACCACACAGCAAATACGGCTTTTCCAAAAAACCCTACGACCTACAACATACACCATTAGCAAGGACGCTAAATCATACAAACCCACCTACAACATACACATTCGCCGCCATTTTACAACACTAACTTACAGAATGCGGAAGTACCCAGCTACACTAACGGCTTCCCCTCGCGCACACAGCCTATTTACACTACACACTGCACACATTGCTGACACTTACACCTCAGCTCTATAACACTGCAAATCTACATTGTATGCTGCAGGAACATGAAAAAAGATTGTCAGCTTTTCAGCACAATGCTTCCTGCATGTATATTACTTTATTCATTTACTAATTATTTAATTAGCATCACAAAAAACATATAGACAAAAAAAAAAACACTATCGCAAGAAACGATAAATACATTCACTACGCGCTTCACAACGAGCGCCAATGCTGCTCATACCACACAAACTACACCAGGGGACAGCCTTGCAATAAGCGCAAATAGCAGATCATCGCCGACCTTACAATGACACCAAAAGCGCTTCTAATAAAAAAATACAACAACCAAGAGGCTCGCAATGAGCGCCGAGATCTCAGACCACCACAAAAAATAATGTCTGTGCCAAACAACATTCCTTGACTTACAATTCTATTGCCGTCATTTTTTGACGGACAATTCACTAGTACATATAATAGTTGTCAATCTGCGCAGCAGGACTTGGGCTGCAATTAGCGCCAAAGGTGCTCATTGCACTGCGAGCCTTGCAAAGCGAGGCGAGCAGTTGAGGCACCCAGGACTTAGGCTGCAAAGAGTGCCAAAGGCGCTCATTGCAGCGGTAGACACACGGGACTTAGTTTGAGCTCATCCCGAGACACGCGGTACTTGGCAAAAATGACAGGCCGTATGACTTAGGACCCGAAGCATTTAGATGGACTGCGGGGCTTGCAAAAATACGACTTTAAAAGCCGAACCAACTGAAAAAACATGCAAAAACACACAAATATGCCTCAAATTCACTTACACACTCTCACACAGCACAGGGGAGAGCCAAGAAGCCTGTGAGTGAGGTTGCAAGTTAATTTGAGGAATATTTTGCCTTTTTTCACAATTGTAAAATCGTTGAAGCGAGAAATAAAAAGGCTGCCGAAAAAACGTAAACAAAACGAAAACGAGGCCGAATGACGTAAAACCAGGCTGAAGGACATAAATATGAGCCCTAAGCACTAAGACTTAATGCAAACCAGTAAAATTAATACAAGGCAATAACATTTAACTCAAGCCACTAACACTGAACCCAAGGCAGTGACACTTAACCCAAGGCAGTAGGCACCTAAACTACACAGGCATATAAAGTACACAGAGGGAGAGGCTCGCAATGAGCACCGAAGAGGCCTGTAAAGTAGACAGGGGAAGAGGCTCGGGATGAGTGCCGAAGGTGCTCAGAGGGGCCATATCCTCGCATTTTTTGGCAAACAGCATTGCCAGGATTCATATTTTATTGCCGTAATTTTTGCTAGTGTATATATATATATACTGTATATACTTGATCTGCTTAACTTGCTGTGCAGTGTGCAAGACTGACCACTCAATGAACATCTCTCAGTTGTTAACATGCTGCTGAGACATTGTACCCGATATGCTAGTACATTACACTGGACATGCAGCCATACAAAGTCAGCATCTGCTACAGCGGGCACACCCATACATGGACTGTAATAGATGTTTTATCACTTTAAATTATTTTTGTGAATGATAATCATAGTTCAGTGTTATCTCCAAGTATCTGGCATACATTTGATTCTCTCCACTAATGAGAGTAATATTTAAGCTTCCTGGATTAGACTGGGTGTATACCTTAGACATCTATTCCTAATCCTACCAGTAAGCAGCATTTACATTGTATGTGTGGTGTAGGTTTGTGTGTATGTGAGGGTATGATGGTGTAAAAGATAAATTGCATGCTGCTGTGATCCTGCGAGTCCACCGGGCTTGGTAGTGCCACAACTGCAGCTGGTGTGATCCAATCCCTTAGCATCCTTTCCCACTCACTGTATTGGATACTGATTGTGGGGGCACCACCTGTAGCTCTGGCTGCCCTGGCATCCTCTGCCATCTTCTTCTTCATCTTTGCCCGGCTGTCATCCAACCTATGCCTCACCAACTTAACATCCCTATTGGCAAAGCTAAAAGCTGACATTATCAATGCCATCCGTCTCCGAGCTTGGGACCTCTCACCGGGGCTCAAGTCCCTCCCACTAAAAATGACATTGTAGTTTGCACGAATCTCAGTGAGGAGGACCAACATCTTCTCATGGGTGTAGTTAGGGGCCCTGTGCCTGGCCACAGCCTTTTGTCCTCCTAACTGTGCCTGGGGATACTGTCCTCCATCTCTCTTTGAGGACTGTCCGCCTCCACCACTACCACCCCACCTGGGATCAGGCCCCACACCCTGTGGCCCTCCTCTTTGTGTGACCATTTCTTGGGACATATCCCTCCCTCAATATCATCTCCTCATCTCCCTCTACTGGATCTCACAGTAGCACCAGCCCTGGGCCTACCTGCTCCTCTCACTCTCTCCGCAGAGCTTCCCCTACCTCCACTCCCTCTATTCTTAGAGCTTCTGTATCTCCTTTCCTTCTCTCTCTCCACTTCTCCTCCTCCGCTGACACCATCATACTCCTCCTCTCCTCTGCTAACACCCTCACACTCCTCCTTTCCTATTCCCCCCTCTCCTCCACCTTAGATGAGACCCTCACACTCCTCACTCCTCCGACTCTCCTGTGAGTTTGAGGTCAAATAAAAATGTGTGTATTGTGTATGGCTATATATATATTGTAACAAAGCTGTACAGAAATGTGGGAGAGTCCTAGAGGATAGGTGTGTGAGCCTGAGACTAGATGGAGCCATTTGCCTAATCCAGTACTACAGGTGGCAAAATGCTTTCTTACATCACAATGGGGCTGCAGCTGTGAAAAAGTAAGGACAGTCTGCTGAAGAGTCAGTTGCAGCCAGAGCCCAGAGAGGGAGAGTTGCAGCTGGGTCAGCGAGAGTTTTGCAGCCAAGAGCCTAGAGAGGGAGTTAACTCTGGAGCAGTCGTCAGCTTTAAAAGACACGCTCAGAGCGATGGGTGTGGCTCCAATTAGAGACTCCTGTAGGAGCAGTAAAGGCACAGGCTCTGAGGAGAGAGACTAAAAGGGGGCAGTCTGCAGAGCTGCAAGAGAGGTTGACCCACACGGAGGATACCAAACTGGGACAAGGATCCAGACAGACTAAAGTGGGGAAGCTTTCAAGCAAAGACCTCAGAGTTGGAGCCCAGGACTGCAGAGGAGAAAGGCCAGTACTTTAAATATGCAGTTTATTGTACGGTTTACTGTTTTTTTTGCAACATCCAGGCTTAGTTGGATGAAAACCCTGGTTAGCACTCTGACAGAGCTAGGCCTGTTTATTTTATGCTTTTGTTTTTGTTATGTTATTATGTATTAGTGGCCATACGTATAGTAAAAATTGGAAAGAAAGTGCATTGAAGCCTCCTGATGGTGATGGTGTTCATCGATAAGTGTCAGAAACACGGCCACAACTAGAGAAGAGAAGGGTAATTTGCCACAATATGTATTTATGTGTATTAGAATTTGATGTATGTAAATTATGTTTTATCAGTAAATATGTGTTCAGTAATTTAAGTGGGACAGAATTACTACATGGATATAATGAAACAAATAGAAACCACCAACAAAACTCCTTCTCTCTCTCTTACTCACACTCAGAATCCCTCCAACTCCTGAGACCTGCATGGTAACTTGGAAAGCTGCAACACAGTGAAATTCTTGGCCTTTGCACAGGTCTTATAAGGCCTGTTCCTGGCAGTTAATTAGCTTTTTGGTGTTTCCATTGGTTCCTATGGCTGTTTCACAGTCGGCAATTGTCTTTAATTCTGTTTTATATGAATTGCAAGCTTACCGTATATCGCAAGAGTCACATTCTAATGATGAGAGCATGGTTTACGAACGTTGTCTGAGTGCCATAATATTGCAAGTGAAATGCTTTGAATAGATGTGTAACCTAGGGGAAAAGAGCTTCTGTAGCCGATTTTATAGTATAACACAAAATTACACTGCTCAAATAGAATATGGCTTTTAGTTTTTTTTGATGAAAGAGATTTGTGTTCTGCATAAAAATATGGATTATATGTAATTTTCGTGATAAAATGCTCCTTTCCTGATAGGGGATGAATCAGCAGCTATAGTGACTAACTTGTCATGTTGTATGTGGACCCTGCAAAGCTATGTGAATGGTTCCACCCTTGGCAATGACAACCACTTTGGATGTTCTATTGCGAGTACAAGCTAAAAAAGATTGAGTAGGATATCAGACACTGAGAATATGAGAGGAAAAATAGCAGTACCTATACATAGCAATATTGGTGGCAAAATAAACCAAGTAAGCCAAAAATATTTCATATATTTTACTAAAAAATTTATAATACGTACAAAGGAGATTCATTTTGATTCAATTAAAAAAAACACATTTCCAGATGCAGTGGTACTTTAGGTGTGGGTTATCAGATAGTTTGCAAGAACAGCAAGTGACTATCTACAGAGGCCGTTTTGATAATGTATGAGATAGAGATAGACATGTGACATAAGAAAGTGACAAAAGTATGATGATTTGCATTGCCAAATAAAGAAGTTAAAGGTATGTGTATTATATTGTGATTGAGGGAGCGAGAGATATAAGAAAAAAATGTTTGGAGATGCTTGATGGAAGTAGAAGTAATTGATAAAATAAAGATAGTGGATGACCCCAGGTGTAGATATGTGGAACAGAGAATTGAAGTAGATGACTTGAACTTTAGCACTGATCTCTCTCTTTTCACCACTATATAGACAGAAATAGATACATGTCCACACAGAAATATGTAATAATTTTACAACTGAGCTCAATGGGGTAATATATTTACAATACATTTTTAGATAATTTGTTTTCTCAAGCATTTTGCCTGTTTATCTTAAAAACATTTTTATCTATAATTTACTCTTCATATACAAAAACTGCACAGAAATTTAGATTAGTCACTACATTAGTTGGTTGTGTAAACTTTAGCAGCTATTTAAAATTTGAATCATTTTAATGAAGATTTGCTGAAAGTCATAGAATGTCTGAACATGTGTGTGCCTTTCACCTTGCGTTCCCTTATCATCTTAAGGGCCATTAGTAATGGTCATACAATAGGGTTTCATTTGTTTATTTAGTAGGTGTTTAGAAATAAATGCAGAATTTTAAGAAAACAAAATAATGTAGATTTTAAAACTTACTGTTAAACTTAATTTTTTCAGGATCTAGCAGAGCTACTTCCCACCATCCTCTATTAGAGAGAGGCTTTTCCCAGGAGGTTGTCCTAAAATTTCTACAGTACCAGTCTGGGATTTGCCTGCAGTGGCCCCAGGAGGATAACTTAATAGATAAAGACCATCTGCCATATTCTGTTAGAAGCCAACAAATGACTCTAACCCATCATTTAATCTGCAGTTTTTTTTTTCTCTAAATGTCTAGCAGTATTCTTTTGACTCAAGTCTTTCAGCCTCCACATGTAAACACTGCCTTTTTAAATAGGTTTTCAGAGGTTGTAATCCCATGATCTGGCAATATTTAAGCAAGCTCATAATTTACTTCCTGCCAATAGTATATGTGACCGTCATCATGATGCCAGTAAAACATGGAATTTAGACGTAACCTGCAATCAGAGGCTATGAATTAATGAGAACCAATAAGTAATGTTTGCCGATCGGACTCAAAATCAAGCACTTTTGCACTCTATAAAATGTATTAGAGCATCTGTTTAGTACATGTGGGTTTCGTGACATGTATTAACCCCTTGAGTCCCGGGATCAAGATTACACCTAAATAATAGCTAAAAATAATCTTTTATTTAAATGCATATTAGTGGGTTTGAGGCTGTTCTGCAATTAATTGTAATGTCTTCCCATGGTTTTAAAATACAGTAGTGTGTGTGTTTAAAAAGCCCTTGCGAGTCCTATTTAGTATTCTCAATATTTTAAAAACTTTTTCTAGTTGCGGGTCAGACTTAATTTGCGAACTAAGCCTACAGGTCTAATAGAATATTGATTTTGTGTAGCATTAATTATTTAGCGCTCATAATGTTGGAGCTGTGCTAAAACCAATGGAAATGTAAGCCTGAAGTTGTGGCTTTGGCAAGACTGTAGTAATTTTGAGTGGGTTACTCGGAATCTGAATGTGAGTAGCTATTAGAATATGTGGCGTCTTTAAGAGTGGTTTTAAGTGTGTATAAATTTAAGAGTTGGCCAGTAGCATAGGGCTCTATAAGAGCAGCCACCTGTGCAGATTCACTCCATCACCCTAGAGAACTGAAAGGAGATGGAGAGAAGCATATTTTCTGATGTCTGAAATACTAAAATTAAAATGTAGGTTTTAAAAGTAGCATTTATTTTTTTCTTCAAAGATGGATATTGCTAATAGCTTATGAAATAAACAAACCCTATTGTGTTCTCATTTCGATGATCCTTTAGCCTCAGATGTTTGTGTTTCCAGAAAACTAACATACTTTGTAATTAGTTTTTATATTTGAATAATGTTTACCTTGATATACATTAATGAAGCAATGAAGCATGTTTTCTGGGATTAAACCTTCTGGAAGTTCCTTTAGAAACATTTTAAGAAGACTGGCAGCAGCATCTATATCTCCATCATGGCAGAGGTCTACCTTTTCTCCTGCATCATACTTTACTGCAAGAACCTTTACTTTGGCCAATGAGCCAGTGATTCTAAATAGACCTTTGTGTTTCAAACCTGCAAAGAAAAAAAATGTTATGTTTAAATATATAATAATGATCATCACAATCCCAGAAAGTTGAGTAGCAAGTGGAAAACTAATTAAAAATATTATTAATTTAACCAATCTTATCTTTTTAAAGAAAGCTTATTTAAATTACTAATATAAATATATAATAGTTTGTCTCTGTTTCAAGTATGTGTTAGAACTATAATTCTCCAAGAAATAGATTAAATGCTCACTGCAATGTAAATACACCTGATGTCACTCACTTGCATTTGTAATTAATGTATTTTATAAGCACTCTGGGAGTTTGATAGTTAGCAGTCATATCCATAAAGTCTTATTATGTGAAACTGGCTCTTATTTACATAGTTTATTATAAAATATTTCAACAAAGAACTAAAAAAATGTATTTTTCTATTTTAAAATATTTTTATTGTAGCATATATAAAAGATCATCACAAACAATTTCATTTATACATCATTTTGCAAAAATAGAAATAGCATAATTGGCGAATCATATAGATGTACATAGTTACAGCTAGAATATGGATTATGTTATTATTTAAGGAAGTATACAGAGGGGGGGCCAGTGTACAAAAATGAATCAAACCCCTTAGAATCGTGTACACAGATTAATCTAGATTATACTCATCCCACACAGTCCATTTAGTTGCTAGTTTTTTCTTATGAATTTAATACCATATAAGACCATTTTCTTTATATTGCTCAACTCTTCTTTTAACATCTAGCCAGGTTGGAACCTTTTTGGTCTTCCAAAATGTATCTATAAACCATTTACACACCATTAAAATATAGGAGATCAGGCTATTATGTTGCATTGTCTGCTTTTTTGAAAAAATATGGAATAATAACATTTTTGGACTCAATGAGTGGCTTATCATGGCCATAGAACATACCTATTAAGGTTAGTTTGTTCTCGGATAAGCACCTCTGACTTAGTTTTTTTCTTTACAGCTTCAATATATGTCCAATTTACTCTATCGACAGCCTTTTCGGCATCCAATGAGATAAATAGTTATGGGATGTTTTTCTTTTTAACAAATGTAATTAAATTAACGAGTCTCCTTATATTTTCTGGACCTGGTCTCTTGTTAATAAACCCTACTTGTCATAATTGATCAATTTAAAGGTATATTTGTTAAGACTATTGGCTAATATCTTAGCATATATTTTTGTGTCAGAGTTCAGTAACGAAATAGGTCTATAGTTCAGGTGATTTTCCTGATCCCTATTCTGTTTAAGGATGCTGACTAACTTCCCTCTCCTCATTTTTTTGGCATTTATTTTTTATTTTTTATCTTCTTCAGAAATCCATCTATATCGCTCCCTAGAGAATTTCTCTCCAGCTTCTAAGTTATATAATGAATTATAATAAGACTCAAAAATTCTCCCAATTTCTTTAGGGTGAATTGTTTTTTGTTATCACTATATTTAAAACAATTTATCCTTTGTTTTATAATTTTATTTATCAAAAACTTTCCAGTTTTATTTCCCAGAGTATAACGGTCCTGTTGGGATCTGAAAATAGTTGTGGTTCAATTGGCTAATTTTTCATATAGTTTATCTCAGCAAGTCTAAAGAATACTGCAGAAACAGAGAATTTTCAATAGCAAACATATTTTTTATAGTAGTGGCAGCCTTAAACTACATATATATATATATATATATATATATATATATATATATATATATATATATATATATATATATATATATATATATATATATATATATATATATATATATATGTGTGTGTGTTACGGGCAACGTGCATAATCCGGACGAAGTGTATAATCGCATTCTATGTGCAATGTGGGTGACTCTCAGAGAGAGCAGTTTGGCAGTTGAGAGTTTCAGAAGAAGAGATGTGTTCCTGCATCTGAATGAGGACATTTTAGAAACGTCATCTGTCTCGGTGAAAGGGTTAAAAGAACTTGTCGAGACCGACTGAAGAAAGTAGATCATCACTGCGTATAGTATTATATACGTCACTGAAACAAGAAAAAAAAGTTTGAGGAAAAGTTGTCCGGTCTCGTAAGCGTAAAAAAAAAAAAAAAGATAAGCGCACCTTTCTTACCGCCGCTCGTCAGTACGCAGATCGAATATGTGTTGTCAAAGAAGCCAAAGGGGTTTTGAGCAGCACGAATGTACTGTAAAATGTCGAAGCAAATACTTTGACACTAATATAGATCCAAAGGTTTGTAATATTGACCCCAAACCCAAGATATTGCTCAGAAATCTAGAGAAATGGAATAAACAAGAAATCGCTAATTGGTACGACCTAATAAGTTTAGAGAATTACCTCAAACATAAAATAATACCTGGAGGTTTGAGAATTAAAAAAAAACTGATCATTTGAGTTTCTCACTCAGTGGACTGATACATTAGAGAAATGCTTGTTTAACCTTATCAAGATTCTGGTCGAATTTAGACAAAAGCAACTGACTCACTATGATCGCAGTAGAATAACACATAGGCAACAGAAACACTCTGGACTTAAATTAAGTGGAACTTCTATATGACACGAGATAGATCGTAGAAAACGATATTGCCTCGGACGACTCACAGAAATTACTCTTAAGAATTTGGAAGAACGGATGAAGGAATCGCATAACTCGATTGTTCCACATACAAATTTGAGACAGATGTCCACTTTTTATACTCTCCAACCTCAATGGAACTTCATCCCTATATTCCAGAAACTTGACCTTAAAGAATTTAATCAAATCTGTTCAAACAAATATGCTACCCTCCAGATCCAATCTGAATTTAAAAAAAAAGACCCTAAAGGATTTACAGGATGACCCCGATTATCACTAAACAAGCGGATAAAGGAGGGGATATTATTATCCAGGACAGAGACCCATATATTGAGGAAGCATTGAAACTTATTAGCGACACAGATGCATATATTCATCTAGATAACGATCCAACGGATGGATTGTTTAGCTTGTATAACAATCTGATACAAGAGGTCAAAATAAGGAATGTACTGAATAATAAATAATTTGAGTATCTACACGTCCTCTTTTTGAATATTGTGGTGTTCTATCATTTACCCAAGATCCATAGGAACATCAAGAACTTCCCAGGGAGACCCATTATTTCGGGGATTGGATCAATGACAGAAAGACTTTCGGAATATGTTGACCATTTTCTTCAGCCTATGGTATTCAATCTTAAGTCATTCATTAGAGATAACCCCATCTCCTTAATTTGATGTAAGCATTACAATAGGGAGTAAACCTCAGCTGGATCTCTCTTGATGTCAGTGCTCTCTATACATAAATCCACCAGGATTTGGGTATCTCTGCAGTTAAGGTATTTTTTGATTCATATGAAAATGTGGAAGAATGTCAAAAATAATTCATTTTGAAAGCAAATGAATTCATTCTGAACAAGAACTATTTTATCTTCCAGAATCAATTTTACCTCCAGAAGAAAGGCATGGCTATGGGCACTAAGTTTGCCCCTAGCTTTGCCAACCTTTTTTGGGGTCTATGAGAAGTAGATATATGGAACTTATACATTTGGAAGGACAACCCATTTAGTAAAAACATTGTATTCTGGAGACGCTTCATTGATGATATTATACCCATTTGGCCATCATATGAGATCAACAAGAAGGATGAATTTCTCCAATATGTGAACTCCAATACGATGAATCTATAAATACTGACAAGTCCTCCATACCCTTTTTGGATGTTAGTCTTTCTGGAGAAGAAGGAAAGATCACCTCTAGCTTGTACACTAAACTCATGGATACCAACGGGTATCTCCACGCTAGTAGTGGACACAAGAAGAACTGGATCAAAAAGTTCCTTTATGGACTGTTTCAAAGGATCAGATGTAACTGTACCCATCTGAAGGATTATGAAATCAAGAGAGTCAAATCCTTAGAAAAAATTATGTGCCAATGGATACAACAATGGAGTGGTCCAGAGAGCCTTTGAAGAGGTCAAAAATATTAATAGTCAGGAACTTCTTGAAGTAAACAACAAAAGAAAATAACAAAAAACAGAAAAGTGAAAAACATTATCTTTGTAGATTTTTGACTAAGTACAATCAAGCTGTCGGCAAAATAGTGAAAGCCATTAATAAAAACTGGCATATCCTCAAAGAAGACAAAGTACTTGGAGGAGATCTGTCCAATATACCGACAGTTATATTCAAGAAAACCCAAAACTTGAAGAATGTCCTCGCACTGAGCAAACTGAGAAATAACTTGGATCGAGGAATAAACAACAGTTGGATGAGGCAGCCTAAAGGATGCTTCAAATGCAACAAGATCAGATGTAACACCTGCAGACACTCTAAACCTACCCAGAAGGCTTCTATCTACTCCACGAGCAAGAAAATGAACTTCATCATCAAACCCCTTCTCACTTGTAAAGCAGATTTTGTTGTTTACATAATCACATGCAGTTGTGCAAAACAATACACTGGCCGCACAACAAGACCCCTCAAAGTGAGATTTTATGTGTATTTATATAATGTCAATAAGGGCATATTGACAAATGGCTTTTCGGCACATGTGGTCACTGAACACAACAAGCACACCAGAGGTGTGATAGTGCAGGCAGTTGACTACATTAAAAATAACATACGTAGGGGCAATCGGACCGTGAAGTTGAGACAATGTGAGACACAGTGGATACATAAATTAGGAACCTTAAAGCCACTAGGGCTCAATAAGGATATCGACCTTGCATCATATTTTACATAAACATGAGGCATCATCATCCAACAGCATTATCCTATATTTAGCCTTCAGAATAGGGTACCCATCCATCTATTTGCTTTAACAGTAGCATATAGTGACTGTGTCCACTGATGATAAAGTGTATTGTATATATTAGACTAGTGAGGTCCTTTACGGGTTACGGGCTTGGTAGTTATATCCCGACTTACTAACCAGGGAGATTTGTTCTCCAGGTGAAGAACGTACTTCGTGGACCCCAAACTGTTTTTTAAGGTACAAGAACCCATACACACTCTGTACTTATCATACACCTTGTAGTTAATAAGATTGTTTGTTTTTCATATCTGTGCTTGACATTCATCTGTTCTACCTGTGATGTGGACCACCATGCCAGTGGATATCCAAGAGTGTTAATAACTTGCCTATGTTCACGAGGTAGACAAATGTGTGTGAGTGGATTGATTTGTATATTTTATCTCCAATCAATACATTTGTGTTTATCTACACTAGGATATGGTGTTGCGCTTCTCTCCCCTCTATACCCTCTTGTGTTTCATATAAGTCCTGTGGTGACCGTGACTATTTGAAGGAGCAGCAGACTATACGCCAGCAGAAATACATATCCACGAAAGGTATCTCCAGGAATCATCTGAAGGGGACTGGACTGTTTTTAAAAAAAATTCCCACAAACGAAAGGGCATTACCCATCGATTTCAGATAAAAAACTATCTCCTGAACCTAAGATACAAACCTCCCTCTATAGAGAGGAATTATTTACTGTGGGGACTGAAATTGGTATATTTATGAATAGTGAAAATCTGTATATGGGTCATACCATGAATATCTAGCATTGATGTACATACTTGTATGTGTGTACATATATATATATATATATATATATATATATATATATATATATATATATAGGTGTATTATCGTGAAGGACCAATACATTGCGAACACTATACGTCCTTATTTTGGCAATTTATACATAACTTGTGTTCTGTTAATCTCTGGCTTCTTAAATTGAATTTGCTCCTAAGTATTTATTTTCAAGCAATATATTAAGAATATTCTGCAGGTATAGCGCTGTGTCAGGACTTGCCACCAAGTGATTAGAGGTAAATCCCCTTTGTATATTAATCTTTTCAGAGCAGACACAAGGAATTATTTAGTAAAAGATGCAGTGAGAATATTAGGAGGCAATGGGCCAGCTTCAGAAGTACATAGTTTATGACAGTAGTCAGCAAGCTATGGCTCTAATGCTAAATATTACTTCATACAGATCATCAGGTTTCTTCTATAATACTCATATACAATTTTGTTGCATGCCACCAATGGTGTAAAGAGAAAAAAGAGAGACTTTCCGCTTAATTCAATTCAATTCAATTCAATTCGCTTAATGCAATCGTTGCACCATAAAACACACTCTACACACAAAATAATGGCCCTGGAAACTATAAATGCTCCCAGAGCCCTCTGGGCAGAAAGGACCTAGTAAAAATGGTCCTTAGCGGTCCAGGGCATATATCCAGGGCTTGGGGCAAAACATCATATAACATAACAGATCAACATGGGGTGAATTCTTTCACAAGGTCCTTCTGGCCATTATACAAGGTCTTATTCCACTGGCTATGTGGCTAATGTCAATGAGGGGCCAGACCCAAATGTGCAAATGTTCTGGAGTCCTCTGATTTTCATATACACTTTTGGGCCCTAAATGGCCTTTGGTTGCGAATCAGTTCAACATAGGACAGCGGCAAAATTAAAAACATTTCAAATAGTGATTAAAAACAATAGAAATTGCAGTTCTTTTAACTTATCCACTATGGGAACTGTCTAGACAGGGCTCTAGCTAGAGTATACAATCTCAGCTTGTATCCCCATTTTTTGTCTTATTCCTATACAAGTGGATGTTTGGTAGTTTTTAGGAGATATACTTTCCACAATAAAGATTTCACAGTTAGATATAATATTATTTTCTTTCTGATTAGTATAGGCAGGTGATATCTAATCCCTTTGATTGCAAATTGTCCGATATTTAGTTATAAACATAGGTGTAGGAATGGGGGGGGGTGTTTATGTGTAGAGAGGCAGTTCTGTGGTATTTTTTTATTTTTTTTTACTATATGTGGTCTCCCCCCTCCAGATTTTATTTGGCTATAATATATGATATTATATGTAATATTATATGTAATATGTAATAGTCCCAAAACACAAGGCCATTGTGGATTCAGAGAGTTTACCATGGAATCTCTAAGCACTGTGCTAAAATTTAAAAGGACACTAAATACATAGAGAGAGATTCGATAACACCTAGAGGGGAGAGACTGGGGCTCGTCTCCTACCAGGTTCCTTTAGGGACACAGTCAGAGACAATTCATGATCATTAATTATCTTCTATTTGCAGCTATGACCACTCGAGAACCTGTTCACTCAAACTTGGTGGAAAATGGGCCATTGCCATTCGAGCATGTGCCAAACTACCAGATCTTCATTGAAACACCATGAGCCATCGGAGACTCCTTTAAGAGGCATGCTAAGGCCTGCAGCTTTGGTTTTGCCTGATCGGTGACAGCCCTCTCCACAAGATAGCCCGAGACGTTATATGCATCTCAAACTTGTAATACAATGGAAAGCAGAACCATACACCAGTAAACTTGTTGAAGACAGAACTAAATAGAGATATTTCAGAATATTTTGACATTCCCAAATGAGTCGTCACCATAGAAAATAGCTATAAATTAATATCGCCAACAAGAAGGCTCCTTCACTCCCAGAGTTGTTATTACTCCAAGAGTTTAAACAAACTGAAGATAACCTCATGTCAATCTCCTAAGGACATTAAAGCAACCCCAACAAAGAAATATAAACTATTTGAATAGACTTAACAGCTGTTTTACCTGTTTTCCAAAAGAAAATTATTTATTTTCTTGCACCATTGTAAAAGTGGACTAGACTTTAATACTGGTGTTGCGGTGCCATCTACTGTACTTTATAAAAACTCTCATTTCTGAACTACAGTTATTATTTCATGGACCCTCTACTGAAGAGACCTAAAAATATTACAGTGACAGGTTTACCTCTCAGAACAAAAATACAACAACCAAGAGGCTCGCAATGAGCGCTGAGATCTCCAACCACCACAAAAAATAATGTCTGTGCCAAACACCATTCCTTGACTTACAATTCTATTGCCGTCATTTTTTGACGGGCAATTCGCTAGTCTATATATATTTGTCTACCTAAAGCCTAACAAAGCTTGATAGTTGATCCGCATACTTTGGTTTTTATAAGGTTATTACAGTATTTTTTTCTGTTTTTCTAATCTCAAGGGGTATATGAATGTCTTACCCTACTTCAAGCATACTTGATCTCTTTTACTACCTTTTGAAAATAAAGGTGCTGTCATTATTATCTTTTATTTACAAAAATCCAACATGGGCCATATGTATATCCCTAAGATTGCAATAATGGGTGGTTTAGTAACAAGTTATATCCTAGCTATGCTATTCCCCCATCCCTTAAACATTACGAGAGAATGTATACAAGTGACTACGGCATAACAAATCCAAAAAGCGAAGCACAAATCTCTATTGTCAAACGATTAAGAGAGTTTTAAATTTATGAAATCCAAACGTTAATTGACACTGAACAGTCCAATATAAACATATGTGTAATCAAAAAATATGATGTTGTATCATTATGTCCTTTTCATTAAACAGCATCGGGATAACACAACCCAGTACTCAATGGTTAATATGTGTCAGGAAACCACGTTGCCTAGGAACAAGTGCTCTAATGCATTGTTTATATATCACATATAATAGTTGTCAAACTACGAAACGTCGTCAAGCTTTGCAAAGTGAGGGACGCAGTTTGGGCCACAAATGCGGACATTTGCGAAGTGAGGGGCCACATTTGCAGAGGTGGAGGCTCCCACATCTAACACGAAATTACTAAATACGGACTTACACTAAAAAAATATGAGCCAGGGGGAAAAAAAACATTACGAACTCGCAAAAATACGACCTTAATGGCCAACCCACGCGCAGCGGAAAACATAAAAAAAAGCAATAAATACACACAAAAATTACATAAAAACCTTACCCACAGCAAGTTGGGGGCACCCAGGACCTCTGGAAGTGAGGTTACAGACGCTCGAAAATCCCCTAAACAAGAGAAAAAATGGCCGCCGAACAAAACAGAAACGAGGCTATACGACCCCTAAAGCCACAAAATACCACCAAGCACATACAGCTTTTCCAAAAAGCCATACGAGGTACAAGATACACTTTTAGCAAAGGATGCTAAATCATCCACGCCCGCGTACCACATACACATTCGCCACCATTTTACAACACTAACTTACAGAATGCGGAAATACACAGCTACACTAACGGCTTCCCCTCGCGCACGCAGCCTATTTACTCTACACACTGCACACATTGCTGAGACTTATACCTGAGCTCAACAACAGTGCAAATCTACATTGTATGCTGCAGGAACATCAAAACAGATTGATAGCTCTTAAGCACAATGCTTCCTGCATATATTAATTACAAATAGGTAAAGTATATTAATTTATCACTTATTTAATTAGCATAAAAAGCAACATATACACACAAAAAAACACTATCGCAATAAATGCAAAAGCCATTCACTGCGCGCCTCACAACGAGCGGCAACGGTGCTCATGGCACACAAACTACACCAGGGGATAGCCTTGCAATAAGCGCAAAAAGGAGATCAGCGCCGACCTTACAATGACAGCAAAAGCGCCTCTGATAACAAAAAAATACAACAAACAAGAGGCTTGCAATGAGCGCTGAAGGATCTCAGACCACCCAAAAAATTACTGTCTATGGCAAACACATTACCTGCCTTACAATTTTATTGCCCCGTAATTTTTGAAGGGCAAGTCGCTAGTATAATATATAAACACTTTTATATGTATTGAATCTATAAATATAATTGTCAAGTCTATTTAATGTAAAAAAATAAATGAATAGAAAATAACATTTATATATATTAATATAATGGTTCCTTGCCGTGGTTATGGCACTTGTTCTCACTCATTACTATAATCATGACGTTCTCATTTTCTATTGGCTTCTAGAGCTTTCTCCACCGTAAAACTTTGTTTGGATACTCCCTACACTCAAATCTCTTGCGGATAAGTCTGGATTAGCAGATGTGGGCTGAGTGTCATAATGTAATAAAGATTTACATTAACATGTAATGTGGGGGGGGGGGGGGGGGCTCCTGCAGCCGATTTACAGTAATGGTGCAATTTACACCACTCAGTTAGCATGGGGTCCAAATTCCTTAGGGCTAAGTACAGGGGATACAGTGAGTATATAAAACAAATGTGACAAAAGCTACATACTGGTACAAAAGCTGTAGAGGGCCCTGCTCTCGTAACAGCTTACAATCTAAGATGGTTAATGGGAAAGAGAGCTGCTTGTCTATTGTCTGGTGAGGCAGCAGGATTCATGCATATGAGGTAGTCACAGCCTTTATTGAGTACTTCCCAAATGATATCCTAAAACATAAGGACTTCTATAACCAGTGGGAACGTACTGTTAAATAGTCTAATTACAATCATTGAGATCAGTTAATAACTCCTACAGTTTTTGTATTTAATATGAATCTATTTAATATGAAATTACGGGCTTCTCAACTAGACACACTATCAAATTTGTCCACCCACCAATTCAATCTAAACATGTCAAATGAGCTCCTAATCTTCCTTTCTCTATTATTTAAACAAAAAATAGGACATTTTTCGAATGCACAAAATGTTTTCTGATGATAATTAAAATGTATCCTAAACAGTATAAATGAAAGAAAATATATACTCTTGTTCATCTTGAGAGATCTTTTCCAGGAACATATCCTGGAAATCTCACTCAGTAAATTCTCAATGTTATGATTTAGTCAGGCTTATATCGACAACCAAGTTATGTTAATATCCATAGACTGCTTATAAATCAGATTCATATTGATATAAGTACAGTAATTTGAACTGGCTCAGATTTAACTTTATATAGATGAATACATTTTAAATAGTATAACTGTCGTGCATTTTGAGGGTAAAAGGATGCCACACCTATCTATTATTTACATTATATGGTGGTCCATTTCCACTTACTAATTACCATTGAAATCACACACAAACACTTATAGCATGCTTCTTTGTCGTTTTAAGGGTTAGATCATGTTCCTGTTAAAATTAAATATATTTTTCTAAGTTGGTAAATATGTTTTTATCAAGTCAAAACTTGGCAAAAAAGACTCATGCCAATTAGAAAGATGTAGCAGAGACCTTCAAATTGTAACTTTAAGATATTATGATAGGACATACATCTTCATTTCAGTGTTCCATTGTTCCTTCAAGTATATTATCGAGCAGGTGGATAGATATGGCTCAATAGTAGTCTAGTCTACCAGAAATAATTTGGCACGTAATTAATGTTGAGGTCATAACTTTTTTTATACATCTAGAGGTCTCCCATGTGGTTAGAAGCAGACATTCAAAATATATTTATTAATGTATTATAAATATATTCCTATACATAAAGAGGGGAGTGGATGATTGTCATTGGTGGAAACCAGCATCGTGATGAGGGGAGTTTATCAAAAGCTGGGAGAGGACATTCTAGGTGTTTTATATTTTGGGCTTTTGTCTTTGGCTGTTTTCCCGGGGTCTTTCCTGCTACCACCTCAGCCTTCTTCTATGCCATTACCAATCTTATCTGACAGTCCTATTCCGAGAACAAACTGACCGTCATTCTTCACATAAACATATGCCCCCTTCAAATCTTCCTTAAGATATATTACTATTATCTGACTAAATCAAATTCTCTTCTATCTCAACTCTCTCTCTAAACAACCCAAGCACACAAAGAGGGATTTCTTCAGTGAGAAGGGATCATCCAGTGACAGGTGTTATCCTGAAATTCCATACATAGGTAATGTATAAAATGGTACTAACGAATTAGTTTGAAGTAGAGTTAAACTTATATATCACAATCCTTCTGTTACCCCTTTGGAAGTGGTCACAAACCACAAACCCAGAAAAATTAGCATCTGTATTCCGTACTGTAGCTGTTAATCAATACTTTAAATCACAGACAATATCCCCTAAAACAGACTGTTTGACTTTATTCAATAATAACTGTTTAGCTTGGTTACAAAGATCAATTATTAAAACATCCACATATCCAACCATACTTAGCGATACTCTTTATATATAATCTTGTATCACACACTCAACAAAACTGTCTTATACCATTATTGAGTGAATTGACCAACTTGATAAATTAAATGAAATGTAATCAATTTTGATGTAAGACCAATATCCAAAAACCAGCTTGCCAACACCTTAATACAAAAGGTCATTTAGCTTTTAACCTCGCATACAATATAATCAACTGATACATATTGCTTCAATATATATTTCTATATTCTTACTGCTACATATAGTGTAATTCCATATTTTACTGCTTTCTTAGAGTAATAGGTTATATTGCTAATTATTAAATATTTGTTATATATATATATATATATATATATATATATATATAACAAATAGACAGTTGATTGTGTTTTCATACTATTTTTGTATTGCACCAACCAAATAGAGACAGATTGTTAACCAAACTTGATAAGATTATATACACTATTTATATACTCTTACATATTGCTTATTGATTGATATATTGATCTAACCAAATATAAAGTGTTTTATGTCTAACAACTATCCAATCATCCAAATAGATTGTAATAGACGTCAAATAGATTGTATTGTGATCTAATTAAATATCAAAGCATACAAGAGTAATCACTTCAAATTGTTTATCCTTAATAATTACTGTTATACAAATAAAAGCAATTTCTGCACACAGCGAATACTTTTCGATAACTTGATCTTTGAACTATATTAATCTATACAGCGTAATATTTACGTCAGATCAATTGCACTGACATAACCAGCTAAGATTTATATCATCAGCAGTATACCCACGTTGTAAATGTCTATGTTATTCTCAATAGATAGCATATAAATCAGATTCCAACAAATACGTTCTCAATACTGTATCCGGCTCAGGCTTGTATCAAAAGCAATCAAAACCAGGCTGTAATGGTGTCAGCTACATAATTAATTAACTGGCTACACATTACATAAACCGTGTATCTAGTATCTATCCTAGTGTATCTAGTGTAATCCTTATAGCAACCACATCTTGACACATAACTTTCTACAATACTATTTGCATTACAATTAACTTCAGGGTATAATCATTTCTAACCACTAAGGAGTTAAATTAAAGTTGCCCTTTCAGGAACCTTACAGTTAAGTTGGATTATTGTAGAAGGAATGTCAAACATATACTTAAGATAAGATTGATGCTGTTGCCTGATGGACCGTTTCTCTACAAACAGTAGCTTTATCAAAGGCTCACTTCATATTAGCATTACCATGGCATGATGCAGGCTTTTAAAACCCATAACACATGTATTAATATCCTATACCTGAATCTAACTAATTTAATCAGTTTGATAAAGCCTAAATATTATATTTTTTTATCATTTTTATTAAGCTAATTGCCTCAATATCAATAACATGTTTTGTTTCATTCATTGGTAAAACCACTTTTTGATATATTTCACTTCATTACCCTCACAGGGTAATATTAATATGTATTTATAAATAAGAAGAAAAACTTCTATTTTATTTTGAAATATGTGACCCAACTCTACTCGTTGAGGACGACGACTAGCTATATCCAACAAATAATACTTTTGTGTTATTTGTTCCATAGGTTTAATAGAATTACTAATCATAAAACAGGGGACTGGTGACACCCCTCTACAACTCTATTCTGAATTTCACTATTTGATCAAGATTTATTTCTCTCTATCTCACGTCCCCACCCCTATTGTAATTTTATACAGAGAATTTACTTTCTTTGACATAGGTGACTAACTAATTATATTTTTCCTCTCCATGAGGATCAACCGTAAAGTAACTTTTTCGTATCATAAGGGACTGTAATATTGTATTTTAAGGAAGCCAGTGGGACTGAAGGTGAGGGTGAGCAACGAGTCAAGGAACTCAATGTAACAGTAAAAAGATGGACCACCTTAAAGAATTATAATTTTTGAAAGCAGATATAGTGTTAATACAGGAAACACACTTCAAAAAAATAAGAAATTTTGGGGCCACCATTACAACCAAATCTATTATTTAACATCACAAAGCAAAACACAAGGGTTGTCAAGTTTGACACTAAGAGCGACCCAGAAGGTAGATTTCTGTTAGTTGAAGGCACTATACATAGGGCCTTATTAAATTCCAAGCCCATAGTTACCTTCATACAGCCCGTAAGTTTGCCGGCTTGAAATTTGCAGCAGTTACAGAGCGATTAAATTGAACAAGCATGGGTCTGAAGGCATAAACTCGCAAACCCTGCTTCCATATGTAACATTTCAGTGTCTGATCATGATCAATGAGGCAAGCCCGTATGTTGCTGCGGAGACAGAGCCAATAGTAAATGAGACAGTCATCATGACGTCAGTTAAAGGTGAGGTTTAATGTCAATCAACTAGGGTTTCGAAGTCCGATATGCGATCAGACTCGTAATCCAGCAATGTGAACATCAATAAAAATGAATGAAGAAACTGGTCTAGTTCATGTGGGTGGCCTGATATGTATTAACCCCTTGATTCCCGAAATTGATTGAACACGAAAATAAAATGTAAAACAAATAAAAAAAATTGCAGATTTGCGAGCTTGAGACTGTTGTGCAATTAATTATAATGCCTTTCATGGCTTTCCCCAGCTTTTAAAGTGCAGTATTTATTTTTTATTTGCATTTACAGTGCTACGAACAGGTGTTTAACCCCCTTGTGAATCCTCTCTAGTACTCGTAGGATTTTTGGCTACATTTGCCATTTACTGGTGTGACAACAATTGTGGGCTTGAGGAATTGTAGCAATTTAATAATGATTTGCGATTGTAACATTTACAGGCTTGAAAGATCAAAGGCTTAGCTGGGTTGGAGTTACGATTTTGGCAACCACAGTTGTCTTTTAGCCTGTAACCCACAGATTGCTTGCAGGTAGCTAAAAGATGCCAATTCAATAGCCGTAACCATAGTCTAGACATCTCTTTAATAAATATACAGTATATGTTCCAAATGAAAATCAATGATCCTTTTTTCATAAGATATCCAACTTCATTGACATATACTATACCTCAATTCTGTGTTAGATTCAATACTAGACACATGCACTTTGTCCCAATGAAACCTACTCCCACATCAACAAAAGCTTGTAAGTCTTATATCATAGAACATGCGCTTTTCGAATCATGGAGAGGCATAAACTCTACCGAGTGAGACTATACGTTTTACTAGTTTAAAGATAGCATACATTTTTTTACCATAAAACATTACAACATACCTCTTGTAAGCCTGAATATATATTTTTCATGATAAGATCACAATATGATTTAGATCATAACAAATGGCATTCTACTAATGTGCCGAAATCGAAATTGGTCTTTAATCCCAGCTTTACTAAATGACCCTTCCTCAGCAGTAAAAATACAAAAAGCTATAGAGAAATATACAACGTTATCTCAGGGGTTGAGGTAGATCACATTTGTATGTGGACCACATATAAAGTGGTCATACTATGGCTCTGTATAAGAAAACTAGAACCAAAAACGGTCAAAGCTTAAATGAACAAATTCAATATATTCCCAAATCTGTGTTGCTTAACCAACTTTGCACAGTTAAACACAAACTTAATGAACTTCTATGTAAAGCGACCACAACCCTACAACACCCTCAAACAAAATATTTTGCTACAGCAAACAAACCTGACTCGATTAGCCTCATCAAATTAGGGCTACATTTTAAAAAGTAGCCTGTTGTGAAAAAAGTAGGTCTGGAGGCTATTAAGCTAGCCTTGTAAACCTCTACATTGCCGGCCTGCGTGTTAGAATGCCGACTGGCCGAAAAATGCCTTTGTTTAGTGCAACGTGGAACATTGCTGCACGCAACACTTTGATCTGTCCCGCTACGTTCCAATCATGATATTAAATTGCCACGAAGACCCCCGCGAGCTTGCTCGTAACACTCCAACGGAGCACAAAGCCGAACGAGTACTGGAGAGGACTCACATAGTCTGCAAAAGCCCTTATGTTTTCTGCATAAGCAGAAGAAGAGACCCCCGCTACAGCCCCCAAACCCCCCTACGGCCCCTAAAGCCCCCCCCTGCTCCCCCAATAGATCCCCATGCTGCAGGGGTCCCAATGGGGTACTTCCAGTTCCCCCCCGGCATCTACAATTAACCCACCTATGCTGGGGGACCCGCGATCACTAAAAAATTAACCCCTGCCACAGTACCCCCGGGCATCTAAAATGAACCCCCATCACTCATGGGGTTCTATACAGACCCCC
Organism: Discoglossus pictus; assembly: GCA_027410445.1. Lineage (NCBI taxonomy): Eukaryota > Metazoa > Chordata > Amphibia > Anura > Alytidae > Discoglossus > Discoglossus pictus. The sequence continues at coordinate 51,091,977 of CM050171.1, read as the reverse complement.
ATGAGCCTCTAATTAACCCCATCAGTCCAATAGGGTCTATATAGATCCCTATAGGACACTAAATAACCCCATCAGTCCAATAGAGGTCTACATAGAACCCCTATAGGACACTAATTAACCCCTATAATAACACTATAAGTGCCATGAGGGTCCTCCAGGAACCTCATGACCCAAAGTCTAATTTAATACACATCAGGCTACCCACATGGACTATAACAGTTTCTTCATTCATTTTTATTGATTTTTAAAATCTCTCAATTGCGAGCCCAATCATATAATCGGACTTTTAAACACTAATTGATTGATGTTTAAACGCCATGTTTTACTGATGTCATGATGACAGTCTCATTTACTATTGGCTGTTTCTAAATCGTTACTTAGGGGCTTGCTTAATTGATCATGAGCATGCCCTGAAATGCTACGTTACAAGGTTTGCGGATTTGTCTTTCGGCCATGTACTTGTGGGCTTGTTTAATTAAATCGATCTGTAACTGTAGCAATTTAATGAGGCCCATACTCTACCTTAAAAAAACTGCGGGGATTTCATATTCCCCAAGAATCTGAGGAAACATTACTAGGACTTCCCATTCCAAAATTCCTAAAGGAATCACAATTCCTAACAAATCAGATTTTCTTAGCCTTCAGAAGTGTCCTTGCAAAAAATTGGAAAACAAACATTCCCACATTTGAAGAAGTTAAGAGAAAAATACAGTACATATATATAACTAGATGAAAAATATAAAAAATGGCCATCCTGCTGTGACATATGGAATCTAAAATTATGCTGGAACTTAAAAAAAAAGAAAGATAAAACTCAACGCCCGAACTGCAAAATAGAGAGCAGCCACAACATGTCATACCCTCCTTTTTTTCATATAATATTATTGTTTTGTTTTTATGTAATATTAAGCCTTTATAGTTAATCGAAATCAATAAGAAAAAAAAGGGAAAGGACGGTTTAAGATACATTGAGAAGATTACTATACCATTATACTGTAACAAATTTGCAATGTATAAGTAGAATTTGTGTACTTTCCTTGTATTTCAATAAAAATTGCTTTAGTAAGAAAACAAATAGAAAATTGCTCCCCCAAGAAGTAAATGTGTTGTTTCTTATTGCTCATCGTAAAGTGTGATTAAATTAATCCAACGCAGTGTTCAATATTTATATTTCACGATACCATTTTGATAGAATATTGTAAAAAATGGGCAGGACAGTCGCAAAAACGGTTGATAGATTGTATATCCACGCTAAGCTAACAGCTCATCTTTTCATTTTATCACTCTATGAAAAAAATTATTCAAGATTTTTTTTTTCAATTGCAACTTTACAAATAAGGTTTTTAAAGTAAAAAAATATATATTTTGTTTATCATACCATAGGCACCTGCATATTATTGGGCATTGGTTATTGGTGCCCTTTAAATGTTACAATGATTGTTTGCTTAATTAACAATAATTTAGTTAAATGAGCTAGTTTCATGGTACCCACCCTAAGGGACTCGGTAGAGTTGTACCTCTCGTACTCCGTTTAGAGCATCGCTACCTACCAACTGCTAACCCTTACACAGGAGCCATGTATCTTTTTATTAGTCAAATAATTATTCAGTATAAAAAGAACTAACTTACCAAATGTTGTAAGATGTTCCACAATATCTTTAACCACAAAGGGAATGCTATCTTCATTTATTCTGCATTCTTGAAGAGAAATGCCAAATACTGCAGACGTAGATTGATTGGGAGACTCTTGTGGCACTATTTTTTTTGTGCTATTTATAATTTGAACCGCAGAAAAGGTTTTCTGTAACAAAAGGTAGAAGACAATAATGTAGTCATACATTCAAAGTACTAGTTGTTTATAGTTTATATATAATACAACATTTATCTTTATTCAATTACCTTCAAATAAAAGTTTGGCTTGGGCACCAAATTCCAAAAACATTCTCCAACTTTTTCTTACTAGTGTAACAATATTATTATTATTATACTATGAAGCAAATTTACAAAAATGTGAAGAGATCCCATTAAAGCAGTGGTAGTCAACCTAGTCCCTACCGCCCACTAGTGGGCGATTCAAGCTGTCATGTTGGACAGCGGGGTAATTGTTAAGCGGCGGCGCTGATAAGTGACATCACACGCTGGAGACCCGCAGCACCACGCTTGGCTGGTTGGAGAGCTGGTGAGAGCGTTTGAAGGTGTTTTGAAGGTATTTGCTGTTTGTCATTCAATGTTATTATACCACACTGGGAAAAATAACGGTATTTATCATTGTTTTCAGTTTAGTCTCAGTCATCTAATCACATGTTAAAATATAAAATTATAGCTCAGTGCATCTGTCTGAAGGGTAGGTTATTTTTTCTCCACTTGGAACTGGTGACATAATTACAATATATATCTTCTATTGGACCACTCAAAAAACAATGTTAATATGATTTATTTACCATATATAAAGAAGCTTATTGTGCTACCCTGCACTCTTATCTTGTTGTTTATCACTCATATTCAAACTTTTATTCAGTTATTCAGCATAATGTCTTAAGGGACTCAATAGATTAACAAAGCCCTTATTTAGCCCTCTACCTCACGGTGTTATCTACAAATATTATACTACTGCTTTCCAAGCCCTAGTATGTTGCTGTATTCTGACATATTTGGCATCTTAGTCTATCTAATGAAAAAACATTTTTTACTTCTCAGATTTGCTTATTTTCTGTGTTTTTTGATGAAAAAGAAGTTTGCTATGTTAATGTCCAGGGCCTTTGAACCTCCCCTTTTTAAAAATAATGAAAATTGTGCACTCTTTATACATTGTTGTTTATTGTTCAGTTGTGTTCGACTCTCTGTGACCTTATGAGCCACAGCACGCCAGGCACCTCTGGTTGTGCTCATCCATAAGGATTTCATGTCAAAGATACTGGAGTGGGTTGCAAGTTCCTTCTTCAGTGGACCGCTATTAGTCTGAACTCAATGCTAGGACCTGCCCATCTTGGGTGACTCTACATGATATAGCTCACAGCTTCACTGAGGTACACAAGCCTCTTCACCACGACAAGGTAGAGATCCAGAAGGGCTTGTTTTAATTTCTGACATCTTAAAAAAGGGACACAGCAAAGGTCCCAGTTAAGATAGAAATTAAAAGTGAATGTATAAATAAATATAATTATAAATGGTTGTCTGAAAGTATGAGATAATTGAACATGAAACTTAGATATCACATATATAGTTGTGAGAATGCGAGCCGTTGCAACGCTCCCTGCCAGCAACTGCGACCCTCGCAAAATTTACGTCGTTACGCAAGGAAAATACGAGACACGTTACGACCTTGCAAAAATCGCCCACAACACGCGCACATGAAAACATGAAAAATACAACAAATACTTACAACAAATACATAAAAAGCTTACTTACAGGAAGTGGGAGCATCCAGGACCTCGAAAACTAAAGTTACACCTCAATTTAACTGAAACTAAAAGAGTTTAGACACAAAAAAATTCTCTAAGCGAGAGAAAAAATGGCTGCAGAAAAAAACGAAAACGAGGCTACAGCAGTCTAAAGACGCAAAACACCACCAAACACCTACATATTTGCTGAAAAACAACTACGAGATTAAAAAACAAGGACGCAACCCGCGCAACCCCAAAAACATTACAAACACAATAAATACAAACAACAAACACATAAAAAGGTTACTCACAGCAAGGGGGGCACCCAGGACCTCTGCAAGTGAAGTTACACCTCCATTTAAGCACAAATTTCAAAGTTTAGAGACCCGAAAATCACCTAAGTGAGAGAAAAAATGGCCACCGAACAAAACGAAAACGAGGTTAAAGGTCCCTAAACACGCAAAACACCACCATAAACACGCAAAACACCACCAAACAGCTATGGATATTCCAAAAAAGATGCACGACATAGAAAATGAAGGACGCTAAATCAGCCACATTATATATACCAAACACCATTACAATTTCTGCGCCTAGATCTCAGACCACCACAAAAAATAATGTCTGTGCTAAACACCATTCCTTGACTTACAATTCTATTGCCGTCATTTTTTGACGAGGCAATTCGCTAGTTTTAAATAAATTACTGAAAAATGTCATCCCTCTCTCCCTAACTCCTTTTATCTAATGTCAGTAATGTATTTGCACAGTGGCCGCATGCCCAGATCACAGAAGTTTGCAAGTATGTGCCATTATATTTAATTATATAAACTTGGCATGTTCTTCATCCTCATCACCTTCACTATTAGAATTAATTATCTTTGATAAATTGATCATTTTCAAGTTTAGTTACAGAAAAAACACATTTTAATAACCAAATACAGCTGTCTTTTTATGTGTGTATTTTTCATTTCGGCAATAATTCGTACCTTCTCCTTTAAGTCTCTAAAAGTTACTTTTTTTTTTAACAGCAATACTTGAATACTCCTGTACTCTCATCAGATGGGTTGGTTTTCACATAATATAACAAAACTTCTTTAATCAACTTCACAAATAACGTTTTTCAAATTATGGAGCAGATACCTTAATATAAAGTACAGGAAAACATTATGTATTCCTTTCTGTAAGCAAAACCGCACAAACACACTACCATTTTACAAAAAATCAGCTAAAATAAGTATATACATTACTTACACATCCTTGAAATGATGCACTTATTCCCATATTTAAAGTGAGCTGTCGTTATGGAAAACTGTGCACTTCTTATGTGTCCGTGTACTTTTGATGAACTTTTATTCAACATATCCAAATATGCCAAAAGTCCTGTAAATGAAGTGTTCACTGTAAGTGAGAATGTGTTTGTTTTAGTCTCTTTGAGAGTATAAAGTGAGTGTTACAATTGTCTGCTCGCAGTGTTTACTCTATGAGACTGCTGTTGCTATTGCTGGTCATGTGACCACAACTCCATTATGTTGGTGTCTTGTCGCCATGGCAATTCATTCACACAGTGATACAGATACCTGTCCTGCTCAAAATGGGAACCATTCATGCTGTAAATCTATGGGAAGGAACACACCCAGAGTTAATTTTTATTATAACATACCTTTTTCCATTATTTTAAATAGGTTTTGTAAACGAAGAATAACTTAAAGGACATTTGTGCTCAGTTTTTTTCTAAGTGGTATTTAAAATAACTCATTTTGATAATGTTCCACTGTGATCGGTGTTTACAAGATACTCTCTTTGAAGATCTATACTTCATAATGGCAAAATCACATATATAGTTGTGAGCATACGAGCCGTTGCTCACGCTTGCGGGCTCGCATAGCAAGCCCGCTGCCCTCGCAAAGCGAAGGTGCCCATTGCCAGCAACTGCGACCCTCGCAAAATTTACGTCGTTACGCAAGGAAAATACGACACACGTTCCGAACCATTACGACCTCGCAAAAATCAGACGCAACACGCGCACATGAAAACATTAAAAATACAACAAATACACACAACAAATACATAAAAAGCTTACTTACAGGAAGAGGGAGCATCCAGGACCTCTAAAACTAAAGTTACACCTCAATTTAACTCAAATTAAAAGAGTTTAGACACTAAAGAATTCTCTAAGCGAGAGAAAAAATGGCCGCCGAAAAAAACGAAAATGAGGCTACAGCAGTCTAAAGACGCAAAACACCACCAAACACCTACGTATTTGACGAAATACACCTACGTGATTAAAGAACAAGGACGCAAGCCCAAAAACATTACAAACACAATAAATACAAACAACAAACACATAAAAAGGTTAGTCACAGCAAGGGGGGCACCCAGGACCTCTGCAAGTAAAGTTACACCTCCATTTAAGCACAAATTTCGGAGTTTAGACACGCGAAAATCACCTAAGCGAGAGAAAAAATGACCGCCGAACAAAACGAAAATGAGGCTAAAGGTCCCTAAGCACGCAAAACACCACCAAACAGCTACGGATATTCTGAAAAAGTCGCACGACATAGAAAACGAAGAACGCTAAATCAGCCACATTATATACACCAAACACCATTAGCTCACTTACAATTTCATTGCCGTAATTTTTTGACGGGCAATTCGCTAATAATTTATAAACAATAGTATGTAATTCTGCTGCACTGGGAGCCACCATTTTTGTTGTGATTTTGTTTTTAAAAGTGTGATGGGGTTCTTGACGACCGAGGAGTACAGCTGCTTCAAATAGATTTAAAAGGGACAGGGAACACAACTGTTTTTTTAAGCACATAAAAAAGCATATTTTAAACATGCATTGGCATGAAAAAAAAAACTATTAAGTAATACTTGGATAAACTTCATTCAAACTAACAGAAAATGCAGAGAGTATACTGCAGATGCGCGGACAGAAGAGGCCTTGAGCTATGAGAGGCGTGTCCAAGGCCCTGGGGGGCCAAGTGCCTGCGCGAACATAGCGATGGCCTCGCTGTCGACTCAGCGTTGTTAGAGTTGCGCCACGTCGGAGATGGAAATAGTTATTTGCCCGCAGTATATTTTTTGCACCACCAGGTGGTGCTGTGGCACAGCGCTCAACCCCACTGTTCTGACGGGAGGAGGCTACGTAATAGACTGGATCCCTAATGAGCTTTCTAAAGTCCTGTTAATGACATTCTATCTGCACATTCCCATTGTGCTGAAAAAAAAGCTTCATGTGTGTATTGAAAATCTTTTCCCAACTCAAGAAGTTCATCAGCAGAAATTAAACTGAATTTGCAGTTTACACAGCAATAGGACCACTGCACTCTGCAATTTTTTCAGCGATATCATCTTTGCAGCTTAAAAAAGACCGAGGAAAATATCAGTGAGGGAGAGTGCGAGAAGCAGAATAACTGCTCATATACTTAACAATATGACAATCTAAAGCAAGTAAGCCCAATATATGTCATATTTTTAACCAAAATGTTTATTAAAACATTTTTTTGAAGAGATTAATTTGATTCACTGTAAATAAAAAAATACAAAGATTTCCAGAGTTCAGTGGTCCTTTTACACCATACAAAAATATAAAAAGTAGCACCTGTATTATTTTCTTTACATTCTAAAATGTAAAAATAATTTTAAAGTGCAGTTTCTAAAATTAATATATTATAAATATTTAACTGAAATGGTGCTTTAAATAATAATAATAATAATAATATATTTTATAAGGTGTTTTTAAAATGCTTAATCAATCTTAATCAATTAATTAGTAAAACAACATAATTAAATTACATTAATAATATAATTTAAATAAATAATACAAATTTACATAATAATAAATGGAAAAAATCCTAAATTAATTTATTACAAGGATTCTCTTACTTACAGTATTTTGGAGACCTCTATTAAAATTAATAGCTATTAAATCACTCCAGAACGACTTTCTAAATGGAAGCCTTCAGAGAATCCCATTTGCTTTTAAGGTTGTTCTGTAATAGCTTCCTTTATTCATATCTGGTGGGAATGTCCAAAGGTCCAATACATTTGGCAAAATAGTATGCACCTTGCTTCAGAAATGTCCAATGTAAATCATTTTTACCAAATATCTCTGGAAGCTAAGGGTGGACTGGCAGAGGCCTGGGACGGGCATGACTTGTGGAGAATTCACCAGAAGGTACATTTTCTCGTTCATACGTTAATATTAAGTGGAAGAACCAAAGATGGAGGGGTGCTGTTAATTAACCGCCCACCCCACTTATGTTACACTAAAAGCTTATAAACAATTACTCCAAATTTAACATACCGTTTACACTAAGTTTTCATTCTAAAAACAAAAAACTCTGAAAGAAAAAGGGAAAAAAGGAGTAAAGGAGAGAGAAACATAATAACCCTCAAGAAGAAAAAGACACAAACTAATGCCTAACCGGGACTTTTATTTTGTAACCGATGAAATGCAACACTAAAATGCTTGTAACTTTCATATTATATAAATTGTACTAAAAAGTACAATTATATAAATTGTACTTTCAGACCAAGGGTGGTAGCATTTCTGAAACAGCGCAGTTTGTAAACGGTTTGCGTGTTGCTGTGGTGAAAGTGTACCATAACTGGACAAACAGCACCATTGTGATTAAACGGTGCGGAAGCTGCGGAGCACCACGTGCCATTGATCTCAGAGGTGAACGTTGTCTGTGAAGGTGTGTGAGGGCCGAGCGATACGCTACAGTTGAGCAACTCGCCATCCAAACAAACCAGGAGGCTATCAGACCGTGTCTAAAACAACAGTGCAACAAACCCTGGTCACTGCACCCATGCTGATGAGGGTTCATCATCAGAAACAGCTTCGATTTGCATGATTGACAATAGGTTGCCTTCTCTGAGGAGTCTGCAGTCATTATTGGAAGAACACAAGCTGGTGGCGGCATAGTTATGGTCTGGTGAATTTTTTTCTAGCATTGTCTGGTTCCACTCACACTTCTGGAAGGCACTCTCAACTAATTGGGTTATATATCCATCCTTGCAGATCAAGTACACACATACATGTTGACTGTCTTCCCTTGAGCAGAGGGGATCTTCTAACCAGGAGTGGTTAGAGGACCACAAAAAAAGTCTTCCAAGTACTTTCCTGGCCTCCAAATTTTCTGGACAAGCACTTGTGGGACCACCTCCATCATCATGTTCACCATATGGATCCTCCACCATACACGCTTCAGCAGCTGGATGCACTGCAGTCTGCATGGCTCCTTATACCTTTGCCAGTTCCCCAACATATTATTGACTCACTACCACGGCTTCTAGCTACTGTCCGTGCTGCACACCACAGTTTTTCAGGATATTAGATGGTGGTAATAATTATGTGACTGGACTGTGTATATATAGTGTGGGGATGCTGGAGCTCTATATTTTATTTATCTACCTTAATATAAAGAAAGCAGTTTGCATATATGAGACTGCTGGAGCTGTAAACTTAAACAATTAAATTGCCATTTTTTTTCATTTTTATCAATATATTATGGATGTAGAGTCTCCTTACAGCAAAATCCCACACAAAGATGGCATACCTTAAGTTTCTTTCAAAACCATATATATGGCCCTGATGTTATTGTTAAACTAATAGAATATATTCTTATCCACAACTATTTAACTTTTAACCAAGCTAATTACCTACAGATGATGGGGACTGCCATGAGTACCAAAATGGCTCCACATTAACGCAAAACTGTTTATCGCCAGTCTAGAAGAAACATTCTTATCTGTATCCTTTTACAAACCATACAGATACTACCGTTACATAGATGATATGTACATCATATGGACAGAAGGAGAAAGCAAACTCAGAGATTTTCACAGCTCATTCAACACCTTTCATTTATCTATAAAACTTAAAATGGATTTCTCTACGAAACAGGTAAACTTTCTAGACACTACATATCCATCATTAATGGCACTCTCCACTCATCTGTATATTGGAAACCCACAGACAGATGTAGCTACCTACACAGCTCCAGCTTCCATCGCTCCCACACCAAACAAGCCATCATCCATAGTCAAGCTATTAGATACCATTGGATTTGCTCAAATGCTGGAGATCATGATAAAAATGTAAAAACACTGTCTGAATCTTTCAAACAAAAGGGTTAAAAACCCTGTATTATTACCCAAAAAATAACCACTCATATCAAAATACTCTGTGAACACCTTTAAAATATAAAACAAAAGAAGCAACTTCACGTATACCTCTAGTGACCACATACCATCCAATTTTAGAGAAAATACGGAAAATAACCAAAGATTTACAACCATTACTAACCGAAGATGCCCAATTAAAAGATTCCCCAAACCTCCCATCCTTGCATTTAAACAACCACCAAACCTGAAACAAAAACTAGTCAGCAGAAAATTGGCCAATGAATGAACTGAATATAAAAAATTTACTAAACCTTGTAACAAACGTGCCTGTAAATTATGTCAACACATTTGTAATGATGACACAGCCACACATAACAACAAGACCTATAACATCAAAGGATCGTATACATGCACATCGTCCAATGTGGTTTATATAATACAACTAGCGACTTGCCCATCAAAAATGACGGGGCAATAAAATTGTAAGGCAGGTAATGCTGTTTGCCACAGACATTATTATTTTTTGTGGTCTGAGATCCTTCGACGCTTATTGCGAGGCTGTTGGTTGTATTTTTGTTTCTGATAGGTGCTTTTGCTGTTATTGTTGGGTCAGCGCTGATCTGCTTTTTGCGCTTATTGCAAGGCTTTGTGTGCTATGAGCAGCGTTGGTGCTCGTTGTGATTCGCATGGTGAATGGCTTTTGTGTTTATTGCGAGAGTTTTTTTTGTGTATATGTATTTTTGTATGCTAATTAAATAATTAATAAATGAATATACTTTAACTATTTGCAAGTAATATATGCAGGAAGCTTTGTGCTGAAGAGCTGACAATCTGTTTTGTTGTTCCTGCAGCAATGTGTGCAGTGTAAATAGGCTGCGTGCACGAGGGAAAACCGTTAGGGTAACTATGTACTTCCACATTGTGTAAGTTAGTGTTGTAAAATGCCGGCGAATGTGTATGTGTTACGCAGCTGTGGCTGACTTAGCGTCCTTGCTAAAAGTGTATCTTGTACCTCGTACAGCTTTTTTTTTAAAAGCTGTATGTGCTTGGTGGTGTTTTGGAGGTGTAACTTCACTTTCAGAGGTCCTGGGTGCCCCACCTTGCTGTGGGTAAGCTTTTTATGTCTTTTTTTGTGTGTATTTAATGTGTTTTTAATGTTTTGAGGTGCGCCCGGTTCAGGCCCTTAAGGTTGTATTTTTGCGGCTCTTATTTTTTTAGGCTAAGTCCGTAAATTTTGTGCTCTAAGTCCTGCGGTTTGTATTTTTGTGTAAGTCTGTATTTAGTGATTGCGTGTTAGATCTATTTTGTTAAAGTGTTGCTTATGTAGGTGTTTGTAACCGCGTGTGAGGCGCCGTAGAGCCTCCACCTCCGCAAACGCGTCCCCTCTCTTTGCGAGGGTCCGCATTTGCAGCCTGTAACGAGCCTTCAGCTCATTGCAGCCGACGTTGGAGCCTCCACCTTCCGCAAATACGGCCTCTCGCTTCGCGAGGGTCCGCATTTGTGGACCAAACTGCGTCCCTCGCTTTGCAAGGGACACATTTCTTGCGCAAAGCATGGCAACGATTCATAGTTTGACAGCTATTATATGTGATGTACTTTATGTGACACAGGCTGTTACATTGGAGAAACCAGTCAAAAAATTCTCTTCAGGATGAATTTACACAGACATTCAATAAGAAATCAAATTGAAGACAGTTATTTAACCCCAATGGGACACCATTTTAGCCAGAATGACCACTCCATCCAAAAGTTAAAAAAGTCAAAATACTAATAAAAAAATAAAAAAACATCCAGGAGAGAAAGGCATTTGAAATAAAGATGATTACGTTTTTCAACACTAAAAATACAGGACTTAAACTTGGGTTTTCAATTACACAATTTCCTGTTATTTTTTCTTATTTTACCATAACAGGAAGGATATCACTGTGGGCTACAGTGCTCTGTTTTTTCATGTATATATTGATGTATATGTGTATATAGTATGTGTATATTGTCACAACCTGCTTCTTCAATGGGGCTTGACAAGAACCTAGTTCAAGCCTACCCCAGCAGGACTGTGTAGTTCTTACTACCTATGGTACAGAAGATGGCCACAGGATATCAGGAACACCATATAATCCCTTAGAATTAGGATTAATGCACAGAATTACATTTACACATTGTTTATGTGAGTAGATACCACTATATACCTTTATTAATTGGCACATTTTATATAAGTTTCTGGCACACAGGCTGACCAGTCAGTAAGCCCCATTCCAAAATAATAGGCTGCCCTTTGTTTACTTGAAAAACCCTGGACCTCTGATGAAATCAGATCTTTTAATTTCATCCGGGTGATTATATTTAGGTGGGCTGAATGAGTTTTCACCAGATAACAACATCGTAACATAATAGGCTGGTGCAATAGCCTGCAGACTAGCTAATATGTTTCTTTACAACAATTCCTATAACAGGAAACATAATAAATAAACCAACATACATACAGTATAACAGTGTAATCAATTTTAACCATAGCCAAAAAAAAATGCATAACTTTAACCATAAACAGGATAACTTATTCCCATTCCAGGCCCAAGCCATAGTCCAAAACAGTCCAGTCAGGCCCTGGGCATGGCATATATATGTTTCCATTACTATGTTGTGCTTATTACCCCTATATGTATTTACCTGATGATGTCAGATGCTGTTTCCACTCTCACTGCATCTATGTTTTTTATTCAAACTGAGGGTTTCATCTCATGTTAGTATTGCTTCAGACTTGATAAATAGAGGTTAAACCTCTCAAAAGCTCGTCACTATAAATAAGGTGTTTGTACAATACAAAAGGTATCATAATATACTGCAATACTCATTATTAATATTAATTTATATATATATATATATATATATATATATATATATATATATATATATATATATATATATATATATATATATATATATATATATATATATATATATACCCCCTTCTGGATCACTAACTTTTTGTGGTGAAGTAGCTTGTGTACTTCAATGAAGCTGTAAGCTAAACCATGTAGGGTCAACCAAGATGGGCAGATCATAGCAGAGTTAGACAAATCACAGTCCACTGGAGAATGAATTTGCAACCCACTCCAGCACCTTTACCAAGAAAACCTTATGGATAAGCACAACCAGATACAAGATGTGCCTGGCATGATACGGTCATGAAGAGTCAAACACGACTGAACGACTAAACAACAACAACAACAAATATATATATATATATGTACTGGGAAACTGTGGGGAGATATAGTATATGCATCTCTGTAGCATGTGAGAGCTATATTTTAAAAGGGACATGGAGCACAACTGTTTCTTCAAGATTTTTAAAGAGCACATATTAAAAGCTTTTATTTGTACAAACAAATATTAAAGGTATATCTAATTTTCTTTGTTTTTACCTTTTTCTAATCTAACACAGGCTGCTTATATAAGAAACACAAGTTATATTGGTTATTTCTATAGACATAAAAAATAAAAAAAAATAAAAAACATTAAAAATAAAACTTGTTTTCTACACCCCCAGAGTTGCTTACAGTATATATGCACAGTGAAGCTACCAAAAGAAACATTGCATTTGGGTACATATTTTAACCCTTTACTAACCTTCAAGCCAGCAGCACAATGCACAGATCTACACAGCAATGTCTGACTCCTCCTTACTTCCTGTTCCCGGGTAAAAACAGGACTACACATCCCATGATCCTTTTGTGCAGGAACTGGTTTTACAGATTGTTACAATTTATTAACTGCCTGTGATTGGCTAAAAGGTATTATGAACTGTATGCTAATTTTAGCAGAGATATCCAGGAGTGTTAACTCGGAAAACCAACTGCTTGCAAGAGATTCAGAAAACATCAGGGTGAGTTTGTTAATGTTTATTTTGGTATTATTTATGCAAAAAAAAGGTTATCATACACTAAGGATTCTCCTCTATCAGATACATTCATAATTCAGGAAACTTAAATATAACTTTAAATAAAACTTCATTGAAACGAACAGGAAATGCAGAGAGCATATTTTGGTCTGTGGATCTCACTGGCTGGCACAAAGCAAGGCATTTAAACTTCTGAATATTTTTTGTGCTCTGAGCAGAGGTACCTGGGTCAATGGAGCAAAGGAGCAGCTGGTCCCTAAAGTACATTTTTATATTTTATATACTTATATTAGTTGTCAGCAATTTTAAATGTTCCTTCCTGATGTAGTAGTCAGAAATTGAATCTTGGTCAATGGATGGGTACTGCCTGGGACCTAGTAATGTATGAACAATGTTTCTGATCTTTTATTATTGACAGGCAGCAGCTCCAGAAGCTTTTGACAAAATTAGCAAATGTGCTATGGGCTGTATCTAAGGTACATGTCTGCCAGGAGGTTCCATTTCCTAAACACAATGCAGTGGAAGGGCTGCAGCTACTAGTTTATACTGAGGACTGTGACAGGAACCGTCCCCAGCCAATAGAGCTGCAGAGGGATATTATTGCCATTCCAGTCATGTGTGGAGCCTATGCCTTTGTCACGAGCACCTCTCTTTCTTGAACTGTTACACACAACTGTGCTTAGGTTGCTACAATCACCGTCTTCCCTCCTTTTGGGGACAATTAAACAGTAAAAGATGAGCTGCTCTCTTATAGGTATATGACTGTTTCCATGTTTTTAACTTTTTTCCAATCTAACACATGCTGCTTATAACAGAAACACACATTCCATTGATTCATTCTAAACACATACAGTTTTATTTTACAAAAAAAAAAATGTTTCTACACCCACAGAGGTGCCTACATAGGCATCTTGTACATACCAATAGAACTTTTTAACCCAATACTAACCTTCAAGCCAACAGCAGCTCAATGTAGATATCCACATAGCAATGTCTGAGCTCCTCCTTGCTTCCTTGCGGAGGTTAAAAAAAGACTACATATCCCATGATGCTTGTCTGCACAAACTGTCTTTCCAGACATGTTATAGCTGCCTGTGGCCAAAACAAATTATGCATTTTATACTAAATTTGCTAAGGTTTTTAAGGTGCATTCCTTCAAAAGTCAAGTCCCAGAAATCTGAAAAAATAAGCAAACATCAAGATAAGTGTTTATCTGGGGATTTTTTCATGCAATAAAATATTTTCATACACTATTGATTCTCCTCTATCAGATGCATTCATATTCTAGAAAACTTAAGATACACTATTTGTTGGCAGCCAAGTTTATAAAATTTTAAGCAACTGTGGTGAATAAGCTCCAAAACATGTGCGTGTTATATATATATATATATATATATATATATATATATATATATATATATACTAGCGACTTGCGAGTCAAAAATGACAGGGCAATAAAATTTGAAGCCATGGCCATGCTGTTTGCCACACAATGTATAGCTTTTGCTCCTCTGAGGACCTTTGATGCTCATTGCGATCCTCTCATTGCGAGCCTCTCCTCTCGTGTCCTTCAAGTGTCGTGCTGTGCAACAATCATCTTCGGCGCTCATCGCAAAGACAGATATATAAGTACAGTGTTAAATATACAATGTTTTTAGTGCAGTGTAAATTTGAAATTGTTTCAGAGCATAATAAAGTGATTTAAGTATGTTACTGCTTTGAGTGTCCTATCGCTGGCAGCCAATGAGCAGTAATTCAGATATATAAGTGCAGTGTAAAATGTAAACATTGTTTAGTGCAGTGGAAAGTATACATTTTTTTTCCATTACTAATTACTAATTATTAAATTAATGAATGTTAATAATTAATGTATTAGGAAGTGTGAATGTATTCATAAAGTAATGTATTCATAAAGTAACGGCAGTGTAAAATATGCTCTTTTTTATATATATATATTTTTTATTAATCATTAATGAATTAATTACTTAATACATTAATATACTTTACCTATTTCTAATTAATATATCCAGCAATCAATATCCTGAAGAGCTAACAATCTATTTTGATTTTCCTGCAGCATACAATGTACAGTTGGACTGTTGCTGCCCTGAGGAGAAAGTGTCAGCAATGTGGCAAGTGTGCAATATAAATAGTCTGCGTGCACGAGGCAAAACCGTTTGTTTAGTCGGGTAAGCGACATTTTAGATTCGTAATGTTATTAGTTGCAAGTTAGTGTTGTAAAATGGCAGCGATTGTCTATGTGTTACGCGGCTCACGAGCATTTTCCATCCTTTGTAATAGTGTATTTTGTACCTCGCACTTTCCTGGGTAAAAGTGGTATGCGGCTTGCAGTGTTTTGAGCGGTTCGGAGTCGTGTAGCCTTGTTTTAATTTTTTTCGGCCGTCATTTATTTTCTTGCTTAAACGATTTTTGAGTGCCGAAACCCGGCTTAAATTCGAGTGCAACCTCACTCCCTTCCTGGCTGTCCCCCCGTGCTATGTTTGAGTTTTTTTTGTTTGTTTTTTTTGTGGTTTTCGATTTGCACGGTTCGGCCGTTAACTTCATATTTTTCCGACCCCGTAATTTTTGTTTCTAAGTTCCGCGCCTCGCAATTTTTTTTTACCCAAGTCCCCCGTTCCTCAACTGCTTGCAGCCTAAGGCAATCCCGCAATCGGTGCTCATTTCTGCCTAAGTCCAGTGTGTTTCAATGCCTCAACTGCTCGTGTGCAGTGAGGGTGAATTTGCAGTGTATGTCACCCATGTTTACTGTGTGCAGTTGTACTGTAAGTGTTTAGTGTGACAGTGTGAGTTGCAAATTACTATAGGTTGTGTGTTTTGAGTGTTACAGTGCTGTGAATGTGTCTGTGTGCACATAGTGGGTAGTGAGGGTGCTGTGTAGTGACAGTGTGATGTGAATGTCACTATGTGTAGAAAGTGTATGCCTAGAGTATGATTGTGTAATAGCATATTGGAATTAATGTGTGTTGTGGGCATGTGAGTGCTGCAAATGTGCAGTGTGACTACTGTGTAGAGAGTGTTATGTGTGTTCCTGTGCTGTGAGAGTTTTGCAGTGAGTGTGCCTATGCAGAGAGTGTGCTGTAAATGTGTGTGGTGAATGTTGTGTGACAGTAAGTGACTATGTGTAGTGGCCTTGCTATGATTTTCGGACCTATCCTGTTATGTGCACGCACGGGAAGCGCGCCGCCAACGTCCCGATGTAGCTGTCTCTAAGTGGCCGGTAAGTGGTTAGGGGTTTTTGGGTTAGGTTTAGATGGTTAGGGCTGGTAAGTGGTGTAGAGGGTTAGGGGCTTAGGGTTAGGAAGTTCCTTTAGGGGGTTAGGGTTAGGCTAAGAGGGTTAGGAGGTTAGGGCTGACAAGCGGTGTAGGGTCTTAGGGTTAGGGGGTTAGGAACGGCAAGGGGTGTAGGGGGTTAGGATGTTAGGTTTAGGCTTAGGGTTAGGATGTTAGGTTTAGGGTTAGGGCCGATAACTGGTGTAGGGTGATAGGGTTAGGGGCCGGCAAGGGGTGTAGGGGCTTAGGGAGTAGTTTTAAATTTAAACAATATCAACCTTATTAAATTGTGATTTGGCAAATTTAAAAGGGCTCTAAACACGTACAGTACAACTGCACACAGTAAACATGGGTGACATACACTGCAAATTCACCCTCACTGCACACACACCTTCCACTGGCCTGATGAGGCTGTCACCACTCTTTAGGAGTTAGGATCTGGCTGCTGGTAAGTGCAGGAGTGAAACAGCCTTATTGAACAGGGCTCTATATAAGTACCTCTATATAAGGACACACCGGCACCAGGAGGCTTCCCGTGCGTGCACAAAACAGGATAGATACTGATTTTCTACCCAGCATCACTGTGAGCGTGTGGTATAACTATGTGATATGAGGATTGCATGTTTTCTATTAATTTGTTTCTGTGTTATTATAGTATACTTGACTTGGTGTGTGCTGTGTGTATGCATTGAGTCTGAGTTTCCCCTGAGAGTAAACTATGAGTGAGTACTGTATGTATGTATGTGCTGAGAGTGTAACTGTATACATTGAATGTAACTGTGTGCAGGTAGTGTGGCTATGCGTAGTGAGTTGAGGGTGTAGTGTGATAATATGATCTGAATTACGCTGTGTGCGGTGAATGTGATTGTGTGTAGTGAGCATGTTGAGTGGGCTCAATCTAATTAGTGTGTTTAGTGATTGTTCTATGTATGTGCTGTGAGAGTATAGTGACTGGCTGTAGACGGCCCCAGGCCTCCTGGGGTCGGTAGGAGGGCAACGTGACCCGTGCAGGAACGGGAGTAGGGTAGAGTAGGAGTGGCTAGCTGGGGGGGCAGGGCCGTGACCCGTGCAGGAACGGGAGTAGGGTAGAATAGGAGTGGCTAGCTGGGGGGCAGGGCCACCTAGAGGATTGGCGCCAGTTTGGTCAGTGTGCCCCAGCTAGCCAAGAATGCAGATCCCACCCACCCATCCCTTATATATTTTGGAACATAGGTGTTAAATTATTGAAAATTGTAAATATGTGTTAAAAAAAAAATATATTTATATATATTTATGTATGGAAAATTGGAAAATATGTGTAAAAAAAAAAAAATGGAAAAGTACCAATACAATAAGTCGAGTATATTACTTTAACCTTTTTACGTTATTAGCAGTTGTATATATATTCATTTCAGGCCGAGTTATGATGTGCCTGTATTTTGTTGTTGTCACAGCAAGGCGGTGGTGAGGGGAGTCGCCGGGACAGTGGTAAAGTGGGGGTGATCCTACCCTACGGGGACACGGATGCTCCATCATGGTAGGCCCTGGACAGAGTGTACTGTCTTGGTTCCCAGGCTCCTCCCCTCTCTTGTTTACGTATGTTTAATTAATGGGTTTGTTATTACGTGAACTTGGGTTTACCAATAAACGCTGTGGCCAGTATTTGCCCCAAACAAGTTGTTGTGTCTAATTATTTATTGATTAAGGGTTTAGAAAGGATTTTGCATAACAAGATTATTCAGGGAGCAAGTTATACCCAAAATGTCACGCGGACATACTCACTGGGCCTTTCACGGGTCATGGTACTGTATGATATGAGCGTGCCTGTGTGCATTGGATGAGTTCCTAGACTGTGATTGTGTAGTTCTATGACTGTGTGAAGTTGTGACTGTAACTGTGCATTCACAGTAAGGTGTGTCAGATTCCCTAGTTACTAATGCTCATTTCCCATTGCTATGTCCTAATTTCTATGGTTATGTGTTATTAATGAATATATGTACAGTATGTCAGAAAGCACACTCCGTGATACAGTAGCTATGTCTCTATAAAACATATTGCACTGTTGTCAATCTTAATAAATGAGAAGGGAATGTATTTGATCCACCTTAGGCTGGCAAGTGAATGTAAAAAACATGTGAGGAGGTTGTATCCGATGACCTAGTAAGTGTTTGCTTAGATGATTTTGCATATAATAGTATTTAAGCATACGAGACACAAGCTTATGTTAGTATAATAGAATCCCAAAACTCCCTGCCCTATGTATCATGTACACAGGTGGAGTAAATGTTTCTAATCTATCTCATTTAATTCATTATAGCCAATAGACTGTTCATTTGTAAGTATATAAAATTGGGATCTTTCCTGTTGGTTGGCTGCTAGCAGTGGCAGGTAGAGGGCGCTGCAGAGTTTTTACTGACAATTTTGCTGAATTGCATTTAAATTTTCACTCAACTTCATTGTGTTAGGGTAAGGGGTTAGGGTAAGGGTTTAGAAATTGTGAAAAATTTGGACAGGGCCATCTAGCTGCCCATTGCAGTGCTGCTACAGACACTGCTTCCGGCCTTCCAACAGTAAAGATCCATAAATGTTAATGTTTAAATATTATCTTTAACAAAAGAATGGATAATGTGTCAATTTAACGCATAAGGTCAGTTATTTTTTGGACATTTTTAAGCACCTTCTTACACTTTTTCAAATGACATCACTTGCAAACAAACTCTAGTACGGAATTCAAAAGGCAAACATGTTTATTTTGGACATACTGTTCATGCTGTTTTTTAAAGTTAGCATAATGCATATGAGATTCATATATCTGAAAAAGAAGGTGCATGAGTGAAATTATACAATTATTCTACAACAGGGTTGTCCAGCAAGTGGCCCTAGACCCTGTGTGGCCCTCCAGTACCATAATACCATTACTTCTGCACTAGAACCTGCAAACTAGTCATCATTAAAAACCACGACACACACATGGCAGAGGTCACATTTAATCTCATTTCCCATAACGTAAAGGGTTTTAATACCCCTTTCAAAAGAAGGAAGGCATTCCTCTTTTACAAAAAGTATAAACCGGCGGTGCTCTTCATACAGGAGACACATTTTGCCCAAGACAAACTACCAAAATACCTTCACAGGGAATACCCTACCTTTTACTCAGCCACACAGAAAACCAAGAGAGCAGGGGCCACAATAATAATACATAAATTGTTCCCATTTCAATTAGAACGTAAAATCGTGGATAAGGAAGGGGACTTCATTATCTTAATTGGATCGATACTAGGGGAAAAAATCACCCTAATAAGCCTCTACGCACCCACCACTGCGCCACACAAATCCCTAATCAAACTACTGAATACCTTAATCCCTCTAGACACAGGGAAGATCATTTTGGGGGGAGACCTCAATCTCACTCTACAAGCCACACTGGACAGGTCGGGAAATAAATTAGACTTAAGATTTAGTAAGCAACTACAAAAGATTCAAATGCTAATGCAAAATAATAACATAATAGATGCATGGAGGGGACATCACCCCCTGGAAAGGGAATACAACTTCTTCTCCCCCACACATCAAACGTACTCCCGAATAGATATGATATTTCTGGACTCTGGGTTGTTTGACCACTCTAGCAACGCACAAATAATCCCCTGCCCATGGTCCGATCACTCTGCGGTGGCCATCACTTTGAACCTGAACACGGGGTTAAAATCCAAATTTAACTGGAGACTAAATGAGTCCCTTATTGCCATACCAGAAACAAAAATGCAAATACAATCAGAACTGACACGATACTTTGAACAAAATGAAAAACCAGAGACAGGAATAGGCTGGCTCTGGCTAGCCCATAAGGCCTATATGCGAGGATCCATTATAAGGATAGCCACCACTTACAAAAAGACCCTTAATCAAAAAGAGGCAGACTTAACTAAAAAATTACACAAACTAGAGACCTTAAACCAAATGAAGCTGACCCCTACAAGGACAGCGGAAATAGTAAAAACAAGACAAGAATTAGATAACATTCTAACAATTAAAACAGAAAGAATAATGCGCAGATCCCAACACATATTCCTGAAGCAGGCAAACAAATGCTCCCCAATGCTCGCCAGGAAACTGAAAACAAAACAACACAACAATCAAATATTCCAAATAAAAACAGCAGATGGCCATATAACCCAAAGCCAATCCAAAATACAAGAAACCTTTAAAAACTTATACCAGAAAATCTACACATCAGAGAAAACCTCTACAACACACCTACCATCCAGATCCAAAACTATCTAAGTGGCCTAGATTTACCAGAAATATCAACCACAGATCTAGAAGCCCTTAATACAGAAATTACACTAAATAAAGTCAGGGAAACAATTGAAGGAATGAAACTAGGAAAGGCGTAAGGACCAGATGGGTACCCAAATATTTATTACAAGACATTCACTGATCACCTGTCACCATACCTAGCCAAATTATTCAACGCCATACTCAAAGGGGAACAGATAGCTCACGAATTCACACAAGCAAGCCTCATTTTCTTCCCCAAGCCAGGCCGCGATCCCATAGAAGATAAGAACTATCGACCCATCTCCCTAATAAATGGTGACCTTAAGATACTATCAAAAATTATGGCCTGCAGAATCTCAAAATTCCTCCCAAAATTGGTACACAAAGATCAAGTTGGTTTCGTGCCGCACAGACAGGCGGGGGACAACATCAGAAGGATAATGAATGTTATGCATATAGCCAAGGCAAACAACAAATCACTCTGCACCATAGCTTTTGACCTAGAGAAAGCCTTTGATTCCCTAGAGTGGGGCTATCTGAAAGGAGTGGGGATCAGGGGAAATTTTCTCAACGTCTTTAACACCCTATACAATAAACCCAAAGCATTCCTGAAACTAGAAGGGGAAAACATAAATTACATCGACATAGAAAGAGGGACGAGACAGGGGTGCCCCTTGTCACCATTACTATTCGCTTTGGCGATAGAACCTCTCGCACAGAGAATCAGGGCGGATAGGGGTATCAAGGGGGTTTGGGTTGGGTCCCACCAATTCAAATGCTGCATGTATGCAGATGACATTCTATGCACTGTGACCGAGCCGGAAACCTCTATGCCCCCCCTGCTGGAGACCCTGGACCAATTCGGAATGATTTCGGGATTAAAAGTTAATTATAATAAAACTGAGGCTATAGGCTCCAACATTCCGGAACAAACCTTAACCAGACTAAAAACAAAATATAACTTTACATGGTCCTCAGACCAAATCAACTATCTGGGAATAAAACTGACCCCCGACCTGTCTGGGCTGTATGAGGCCAACTATCCACCTATATTCAAAACCCTATATGCAGACACAAAAAATTGGAGTAAATTCCCGATCTCCTGGACGGGACGCATAAATTCCATCAAATTAAACATATTACCAAGGCTGTTGTACTTGTTTAGGACCCTCCCTATTCCCATAAAACGAAAAGACTTAGACAAATTTCAAAGGCATCTAACAAGATTCATATGGGGCAACAAAAAACCTCGAATTTCAAAGAAGCTGCTATATAGCAATTATAACACCAGGGGCATAGCGTGCCCGGACCCAAAAGCTTACTCTACATCAGCCCAACTAGCATTCCTTCCCCAATCCCACTCCGTGGAGCACCAGCCAATCTGGGTATTTGTGGAGAACATACAAATGCACCCACATAAATGGGACAATGTGACATGGTCGCCCACCATACCACACGCATGCGAGAAACACAGCAACCCAATCATCAGACATATATTACACCCCTAGTACAAAACCAACAAGGCACACCACATAACAAGAGGCTTATCAAACTTAACACCAGACAAGGACTTAATTAACTGGTGGTCCTTGAACAAACTAGACACCCTAGACAAATGGATACAAAATGATAAGGTCCTTACCTTTGACCAGCTCCGACATAACCATAACATCCCATTAAGAGAACATTTCAACTTTTGTAAGATAAAACACTACATAACAACACTTATTAGGAAATGGGGAGCCCCCAGACAAAACATGCTAAGCGTGATCTGCCAAAAAGCCCCACTCACAAAAGGCATCATAAGCACACTATATGCAGCAATTAGAGAGAAGCACAACAACAACACAGCTCCCTTTAAGTGGAAGTGGGATCAAAACATAGGAACCCCAAAAGACGATAAGGCCTGGGAGAAAACCTGCCTCAAACTTGTGAAGAGCCCCCTGAACATCCATAAAATTCCTCCATAGAGCATATTATACACCCGCAAAACTACACACCATTAACACGCGAATCCCCCCACAATGTTTCAGGCACTGCCAGGATAGGGGGACATTCGAACATATATGGTGGGAATGCCCCATAGCCCTAAACCTCTGGAACAAAGTGCTAAAACTAGCCTCAGAGACACTGCATACACCAATCCCTTGGTCAATTGACACATGCCTCCTAGGAGGATCTATTACACATATTTCGAAAAGCCAAAATAAATGGTTTCAGTACCTGATGCTATCAGCAAAAAGCCACATAGCTCAAAATGGCGAACCCCAGACCTCAGGATACAAGAGGTAATACACAAATTAAATGGCATAATGTTGTTTGACAGATTCACACACACGACTAACAACACATACCCAAAATTTCTAGAAATATGGGGGGCATGGACAACTTCCACACAGGCAATAGAAATATAACAAACATAAACACAGATAGCAGACAAACTAGGAGATAAACCAATTCAAGAAAAGTGAACTGGGGCCCCCCCCCTTGCCGGACTCCACAGACCAGCGCCAAACGGCAAGACTCAGAGGTGAGTGACCTACTTCAAACTACTGTCTAGTATACATACAAACACAGTCCCTCAACATGAAAGGACAGAAAGAAGAATCATTAGACACAAGCACACGAATGACACTGTAGTTAAAGTTGTTATATCCAGTTAATTTTATTTTGTATGTCAAAAACTCTAACAAGAGGTAGCATATCATACTTAAACCATCAGAAATCTCAAAAACAGGCAAACAACCATGCTACCAGTTTATTGTTACTTAGAAAGGTTAAGAAAAAGGAAAATGTAATGGAACTGTCACTAAATGAAAATCTCACCATCATATAAGTTTACGGTTAAGCAATCTACAACATAAATTTGGCCTGCGAGCCATCTTTGAAACATTAATACTGTATAAGATTTACAACTCTGTGACAATAAAAACTATTGAAACAAAAACTAGTCATCATTCATATCATTTATTTTCAGTTTATTTGCTTGTGCTTTATTATATAGATAGGTTATGTACTTGACATAAATATCCCTAGTATTATCAATGCTGACCATGGATTTTTTTATTCCTTTATTAAAGTGTATTATTTTCTGTTTAATATGTCTCTGAATATCCTGTTGGTTTGTGTGTCAATTTATCAGGCAGTATTGAAACAATATTTTGATGTCATAATTACTATATAATAAGGTCAATAGTATTAGCAAGTTATATAAATTGATTATAAGAAAGATCAATGAAATGTGAGACATATACAAAAGTAAAGTGGCATATATCAAGTCACATTGTTTAACTAATACCTAATGAATTGATACATAATACATAAAAAAAAATTACACATATATTTTTAATAATTTATTTGTGTTCGTCATTTCTTAAGCAGATATTGCGTTTCAAAACGATATTGTAAATCTCTGGATAATATAGAATTAAAATATTAGTGGTTTCCTGGTGGTCCAGTGGTTAGGATTCAGTGCTTTCACTGCTGCTACATGGGTTTGATTCCAGACAGTGAACCAAGAGGTCACACCACCCTGAAGCCATGCAGGGTTAGTCCTGGTCAGTACTTGGATGGGAGACCACCTAGGAATACCAGGAGCTATATTCTGTGGCCCACTGGAGAAGGTACTGGCACCCTATCTCCAGTATCTCTGCCATGAATACCAAGTGGATCAGCATGACCATGGATATAAAAATGTTCCTGGTGTTTTGTGGTCCATTAGGTAACGGATAGTTGGGCACGACTGCATGACGCAAACAAACACACTAACTCTAGTTCTGTTTTTGTTTTAATTCACAATTTTATACAGTGAATATATACATGCACACGTGCGCACACACACCACTCTTAGCTAAAGTTGTGTATTTGCAATCATAAACTAGAGTCATGGTAAACTATGGGCCCTATTAAATTGTCAAAATTGTAATTACTAAAGCCGTAATGTAGCCCGCAAAAGTTACTGATATTCAGTTGGCCTCCTCTAGCAACCCGCAATCTATTTGCGAGCTACAGGCTGAAAATTCCTGCGGTTGTCAAAATCGTAACTCCGACCCATCTAACCTTTGATCTTTCAAGCCCACAAATTTTACAATTGCTAAAATCGCAAATGTTTTACTGATGTCATGATGAGGGTCTCATTTACTATTGGCTGTTTCTAAATCGTTACTTACGAGCTTTCTTAATTGATCATGATCATGCTCATAAATGCTACATACAGTTACATGGTTTACGGATTTGGCTTTCGGCCATGTAATTGCGGGCTTGTTCACTTGTTCTGTAACTGTTGCAATTTTCAAGGCTGGAATTTAATAGGGCACTATGGGCCAGATTCATTTGCCCAATTCGTAAATTTAGACACATTTAAAATCACTCTTAATATTGCTACATATTCTGCAAATATTACTTAATGGCACTAATGAATCCTTAAGTCAAAAGAATGCATATAAACATTTAAAAAAAAAAGCAAAGCTAAATTTATGATTTCAAGGCATTTGCTAGTAGCTAATTGAATACAGCTACAGTGGATATACAAAGTCTACTCACCCCTGATAAAATGTCAAGTTTCTGTGCTGTAAAAAAATGAGACAAAGATAAATCATTTCAGAACTTTTTCCACCTTTAATGTGACCTATAAACTGTACAACTCAATTGAAAAACAACTGTAATTGAGGGAATCTCAGGGATACCTGGGCTCATAGGGGGTATGGTACTAGGGGGAGATCCATGAGATGTGTATATATGTGTGGTGTTAGCGTGTTTACCCTCTTATTAAGCCCTCATTTGTGTCAGATATAAAAAAAATCCAGCCTTATATCTGCCACAATTGAGGTGTTGTAGTGTTTTTACAGTGTCAGATCTGATGCTTTTATCATTTTTAGAGGCATCGTTCTGCCTCTACAGGTAGTCTGGAGTACATGTTAGTTGGGTGAGGAAAAAAGCCTTACACGCAGTATGTTACTTGAGTGAAGCATGTTTAAAAGCAATTAGAATAATTTGGAGAAAAATCTGAATGGGACAAATCACTGTAACTTGATAGATCAGCTTATTTTAGCCTCTTCAGCAGTGTTTTTGTCCACTGCTGAAATTTAGAGTGATCAGGATAGGATAGGTTACTAAGTTATGGTGCAACTTACAACGTAACGGCCTGTGCAAATGAGTGGAATGAGGCCCTTATTCTCTTGTTATAAATTCAACCATGTATATACCTATGATGGGAAAAGTCCTGCAATACCCATATGGGTGGAAACATTTATACTCATTACATAAATTACACATGGCCCCTTGGCAATACTGCTCCACCAAGCTACTGAAAACATGCAAAGAGAGCTGAAGAAATGAACATACCACATCTGCCAATACACACACAGTGGTTCATACATTGTTACCCTAAATATGCTGCTCCTCACAGAATGACATAATAAATAACAGCCTTATTAAATTGTGATTCTGTAAATTTAAAAGGGCTCTATTTAAGCACACAGCATACTTTTTTTTACAGAAGTTTTTAGTTAGTGAAGACCTTGCTTTTGGATAGAAGTTCACTAACTAAAAACTTCTGTAAAAAAAATATGCTGTGTGCTTAATTAGAGCCCTTTTAAATTTACCGAATCACAATTTAATAAGTAAAAACGTAATTGAGGTTTGAAAAGAAGAAGGTCCTGATGGTGAAATGGTATAGAGACCGTAAGAAGTACCCCAAAAGAACACCAGATAGACAAGATGCTCATTTAGTGAAATTGCTATCATGGAGCGCCATTGAACACAGTATTTCCTTCATACTCTTCCTTACAAAATAAGTATCTGCTGCAATAATATTCATTCTCTGCTCAAATCCCTTGGCAGAATTCAAAATCATAGCTTGACAAACAAATAAAATGTTATACCCTTCCATGTAACCATTGGTCATTGTTAAAACCACAACAAATCATGCAAGGGTAGGGAAGATGATGGATGCTTCCTCAGAAAAAAACAATGCTGATAGTAATGATTAATTTTCCTGGGTTACCATGATCCAAGTGCTGACAGGTAGATCTCTAACTGACAGATGGCACACTATGCTCAGCCTGCAGGTAAATTTCATTGTACATAAAGAGCAGCAACCTCGATGGCTAATGGAGCTCTAAGTATAGGTGTGAAACAGAGAGGAAAATCATTATTTTGTACTCCCATGTGTTTAATTGTTAATATGAGATCTTGTTAGGATAAGTATTCAAAAAAAGTATTTCCCTCTTCAATAAATGTTCTGGAACCAAAATGTATTTATCAAAGCAGGAAACAAAATCACAAAAATGCTACTAATTTATTTATTTACATTTTACATTTATATAGCACTTTTAACCAAAGTGCTTTAACTGTAAGAGGGAGAGCATAGTACTAACGTTTATGACAGAATTGGTTGAAGAGGTAATGAACATACAAAAAATATAAACATACAGAAGGAACATACAAGAGGAATAGAGGGCCATGCCCTAAGAAAACAACCTAAGGTATATCTGGGTTGAACACCCTATGATTGCTCCTCACAAGCTTACATACTTGATAGCCTCTGACTTTTTGTTTTGTTAATGTGAAGGCCAGAGGTTAAGTCATTGTCATAGATGTGTCTGGTGAAGTTGGGAGATCAGTAAGGTGGGAGAGGTTAAGAAACATAAAAACTTTATTTTACCTAGATGGAAGAACTGTGGAAGATGTAATTAGAGAATTTCAGCTGGACCACAGACTTTATAAATTAAGTCAGTTCTTGCTGGTGCCCAGATATATACAAGTGGTACCTTGGTTTTCAACCTTAATTAGTTCCAGACAGCAGGTTGAGCACCAAAAGGGTTGAGTTCCAAGGTAGCATTTCCCATTTTCTAAGCCCCAGATATTTCACATTTTAGTTTGAACGGACGGTGTTGTTTTTTTCTACAAAACTTTAAAACTAGAACTGGAAATAAAAAAACAATAACAAAACAATAATTAGATCAAATAACATAGAATTTAACTACAGTTTAACTGTACTGAGAGGACATGAGAGCCCGATGGGATGGTGAAAATGTAGAGGAGAAGGAGGAGAGAGGTTATTACTTGGAAGAGGAGTCCTCTTCCTTTAGAACAGGCACTTGCACAGGGGATATTTCTCTTTTCTGTCTTTTAACACCACTGGAAACACTGAGAGACTTCCACTAGAAACCTATAAAGAGAAACTGGCTTCTGCCTTTGTTTTAAAATGTTTCAGAAGTGAGACATTGTTCATTAAAAAAAGTCTATATTGTGTCTTGATAGGGTGATACTTTTCAACAAAATTTTGTAATTCAACCAATTTTGCACATATTTTTTTTGATCATTGCAGTAGGTGCTTCCTCCCTTCCCTCCTTTTCACCTAAAGAAATATCCTCAGCCACGATCTGTTGCTGCTCCGTTTTGAAGTTCCCGCAGCTCCTCAGTGCTGAGCTCTTGACTTTTCATTAATCCAAATGTACAACAATTTCTCCACTTCCTCCAATGCCTTCCACCAAGATCACACACACGGCTACCACGCTACACTTTCTTGTGAGCACAATCTACACTTTGGTCCTTGTAGGCACAGGCTACACTTTGGTTCTTATAAACACAGGCTGTACTTTGATCTTTATAGGCACAGGCTACACTTATAAGCACAGATTGCACTTCGATTCTTGCAGGCACAGATAGCAATTGGGCTCTTGTAGGAACTAACTACACTATATCATAGAACAGAACTTAATTCCACTTCCTGAAAGACAGGATGTTGGGTGACGTGAGTGTGTCGAGTTCCTAGCAAGAGTCGAGTTCCAAGGAAACTTTTTGTCAGTGAGACACGTTGAGTTTCGAAAACATAGATTTAGGAGGAGGTTGAGAACCATGGGTTCACTGTAGTTAGCATAATTCTCAGTACAGGAACAGCACTCACTTCTGACACTTTAAATCACAAGGTGCATGCCACTGTGGGATTCTCTTCCATGATTCAATAAGATTGTAAAAAGTAGTGGACAGCTGCTGTGCTATTGTAATTCATAAAAACAGCCTCTATGTAAACTTGCCAAAAATAAGGTGTATTAATGAGTATTGTTATCTCATTGTCATTACATAAATAAAAAGCAGTTCAAGGCATAAATAGTCAACAGCTGGTGCACAAAATTGCAGTTCTATAAAATAATACAATCTTATAGATCATCGCCATCTACTGGACATTGCTTTTATTTTTCATCAGTGTTGTATTATCACCATTTACTGGAAAATATGAGCAATCCACTAACCTGTTTGTAACAGAAACATATATATGCACAACACAATAGTAAAATAGATGCATATATTTCAAAACAAGTGCTTTTATGAAAGTCAACATAAAGTAGTTGTAATTAATGGCAAGCAGCTATTTTGCCTACACCACACTACGATATGCAAATAAACTCTATGATAGATTACAAAACCTTTTCAATACTGTAGAAAAACATGTAACGCGAAATTAGAATGTGATTCGCAAAAGTAAAAGTAGTTTGAGCTAATTTTCTACACTGTTGTTCAATAAACTAAAATATAATAATGTAAATATCATAAGTATAACACATCAAAATAAAAGGAGTAAGAATATATCATAAATTTTAATTAATCAATTTGCACATATTGATGCTTTGCTACAAATGCTATGTTCTGGGAATGATCAGCTGATTAGGAGCTATTAACAGGGAGACATAACGTTGAGCGACTGTGGGAACTGTTAAGTTTTACAGTACATAAAATCATACAATGAATGCAGGGCTCGCTCTATCTGATACAGTGCCCTGGGCAAGACCTCATATAAATTACAAGTACAAGACAATAGTACTTTGCTCTCTATGTATCAGTAACATAAAAAACTTAAATCAAAGATAATGAATATATATCAACTAGCGACTTGCTTGTCAAAAAATGACGGTCAATAAAATAAAGTGTTGAAATGCTGTTTGCCACACAATGTGAGTATACTGTGTGCCTCAACTATATAGACCCCTCTAACACACTAATGAATGCATGTAATAACACTTTAAGTGCCATGAGGGTCATCCACTACACCATTTTAACCCGGTCACTTATGGGCGTCTATCCAGACCCTCATAAACCTCTATTTAACCCCATCAGTCCCATAAGGGTATATTATGACCATTGTGGGCCTGTTACAACCCAACATTAACCACATAAGTGCCATTATGGTCCTCAAGGACCATCATGACACTAAGTATAAACACTACACTGCACTATACCCCTCCAATAAAACATTAAATATCAACTAAACACCCTGTACACTAACCTATTAACACCTACACTACCTACCTACCCCCTAATAACCCCCTCCCCACCACTGTATTTACACAAATCAAAAAAACTAAAGTCATCAAAAATCTACATTACAGAAAATAAAAAAATACATTACACCCCCCCCCCCTACAGAAAAAAAAATTACACACCTGAAAAGGAAATACATAATACATACAATACAATACAATACAATTAAATACAATACAATACAATACAATACACACCTATCTAATATACATCGCCATATCTAATATACATCCCCCTATCTATCTAATATACAATGCTATCTATCTAATATACATCCCCCTATTGATCTAATATACAATAAATACTCTATATGTACTATACATCCCCCTATCTATCTAATATACAGTACATGCTATCTCTATATAGCAACCCTAATTCTAAGCTACAATAAAATAATTAAGACCACTTACCTTTCAGATGTTTCTTGAGATCACCAAACTAGGGTAAAAAAGATTTAAAAAGTTAATACAACACGTTTACATAAAATAAATAAACATTCTAAATATTCTAATTATTCTACTCACCTTTCCAGCATGTCACGTCCTCCATCTTTGCTTCTGCGGCGCGGCCCCTGTTAAAAAAAAAACTTTACATTAGCACACATACATAAACATGAAACCAAGTAAAATAAACACAATCTACATTGTACTTACATCCCCGCGATGTCTCCGGCCTCCTGGTGTTCTGCCCCGGAAGCATCTGCGCTCTTTAAAAAAAAACACACATCCGCCCTGGCGGATGTCTTCGAATAAACTTGGCAATGGCGGCTTCTGATTGGCTGAAAATGCTGTCTATCAAATTCAGCCAATGAGAAGACACCAATTGTGAACCAATGAGAAAGGGATACACCCCAAAATCCCACGCTGATTGCATAACCCACCTGTCAATCTTTATTTGAACCAATCCGAAGTATTTATTGCCATCAGCGAATAACAATGGGATACACCCCCACGTACTAATTGGTGAAGACATCTGCGCCCTCCCATTGGCTGTAATACTGATTGACATTGACAATAGCCAATGAGAAGGCGCAAATGCCTTCACCAATCAGTACGTGGGGGTGTATTCCATTGTGATTGGCTATTGTCAGTGCAACCAATCAGAATGCGCAGATGCCTCCAGCCAATCACCCTGTGGGGGTGTATTCCATTGTGATTGGCTGAAGGCATCTGCGCCTTGTGATTGGTTTAAATAAAGATTGACAGGCACATTATCCAATCAGAGTGGGATTTTAGGGTGTATCCCTTTCTGATTGGCTCACACATTGGCGCCTCCTGATTAGGTGAATTTGATAGACAGCGCTTACAACCAATCAGAAGGCGCCATTGCCTATTTTCTTCCGGAAAAGTCTCCAGGAGCCTCATTAGCGTCGGGGATTTTTTACAGGACGGGGCAGAAGAGGAGGAGGAGGAGTCCGGAGATATCGCAGGGAGGTAAGTACAATGTAGATTATGTTTATTTTATTTTGTTTTTATGTTTATGTATGTGTATTAATGTTATGTTTTTTTTTAACAGGTGCCACAACGGAGAAGAAGGACGGGACATGACGGAAAGGTGAGTATAATATTTATAATGTTTATAATGTTTAGTATTTACTGTAAACGTGTTGCACTAATTTTTTTATTTTTTTTCCCTAGGTGGATGATCTGAATGGACATCTGCAAAGGTAAGGTAAGGTAATTATTTTATTTTAGCTTAGAATTAGATTATTTTATATATAGGTAGCATTTATTGTATGTTCGCTAGGGGTATGTGTTTTATATAGATAGCATAGCATATATTGTATATTAGATTGTGGTATTTATTTAGATAGATTGTGTAATGTATATTATATAGATAGAATGTAATTTAGATTATGGTATTTATTTAGATAGATTGGGGAATGTATATTAGATAGATAGGATGTATTGTATATTAGATAGGAGAGTATTGTATTGTATTTAATTGTATTGTATTGTATTGTATGTATTTGTATTGTATTGTATTGTATTTATTGTATTGTACTGTATTATATTGTATGTATTATATTGTATGTATTGCATTGTATGTATTATATATATTTCCTTTTCAGGTGTGTAATTTTTTTGTAGTGGGGGTGGGGTTGTAATGTGTTTATTTTCTGTAATGTTGCTTTTTTATTTTTTGTGACTTAGGTTTTTTTATTTTCTGTAATGTAGATTTTTTATTTTTTGTGACTTAGGTTTTTTATTGTATGTAATGTAGATTTTTTATTTTTTGTGACTTTAA
Organism: Discoglossus pictus; assembly: GCA_027410445.1. Taxonomy (NCBI): domain Eukaryota; kingdom Metazoa; phylum Chordata; class Amphibia; order Anura; family Alytidae; genus Discoglossus; species Discoglossus pictus. Next base: position 51,059,436 of record CM050171.1, on the reverse strand, counting down.
TTACAGAAAATAAAAAAGCCTAGAGTGGTGTGGGTTATTAGGGGGTAGGTAGGTAGTGTAGGTGTTAATAGATTAGTGTAGAGGGTGTTTAGTTGATATTTAATGTTTTATTGGGGGGGTATAGTGCAGTGTAGTGTTTATACTTAGTGGCATGATGGTCCTTGAGGACCGCCATTGCACTTATGTGGTTAATTTTGGGTTGTAACATGCCCATAATGGTCTTAATATACCCTCATTGGACTGATGGGGTTAAATAGAGGCTTATGAGGGTCTCTATGGAACCCCATGATTGACAGGGTTAATAAGCGGTTTATGGGGTCTGTATTGACCCCCATGAGTGAGGGGTTAATTAAGTGCTTATGGGGGTCTGGATTGACCCCCATGAGGGACAGGGTTAATGAAGGGCTTATGGAGGGTCTATATTGACCCCCATGAGTGACAGGTTTAATGAAGGGCTTATAGGGGTCTGTATTGACCCCCATGAGTGACAGGGTTAATGAAGGGCTTATGGGGGTCTGTATTAACCCCCATGAGTGACAGGGTTAATGAAGGGCTTATGGGGGTCTGTATTGACCCCCCATGAGAGACAGGGTTAACGCGGGAATTTAGAGTTTTCATTGCAGCGGGGGTCCCCGATCGCGTAAATCGCGAGGACCTGCATTTGCAGGCAAACACAGCCGACGTTGGAGCCTCCAACTTCCGCAAATGCGGCCCCTCGAGGGATGTAGTTCTTGCGAGCTCGCTTTGCGAGCTCGTAAACAACGTGACGACGTCTCGCAGTTGGACTATTATAATATGTGATACAATATTATGAAAGTGAAGTAAAAGCATCCACTATAATATTTGACAATTTATGAGTACTGTGCAGTGCTTTATTCTTGCTTGCATAGAAATATAAACCATACCCAGATCTATAGCCAAACGCCTCTGGTTTTGCTCTGCTGTTAGGTATGGTGAGGGTTATCTATCTGGTGAGCTTATCAACTTTTTACGACTATCTAAGGCCAGAGAGTGTATTCCTGGCTGCTCTCAGGGGTTGTATATCTATATACATTCCTGTAGAAACTCAACCCTTTGTTGTCCCACTAACAATCATGGCACAAACTGTCTCTCCGCTAGTTACAGGTAAGATAACATAAATACAGTGCATATAACATGATATAGTAACCCCAACATTAATTATTGTGGCCCACACTACACACAGGTGTTATATGATTGAAATCATGATGGAAAACCAATCCTACATCGAGATTACTAAAACTATTGTGAACATTGCATTTCTTCTATTAATATGTCTTGTAACAAATCTTTTACTCTAAAAAAACATAAATTACATAAAAACCATCATGTCACAGTCCCCACAACAATTTTCATGTTCATTTTAATTGTCTTCCTAGTAAATGCACTTATCCATCTCTCGTGCTCACTCTGACAGAACCAAAATTCCAACAGGTCATAAACTATCATTCGTCCCATAAGTGACTGAAGTAAATTTATATAATATTAGCCATACCCTAGGGCCTGCTTCTAGCACAAATACATTATTTATACTTTATACAATGACCCAAATCATACTATTAGATCAAATCACTATTCTAAACATTATAATATTACTTTTAAAAGGTACTTTGAAAAGGGACTTGGCATAACAGTGTCATGTCCTAACCACAACCTGAACACTAAGCCTTGTAGAAAAATTATTTTTAGGCCTGAATACTCACACGCCATCTCCTATTCCAGAGCATTTGTATTTGCTGTTGGACATGGTGCTCAGTTTTGACCTGAGGCACAAGTTCTGTGCAAAGATATATGCCTTGTACATTGATGCATTGGCAGGCAATCAAATTTGCCCATACAGTAGAGCTGACAAGCTTTATGCCGCTAAAACATTTTATTTTTATTTTGTAGGGTCCTATTCTATTGACCAATTTGTAAATGTATAGACACTTAAAACTGCTCTAAATATTGCCACATATTCTATTAGCTAATCATAATTAGGCCAGGAAAAGGTGCAAATTTGTCCTTAGAACTGCATTGGTTTTTGTAGCCTCCGATTGCAGATTACGTGTAACTTCCATGTTTTACTGACATTATGATGACAGTCTCATTTACTATTGGCTGTGTCTAAGAAGTAAATTAGTAAATTACGGGCTTGCTTAAATATTGTCAGATCATATGATCATGCCCCCTGAAATCTGACTTAAGACGGCTAGATTTACGAGTTCAGCCTTGAGGTCAGAATTTGCGAGCTAGAGTCAATAGAATACATCTAAACATTTAGAGAAAAAACACCTGCAGCCAAGTTGACGAGTCTGAGGCATTTGCGAGCAGCTAATAGAATAGGGCTCATTGTTTTAGAAAGGAATTGTTCACAATTCAGAATACAATATAGTAAGTAAATACAGATTATCAATGTATAGTAATACAGTTTGCAGATATAGACATCACACCAAGTTTATTACAGTATAGAATCAACGCACAAAATGAACATAGTAACAGGCTATAGGTGGCGTTAGGAGATGCTGCTACAAACTCTATTAAGTAATGCTAATGATCTAACTGAAAATATCTGCTAGATATAACGCAAATAATGTATTAAATTAACCACTAGGTGGCCCCTATACTAAATAGTGTGAATTCAACCTCAAAATAATTGTAAAATATGTGTGTATATATATATATATATATATATATATATATATATATATATATGTATAAGAAAGTCTAGGTGATAGATAGATATAATTCTTGAGTTTAATTGCATTTACGGGTTTGTCACATACTATACTATAAGGTTGTTGTTTTTTTCGGAGGGTTTAAATTGACAAATGTTACAAATATAAATACATATATGAATATATAACAATAAGAAAACAGTTTATTATTATTATTGTTTATTTATAACACGCTGACATATTCCGTATCGCTGTACATAAGATAAGTTCCAGGTAAATACAAATCAACACATAACAAAGAAAGGAGGGCTCTGTCTGAGCCTCAAATCCAGTGTCCATGGTGCTTTCCCTAAACCACCCTGCAGGATTGAAACTTGCAGACTTACAACCTAAAGGTATTGTGTGTGGTAAAGGAGGGAGAGAGAGGTGATGAACGTGTTAGGGTGGAAGGTGATACGCTTCTTTAAAGATATGCGTTTTTAGTGAGTTTTTAATGTTTTGAGGCAGGAGGACAATCTGGTGGAGCGAGGCAAGGAGTTCCAGAGAATAGGGGCAGCACAAGAAAAGTCCTGAAGGCGAGAATGAGAGGAGGTGACAAGAGTTGTAGAAAGAAAAAAGTCATTAGCAGAACGAAGGGTGGTTGGGGGAATATTTGGAGATGAGAGCAGAGATGTAAAGGGGTGCGCAATTGTTGAGTGCTTTGTAAGTTAGGGTCATGATTTAAAATTTATAGGTATTATATAGTTATACTACTGTATTATATAAATTTATTTTTATATAGAGATAGGTGTTTATGAAAAAATAAAATAATAAATCATTTCAATTTCATAGTTTTTGACACTCTCCATCTACTTTACTTTATTTTCATAATTAAATAATAAAATGTCTCTATCACCTGGTATAAACATATTTCTAATAGTTATGTGAGCATATAGTCGGTAGCAATATAAGTTTTTTATATATGTTGCATATTTACATATTTACTAATTTTGTCCTTTTTATACAATGTCTAAGATTTTAGAAACATGTAGACAATTATTATCTTTTCTATTTTAATTTATTTTTATTTTTATCTTTATAATATTTTATGTAATTGAGAAATTATGCTGCTAATGATTATGTAGTATTTTGGATGACGTTACCAGAGCCTTGAAGAATTAAATTAGACAAAAGGCTTTGCTGCTGGTATTTCAGTGCCTCAAGAGGTCTTTTGTCTGAATATTGAAATTTTGAGATTGGTGTCCAGCCTTCTAAATTGATTCCTGAAGCGATTTATCAGCCTTTTTAATTTGCGATTCGGCCAATTAAATTGGGCTCTGTATAAGCCCAGAGCATTTTTTTTTACAGAAGTGTTTAGTTAGCCATGTGGGACTGTCATGTGTCACTAGGAGCATATTGTATGTAATGTCACTATCATTGTGTGCATGTGTCACTAAGAGCATGCCATGTTTATCACTACATACATGATAAACATGCAATGCAACATGCTCCTAGTGACATATGCACACAACGCCTGGCCCATGTGGCACACTGTCAGACCCTTACCTTGCCAAGCAGGTCCAGTAGATATGAGATGGGGGCCTCTTAAACAGATGGGATGCAGGCTGGAAAGTAGAACGTCATCAGGGCGCCCTGATGATGGTGCGCTGTTCTGCAGAGCGTGAAGGTAATATTATTACACTTAGAAGTGGTATGTTTTTATTTTTTGTGTGTATCATGGTTCTTCAATCTGAAGTGATTCCAGACACAGAAAAGAAAGACAAAGAAGAAGACATCCAAAGAGTTTTAAGGAGTACTTGTTTTTTTTTTTCTCCTCTTTTTTTCTTTTTTTTCTGAATGCTCAATAGATAAGAGCATGCTAATCATGAGTGATATATAGCATCAATTGAGATGTAACCAATAGATTATAGTAGGGTACAATTGGATCAAAATAGCATTCAGAGTTACCCTGGAGTATTGATTCAGGAGGTAATCTGATTGCCAATTTCTGGAGTGTGGAAGTTTTTTTTTCGCTATGAGACAATCGCCAATGTTTCAGTGGGATTTTTTTCTGTTTGCCTTCTTCTGGATCCATTCATATTTAACAAATTAATAAATGATACGTTTTACATTTTTTTGTATTCTTTCCAAATGTCCTTCAGTAGTTTTTATAGAAGATTAATAATACAGATAAAAAACATGAATCAGCGACACTGTATCATAGAAAAATATCCTTTATTAAAACACAATACCAGACTTTAAACATGGGATCAACAAAAAAATATTGTCATATAACTGTTATTTAATCTGACCTTTTATACTTGGTCTGTTTCTCTTTTAAGCATATTTGGCAAACACAAACAGTGTCCCATTTTCTACACTTTATAAATAAGTATACAAATTATTCTATAAAAAAAAAAAAGAAGACAGCACATATGAATACAATCTTGTATCTGAATTAACACTCTCACCAGCATTTAGAATTGAGAAAAAAAAACATTATATTGGCATTTAATTGTCCAGTATTTCAGAGCTGAATATTAAGAAATGTGCATAGATTGGGAGTATATAGAAAGCCTGAGGTATTGGTGGAGTTGTATCAGACATTAGTCCATAACAGTCATGTTATTAGCTTTGTATTATTGGCAATGTTTCAATGGATTTTTTCTGTTTGCCTTCCACTGGATCACTTGGAAACTATTCCCCAGATTGCAGATTAGAGGAGAACTAAAAAGGTTCAACATAATGGACTAAAGTCTTTCTTCAACTTTAATTAATATGTAACTATGTAAATACCCATACCTTGAACACCACACGTAGAACTCCAAAACAAGTATGTTTTATTCTGCCATGTTTTCTCTAATCTGCTTACAAACATAAGAGACTAAAGACCATATTTCACTAAAATATTCAGACGTCAAGAACACAAACATGGCCGTTGTAGTGTTAGAAAAGACAAAGGGCCCTATTATATTGCCCAATTCATAAATTTAACTAAAACACTCTTAATATTGCTACATATTCGGCAAATATTACTTATTGGCACTAATGAATTCTTAAGTTAATAGAATGCATATAAACATTTATAATAAAAACACCTGAAGCCAAATTTATGAGTTCAAGGCATTTGCAAGTAGCTAATAGAATATGGCCCAAAGTGGGGTACATTGCGCCCTTGTTACAAAGCTTGATGTTTTTAGTCTCATTACCAGATATTTATAGTAAGCCATTTCCATCAGAGGAAGGCTCTAAGATTCAAGAATCAGACATCAGCTCATGAACAATAAATTTATTAGAATAAAGACTCCTATTGAGAAGGATGTTAGAGTGGATTGAAATTTATGTTGTATTTGTATTGCTACATATTGCATTACATATTGCAGATCCATTATGTGAAGATTTTTTTTTACAAGCAAAAGGTTTTTACTAATTTTTTGTTAAATATGTGGTTTGCAACTGCTATCGGATTAGAATGGCAGTTAAATATTTACTTATATTTTTTACAATGTAGCTTGAAGAAAACAATCTTCTCCACTGATTTCACCACTTAAATTACAATTGAAGAACTTGACTTTATAATGGTCAAAATATTTGTAGAAATTAATTGTCAATAAATATAACTTTAAATTGTTTATTATCTAGTATATTCAATAATTCTTTACTAGGGGCAGACATTGTCTTTTTTCCCACCCTATGGAATGGAATGGATAAAGATAAGATGTGCATTTAGTTCTGTTGAAAGATCTGCCAAGATGTTGAACTTACTATAGTAGTAATTACATGTCTCTCCCGGGTGAATAATCAAAAAGCAATGGTTGTCCACATTAAAGGTTGATTGTATATAAGAGTTCATATATCAGAAAGCTTCATTTATATAACAAAATCCCACCATATTCATTATTTTAAAGACTGTATTTGAATAACTATGGTATATATTCTTAAATACTGCAAAATACCTGCTATGTTTTACAGTTCTTCACATCCATTTTTTTGTCAATCAACCTCCTTTTTTATATTGTTTTATAAAGTTATGCAGTATTAAAACGGAATACATAAAATAAATATTTGTTACAAACACTATTTTAGGCCTGTTACTTATTTTTAGGAATAAAATACTAAGTACAACAAAAACTTAGTAGTCAAAATATACAGGTAAAATAGAGAGCTTACAGTACAATATTTTGAAGGACTATATAAAAATGTTCAGTATGAACTGATACTTCATCCTTGAATACCTTTTTGTTTACTTAAGTTTATTTAAATTTAAGTGAAATTTGTAGTGTGATTAGTTTACATGCTGATACACATCCAATATTAATATGAAATATTCCTAGCCCTGTGTAACATAACATTATGTTTTTGTAAAATATTATTTTCGTTCTCAGTGGTAAACTCATTTTCAGGTAGTGATAACTTTGAAGACACAAAGATGAAGACAACTATGGATTATGCAAACTTAAATATAAATAAAAGGCAACATAAATATTTGTAGAATCTATTGTTTTTGAGGTATTATAACAGAATCTCTACTTATAAATGTAACACAAATGTTGGCCTAAGAGTAAGGAGATAACATTTTGATATCAGATGTGAATGGATATAGGTTTATATAAGGTTAATGGATATAGGTTGATATGGATATAGGTTTTATGAGGTTTGCAGAGCTCTGTCCATTTCAAACTCTTAAGGCCAGACTGAAAAATCTTTGGCTTGTGTTTCATGGTCAAGTCAATGACATATCCCCATAAATAGTTACTTTCTTTGTCTAAGATCAATTGAAGTATCATATTTCTACTATGCCCATTTGTAGAAGTAGACTTGATAATGAGCAAACTGTTTTTCAAAATTGAGTCCACCTCTTTTATTTGATGGTGTGTTGCTTCTTGCTCCTAACCTTATATTTCTAGATATATCTATACCTACAACATTCCCTGGTTTATAAATAAACTTTGGTCTGCTCCTCAATATTTTGGCTGTCTTCTAAATGTGTTGTCAGCTCTTGTATTACTGTATTTGTAGTTATGCTATATTGGAATTCACCTTATTTATTAACCTAGTTTTTTCTCCTGGGAAGGGGCCTCAATTGAAAGCAATTGAAAGCAATGTTAAATTAGGGAAAACTTATACTGAATATTGTATTTTAGGAGCTGAATCCATATAATAAGTCTCTTCCCCATCACTGTAAAAAAAAAATCATAAAAAAATATTATTTTAATTACTTTAGTTAGGAGTTTTAATATGCCGTCACTCATAATATCATATAATATTAATAAATTAAATTTAGCATTTACCTTTTTTTTTTACTTCTAATCTCAATAAAGCTATAATGAGCAAAATATTTATTAAAGACTTAGAAGTAGGACTGGAAAGTATTGTCTCCATTTTTGCTGATGACACTAAGTTGTGCAAGGTAATTCAATCAGAAAATGATGTACTTTCCCTCCAAATGGTCTTGCATAAATTAGAGAAATGGGCAATTAAATGGCAGATGAGATTTAATACGAATAAATGTAAGGTTATGCATCTGGGAAGGAAAAATAATCATGCCATTTATAATCTTAATGGAGCAAATCTAAGGGGTATCAGATATTGAAATAGATTTGGGAGTGCTTGTGGACAACCGCCTAGGTAACAGTGCTCAATGCCAAGCAGCAGCTTCAAAGGCAAATAAAATATTAGCATGTATTAAGAAGGGTATAGAAGCAAGGGAAGCAAATATAATTCTGCCACTATACAAATCTTTAGTACGCCCTCATTTGGAATATGGAGTACAATTTTGGGCACCATTTGATAAAAAGGACATTTTAGAACTGGGAAAAGTACAGAGGAGGGCAACAAAACTAATAAGGGGAATAAAGGGGCTAAGTTATGATGAAAGACTAACAAAATTAAACTTATTTTCCCTAGAAAAAAGGTGTTTAAGAGGAGATATGATTACCCTATATAAATACATCCAGGGTCAGTATAAAGATTTGTCATGGGAGCTTTTTGTCTCAAGAGGTTTTCAACTGGCAAGAGGACATCCTTTGAGGTTAGAAGTAAAAAGATTCCACCTTAAAAAAAGAAAAGGGTTTTTCACAGTAAGGGTGGTTAATCTGTGGAATTCTCTACTAGAGGAGGTGGTGACAGCAGATTCAGTAGGCAACTTTAAAAAGGGATTGGATATATTTTTAAATAAAAGGGGCATTCAGGGATATCCTGGTTAATTATAGAGGGAGTATTGATCCAGGGAGGAATCCAATTTATCATATCTGGGACCAGGAAGAAATAATTATTTATTTCCCTTTTGAGACGACTGGCAAAGTTTTACTTGTTTTTTTTACTGGAACATTTAACAACTAATCCGCATATTGCAGATCAGAGGAGATTTTAAAAGGTTGAACTTGATGGGCTAAAAGTATTTTTTCAAACTCAATTACTATGTAACTATGCAAGCGATCTAAGCCAAACAAAGTACAGTAAGCAAAACCCCAAGCTAGAAACAGGTTGTCTAACCTGTGTTTAGATATTCAAATATAACACAATAGTACCATTTCGCTTACTGTATTTTGTAGGGTGGAATCCTTATATCACTTTTCTGCCAACTTTAAACTTAATGAATATGTTACAAAATGTATGGCATACGTTAAAGACCCATCCCACACTGATGAGGTCCAAAAGATTGAAACAGTCCTGTTTGTGAGTAGATTATCTATCTCCTGCATGTCTACTCTGTGCTATGCTCAAAAGCTTTTTTCTAACAACATTTGTATGTTATAAAAGGTATCATGTTAAAATGGTTTTGGATAAAAGGTTGAGGCATATTGTGAGCTCATTTGCTTGTCCATATCAGTCTCCAAAATGCAATGGAAACTATATTTCTTGGGATTGTAAATAGTATGAGAAACGCAAATGTGCACACAAGCATGTGTGCATGTATCTATGTGTATAAAAGCTGCTTTCTGGTCTATGCATGTAATGAGAAGTATCCCCTACATAATTATATTTGCACCTACTCCCTGCATGCAAGTGTATGGCAATGTCTAGTTTAGTTCTTCATAACAGCATAATGAAAATATAGGACTTAAGTCCTACAACCATAGCAATGCCTTTCTCACCCAAAAAGAGTGTATGCTTCCTGAGAAAATGCTTTATTGAAGGGAGTATTAGAAATTGTATATGACTATAGAAACATTGTGCAGTAAAACAATATTATTATCTAAAACCTTAAATTTTACAAAATAGTAGAGTCAATAATTCATAAACACTTAACAGGCCATTGGAAATATATATCCTTCACCTAAATATAAAGGTTTTATAGGCAGCAGGTAAAAAGCATACTTTTTATTGAAAATGTGCCTGGCGTGCTGCGGGTTATAGGTTCATAGAGAGTCAGACACAACTGAACGAATAAACAACAACAAAAACATATTAAATATTTTTAATTAGTCTGAATAGTATGTGACAGATGTGACATGTCCAATCTACATGCTATATATATATATATATATATATATATATATATATATATATATATATATATATAAATGTATACCCTATAAAATGGAGTGTGAAAACAAAATAATACATGTTTGGCTTTAAAGATAATAAATAAAAGATGCCAACTTTATTTGTCTCCAAATTACAACCTTGCCTTGCTGTGGGAGGTAAGGATCCTCCCGTGTGTTATTTAGATAATTTTTCAAATTAATTGTAATACATCTTTTTGCATGAAAATCAGTTCACATGCTGCCTACAAGGGCTTCATACTAAGTTGTAGAAATATACACTTTCAGTGGCCCATGAATACAAAATAATTATTCATGTATACAATGCTTTGCTGTAGAATATTAAACTGATGATGCTACTTTATAAATATAACTTTTTGGAGATGGTTCGGACTTCTTACTCATGACATCCCAATATGGTAGTGAAACAACTAAGAGAAGAAATCCTCCCAACAGCACACAAATCCCACCGAAGTAGAATGCAATGTCGTAACTCTGAGTCCAGTCGAAAAGCCAGCCTAAAAAGAAGAAAATATTTTAGTTACATTAAATTGTTTTATAGATATATACGAAAGTAATATAATACATATTCTAGAAATATACATTTATCATTATGATTTGTTTAGTTGTGATCCTCAGCTGATTTTCTTTATTTTTATGTAATTTTTCAACAATGTAATAAAGTGAAAATGAACTTCCTGTATATTGAAGATCACCTCCAACCTCAGAGAGTTAATCTGCTGAAGCCAGACTGGTATATTAACCAGTAGCCTAATTGCATATAAAACTTAATAAATTAGAACTTGCAATTTCTTTGGAAATCTAGAAACATCTTGCATATTTTTACATTTTAAAAATATGAAAGTGGTACTTTGGCTCTGAATCTCCTCGGAACTCAACATTTTCGATATTCAACCTGTCTGGATGAGACAAAAACCTTGGTACTCATCCTTGCTAAAACCAATTTACATTACACCTTATGGGAGTTTGGCACTCAAACTTTATGGTACTCAACCTGCCGTCCAGAACAGATTAAGGCTGAGAACCAAGGTACCACTGTATATAACTAAGTGTACTCTTTTACTTCGGAGCAGTGTATGTTTAGGCAGAACTTCCTTTTAAAGTTGAAACAGATTAAACATTTTTGGACAACATATTTGCTGAGATTTTGTTTAATGAGATTTTTTACGAGGAACATGTCAACCCCATAGTAAGCAGTTATACTTTACTGGGATTCACATTGTTTATTTAAACAAAATTTTCTCCTGGGAAGGGACCTTGACCACAGAAAATATATCAACTTTCTGTTAAATTATAATGAACATAAGGATTTTAACATAAATAATTGCATACATAAAGTCCCAACCAAATCATTTGTTAGTATTGATTACTTATCTATACTGAATGTATATTCAGCTAGTTTCATAGATTTTGTTTGTTTAGTACAGAATCTTACCAAATATAGGTGGTCCTAGGCAATTGCCGGCTCCTGCGAAGAACATCAATATCCCGTACGCATGAGTAAGTTTATCCAATCCCACAGTTTTTGTTGTTACATATGGAAAGATTGACCAGTTACCAGAAAAAAATCCTAAAATTGCAGCAAGAATCGCTAAAGTGGTGTAAGAAGTTGCAAAAGGCACTACAACTAAGGCCAGCCCAGTTCCTAATAAAGTAAATACATATAAATAAAGTGTATTGATCCATGTAAAATCAGCAAGGATTCCTAAAAAGAGTTTCCCAACAGCCATTGTGAAGCCAGTAACGGAGACTAAAGGCACAACCATTGATTCTTTGTCAATATTAGAACTTTTTGCTACATCTTCTAACAACAGGGCTGGAGGAAATGCTCCAATGTCAAATAGCAAAATTGTAAGAAAAAGTGCAGAAAATACTTTGTTGTTGAACAAACCAACTGTTTCTTCCAAATAAGCCAGATAAGGAAGACAATGTTGCTTGGCAAGTTTTTTACAAATATGTGTTTCTGCTTCATTATTTGTGAAATTGTCTTTTTCCGTTGCTTGCTGAATTGTAAATCCATTTTTATTAAGAGTATTTTCCTGTTTGTAGTCGCCATTGGCTACCAGCGCCATGCTTTTTTCATTGCTTGATACTTTTTCAAGTGTACTAGTGTTTTCTTCCATGTTCAGTTGTTTTTCATGGTATATGAGGTAAGAATCTGGAACTTTCTCCAGACATGGTTTTTCCAGTGTTGGACTGGAAGGTTTTAACAATGGCCTCATTAATATGCCACATGCTAATATATTTAAAGACAGTGCACCAACAATTAATAAGCACCCATCTAATCCATACAGAGATATCAATTCTTTTTGAAGACCAGCATATATAAAAGTTCCAACGCTCGAACCTAAAAAATAATATAAATTATTATATCATTATTATATCCATATTATATACAACATATTAATTACCGATAATGTTTTGATTTATGAACATCTAAGCACATTCCTTCCACCCATAAGCTTAGCACACAACATTAAATATGTACCATATAATCTTTACATGACAACTGTGGGCTCATTGTTTCTATATGGTCTTTTAAATAAATAAAATCTTGATAATGGACAAAATGCATTTAAAAATCAAAATAAATAAGCATATCCTGTATTTTCTTTAACTTTTTTATGCAATTATTCTTTACTGCAGTGATCCATTTTGGTTCGTTCTACCACTTTCTCACAAGGGTGAGTCCTTGTAAATTAATTACATTTCTATTTGTCCGTTTGGAAGCACTGGCAGTATTAGCTGCCACTTTTCCATTGCACAAAAATAAACCTAATCTGTATTCAAAGTTTCTTCCCACCTCAGTATATAGATCAAAATGATAGAGTCCACTGCATCATAATGGCATACAAAAGGTAATAAATGAAATGCTGTGTTTTTATATATATTTAAAAAAATATTTTTGCCCTAAAATTACTGCAAAAAACTAATATTTTTTAACGGACCACTGCACAATAAAAACTTTAAGTCTGGCTGAGATCATTAAGCAGAAAAACTCATACAGATTGTTTTTAATTAGAGTAAAAACCATGTTGATTTCTCTGCAGGACGGTGGACGTATCCATGATACATTGGTAGAAGTTGTGTTAGTGGGGGGGGGGGTTACATTTTTGGAGAGCTTTGGTTGCATTGAATGATGGATGATGTCTGCTTCTGAGTCAGTGAGGGGGAAATGCTCTGGTGTCAATGACAATCTTATCCTACTATCAAAAAAAGGCTCTGGGCTTCTGCCTGTCTCCTCCTCCCACACCCCTCCCTCCACTGATAACCACACACATTATCCAGCTTTCAGGATGTGATGTAACAAACATACAATAGATTCCTAAACTCATAAATAGAGTCTTCAACAATTCTAACTTCCCCTCAAATATGTTTTATTCCCACGGCTTACCCAGCTAATATTGTTAGTTTAGTACATATGTGCGAAGCAAGGGTCTTTTTTTTTTTTTTTTTTTTTAACTACAGCGGCCCTTTAACTGAGCTTTCTATTATAAATATATATGAGTTCCCTGTATGTTGAAAACACTACAATTTAGAAACTGAAAGAGACATGTGATCATATGAATTAGTTAAAGGGATTCTTTATTCCTCAAATACTAATGGGCAGTGGTGTTGTTAGACATCAGATATAAATCACTTATTTTGTAAAAAACTGATGCAGGCTGCCATGTTTCACTTTGAAAAGAGATTTTGCAGCTGTGACAATAGATCTACAAATGGAGCAGATCGCGGTTTACAGATGAACAATTAAGCTGTTGGTTTTGTCCGATCTGTAGTCAGTAAAATGCACCTTCTGTGGTTTGAATATGTTTAATACCTGGTGTACTAGATCCGTTTTTCCATCTACTGATATGTATCAGTGTCTCATTAAAAAAAGGTAAAGTCTACTTTTCTAACAATGGAAAATAAGGTTTGTGTTTTTTTTAATGCTTTTTACCATTATAAGATTAGTTTGCTCCAAAGTTTGGATTTTTTTTTTAAATTAAAGTTATAAAACGGGTAAAATAGTTCCCACTACTGAGGTGAGCAGAGTCTGTCCAAGGGTTCTTGGAATCCAAAGTTAACTATGACACTCTCAAATATCCAATACAAAAGAAAAATGCAGTCTTGCATTTAAGAAAAAGTAATCAAATGAGTAATAATTTTTTGTACGACAATGTGGTTACTTCATATGAAGGGCACAAGTGAGAAAAAAGAGGCTGCTCTCTGAGTAGGTAACCAGACTTATAGAGAAAACCTACTTAGCAGGGGAAGATTTACCAGTGGAGCAGTGCACCGGGGCCCTCCTCTGGGGGGGGGGGGGGGGGCAGTGCTGTGTAATTTTTTTTTTCATTTTTGCATATATATTTTTTTGGAGTGCAGGGACCGCCTGGGGCCTCCCACACCAGCCCAACCCAAAAAGGCCCCACTGGGATCCCTCTGGGACCCCCTGTGTGTGCCTCATTTGTTAGCTCTCATGTGGATGCACTGAGCAGGCTAGATACTGAGCCATGCCAAAATATCTTCCAACATGACAATGGCCCTAAACACAAGTCCAAGTTGACCCTCCAGTGGTTACAGCAGAAATAGGTGAAGGTTCTGGTGTGGCCATCACAGTCTCCTGACCTTAATATCATCAAGCCACTCTAAAGAGATCTCAAGCTTGCGCTTCATGCAAGTCGACCAAAGACATTGCATGACCTGGAGGCATTTTGCCAAGATGACTAGGCAGCTATATCATCTGCAAGAATTAGGGGCCCCATTGACATCTAACACAAAAGACTGCACGCTGTCATTGATGCTAAAGGGGGCAATACACAGTATTAAATACTAAGGGTAAGCAAACTTGGGAACAGGGTCATTTCCTTTTTTTCTTTGTTGCCATGTTTTGTTTTCTTATTGTGTCATTCTGGTATAACCTACAGTTGAATATGAATCCCATAAGAAATAAAATAAATGTGTTTTGCCTGCTCACTCATGTGTTCTTTAAAAATGGTACACATATTACCAATTTACCAAGGGTATACAAACTTTTGACCACAACTGTATGTGTGTATATATATGTGTACATGTTTATCTGTAGAGAATTTCACAGGAAAGTGGAGCGAGTGCCGAGGGGGGGGGGGGGGGGGTGGGGGACATTATTTTTGCATCAGGGCCCTCCATTCTCTAGCTCCGCCACTGCTACTTAGGTGTTGCTTGTTCTCAGATAAGCACCTTTGACTCTCTTTGTTTAGTTCACCATCAATAATCCCAAATAACTACAAAAAACTCACCTGTTGAAATGATACCGAGTGCAAGTCCTCTTCGTTTTTCAAAATACTGACAGGTAACAGTAATGGTTGCTGTATACAATAAACCACATCCAATGCCTAAAATAGAAATATATTATTAATAACAAATATATACACTATTTATTTTATAGTTTAAAGTACATAGAAGTGCACTAAAAAACACAAACACATAATTTTTGTGTATTTTGCTGTGGTTTAATATACAATATTCTATATATTAAAATGTTTAATTTGCATTTTTAAAATTAACAGAACAATGATTTAAAGTTGCTTTCAACGTCAGACAAATATTTTTAACCATGATGATTTTTACAATCATCTCTTGTTTGATGTAGGATTTTTGTATTTTATTTGGTATAAATACAATATCCAAAATGTTATTTACAGTTTATCTTGCCGATGGTGTATATACTGCTCTTCAAGATTACGCCAAACAGGTATACAGTGAAATAACAGACTTTGAGAAAAAAAGGTCACCCAATGGAGAAAAGGTAACTGGTAAGTTATTGAGAATCATATATGTGAGGGTTAATGTGTTTATGGTTTGGTAAGAGTTAAGTTATATGTATGGTTATAACAAGGTCCAGATTTCCAGAAACAAAACGGTGTACCACTCATTGCGTCGCCCTGTCTTTTTTTTTTGTGTGCTGTTCAGTCATTTCTGACTTTCCATGACCTCAAGGGCTGGACCATACCAGGCCCATCTTTATGTCCATCGTGATTCTGATCCATTTGGTATTCATGGGAGAGATACTGGAGTGGGTTGCCAGCTCCGTCTCCAGTGGGCCACAGCATACAGCTCCTGGTATTCCTGGGTGGTCACCTATCCAAGTACTGTCCAGGCCCCATCCTGCATGGATTCACGGTGGTGTCACCTCTTGGTTCCCTGACTGGAATCGAACCCAAGTCGACAGTGGTGAAAGCACCAAATCCTAACCACTGGACCACCAGGAAACCTAATCCTGTCTTATTTTACCTCAATCTCATCTTCTTTTCTTTTCTGTTCCTTTTCCCTCTTTTTCCTCTCTCTTCATTCCTTTCACCATCTTTGCTTCAACTCTGACCTCTCTCAGACACCCTTTAATATTTCTACAACCTCTCTTCCTCCCCTCCAGTCTCTTATTCAGTTCTCTTTATCCCCACGCCTCCTATTTTCCCTCTATATATGACTGTTCCGGCACCTTTGAACAACATATGCTTTTGAACATATGGTGTTTGTGTGAGGAAGTATGTGCTGCTTGTCTTCTCTTCTATCTTATCTTCTGTGTGGCATTGTTATACAAATATAATAGAGAATGATTTTGTTTTAATGCATTAAAGCCATGTCATCTATATTTTTTATTTTATTTTGTGGATTCAGTGTCAATAAGTAATACAAAGTTCCTTACCAACCATAAATCCATAGGAGAAATACAGAAAATATAAGTTAGGTGCAAAACTGCTCATTATTAGTCCACCAGCCACTAAAATTCCACTGAGGATCGCCACCGGGCGGACTCCAAATGAGGAAACACTCGCACTGCACAATGGACCTGCAGATAAAAAGAAAATGTATTTAGAAATGTGCTTTCCTGCAAGACAGGAGACAATATATTATAAACATGAATAAAGAAAAAAACATGTCAAACTTGCTTAAAATTATAAAAAAAGAAATATGAGGAACAAATGAACTTTTTGTGACAACTGACAAGAGGACACCCCTTGAGATTAGAAGTAAAAAGATTTCACCTTAAAGAAAGAAAAGGGTTCTTCACAGTAAGGGTGGTTAATCTCTGGAATTCTCTACCAAAGGAGGTAGTGCCAGGGGATTCAAAATATAACTTTAAAAAGGGAGTGGATATATTTTTTAATAAAAAGGGCATACAGGATCTTGGATTAGAGAGGGAATATTGATCCGGGGAGGAATCCGATCGCCAGTATCTGGGGTCAGAAAGGAATGTTATTTTTCTCCCATTTTGAGACAATTGACAATGTCTCAATTAGTTTTTTTGGTTTTTTTTTGCCTTCTTCTGGATCAATGAAGAATTAATTAACAAATAATCCACATATTACAGATGCCAGTGGAGATCTAAAAATGTTGAACTTGATGGACTAAAAAGTTGTTTTTCAACCTCAATTACTATTGCTATGAGGAACATTTCTCTAAAGTAAATAAATAGTACATTTACAGTTATTGCACTGCACGCTGGGAAACTAAGCAGAGACGTGTAAATGATTCCACAATGCACTCTTTCGATATATATTTGGATGAAAATATTTGTCCAACTGTGAATTTTCTCCAGCCTTTTTTTTAATAGGCCCAATATGGTCAGGTTTATTTTATATGGTCTTATTATAAACTAAAGATGATAATGGACAAAATGTTTTCTAACTTTTAATTGCAATAATTGTTTACTACGGGGTTCAATAAGCTGATTCTCTATGCTCAAGAGGGTATGTCTTTGTAAACGATTAAGCTTTCCATTAGTCCTGTTGAAAGCACTGGCAGCTTTAGCTGATATGTTCTCATTGCAGATAGAAGTGTTCACCCCACCTGAGAAAGTTGGTTGGAAAAAACAAAATGGTGGATACCATTCTAGATTACATACAGGTAAATATATATCAGAGTCTATTTTTTTAACATTCTAAAATATGTACGTCCATTATCAATAGTAGTTCTTCAAAACTTAGATTGTTCTAATTGATGATAAATTCTGTTTCCCATTAATAAATGTTTATCAAAAGCCAAAGGATGTAATCAACATTTATAGCACTTGTAAAATACTTCCACTGATTAAAATTTGGCACGGATTCTAATTGTGTTATCTTAAAATAAAGGAGATTGTTCATTATTTTTATCTCTATCACAGCAAAAGTCTGTTGTAGTCGCGCAATTATTTGGTAATCAGCAAATAGGTGAGAAACTATAAAAAAAATGAATTTCTACTACAAGTGTAAGAAAAATTTGAGATTATTTAATTTACTGTTTTTCAGGGTTTCAGTGTGGTTTTCCTGTCATTACTTATGTACTGTGCATAATATTATTTAATATTAATTTGAGCAGAGTAGATAGCGTAGATATTTTTTTATAAAAAGTATTCTGGATATAAACAGATGATTTATTAAAAAGCAGGTTCAGCAATATTCAGTATTAAACTTACTTGCAAAGTTCTGACTCAGTTTCTGCTAGTATCCATCCAATATAAGGTTAATGGGGAATCTGGCTTTTTCTAGCACTCAACTGCTAAAATTTCAGACACAATGCTTACAAACAATGATCACAATGGACTTGTGCTAAAGAGGTTTCCATTGGCTAAAATGTTTTGCTTTGGAGTATCTATCAGTCATTGCTTATTTTTTTCTCAAATCTGGTTGTTCTCAAAACCCTTTAGAACAGTCTTTCAACCAACGCCACTCACTCTCCCCTTGATAACCTTATCAGGGTGGAGAAAAATACTCAACGAGAGTATGATACTTTTGTCTTTAAAATATATTATGTCATATTAAATGTTGCTATTATAAATAATTAAATAGTTATTAATGTTCAATGCATAATTAAAATAACTAGCCCCTCTTGCTAGCACGTTACAATGGTCTTCTAACAAAGAGTCACCATATTCAGCAATGAATGTAGTATATAGTATCAGAACAGCTAAAGCAAGGACAGTCTGTAATAGCTAACTCTACATGCTATAAACTCTCTAAATCTGCCCAATTGCTCACTGGAAATCTGCCTGGACAAGTGATGTATTTTCACGGACCATGGACCAATGTGTAAAACAGATGGAGCCATCTGGCCAAGTTCTATAGGCACCATAAATGTCTTCATTATCATTATGTCTTGCTAGGCTAACACATTTATTTCCACAAAGTGCATGCTGATGTTTGACTTTTAGGAAAAAGTAATTCTGCTGACTCTCAGAATTAATGAGAAACCAGCTCCCTGTAAATTTATTACGCATTAACTGCACATAGTAACATAGAAACCAAAGGAACTAATAACCCATGCAGTGTTTCTAATCTTAGTGTTTATTGAACTGCAATGCGTATTAATGAACTACCACCACAAAATATGCACACAAAGACTGTGCGAATGTAATATGCAGCAAAACAACAAAAAAATTAACTCATATGAGATAATATATATATATATATATATATATATATATATATATATATAATTATCTGCCTTAGCACTGTGACTCCCATAACGTAATAGTATATAAAGCTAAGCTAAAGCTGAGATGTTGATGTCATATTATTATTTCTCATTTACTTAGCATATATACATTCCATAGAGCTGGAATGCAGTAAAACATGGTTATGACAATACATAATTTGACAGATTGATACAAAAATAGTTGACAACTCTGCCCTTGACATTAAAATCATACACATGGCACTGTTATACAATTTGCCTTGCATGAAAGAGAGTTTATAAGCTTACAGACTAAAGCATTAAAAAACTAAAGGTGAAGTGATTAAAAGGTAGAAATAAGGGCTTGATAAGTAATTTAATATATATTAGAGGGTTAATTAATGATTAAGTGTGTGAGTTTATCAGCTGTGAAAAGTGGAGGTGATAGTGCAGAGACCTTCACTATAATGTAAAACAAATTATAGGTGGGCGGTTGTGGACAGGATAGGTGAGAAGGCATGTTAGATAAGTAAGGAGGTAGAAAAGTGGTGGTGTATGAGGCTCTATGTCTGGAGATAAAAAAAGCTAAGGTTAATGGAACTGTGACTGCTTCTGTTCAGGTAGATTGTATGGTTTATGACATTTTAAAAAATGACTGACCACTGCAGAACATTTTTTACTATATGGGGTTTTAAACAACAAAACTTAATATTGAGCAAAATGCTTTTAAATGAAAAGAAAATAATCACAGCATTGCATTTTAATTTTATATAGAATTATTTTTAACTGCAGACTTCCATTTTCTTTACTTAGAATGCTTCTTGCAGCTTCTGTCTCAGCAGGCTTTGTCATTGTAAACTGATGAGAATTTCATTACACATAATGTGAGCACTGTCGTATACATTTGTCAAAACTCCACTGTACACAAACTTCCCCTGTATTCTGCGTCTCATCCCATCTCAGGAAGTACTGGAAACTAAAATGTAGATTTCACAGTAGCATGATTGCATATAAATGGCAATATGTTCTAGCTTGCATAGATATTTACTCTTTAAAAACATGGAGCCTGATTCAATTGAGCAATCGTCAGTTACTGGAGCCCGTAAGTGAGGCCGTAAGTTAATTTGCTATTCAATTGGCTTCATTTTGCGTGCTCCAAGCGGTTAATGTGTTATGGGCTTGAAAACTTTGCGGTTGTTAAACCCGGAACTTCTAGCCTCCCAAAGCCTTTGATCTTTCCCGTCCGCAAGAGTTACAATCACTAAAATCGCAAATCGCTATTCAATTGCTACAAATCCCCAAGCACGCAAATGTTTTTACACCCGTAAACGGCAAATGTAGGAGAAATTCCTACGAGTACCAGATAGGACTCCCAATGGGCCCGTAGCACTGTAAATGCAAATACAAAAATCAATACTACACTGTAAATAACGGGGAAAGCGATGAAAGACATTAGAATTAATTGCACAACAGTCTCAAGTTCGCAAAACGGCAATGAAAAATACATTTTATTATGTGTCATTTCGGGGTTATATCGATCTTGAGAATTAATGAGTTAATACATTTCAGGCCACCCACATGGACTAGAACAGTATTGGCATTCACTTTTATTATTTTGTATTATGCTGCGTTTCGAGTCCGATCGCATATCGGACCCCTAAATGCTAATTGATTGACATGTAACCTCAATGTTTTACTGACATCATGATGACGGTCTCATTTTCTATTGGCTGTTTCAAAATGGATTGTTACGGTCTTACTTAATTGTTCATATTCCCGTCCTGAACTGTTACGGACGGTTTTGGCTTTTGGTCCGTAATATGCGGCCTTGTTCAATTGAATAGTACCGGAATTGTAGCAGAGTTCAAGCCCACAGACATACGGCCTCTCTTTACTGTGTGATGTGGCCTTCAAATCGAATCGGGCTCATGGTATCTATTTTTAAGTGTAGTTCTTGAGAAAAGGTTATTTTACATTTTTGATCACAGTGGTCAATTAAGGAGTACATAGGCCATTTTTTGCGTGCTGAAGGGGAGCCATGTCAGTGTGAGCTAGCATTACCTTTCCTTTTTTTCTAGAGAACCCTCTCATCCTCATTTATATACTCATATTGTCCTCTTCTGTATCCCTTATGTATCTCCTTTACCCCCATGCCTTCAACCTCTGTATCCACTAACTCTTCCAATACTACCGAGAAATACATTATTTTTGATATCCTAATAACTAATAGCTTTTTTTGCGTTATTTCATTTTAAGTGTTTTAGAGTGTGTGACCTTTCCTGAACCTATACAATATATAGTTTACTGGTCATTTGTAATAATCAGAACATTTCTTTGGGATTTAATAGAAATATTTTAAGAAGCTGAACTCAAACATGTTTTGTTATTCTTGTAATTCCTCCTTATTAAACCTGTTAATGCTGTGTACGTGTATAGCTTCTAACTGCTACTTCGGTGTACATAAGCTTTTACTTGTAAAAAGAAAGCAAAGTACAAACACTACATAATGGATCTAAATCTACTTCATGCAAGTCGACCCTTAATTTAGAAAAAATTACATATAAGGAATGTTTTTCTGAACAACATTTTTGTTAAAAACACTTACTGCCCAAACCTAAAGAAGTGAGGCCCAAATGATTCATCCATACCTTGCTGGTTCTTATATTGACAATCAAGGGGTTTCATAAAACATCTCAGGATATGGATTTTAATAAAATAGAATTTACTTGG
Source organism: Discoglossus pictus (assembly GCA_027410445.1). Taxonomy (NCBI): domain Eukaryota; kingdom Metazoa; phylum Chordata; class Amphibia; order Anura; family Alytidae; genus Discoglossus; species Discoglossus pictus. The sequence goes on along the minus strand of CM050171.1, from coordinate 51,037,151 downwards.
AATACTCACTATAAATGGTGTCTGGCACATACATTTTTTAAATAGTTGTATCTATTCAATCTATTTAAATGAATATAATTGATAAACATAGGAACAAGTATTTGGTCTGGATCCCGTTTCAGTTAATGACAGTAGCAGGGGTTCTCTGTTTTCCTCCCTAAAATATGTTATTTTTATGCTCTTTGGATAATTTCTCTAATCTACAGATACAAGGTCAGAGGTGCTCATCCTGAGAGCCAACAAAAATACCTTATATCTGGAATTGCAAATTACCCTTGAGCTTAGATATTCTAAAGGTCATTGGAGGCTCCAGACATGGGGCTCTATTAAATTTACCAATTTGTAGTTCCAGGAGCCCGTAAAGGTGGCCGCAAAATTTAGAGTTATTAAATTGGCCTCTTTTAGCTACCCGCAAATGACCTGCGGGTTACAGGCTGAAAATCCCTACCGGCTGTCGAAATCTGAACTGCCACCCAGCTAAGCCTTTGATCTTTCAATCCCATAAATGTTATAATCGCAAATCACTATTAAATTGCAACAAGTCCTCAAGCCTGCAATTGTTTTCACATCATAAAAGGAAAATGTAGGCAAAAATCCTACGGGTACTAGAGAGGGCCCACAAGTGGGCTAAACTCCTGTCCGTAGCACTGTAAAAGCAAATATAAACACACTACTGTATTTTAAATTACAGGGAAAGCGATGAAAGGTATTAAAATGAATAGCACAATATTCTCAAGCACGCAAAACTGCAATAAAAATTAATTTTTGTTATGTTTAATTTCTGTGTTATATTGATCCTGTCCATCAATGTGTTAATAAATATAATAGAACTCGCATGGACTAGAATATTATATTTATTGATTTTTTTTCATATTTCATTATTTCTGGAATGCAGTCCTATTGCAACTCAGACTTCAAACCATAAGAGATTGAAATGTATCCTCCATGTTTTAGTGACGTAATGATGACGGTCTCTTTTACTATTGGCTCCTTCTAAACCCATAGCTACGGGTTTGAATTATTTATCATGTTCACGTCCAGAAATGCTATGAGTCCAAGGCAGGGTTTACAGGTTTGGATTCCAGCCATGTCGTCGCCACCATTTCTAATTTAATCGCTTTGTAACTCCTGCAAATTTAATAGGGCCCATGGACTCTTAGCTCAGTGGGCCCTAGGAAGATCAGCTACACCTCACTGATGATGCCCAAAAAGATGAATTATATGTTTGAGGTTTTCTATTTCTCCTGTTCCAGTGAAGAATTGGTTTGCATTTCATTGCTAGATCATTCTGTTGAGTGAAACCAGACTGATTAGCTACACAATATTTATCCCTTGTAAAAGGCACAAAAAGAGTTGAGTGAGTGTTACTCTTCAAGTAGTGTTGTCTATCTGCATAGATGTACCTACTCGCCATACTTTCTTTTTGCCTCTCCTCTTTCTTGAACTTTTAATGCATTACAGATAGTTCCCTTAAAATAAATGTTCTCTAATCTCTAATTAAAATTGTGCATGTTCATATGAATCAAAATAATTTATTTTTAATGATTACCTTTATTTTATAAAAAAAATGATGCAACCGAATGACTTCATTACCTAATATCCACAAATTGAAATGTATTTTTTTCTGTATATTTTAGCATTAATATTAATATTTTATTTAACTTATGTAACAGTACTAACAGAACATATTCAACGATACTAACATATGTTTTTAAAACTACATATGGAACAACTTAACCCAATAAAATTAGTACATACAAATAGTTCTGGAGATGGCCAAAACCCTGAACAACAAACAGATTAGTACAGTATGTCAACAATCATCAAAGAGAGTAATATTAAGGGCAATTTAAAAAGCAGGGACAGTTTGCTTCAGATGAATGACCTGTCTTGTTGACATCTGGGCCCTGTGAAAGTGACATTTTTACATTTAGAGCAACACTGAAGTCAGCATATGTACTCCATGAGATCATGAGGAAAGTCATGTATTTATTGCTCGTTTGGCTTCTGAAGTCCTCTTAAAAGAAATTGCTTAGTTAAAGAGGTACAGGCTGTGACACTGATTATATATTAACTTTAAACATTGCCTGTTATACAGAGATGTGGTGCAGTTTATAAAAACATGTGAATTCTCTTTCATACATTTAATTTTCTTAAATTAATATTTGTTTTTAGTTTAAATTGCATTTTAAAGCATTACAAAATCCAAATTTTTTCATACCACCTCTAAACAGTTTCTTTATATTTTCAGTTTTATTTTGTAACCAAAATAACAAGTTAATTTTCGAAAAGCATTCGTTGCCATTTGATTGGGCTCGAACCCACGTCATTTCAGAGTCCTGTGAAGTGGTAATTTTGCAATGGGTGGAAACATACACTATATTTAACATAGATCTAATGCTGGCTATATTGTAATTGGGCAATAGAATAGTTCCTTCCACAACCGGAATAACTGATTGTAATTAATACCAATGGGCAGTAACTCTCATTATGTATTATGTACACAAGGGCAGGTTAGAGACAGCCTAAAATCAAATACTAATAATTAAACTTAACATCAATTTGGAAAAGTAAAACACCTTTTCCACACATTTTTCCAACCTCCATGTGATGGTGCAGAACACATAAGGGGACATCAGTGCCCCTTTAATGCGCATTAAAAGGACATGGAAGGTTTCTGGAGTTTACTAGGGATATAATATACCTATGTATCTCTTTACTTTTATATATAAAAACTCATTTTTTCTACCTAAAATCTTTACAAATTGTTCCTTTACTTCTCACACAGACAGTGCACTTCTAAGTAAAGGGTTGCGCTGCCTCATTGTAACCAATCATTGGCAGCATTCTGAAACATGTTGTTTAAGAGAGGTCACTGACACTGCACTTCACAGTCTGTGTATTCATGAGGTGCGTGAACTCGAGAGGCAGACCCAAACAAGTACAAATTATATTTTGTATGATTTTAGTAAGTACATAAAAGTAAATATATGCATAGGCATATTATATTCCTAGTGAATTCTAGAAACCTTCCATGTCCCTTTAAAGAATACAACTATTTATTAACCAATCAACAAACCTAAGCAAACATAACATACAGCATTTATTTTCTTATGCCTGTTCAATGCATTTTGAATAGCTGTGAAGGACACTAAATATTTATTCCATCTAGAAATAAACAATGATCACGCTCAGCAATTTATGTCTGCAGTGTACACGCAGTGCGTTGCTGTCCAAAGGTTACAAGAGGACAGCAGCACAAAAACAACTTCATCATCTCACCTTAAACTCTAGAAGGCCTGCAGCTAATAGAAAGTCTGGGAAAATATTACAGTTTTAATCACCTTGTTTTTTCAAAGTACAGGCTATAACTTGCCAATTAAGTTTGTAAATTAAAATGAATAAGCAGTGACACAGGTTTAATTTAAATATATCACAGTCAACATGTTTAATTAATACTGCAGTGAAGAGACTGCAAACATAAACATAAAAAATAATATAAAATGACCCATATTTATAGTATTCCTTTTGGAAGATATGACTTTATAATGTGCAAGGTGTTTTTACAGTGTTTAAAAGAAATAAATGCAGCCCTTAATTTGAACTATTGAGTTCAATGTTGTTTTAATAGAGACAGACAATTGTCCTTTGCTTCTAAAAGGATTAGATACTTGGGAGGAACTGTGAATTCAGATAACGTGGAGCTATGCTGCAGGCAGAGGAGCTTCTCGCAGGCAGGAGGTAAGGGAAAGCAGAGCAACAATGGCAAGGTGTCTTGGGTAGAGAAGCTAGGGCAAAGGATCTTGGGGATGGGTGCTGTTATGGAAATGGGGGGCAGCAAAAAAAAACATTTATAACCCCCCTTTGGCAAGCCCCCAAGCGCAATTAAACTTGACCTTTATTTTGCAGAAAGAAAACTCACTGTGGCACATTATCTAATACCCTCTTTCTGAAGCAACAACTGATTATTTTTCCATGACCCTTTAAGTCGATAGAATATACAACCTGAATGAACCTGTATGCTGTAGAAAAACTTTGTTTCTATGAATTGTGGACATAAATTCTAATTGTAATTCTTTGGAACTGATGTAACAAAAGGTGACGTTTTGGAGAACTTGTAAAACATCAAACATTCATATAACCCATAGAATAACAGAAATATTCTCCAAGTGTTAACAGCACCGTTAAAAATGAGAAATCTATGTCGACATTTAATACGGCCCAGGGCTTATTACAGCTTCAAGTTTACAACTGAGAAAGTTTGATATTATTTGTCAAAGAAATATTATTTTTAGTGTGAGCCTTAATATCCAAATTAGGCTATTTATGATGGAAGTTCCAATATTAACAAGACAAATGCTAGGTGGAACTAATGAAATTGTTGTATATATTTGTACCTCTTTCCCTCTGACCACACAAAGGAAGGTCAGCTTCCGGAAGCTTGTAAATAAAAATTGGAGTTAATAGCACATAATTCATAATATATACCCATATAATGTTTGAAATGGTTATGGATTACAACAGTGAAGCCTTTGTGGGCAACTTGCATGTCCCTGCCCATGTTCCCAGAATGCAGTGTAATAACTATATTCCCTGGAATTCTCAGCATGAAAAACGCTTTTTAACTTGTTTTAGATGTTCAAATGTAAACACAAATGTACTATTTATTTACTTTACTATTGTACGGCGGAGGGCTTCTATCGCTCTTTTGCCCATAATAAATCAAATAATCGTTGTGGTACACTACCTCCTCAAAAAATCCACTACACAAGCTAAGGTACCGGCCCCACGCTGATGATGGGCAGTAACCTTGAAACAGCTGTACGTGGGTGGGATTCCTAGCTTGTGTATAATCCATCCTGAGCTTTGCTCAAAGCTGTGTGATACAGCAGGCATATGCTTAAGGAAAGTCATGTTTGAAATAATTATGGATTGCAAGAGCAAAGCCTTTATTGGCACATTTGCATGCCCCTGCCAAGGTTCCCAGAATGCAGTGTGATAACAGTATTTCTCTGAATTCTAGGCGTGAAACAAGATTTTTAACTTGTTTTAGATGTTCAAATGTAAACACAAATGTGCTGTGTGTATATATATATATATATATATATATATATATATATATATATACAGTAGACTCTCAGTTAACCGGAACTCAAACAACCAGAAAAAATAATAATGCTTATAGGCACCTAGATTTCATCCACTGTATGTCTCTGCAATTCAGTTTTACCTGGAAGCAGATAGGCATGAGTGACTGAGCCAGTGCAGTGTTGCCGTTGCATTCCCTGTGTTCAGTACCGCACACTCTAGCAGAACGTACCTGTGTGTAAGTGAGGAGTGAAAGCTGCTGCTGCTAGATCAGCCCTTACTGACAAATATACTAAGGAGAGCATCCTATGTGCAGCTAATCTAGGCCTCTTAACAGAGACTCTCAAGCAACCAGAAACTACATTTGTCTGGCATCTACTAATCTCCGTGGGTGACGGATAACTGAGTCTACTGTATATATATATATATATATATATATATATATATATATATATATATATATATATATATATATATACATTATTTTAAATCTATGTTTAAGATTTGTAAAGTGTTTTTTTATCATAAAAAAGCGTTTAAAAGACATGGCTGTATCAATTTTTATCCAGATTTCCTTTAGACCTTGATTAAGGTCACATCAAATGTTTCTTGCTACCACTAAATGGAACAAATGCTGCAGACCCTTTCATAATTAACTGAAAGCAAAACAATGAAGTGATGTACCAATAGATTTTATATAGAAAAACATTTTTAATACTGCAAAATAAACCCTTTTGCTTAGCACATAATTTGTAAAGATAAATTACATTAAAATTCTGATAGGATTCCTACTCTGAAAAAAAAATCTAAATTAAACATAAACAGCATATGCATCAGATTATTATTTGCATTATCATAACTAGTTGGACGCCTTCAATAATAACAACCCATCTTCAGTGCTCTTTTATATCATGTACAATTATCCGAGCCTCTGTGTATCCTCAAATGAACCCATTTCCCTCTGTAATGAAAACTAATTATGATCCATTAGTTTGCCTCTGATTTCCTGAAATTAGTACTTTTAGTAAGTAAAACAACTTGTCATTTGGTCCATTAGAATATAACCAGCTATAGCTAATTTTAAAATAAACATACAACCTTGATGAGTTTACCACACTCTATTGTAATACTCAGAAGATGTTCAGTCCTCTGAAAATATATAATAAATCTAATCCCAAATACCATGAGACATAATTAATTAAAATATAATATAATATTAATTGAAAAAATGTAGTCAAACATTATATACTGATGTACTAAAATAGGATTATTTGTTGGGGAACTGATCAATTTCTATTACTATGTAGACATGTGTACTAAGATTTGGATTCTTTAAGGGCAATATATACTAAAGTACAGGGTGGTTTCTGTGGACTTGGACCATCTATTTTACCAACTTTAACAGTGAATGGTAGTAGAGAACTTTCTGTTAAAGCAGTATACACATGTTTTTAAGCTTTGCATAGCATCATTAGTAAAATTACGGTACTTTACTTTGGTTGCTTTAAAAAATATTTTTCTATATATTTTGCACCCAGCCAAACAACTTTTAGAACTGGCCATGCCAAAGGGTGAAGTGTTTGAGAACTCTTGGATATGTTACATCTTGTTACATGAGTTGTAGAGAATAACTAAGAAACATAGATCTGATAGCAGATAAGAATCCAAAGGCCCTGCCATTCTGCCCATTTGATTTGTCCAAAAAGTTTGGCTTAATTTAACTTCAAGATAGACATGTGTATAAAGGCAGGCTAGGGTTTCCTTAACTGCGTCCATAAGAAGACTGGTCCACTTATCTCCTACCATTTCTGCAATTTAGTACATTACCTCTAAATTTTGCACCTTTCAACTTCAAATCATGCCCCCCTGTTCTTACATTACCCTTTTTCTTGAAGACACTTCCCTTCTGAACTCTTATGATGCACTTTTATATATCTGAAGGTTTCTGTTAAATCACATCTGTCCCTTCTGTCCTCTGAGCCACATGTCTTAAGGTTATGAATGTTTTCTTTATTTTTTTTCTACTATTATTCCTACGTTTTGTCTTTTAAACCATTTTTTGTCACCCTCATTTGAACTGTTTCTTTGTTAATAGGAATGAAGAAGTTCTCTAGGAGTTCCCAAATACTTTAGTACATCTGGCCTTGTTTGTTTTTGAGTGTTGGGCAATTAATGAAAAGAGCGTTTTCCAGGTAAAACAACATCAATCATGGCAAATCTATTTCCACAAACAAAGCAGTACACTATCAGTAGCACTGCTGTTTGCTTTTCTTCCAAATACAAATACAATATACTCGTCCTTTCCTGGCACAGCAGGAAATCGTCAATTGTCCACTACCTAATTACTATACTAATAAAGCATCAATATCAGTTCCTTTTTGTTATATATCTGTGATGGATGCTTTACAAACAATGACAGATGAGCAACAGCAGCTGCACTGGGCGTATTTAAATATACTTAACGTACTGATCACCAAACACGGCCTATGTTTTGATTTTGTCTCTGAACTAAAGCCCAGAATTAGTATTACTATGTTCACATGCGTTTGATGTATGTATAACAAATTATCATTAGCAGCTGTGTAAGCTATGAGCATAAAACATTTTAAAAGAAATGGAGCTTGGAGCCTTAGGCAGTGTGGTTATCTCATCCATCAGGGAGAGTAGGGGATAAGATTTGAGGGCAATTTGGTTTATCTTTTAGCGTTTGAAAATGACACCGCTCCCCTGCACATGCTCAGAACCAGGTTGACTGCAAACCTTGCTCCTGCAGAAATGTAAACACACTCTCATAGGTTCACCACATATTGAAGAATCAAGGAAACCTCCAGGGACCAGCAGAGACTTCGCAATGTATTGTTTCTAATTAAAAACTAGCTTTATTACAATTTTCTGTATTCCTAGTCAGACACACATTTTTCAGAAATATATGTTTTCCCTGTATTGATGATTTTAGCAGCAAAATGATTAGGATAATAATGTATACTTTTTAATAGCATATAACATACACTAAGAAAATGAATATTCTATTGTGCAGCATTACCTACATATAATATATAAATGTAACATGTTTACACTTACTTGCAATTAGCCCAATACCAGCTGCCAGAGATCCAACCCAAGCTGTCTTCCCTTTGCCTTCATTAAAGATATCCAGCCATTCCACATACAGAATGCCAACCGCCAGTGGAGAGCCATATCCCAGAAATTGGGTAATGAAGGATGCTGTGACGATCACCCAGCCCCATCCTCCATCTGGGGGTCTGTGGTATGTCATTTTCGAGCTTGATTTTGTCTAATGTTCTGCACAGTGATAAAATAACAATATACAGTGGTTAATTACTAATGTTAACTATAAAACATTATCCAAATGCATTGATTTGTGAATTGTAAATTATTATGAATAAGTACAATTGTAATAATTACTTTATATCAAGTACAGAAGAAATGACAGAGGAGATTATGTCCAGAACAAAATACATTTTTATGCAGTTAAAAAATGTACTATCACGTTTGCTACTTAAACAGTTGGACATTTTAGTGCAGGAATTATTGGGTTTATAGTTTTTTCTGACCTTTTATTTCTTAAGCCTAATAATATTTTTATTAAAAAAACTGATCTAAGAGAATTGCCTTACAATAACATTATGATGTGACTTGTATCATCATATATACATATAGTGTTATTAAGCGTGGTGTAAAATGTTTATTTGTCAGATAGATATTAATAGTAACTTTAAAGGATGACTGTAAAACCCTAACAACAAAACCTGGATGTTTTAGTTATGCAATTTTCATAAATAAAATTCATAGTCAATGAGTTTGAAAACAAGATTAATGTTGAAAATTGCTTTTAAAGATCAAATTCAGCTTCTGCTTGTATCCACCCGCAATGTCTAACAAGCAGTGGCAAATTTTCAGGCACAAAACATAACCAACAAATTGGTCTCTATTGGCAACCTGTGGAGGTTTGTTTGCCCTTATACATAATGGCATGTTTTAAAAACTCTTTAGACCTGTCTCTCAGCTTAATTCCCCTTTTATCCCCCCCACCCATTGATAACCTCACCAGGGTGCAGGCAGTCAGTGGAACTGAAGGCTAAAGCTAACCTTCGAAAGTGAATTTACTATTCAATATTGCTGTTATAAATCATTAAATAGGAATTCTGTTAATGATCAATGCATAATTAAGGCATTAAGCTCAACTGAAGTTACAATATTCTGTTTTCAGTAAGTTTGTTGACACATTGTGCTAAATATATTTCAAATGAGAAAGTACTTTTTGTTAAAGGTATATGCAAGTGAACTGGGTTATGAATGCATCTGATAGAGGGGAATTAGTAGTGTATGATTACATTTATTTGCATGCCCTATGTTTTTTTTAGCTTTGTATTAAAAAAAAAATTGTTGCTTGTAGGCTTCTCAGGGTTCAATTTTGTAAAAATGTACCCTTAAAATGTTATCATGCCCAGCTTTGCAGCCAATCAGCAATGCTGTATGCAGCCAGCATACATGAGGCTGCTAAGCTGGGTCCTTAAAGGACCATAAATCGACATTCATGTCAAAATGCTTGAACTGTTACACAGTTGTTCTTTAGACATACACCCTCTCCTTGATAAATTCTGCAATTAAACATTTTAGCTTCTTCTTCCTATTTCAATCTGTCTTTTAGGAAAATGAGCATTTATGTTTGATTTGTGGTCCTGCAATGGCCAGTAAAGGAAGAGAGCTTGCGTTCATGGTCTGTGTGCATGAGTCTCTGTGTGAGTGCATGCAATTAAATGGGACTGGGAGAGATCTCAGGGGCAATTCACTGGGACTGGGTGAGGTGATGGGGCAATTCACTGGGGCTGAGAGAGGTGATGGGGCAATTCACTGGGGCTGGGGGAGATCTCAGGGGCAATTTGCTTGGGCTGGGGGAAGTCACAGGGGCAAATCACTGGGACTGGGGGAAGTATCACCTGGGATGTAGATGAAACAATCAGTGAATGAAGGGACACAGACCTTGCTCTGGGTATTACAGAAATCTAAATGAAAGCTGCAGCTCAATTCACAGACCAAAAAGATACAATGTATTATGTATGCTAATTTTCGCTGGGATTTTCTGGGGGTGTCAACATTGGCAGAAAACAGTTTGCAAATGCAAGAAATTCAGCAAACTAGGGTAACTGTTTAAATGTTTATTTTGGTATTTTTTCATGCAAACTATTTTTTTTCATACACTACTAATCTACTCTATAAGATGCATTCATAATCCAGCTTACTTGCATGTACATTTAACTACAAGTTAAAATGGTATCATATTTGGAACCGTCACTGCCCCCCCATTTGTTTAAGGAGTGTGCTCACACTGGTACTGTACACCATTCAATGAATATTCTCTTATATGCAATTGCAAATTGTTGTTATTAATATATATGCAGTTGCATTACAAGTCAGCTCATGTTGGATTTATGTGTTATTACCCATGTTACACTAGTCCAACTAGGGAAGCAATCCCATATACTTTGCACGGCAAAGCCCAATATAAAAAATAATATACTGTATTGATGCTGCTACCTACCCTAGTGGCTGGGCTTGTAATATGAATGGTATACTTAAAGTATGACCTTTCTTAAAGGGGAATTTTCTCCTAAACACAAGTTGCTCTTGTTGAACTTAAAACATATGTGTAAATATTTTATCACTTGTCTTTTTTTTTCAAGACTTCTGTAGGTGATGTGAGTTGCTGAAAAAATAGTGTAACTGCCACAGCTTAGAACTGCAGCTGTAGTGTGATTGACAAGGCTCTTGACCTTTTGATCTAATCAGAAATAGAGCACAGATGTTGCTTCTAATGCTGGTTCTTGGCAAACAAGGCAAATTCTAGATAGTTTATGTTCTCTAGGTGCACTTTTATTAATATAAAAGTAACTAAAAGGGACATTATAATAGAAGCTCTTTTTAATGTGAATGTAAATTAGAGCAGTGTTCTATAATTCCCAGGTGCTGGGAGCCACAGCTCCTGATATTTTATTGATGGCTAACCATTTACAATAAAATCCCCGTTATCCGGCACCCACAGGGACTCCCTATTATACTGTAGTTGCCAGTTAACCGGGAGTCCCCGAATTTAATGATCTAAATGACCCTTAAACCCCCCAAAACCCCTCAAAATGCCTTTAAGAAGGCATTAGCACCTAAACTGTGTTATTTAGGGCCCAAAAAAACAATTAGAAAAAAAAGTTAGCATTTTTTGTTTTGCAGTCTTGAACTCCGGATACTGCCGGTTAAGCGGGAGTTTTTTGAAAATGGGGAATTGATGTCGATGCCGGTTGCTTGAGAGTCCTGGTTAGTTGGGTGCCGGATAACCAGGATTCTACTGTATGTATTTTACTTTTCTATTTTTTTTAATCCCTTTCCCGGCTCTTAAAATATATTTGGCTTGCTCCTCAGTTTCATTTATATGTTTCAGCTCTGTAAAGAGAGGAAAAAACCTATAGCCACATTTGATTTTTTACTTACTTTTTGTGCATTTGCTTGCCTCTAGGTAGATTACATTTTCAGAGTCTCTGACAATTTTTTGTTTTATTTTAATCCCTCCGATTGTGTCATAATTGGTTGCACTCCTGTGGTGGCAGCACTGTTTTGCTTGAGCATGATGCAAATAGTAGATAAATACTCAATCTCAAAGCTTGTTACCTATTATTTGCAACGTTCTGGGGTAAAAGTAGAGTTGTTAACCACCCCAAGTAAAGAGTACATCACACTAGGAAAGAGAAGAATGCAACATGTAGAGACCTTAAAAAATGGGGTACCCCTATTGGCGAGCAAATGGACAATATAGGAGTGAGTAGAAATATTTAGTATTTTTCGGGGGACAAATTTGAGTCTTTAATCGAGTTTGCATTCATATTGAGGCACATTCTGTTACAGTGTGCCTTGTAGTTTAGATTGAACTTGTATTAGTGTATATTGCATCACTTCAATATATAACATATATACTATTTTGCAAGAATGTCCTTATCTATGTTCTTTAACCACAGTAATTTTCTTAGTAGTATATCTGCAGATTTTACTTGTTTTCAAGAGCAAAAACAGGCTGTCAACAGGATCAAAGGCCATGTAGGCTAACCAAAGTTGCTGACTGTCAGCTTGTAAAACTCTTTATCCTTTAGAATCCATGCATAACGTCTGCATAATATTTTCAATACATTGTAGGGGCACAAAAAAGAGAGCTCTCATGCTTTATATATACATTAATAAATCAAAAACATGTGGAAATGTCAAAATCTTAAAGGGACTGAAGCAGAAAATTGCTGCTTATTTTCTTTCCTCTCCTTTCGTGACAGCACAGGCAACTGTCACATGGGCCAAAACTGGACCGAAGTTATAGTTATTGCACTATTATTGATTCTAAAAGCTTGTTCTCAAAAGAGGTGGTAACTGACAAAACACATGAAAACACATGGTGGGCGCACAGAGATCTTAGAAGGAATTCGGCAATGATTACCTCTATGTGAAGGATTTGGCTGATATCAGCAGCAGGAAACCTCTGCCTGAATTTAGACACTCTGGGGTTAATTTTCCTGGAAGTTGAGCCTGGCAGCAAGGACAGCTGGAGATCCTAGGCAGGTTTCTGCAGGGAGAACCACACCTCTCAATGCTCCTATGGCACATAGAGGTATTTCTACAAGACTCATGAGTACAAAATTATCTCCTAAATTCCCAGCCCTAAAATTTGATATTATTCCCAGAAAAATATATTTTTTGTGAAGGGACCAAAGAGCTCTTGTGAAGACCGATGAGGCACTTGTAGATTATCTATGAGTATTGTGCAGCAAAACCACTTCACAAGAATGAGATATGGTCTAAAGGTTGTCCAGGTAAGGCATGATTGAGATGAATAAGAGCTATGACCTATGCCAAACGTTGGTATATTCTTGTGTCAAGACCAAATAGTAAGCATTGAAACTGGTATTGGTGAAGACTTAAAGAGAAATGTAGATATATGCAGTGATCCAGATGAATCAAAATATGTTGGTATGCATCCATGTTGAGCATGAAGAATTAAATAAAGAGATTCAATTTTAGAACTGGGATTATATGGAAATTGATTTAAAGTTTTCGAGATCCAATACAGAACATAGAGTACCTTATTTTTTTGGTACTAAAGTTAGGTTATAAAAAAGACCTAGCCTATGTTCCATCGCTGGTGCCTCTGCAATCACTTGTTATAATAACAGGGAATGCAGTAAATCCCATGAGACTTGTTCTAGATTGAGATTGACTAGAATTTGAGAAAGAAACAAATACTCTACAGAGGGACAGTTTGCAAAGTTGAGTGGATATCCTTGAGTAACAAGCTTTAAAATACATGGGTTTGAAGTGAATATATGCCAGATCTTCTGGAAGTAGAGGAATATGTTCCTGACTGTTACCTCTGTATCTCTAGAAATCCTCCTATCATGCAATCTGTCACTTTAAGGTAAAGTTCTCCTAGATAATGTGTGCTAGTTCCAGGTTTGGCTGTTGAAGATCTGACAATCTACCTAACCATGACCCATTTCTTGTATGTTGGCTTTAATAAGCTACTTAAGTGTTCTGAGCACTTTGAGTAGCTATTGAGATAAATGGGTCATTGTTGTTGTTGGGTCATGTAGAGGTGAACAAAACTGAACGACCAAATGGATACAGAGACACAGGAGTCGATTGCCAATTTCTTCTCCAGTGGACCGCGATTTATCTAAACTCTCTGCTATGACCTGCCCATCTTGGGTGACCCTACATGGTATAGATCACAGTTTCATTGAAGTACACAAGCCCCTTCACCACGACAAGGTAGAGATCCAGAAGTGTCATTAGGTAATTTTTAATTATCTCTGGTACCACTTAATTTTGCCTTCCCTGAAGGAAGTTTGGTGTGCAAATAGCAAAGAAAAAAATGTTTAGTCTTACTCAGGAGATTGCGGCCCAGGTGTGAGAGTGGGCTCCAACACAGGAATCTCCAGCTCTTAAGACATACTGCATCTGCTTTTGGAATATGTCCAAATAGACTGCAAAGAGGGTAGAAGGGGAACCAATAGTCTGTAGAGAAACAAACTATATATATGCTCGAATATTGCCCGTCAAAAAATGACGGCAATGAAATTGTAAGTGCGCTAAGGGTGTTTGGTGTATATAATGTGGCTGATGTAGCGTCGTTCGTTTTCTATGTCGTGCGAGTTTTTCGTAATATTAGTTTTCTATGTCGTGCGAGTTTTTTGGAATATTCGTAGCTGTTTGGTGGACTTTTTCGGAATATCCGTAGCTGTTTGGTGGACTTTTTCGGAATATCCGTAGCTGTTTGGTGTTTTGCGTGTTTATGGTGGTGTTTTGCGTGTTTAGGAACCTTCAGCCTCGTTTTAGTTTTGTTCTGCAGCCATTTTTTCTGTCGCTTAGGTGATTTTCGGGTCTCTAAACTCCGAAATTTGTGCTTAATTGGTGGTGTAACTTCACTTGCAGATGTCCTCGGTGCCCCCTCTTGCTGTGAGTAACCTTTTTATGTGTTTGTTGTTTGTATTTGTTGTGTTTGTAATGTTTTTGGGGTCGCACGGGTTGCGTCCTTGTTTTCTAATCTCGTAGGTGTTTTTCAGGAAATATGTAGGTGTTTGGTGGTGTTTTGCGTCTTTAGACTGCTGTAGCCTCGTTTTCGTTTTTTTCGGTGGCCATTTTTGCTCTCGTTTAGAGAATTTTTTAGTGTCTAAACTGCTTTCATTTCAGTTAAATTGAGGTGTAAGTATAGTTTTTGAGGTCCTGGATGCTCCCTCTTGATGTAGGTAAGCTTTTTATGTATTTGTTGTGTGTATTTGTTTGATTTTTGATGTTTTGATGTGCGCGTGTTGCGGACGTTTTTTGCGAGGTCGTAATGGGTCGTAACGTGCCTCATATTTTGTTTGCGTTACGACGTAAAGTTTGCAAAGGTCGCAGTTGCTGGCAAGGAGCTCCTTCGGCGCTCCTTGCCAGCAACTGCGACCCTCGCTTCGCAAGGCAACAAGCGTTAGCAACAACTCGTATGCTCACAACTATATATGTGATATATATTTATGTTTATGTGCGGTCAGTGTGTCCATACCTCTAATAGTTGGTCTCTGTGGTTTGGAGCCATTGTAAGGTGGGTGAGTATAAGCTGCTCCAATTCTTGCTGCACATTCGTATTCATTTGAATAATTTTCCTGAGCTGAATGGTATATTCTTCTGTAGGATCCTGGTTCAGTTATTGGTAGTAGGTACATTCTGCCAGTTGTCTGTTTCCTTCATTTTTGGAGCCCTGGGTGTTCACAATAACAACTGCCTTTGTCTGCCGATTTGATAGTGATGTTAGGGTTGCATCTTTACCCTTTATGGCAGCTCGTTCTAGTAGAGAAAGATTGTATAAACCTCTTTTCATTTTGGGTTGTTAACAAGGACATAGTTTTCAGGCAATATCTTTCTACTGTATGTAGCTGTCAAATTCATGATTGCATCCAGGCGGTGGGGTGAAATGTGATGCTATTATCCTTGCGAAAAAATTCTGTCAGTCTCAGCCTCCTGAAGAATTCTTCCAGGTCTGAGTGCAGTTGAATTGTATCTAGTTTTGTGCTTGGACAGAACATCAGTCATTTAAAGAGAACAGAGACGTCCAGCCATATCAGTTGTTAGTTTAAGAGATTCACATGTTGGTCTCTGAGCTGTCCCCAGGAAAACAGTTTATTTCTTAGCTTGGAAGCTTCTTAGTGATGATGGTTGTTGGTAGAAATGGAATTCAGAGTTATACTTTGATTATTTACTCTCTCTTCTTGTATGTGTTTGTTGCTGTGTTGAGAAAAGTAGTTAAATTTTTTTTTTATAAATTCATGCTGCTGTTTTGTCTGGACATGCTGCAATTAATTATCCACTAGTTCAGTGTCATGTACGTAATGCTCCCTTAGCTGTTGAAGGAGGGGTAGTATACGGGTTTCTTGCCATAAAGTTGATAGATTGTTTCTTCTTAATTTCCCAAGTATGTGTCGGCAAAGTTGTGCAGCATATTGTGAATGTAGGTAGTTGTAAGTGGATTTTCAACCCTGAGTGCATTTTGGGACCAAGCTCCTTTATTTATAGTGTGAAAGAATGTATATATATATATATATATATATATATATATATATACGTATGTGTGTTGAGCTATACTGCTTTTGTGGTCATCTTCTAAAGGTAAGCTTCATTGTTATAAAATTCCCTTGTTAGCTTTACCCTTCTCCCCCTCACACTTTTGTACATTTGGGGTAGATATAGTTAAGGACCACAGTGAGCACTCTGTTCTGTACCTCGGCATATCGTTTTAAATAACTATTCAGTGTTAGACACTTACAGCCTTATTAAATTGCAATTCGGACAATTGAATAGGTTCTATTTAAGCACATAGCATATTTTTTAGTTAGTGAGCTTCTATCCAAAAACAAGGTCTTCACTAACTAAAAACTTTTGTAAAAATATATGCTATGTGCTTATATAGAGCTCTATTCAATTTGCCAAATCGCTATTTAATAAGGCTGTATCTGTTTACTGCAGATTGCCTCAGTTGTCTCTGTAACAAATGCAAGTTGTATGTCGGCCAAGTGATATAAGGCAAACAAGGGGGATTTCCTCACAAGTAAGCTTAGCAATCAGGAGGAAGGGATTGCCCCTGACATTATCAGCTGTTAGGCTGTCCAGCTCAATTGTGGATTGTTACTCCAAAGACAAGCGATAAGAGGGTCTGCAATCTCACCATATATGGCTTTATGGCTTTTTTCCATAAATATGAACTTTGATTTTCTTCAAGTCTTCATGGTATGATAAAATTCAAACTAGCCCTGTTATTCCTTGCAGGAGGGACTGTATAAGTCTGAAAGGAAGCCAAGAAATACAAGCTCTCTCTAACAGTAGGACTTAACCCCATGGTCACCTGTGCTATCGCAAAAGGGGAAGAGAGAAAATAATGCCTTGGAATATTTAGAATTGTGCTACTATAATGACCCAGTTTTCATGAATTTTATGCAGTAAAATCAATATAAACCCATTTTCAATTTATTGTCAATAAAAAAGTTCTTTTTTTTTTAAATATATTTTTCAAACTGTATCAAAGTCTGCAACAGACTTCAATATAGTGGCTTTATTACTGTACATCTTTAGTGGCAAAATATAAACCTTGTTAGGCACAATAAATTGTAAAACATTTGTAAAAACTTTACCATTACAGAGACCCCTTTAACACATAATGTTATAGATTTGCATGAAAAAAAGCTTGCCATAAAATATGTATTAGTTAAACATATTTTATGGCAAGCTTTTATGTAAACATAGAAATAGTGGGCATTTTATGTAATTTCTTCACTTATATATTTTAATTGATTACATATATTAGCTAATATTTTGGGGCTCACTGAAAATAAATCAATATGATCAATTTTTACTTACATGTATGGACCTTGGTAACTTCAACATCCCATACCATGATAACAGAGGCTTCGAAATAAACCTGTGCAATGGTAAAAAAAACGATGAGTACACATACACAAAATATTGCACATTATTGCAAGAAACATTTAGATATTAGATTGGATTAATGTTGTATTTTGATAACAATTACAGCAAGAATTGCCTAGATAATTGTACTAAATTTCCTAACCTTGGCAAGTGCCATGAAAGGTTATGAAGGATAACAATGGTAAGGTTCCCCATTGAAGAAAGCTTATTGCATCTATGAGTTTGTTGCACACACCAAAACTTATAAATAAAGCTATAGGTTAATTTGGTCGATTTTAAGATCTATACCTATGTTAGCACTAGATTCCATGTTGAAGATGTAAAATTAAAGGGACTCACATTCCTTTAAGCTCTTAAATTACTAAAATATTCAATATTAGATTGTAAGTAGAGAGTTTTCAATCTTGTAGGGTGCTTTGGAAAAAAAAAACACTTTCTACAAAGATTCTAAGCTCAAAACAGGGCCCTCCATTTTTTGCAGTTTTATATTTTTCCTTGTCCTTTTCCCCTCTATAGCGCTACGGAATATGTTGGTGCGTTACAAATAAAAGTAATAAAAATATTAATGTAAAACATTTTGTGTTTTTACTTTCATCTCCAGAAGAATTTATCTGACTGATCCAAGGTGCAAGACTTGCCACTGGCCTTTTTATTATAGCATTTTGTATATTGCATATGCTTTGGGTGCTGTACAAATGAACACGTTTGAGATATTTTGTCATGATAATTGTCTCATATCTGTAAATGGGAATAAAAAAATGCTTACCTAAACCTTAACTGCTACTTTCACAGTTTTTGTAAAAAGGGATCTCAAATTTTACATTAGGTATAATTCGGATCCGAATACCCTTCAAAAATGATCCAGGACAAATATTTATAAACTAAAGAATAGATAATTTAGCAAATTAAATAATTTAAAAAGATAATCAAGCTAAATCTTTTTTTTCAACTGTACTGTATAGTTTTAGGTCAACTTTGTTTCTTTGTTCTTCTTTTACTTTAAACCATTAGGTTCCTTATGCCAAGACGTAGGAATTCTTAGCTTTTTTGTTCAGCAAGGCAGTATTAAAAAAACACCAATATTGAACTTATTCTCTATTAAATGTTAAGTGGTTAAATATAGGTTCCATTAACATAGGTGCACAATCTATTCCATTAAAATCCTGCAACACCTAAGCCACAAACTGTGTTGGTCCTGTTCACAGCATATAATTTCTGATGGAGTCTATGTTGGATAAACATGTTAGGCGCTTGTTGGGAGCATTTTGCTCTCCCTATGAATATATGAGGGATTTTCAATTGTAGCTGTCAATTTTTATTTTAGAACACTAATTTTATATTAAGCTCTAAATGAATAGGTCCCCTCTGGGGGACATGGGAAATTAAATTAGGTAACTAATACAGTGCTTCTGTACTTCAATGAAGCTGTGTGCTAAATCATGTATGGTCCCCCATGATCGTCAGGTCATAGCAGAGAGGTCAGTCAAATCATGGTCCATTGGAGAAGGTACTAGCAACCAACTCCAGTATATCTGACATGGAAACCATATGGATAAGCCCAACTAGAAACACAGACAGATGTTAGCTGCGTCCATATGGTCACCGAGAGTTGAACACACCTGAAGGACAGAACAACAGCAACATAAGTTAAATAAACCGGAATATCGCCATTTTAATCTTATGAACCCTATACAATATAGATCCTGACTTATTGTTAATACTAATGTTATGTAGAAATAGCTGGTTGAAAGACATCTCTTGATTCAGCAAATGTTTTGAAGATAGTGTTGCAATCTGTTGCTTTAAGGCAGGTTCCATTGCAATTAAGAATAGTAACATGTTATAATTATTTATAACTAAAATTAATATTGTAAGATTTATTTTGATGAAATATATGTGGTGCTCCAATTTGTGGTTTAGGTGCCTCAGGATTTTAATCGAACAGACTGTTGAACTATGTTCATGGGGCCTCATTTTTTCACAGAAGTTTTTAGTTCGTAAACTTCTATCCAAAAGTGAGGTCTTCACTAACTAAAAACTTCTGTAAAAAAATATGCTCTGTGCTTATATAGAGCCCTATTCAATTGGCCAAATTGCAATTGAATGAGGTCCATGGAACCTATATTTAACCTCCATGAATTTAATAGAGAGTAAGTTCAGTGTTGGTGTTTTTTTTATATATTATAACAAATAAACAATTTCTATAAATTGATAACTCTTCTCACTACAAAGACAAGTGACAATTAAAAGTGCTCTAAAATGTATTTAGAACTGTACAGTAGCACTCACTCGTTTCACTAAGATCTCTGTGTAAATATAAGGAGTTATAATAACAATAAGGAAAGGTAGTGCAACATAATCTTTTAAATAAACCCTGTTTCACATTCTCAACTCATTTCAATCAGAGACTATCTACCATACACTGATGAAGATTCAAGATCATCCTGCCTCCCTGTTGCATGAAATAACAGAATAGAAAAAGCAAATAAAGAATACTTAATATGTGGACAGAATAATATACGGGACCAGATTTACTAAAGGGTGAAGTACTGGAGAGCCTATTTATAACTATTCTGTCATCCGGGGGCATATGTACTATGATTTGACCCTTCTAAGAGGTCTCAAACACTTCACCTTTAGAACATATGTGACGTCTTGGGGACGTGTATTTGTCCCTTGAGCCTTTCTTTCTATCTGTTTATTTGTTACCCAGGAATCTTGTTGTCTCCTCAATCTGTCTCTTCTTTTCCACATTGGCTAGCTTTCTTACATCCAAAGTATAATTTCCTTTTTCAAGTTCTTCCGCTATAGTTACAGTACAAATTGTAAAATCTAATCAGTATTACTTCTTAAAGAATGGCATCTCTTGAAAGATTATCATATTTAATGGGATTTGTTCTAATTTTATTAAGTAGACCACAGAAACAAACGTCTTTTTTGCTTCCTACTAATTCTTACAAACACATTCGAACTCGTATCCTTTCAGCAGCTAAAGGAAACAATCTTACATTCCTGGAAATATTGCATCAGTTCACATAGCCCCTACTTTACTTATGATCTAATAACTTTTTTTCAAGTTGCCAAAACTTGTAGTGCAAAATTATCAGATTACATGTGAACTGATGCAATATTTCCTGAACTTGCAGTTTCATTCATTCAGCTGCTAAAAGGATATGAACAAGAATCCTTTTTATAAAAGACATGTATCGGAATAAACCACGTTAGAACTAATTTCATAAACTAACTTCCTAAAAGGTATCACAATGCTGTATTTGGTAACAGAACCATACACATAGTAAAGCATGCATAGAGACATAGTAGTAGTAAGTAGTGGTACCTGCACTCAAACACTAGAGCACGTAACAGGACAATTGTTGCTTTAAATGACATCTCAGGTGAATATGTTTTAATGGACTTATTGCATTATGAGATTTCATTCAAGTTATTAATATAGTGAACCATAGTTCTGGACAACTTGGTAAAATATGTTAAAGCAGTGGTTCTCAGATTTTTTTTTCCTGAGGACCACTGTAAGCCGTTGTAAAAAAATGTAATGCAATGTGCTATACTAGAATACATGTTCATTTATGAAAAATAATACATAGAATCTGTGCATTGCTGCACTGGCACTTTCTGCATTTATATTCAATCTATTACATTTTATTATCTATTTTTTGCAATCCCTGTTGTTTCATGAAGCCCACAGATCACTGATGGTCCATGGACCACAGATTGGGTATCTCTGTTTCTAAATGTTTGGTCAGAAAGTAAAACACATTTATGGCAACAGGAGCTATGAAAGGCAGTGCAGGCAGATACTATGCAAATACTATGCTATATTATACATATTGTTCTACTATTATATTATTTTAAATAGCAGTACAAAAAATGCTGGTGCTTTAGAAATATAGAGTAACAATAAAGAATTATACAGGAAAACAAAAAATAATATGAATAAGAAGAACACAAGAACAAGTAGAGGCCATGATTTAAAGGTAGGAAGTGAATAATTTAGGGGGCATGTAATAAAGTACTAAATTACAGAAATTGTAGCAGATAAGTGAAATAGCATTCCAGTGGAAGTGGTAAGTCCAGGTACAGTGCACGTCTGAGATAAGCATATGGCTACCCTGATGCTTTACTAAGCCGATGTTTTAGGCGAATACAGTGGGCAGAATAGATGGACCTTTTTGGTTCTTATCTGTGGTCAAATCTATTTTTATGTCCCTTTTTATTATTATTATTATTATTGTTTATTTGTAACATGCCTACATATTCCATAGCGCTTTTATAGACCTTTAATACTTATATACTAAATTGGACACGGTCTCAGTTGCGGTACGTTTGAATATTTTAAGGGACCATCTTGGCTACACTGGCAGTTAACATCACCCATCAGCATAACAACATACAGTTAGAAAGTGCACTGTTTTCTAATGCAGCCTAATACTCCTAAATAAGACGGTGAAGATATAAGATGATTATTACCATATGGTTTGTCTGGTCCATGGGATCATATGCAAGGCTTGTGTCAAGCTAATTAATTACTGCATTAATCATGATGTGGATTTGCTTGGCTAGAAGCTATAGAAAGTATGGTATGCTGTTTTACCTGCGTGCATTATCTGAAGAATCTGTGAGTGAAGTCCCAGTAATCAGCCTCCTTCCTAGCTGTATGCAGACAAAAACATCCAGTTCCTGCTGCAGCCTCACAGCTCCTCACTTTCTCTTCCTGCACTCTCACAGCTGACTCTGCACCGAATATTTGTGTGTGTGTGTGTTTCTATCTCCTTTTTATGATGCCCTCCTCCGCCTTCACCCGCTTCACCTCCTTTCCCTGCCTAACATCAGTCCAGTCTGAACCGGTTCCTATAACTGTAGAGTGTGGATGATAATGAAATCAGGAGGGGGTGCTGCCAAATGCAAAGGAACCAGACAGATCTGGCTGCTGCTGTCGTTGAGCTGGGTGCTGTACTATATCTCTCCTTTGTCTTATGATGATTCACCAAACCATTGACTTTGCTGTGGTTGAAATAAGCAGGAAAGGTAACACCCTCCCTGGAACAATATATTCACAAACATACATAGGAGTTCACATAGGTACAAATATATGTGTTTGTATATGTATATATGAACCTTATTGTAGGGGTGTAGAATCCAAAATAATTCCAGGGGATACAGCTCATTATACGTAGAGACCGCTTAACGCTTCTATACGCATACATACACACACTGAAAAATCTGTGGTGGGGGGGGATTTTTCTTCCTCATCCCCTCTACCCAGTTTTTACATCCATGAATATTAAAAAATGTAATTGTGCATATATATATATATATATATATATATATATATATATACATAGTGTAAAGTATATACCTATGTATGTAAAAACCACGTCTATAGGCACTCACGGGTCTTATAAATCTAAACTTTATTAATCGTCATTTCGGTGCAACCAAGATATTAATCAGATAAAAAAATAAAAACTTAAACAATATAAAGCCACATTTGTTGATGACATGCTCCCAATTATCCTGGCATCACCACCAATCAGATAGCTTTAGAGAGTGTCCAATCTCCACAGTGATCTTCACATGCCTCTAATCATCATGGTAATATACCGTATTGGTCCGAATAAAAGCCGCACCCGCATATAAGCCGCACCCGTAAAGTTCAAGGGGAAAAAATAGAAAAAAGATAGTACTCAAATATAAGCCACACCTGTGAAATTGGAGAGAAAAAGACTCTCAAAGTGATCAGCCATTGCAAGAAACAGGCTTTCTAATTAGCACTGTAGCTTTTTTTGCAGGTTATAGGCTTTACAGGATGTTAGAATCACTAAAACCGTAAATCGCTATTCAATAACGCAGTCTCAAACACGAAGATCGGCACCCTTAACTCGCAATCGCGCAAATCGGCAGTCATTTTGCATTTGTGAATAGTAGCCGCACACGTAACAAGCAAAGTTCACAAATCGGCAATGATTTTTTTTACGGTCGCGAATATTAGCCGCACCCATAACTCGCAAGCTCAAAAATCGGAAAAAAGGTGCGGCTTATATTCGGACCAATACGGGACTAAACAGGAACCAAAACTATTTTAGAAAATTGTAGATCCTTCAAATAATGTCTATATTATACATCAAGTTTATCAACAGCAAGGTATAGCCAATTGTCATACAATTTGGTCTAGACTCTTCCATCATGGTCCAGATGAATTCAGGATCCATGTCAATCATCCCCAAATTTTCATAGCCACTGCCATATAGGTCAGCCACTAATTAAACAGGCAACTACAAATATTGAAATAATTAATTCGAAGAACTTTCAATCTTAAAGAGTTATCAAGGCACCATCGTAAGACCAACAGGATCTCGATATAACCATCAGGAATTTTGTAGCCATTCCATAATATACATTCAAAGTCCACATAATACAACAATGTTGAACCATGGCATACACATGCCAGATGATCACTGAATGCTGATCACCCCCAAATCAGAAACTCCAAACACATATATAAATCAGTAACATGTACGTAAATGGAGGTCATGAACATTTTGAAGTTCCATATTAGGAGCTCCAGATCTTAAATGAGTATATTGTATATATAAATACATATGTACATGGGAGAACAAAGCATATTTAGTAAAAACAGTTACATTGAGTAGCCTCATTAAGTTTATTTGGTGCCAATGTTTTATTATTATTATCCTTTATTTATAAAGCGCCAACATATTCTGTAATGCCAACATATTCCATTCTAAGGATATGTATATATATTTCTATCTCCCCCTCTCCAAGGTTGGGGGACATGACAATTAATCATTGTTCTCAACAAAAATGGAATTATTTGTCACTGCACATTGTCTTGCTACAGGTTGATCCAAAGTTCTAGCAACCAAAGCTTTTCTGATGGACATTATGATTTGATCAAGGATCCCAAAAGTACAGTTGGGAGTAGGGACAGACAATAATGTAAACATCATAGCTATTAGTATATGTCAGTCTATGATGAATTTTATATTTCTGATCTTTAACAAACTACCATTCGCCAACATTGGCCCCTATTCAATAAAGCAATTGTTGTTTACTGGAGCCCGTAACATAGCCCGTAAACTAATTTGCTAATTAATTGGCGTCTTTTAGCGAGCTTACAGGCTGAAAATCACTGTGGTTGTCAAAATTGTAACTTGCAACCCATCTAAGCCTTTGATCTATCAAGCCCACAAAAGTTACAATCGCTAAAATCGCTATTCAATTGCTACAATTCCTCAAGCCCACAAATGTTTTCATATACGTAAATGGCAAATGTAGAAAAAAATATTACGAGTACCAGATAGGACTTGCAAGGGGGTTAATCATCTGATCGTAGCACTGTAAATGCAAATAAAAAAATCAATACTGCACTTTTAAAGATGGGGAAAGCGATTGCACATTTAATTTGTACAACAGTCTCAAGCTCGCAATAGAAATTTTTTTTTTTTAGGTTTCATTTCAATGTTCTATCAATCTTGGCAATCAATGAGTTAATACATATCAGGCCACCCATATGGACTAAAGCAGTATCACCATTCTTTTCTAATATTTTGTACATTACAGATATATGACCTCTAAACAATAATTGATTGACGTGTAACCTCCATGTTTTACTGACGTAATGATGATGGTCTCATTTACTATTGGCTGTTTCTAAATCGGTAGTTACGGTCTTCCTGTTACTGTGTAACGTAATCTGCGGGCTTGCAATTGAATAAGGCCCATTGTTCTTAGTGCTATCAAACTGTTAACATCCTTAGTTACTAGAATACTATAGTCTCTGATTTGTACAACCCTTAATTCCATAGTCAAAGATGCCTACTGCAGTCTAACAAAAGGCTTGAGTGTTTTTAACTACTAGTGGCAAACAAAATGATCAATATAGACCACTAATGGTTGAAGTAAAGAATTTCTAGTGGACATAATCAGTCCCCCTGGGGCATTTTACAGAGCTTTGTGTATCTTAGGTAAGGTGTGTAAGATGGAACAGATGGCATAAGGCTTAGTCAAAAAAAACAAAGTGTCCTCATCATAATAACCCTGTTCAAGAGCAAATTTCAACAAATTGTAAACCCTTAAATCTTAAATGTCTCGTTATGGCCCTTTTTTTTTAACAATATGCAGAAGTATGACTGAGCTGGAAATATAAGTCATTTAGATAATATCCATAATATAAGGTCACTACAGCACCTCCCTTATCCTCTGGTTTTATTACAATATACCGATCCTGAGCTAGTTGTAGAAGTATTATAATTATTACTATTACCATTTTGTTTGTAAGGTGCCAACATATTCCATAGCAATATAAAAGGGCTAAGTACAAAGAAAAGAAATACAATATTAAACACATGTCAAAAACTAAAGGGTCCTGTCTTTGAGTTTACAATCTTACATACATGGAACTTTTTTCAAAGTACCGTAAAAAAAATGAAAACTCCCAAACTTTCATCTATAGGAATTAATGAAACAAAAGCTGAAGTAATTAAAAGGAAGAAACAACGGCTTGGCAAGTAATTGAAAAGAAAGTAGTGAGTAAGTTAGTGATATACAGCCTTATTAAATTGCGATTTGGCCACTTGAATAGGGCGCTATATAAGCACAGAGCATATTTTTTTACAGAAGTTTTTAGTTAGTGAAGACCTTGCTTTTGGATAGAAGTTCACTAACTAAAAACTTCTGTAAAAAAATGCTCTGTGCTTATATAGAGCCCTATTCAATTGGGCGAATCGCAATTTAATAAGGCTGTAAGTTTGTGGATGTATCAGCTTTGAAAAATGGGGTTGATAGTGCTAAACCTGCATTATAAATGAACACAAATCATAGATGGGAAGCTTAAGGTAGGTGGAAGGGCATGTTAAATTAGTTTAGAGACAGAAGATTGTACATGTAAGGCTCTAGGTCTAGAGTCAAAAGAAAATAATGGAAATGGGAATATGACAGTTGGAGAGTGAAACTGCTGAGTGGATGGCATGAGGCCCAATGACATTGGCTGAGCCCCTGCACAAATGACTGCTCAGTCCTAATGGCAGAGGGAACTGGGAAAATATACTAACATTAATATTGGCAGGATTAAATACTTTCTTACTTAAACACATTTTTAATTGCACTATTGAAGTAGAGGTGTGTGGAGAGTACCGTGGAGCTTGGATGTTCTCTGAAGCTTTCTGATTGGTAGTGATGCCATGGTAATTGGGATAATAGGTAATTGGGGTCATGTCAGAGGCACAAGTTTTCATCTGATTACTATCTTGATAAAGTTGCTGTGGTTGCCCTGAAACATTGATTAATAAAGTTTACATTTCTGTCCTGTGACTGCCTGTGGTTCTTACCACTAACTTATTAAATTACTATATTGTGATTGTTCACTCAGGCATGAGTAATCAGGTGGTTATCTTGATAATTTATAGGTAAAAAATGCATAATAAAGAAAAATGTTAGAGAAGTAAAAAAATGGAAATGAATCATTTATTTTTTACATATGTACACAAATAGAATCTGGAACAGTATTATCGACATTAGTTAGACCATGTCCATAGGAAAAATAGGAAACAATGAAATAATAAAAATGACAAATATCAAACTATCAAGATATCAGAACAAACAATTGTAACAGTAATACCATATTTATTTTAGAAGACAAACAAAATATATGATATGATTCCCCTCAAAAGTTTAACCATACTGAAAAGCATGGCTAGCAGCTGTGCATTAGAATGACAATAAACAAGGATCTAAAGATCACAGTTTAAAGGTTACACTTCTGAGAAAAAAGATCCTCTGATTGTTCTTAGGTACTCACATGCACTCAAACCTCTACCTAAGTGTAGAATAGTACACTAGCAGAGGAATGTGAAAACAATGGAACCTGAAGGGGGAAATTGTCCCCGTCAATCTTCAGATCCCCCTATTCTGCATCTGCAAGATCATGAATAAAGTTTAATGCACAGGATATCATATACATTTGTAGGAGCAAAAACTCAAAAGTAATCCAGAGTGCATGTGAGTATAGGTCCAAACTGCAATATATACAGTAGAACACCAAAGCCACCATGGATCCAGGAAAGGTTTTCCAAGAAAGACTGTACAGTCACAGAAAGTATGAGACGTTACACAGTTCATTAGGTCACTTTGGTGTCACAGTATCCAAAAAACATATCCACCTAGTATTCCTCTGTAACAAAATTGTGTGTAGTATATTTTTTGGAACACAGTCACACAGTCAATGATCACATATTTCCAAGCAGCTACAGATGATTACTAGAAGTACTATGATGATTCCATCAACTGTGTTTGCATCATATGACCTCACATGTTGGATGAAGCCATTATTTGGTAACAGTCCAATTTACTCACTTATATGTTAAAATTATTTATTTGTTTACCATGTTCAAACAGCAGCAAAGCAAATCATTAGTCAAAGAATATATTTTAAAACACAAGATGAAATTAAAAACTTAAACTGATATAACATTGATTAGCTGTCTTTGTAAGGCGTGAATAATGCCATCCTTTCAGTAGTGCTGAGATAAACTGTGTTATTGAATTATGTTTTCTACGTACCAATAATGCTTTATCTATTCAGTTAATAATACATACAAATTCCAGTTAATAATACAGACCTAGAAAGAATGCTAAATCAGCTATTTAGGTTTATTTGGGCTAATAAACGCCCACATATCTCCCAAAAAATAATGCACAGACATAGGACCCAGGAAGGACTTTCCTGCCCTAATTTGTGGCTATATTGTAAGGCCGCTCACTTAGCATTTCTGCCTACAGCACACTCTATCAAACATCACCCTTTATGGGTCTTTATGGAGAATTGGCAAATGAACCCCCATACCTGGGACACTATTGTTTGGAATCCAAATAAAAACCATACTGTTAAAGAACACTCTAATCCAATTATTAAGTTGGCTCTCTCGATCTGGGCATGGGCGGTCTTCAGGCATCGAGTAGCTAATTCCTTTTCTCCCCTTACTTCAATTTGATCTTTCCCTAACTTTGATAAGGTTTTTGCCTGGGAATCTAGACATTGGTGGTCTAGTAATCACTTAGATAGGATAGAAGCCTGGTTTGCAAATGATAGGATAATTCCGCATGGCCTTTTTAGCCTTCAAAATATTATTCCCCTAAAAGAAAGGTGGAATTATGCCATACTTAGATATTGGTTATTTTCCATTGTCAGGGCCACAGGGCCGCCTAAGGGCACATGGTGCTCAGCAGTTTGCAAGAATTTGCTACTTTCAAAGGGTATCTTGGGCACACTATATTCTCACTTTAATGATTCGTGTGGTCGACCAAACCTCTTTCATAAATAGGTGGGAACAGGATTTGGGTGGGAGTCTTGAGCCCGGTGAGTGGAAGGAAGCCTTTACTCACCTGTCTAGAGGCTCTCTAACCTATAACCTGCTGGAGGTATCGATTAAGGTCTCCATAGGATGTACTTGACACCTACAAGAATGCATGCCAAAAAATCCTATGAAAACTGACAAATGCTTTAGTGGATGCCAAATAGCAGGAGACTTTTTACACACATTGTGGACCTTCCCGACAGCACTAAATATCTGGAGGCAATCTTTCAAAATGATATCCCAAGTTCTAAATATTCCAATATGACCCTCCATGGAGACCTGTCTACTAGGAATTCATTTGGACACAATAAATTCCCACCAAAACAAACTCCTACAATTCATTTTTTTGGGCAGGTAAAAATCATATAGTCAAAAATTGGAGAACCCCCACCCTTAACATAAGAGAAGTCATCCTTAACGTTAACTACATTATGATTAATGAGAAAATAACTTATAAACTGAGGGATTCCTTTCCCTTATTCCTGGCGATTTGGTCTCCATGGCTGGACCCCCCCCCCGCATAGCATTCAGTGTGGTATTGTAGATAGGTGGCCTCTACAATACCACACGGCTCTCCTTAGAAGAGGGTGCAGGAGCTAGTGGGGTCATGGTCCTTGGGGACGGAGCGTGGATTCGGAGGTGAACTAGATAGGTTAAACTTAATTCTTTCTACTTCTCACTTTTGTTTGTCATTTTAGTCCTTTATGTTGTTGTTTAGTCTAATTCCATTACCCAGACTACGGTAAGAGCAAAAGTTATGGTTAAGAAATTAGGAGTAGATGCTCCTATGTGTTTACCACTTAAAACTTTGAAAATTAAGAAGACTATAAATACATTTTGAATGGATCAACATTTTGGAAGCTGATAATCCCTGATTTGATTCATGCCAATGTGTCCATAATGTTTAACATCTTCAATAAAAAGACTGATAAAAAAAAATATGTTTTCTGGCTTA
Source organism: Discoglossus pictus (assembly GCA_027410445.1). Classification (NCBI taxonomy): domain Eukaryota; kingdom Metazoa; phylum Chordata; class Amphibia; order Anura; family Alytidae; genus Discoglossus; species Discoglossus pictus. The sequence goes on along the minus strand of CM050171.1, from coordinate 51,007,208 downwards.
AACCTTTCTTTGCTGCTGTTTGCACATGTATTTTTTTATGTTAACGGTGAACTACAAACTATATTTAACATCAAAAGTGCTAACACTGGCCCTTTAAATAGTAATATAGATATATTAGGGCACTGTTTGCATCTGTTAATTGTCTTGATGAAAGCACATGTATTGGTTCTGATGCTGTACTCAAGCTGATGAGCATCATGAATTGTGAGTGCCTCCTCATCATGTATATACATACATTCACTTACATATACTGTATATCATGCTGGGAGCAGCATTTGCATGCTCAATGGATCCCAATGAGTGTAAAAGGCTTAGCTGGGGGGATCTTGTTTCTTTTGTTTTTTTTCCATTCAGTACTGTATTTAAAAGAGTAGGGGAAAGAGGAGACGGGGATTACTAATTGTATTTAACCTAAACTTGGAGCGATTAGTTTGCTTTCTAAAGAACTTGCACTTTTTGAGGTGAAATGTAAGAAGTTCTACAAGACCTCTAGTGTTCATAAAACTTGGGCAGGTTTATACGCAAAATGCTGTACAACTATTGTAGGGGATCATGCAAACCAATATCTCAGGTGTGCCTTATCAATTTTTCTTATACCACTGATAGGAATCACTATTCTCCAGTCAACAGGTTGTGTTTGGAATGGGGCTGAGGTTATAGTGTGATGAGCCACAACAGCTTCATGGCCTTCTAACTTGTTCCCAACTTGGGAAAACCTTTCAATACCACCAGATGCCCCTACTTTGAAGGGGCAGTCCAGCATTTAATGGTAAATCCCTCTATTGCCAGCCCACCCTCTTTCTATCTCCAACGCCTCTCCAGTTGTCTCTGCCAGGAATCCAGGATAAAAAGAGATTGCAGGATAAAGTCTCTTCTGGAGTATATGTTTATGTTTAGAGCATAATATATATTCTGATAAATTAATTTCTTTACATTTTAATAAAAAGTATCAACAACACCAAATAATCCTCTGTTATCAAAAACATGTGGCCACTTAAATTATTGGAATGCATGCTTTATTGTACAATGTAGTCCACTGCAAACCAGACTGGTTTATTGTGTCCACTGATGCCATTATAAAAATCAGGGGAAACAATATGGAATAAAGGCATTTAACTGTGAGTTGGCAGGCTTTAGGCTTTGCTATGTTTTTTCATGAAACTAATGGCTTAATTATATACCTGTGAAGTAAATGCAGAAAAAAAAATAGGTGGGGCAGTTGCTGATAATTGATAGCTTTAATTTTATTCCAATTGTATTATAGCTCATAATCCAGTCTATTAATCCTCAGTCATTATCTATAAAATGAATCAATGGAACAAGTAACAGTTCATAAAGGCATACAGACATGTATTATTATTATTATTATTATTATTATTATTATTATGCTTTATTTCTAATGCACCAACATATTCCGTAGCGCTATACAGTGGTTAAGTACATGACAAAAACAATATTAACACATTGGAAAAGAATGGAGGGCCCCGTCTTTGAGTTTAAAAATAAAACGTACATAGTGCTGGTTTCCAAAGCACTGATACAAGAATGAAAACTTGCAAACTTACAATCTAAAGGACATTATCAAATATTAACTATAAAGTAAAGTACACAACCTGAGACGTAAGCCCTGTCTTGTGCAATAAATTAAAACAGTTGCTAAAATAATTAGTCAAGAATAACTAACACCTAATAGTGATCATCTACAATATGAATAAAGGGAATCAAAATATTTTTTTCCAAAAGCCATTATTTTCCGTCGCATATGCAAACTACATATCACACCCACCAAGAGGATGGGACAGGGCTAAACTTCTATTCTAATGTGAAACGTAATGGATTTTGAAATTAACATTTCTTGCCCCAAAGGAAATACTTTATTATTTATTATTATTATCTTTTATTTGTATCGCACCAACATATTCCGTAGCGCTGCTGTACAGGTGATAAGAACAGGGGAAATACAAGTTTAACAAATTCAAAAGTTGAAGGGCCCTGTTTTGAGCGTAGAATTTTAGCAGAAAGTGCTTTATCCCAAAGCACCCTACAAGACTGGAAACTCGCTACTTACAATCTAAAGGGAATTACTGTAAAGGGCAGAGAAGTGGTTGTGTTCTCCCGGAGTTCCTTTTGTGAGTCTGAATAGTTAGCCAGAGAATGGACTTGTTATGTCAACATCTTGCATTTTATAGCTTTGACTCCATACCCAATTTTTACATGTATCCGTATTGAGGAAAGTGCACACGATAGATTGTGCCCCAAAACTACAAACAGAGCTGGTGGTTGGTGGAAGGGCACACCATATATTGAGTGCCTCAATGTAAGATTTTAGGAAGGTTTATTGTTATCATGAGTGGAGAATTATGTTGCTTGTTGGTTGGCTACCAACATTAATATTTACATCCCCATGAATTACAGTATGTGTAAAATTTGTAAAATAAACTTGACAGTATTGTTAGAATCATCCCTGCCCCTATAGCAAGTCCTGTTATAAGTTGCATTGAATTTAGTGTCCTCTAGATATCAGCCTGCCTTTTGGATGGAAATGATATATGCAGTTTGCGATCAAAACTCTTATCTGGCCTGCGTTCATGTCATGCCCCAGTGAGTGATCCAATGATAATAAACTGTACATTTGTTTTCATATTTGAGCATCTAAAAATAAGTTGCCTATATATACACACATGTAAATGTATATGTATGTATTTATTGTTCATTCCTTCAGTCGTGTCTGACCCCTAAGAGAGGGACGCAGTTGCGGGGGTAAAGACCCGCGGGACGGCTGTAATGAGCGCCAAAGGTGCTCATTGCAGGGGTGGAGATGAGGGCTGCAGGCACTCATCGCAAGGCACGCGGGACTTAGCTGCAATGAGCGCTGAAGGAGCTCATTGCTAAGGTGGAGATGAGCACCACAGGCGCTCATTGTGAGGCCCACGGGACTTGCAAAAATTGTGGACCCTGGAAAATTTGCAGGACCTTGCAAAAATGAAGAATTTAACAACCGAACCAGGGAACTCGAAAAACAAACAAAAAATATGACTCCAATTAACTTACACACTCACACATAGCACAGGGGGAGGGCCATGTTGTCTGTGAGTGAGGTTGCAAGTTAATTTGAGGCATACTTGGTATTTTTTTTAAGATCGAAAATCGCCTAAGCGAGAAAAAAATGGCTGCTGACAAAACGTAACATGACGAAAACGAGGCCGAAGAACGTAAAAACGAGCACTAAGCAGTATGACTTAATGCAAACTAGTAACACTTAATAAAAGCCAGTAACACTTAACCCAAGGCAGTAACACGCCGAAGGTGCTCAAGCATGGCCAAGCGCGAGGACTATAAAGTACACAGGGAAAGTTGCGGCTCACAATGAGCGACGACGGTGCTCAGAGGGGCCATAGCCTTGCATTGTGTGGCAAACAACATTGCCAGGCTTCAAATTTTATTGCCGTAATTTTTGACTGGCAAGTCGCTAGTAATATATTTTATATATTTTCATGTGACAACACTGAAGAAATGACACTCTGCTACAATGTAAAGTAGTAAGTTTACAGCCTGTATAACAGTGTAAATTTGCTGTCCCCTCAAAATAACTCATCACACAGCCATTCATGGAAAACGTTGGCAACAAAAGTGAGTACACCCCTAAGTGGAAATGTCCAAATTTGTCCCAATTATCCATTATCCCTCCCTGGTGTTATGTGACTTGTTATTGTTACAAGGTCTCAGGTGTGAATGGGGAGCAGGTGTGTTAAATTTGGTGTTATTGCTCTCACACTCATACTGGTCACTGGAAGTTCAACATGGCACCTCATGGCAAATTATTTTCTGAGGATCTGAAAAAAAGAATTGTTGCTCTACATAAAGATGGCCTAGGCTATAAGAAGATTGCCAAGACCCTGAAACTGAGCTGCAGCATGGTGGGCAAGACCATACAGCGGTTTCACAGGACAGGTTCCACTCAACAGTCATCGCCATGGTCGACCAAAGAAGTTTAGTGCACGTGCTCAGTATCAGAGGTTGTCTTTGGGAAATAGAAGTATGAGTGCTGCCAGCATTTCTGCAGAGGTTGAAGGGGTGGGGGGGGGGGTCAGCCTGTCAGTGCTCAGACCATACGCCGCACACTGCATCAAATTGGTCTAAAGATGATGCACAAGAAAGCCTGCAAACAGTTTGCTGAAGACAAGCAGACTAAGCACATGGATTACTGCAACCATGTCCTGTGGTCCGATGAGACCAAGCTAAACATATTTGGTTCAGATGGTGTCAAGCTTGTGTGGTGGCAACCAGGTGAGGAGTACAAAGACAAGTGTGTCTTGCCTACAGTCAAGCATGGTGTTGGAGGTGATGGAGTGTCATGGTCTGGGGGTGCATGAGTGCTGCCCGCACTGGGGAGCTACAGTTCATTGAGGGAACTATGAATGCCAACATGTACTGTGACATTCTGTAGCAGAGCATGATCCTCTCCCTTCGGAGACTGATCCACAGGGCAGGATTCCAACATGATAATGACACCAAACACACCTTCAAGACGACCACTGCCTTGCTAAAGCAGCTGAAGGTAAAGGTGATGGACTTGCCAAGCATGTCTCCAGACCTAAACCCTTATGAAGATGTTCAGTAAAGACTTGTGCACATGACCAACTGTCAGATTCCATGCATCAGGTATAGTCAGGTTTTTAGTGCTTTGAGATAGAGAAAAGGAGAGTTCAGTCTCTGGCTATATAGGACTGCTAGGATAGTGGGATCGTTGCTATTCTTGCACTGACACTACACACACATCTCTACTACACCTTCATACTTAAAATATGTGCACTACTATTTTAATATTGACACTATACACAGTATTGTACTGCACCTTCATAAAGACAGTGTGAGCTCCACTATTTCTGTAATGACATTACACACAGCATCTGGATACTGCACCTTCATACAGACAGTATGAGCACTGTTGTTCCTGTATTGACATTACAAACAGCATTGGAATAATGCACCTTCACTTCATACAGACAGTGAGAGCTGTGCTATTTCTGTACTGACACTACACACAGCACCCTGATACTGCACCTTCATACATACAATGTGAGCCCTGCTAGTCCTATAGTGACATTACACATATCACCCCGATACTTCACCTCCATACATACAGTGTGAGCCCTGCTATTGCTATAGTGACACTACACATGGCATCCTGATACTACATCTTCATAAAGACAGTGTGATAATTACTGTATTTTTCCGTCTATAAGACGACTCCATGTATAAGACGACCCCTATTTTTGGTGCCCAAAATTCAGAAATAAATAAATATGCAAATTTGTATTTTATACGTTTTTATTGTGTTTCACATATATTTAAGGGCACTTTCTGTTATTATTTTTTACTGATTTTCATTACTCAGTCGCGATGTGCAGTTGCATTTTTCTGGTTTAACAAAGGATCACAAAGATATTGAGCTGGAATGGAAATCAGGGAAAATCATGACAGAAATTGCCCTTAAATATATGTGTAACACATTAAAAACCTATAAAATACACTTTTATATGCACACAAGCAGACACACACCCAAGCTGATCAGCTCATTCACAATGTGTATCAGACAGGAGTGCTGTATCAGGCCACTAGATGGGGCGGTTTTAAGGCAGGAGAAAAGACACACAGATTAGAATTGCCTGTTGCTCATGACAGAAAGTGGCATTAAATATATGTGTAACACAATAAAAACTTACAAAATACAATTTTTTATGCACACTTGCAGTGTAATGCAATCTAGTTGGAGACCATTGCATTTCCAAATGTGTGTCTTTTCTCCTGCCTTAAATCTAGTGGCCAGATGCAGCACTACATTTTTGCTACATAATTGCAACATTCTGGTTATAAGACGGTCCCTCTATTTAAGACTTAAAAAAATTGGTAAAAAATACTGTCTTATACACAGATAAATACGGTATATTCCTGCACTGACACTGCACACAGCATCTGGATATTGCACCTTCATACAGACAGTGTGAGCTCTGCTTTTCCCGTACTGACACCACACACATTCATTTGGATATTGCCCCTTCATACAGACAGTGTGAGCTTAAGTATTCCTGACAGGACACACAGCATCTGGATACTTCAGCTTCATACACACAGTGTGAGGTCTGCAGTTCTTGTACTGACACTACACATTGCACCTCTATACCAGTGTGCTTAGACAGACCCCAGGATAAAATATTTATTAGGAAAAAGATGATCGACACGGAGTATACCTGAATAATTAATTTTAAACTGATATATTCAAATATTGTTGTCAATAAACAAATTCATTAAAAATAATATTATTACAGAAATCCTGTGCTGCTCCTTCTCCAGGAAATGTAAACCCAGATAGCACATTCTACACATTCACTGCTACATCACTGATGGAGTTAGCCCCTCAATAAGCACCTGGGGATCATGCTGTTGGCTTCAGGGCCCCATCTCTATATCAGTGGTATGTGTTTAAATTATTATCCTAATAAGAAGCCCTTTTTGTGATAGCTTTTATATTTGCCCCAGTGCAAACAGGAAACATGTCTGATGTCCCAGGCTTGAATGCCCTCCAAGCCAGTAACTTGTTCTCCAAGCCTGGCGGACTGTGGCAACAAATTACAGTATTGGCTACTGGCAATGTGCCAGCATGCTAATGTAGTACATTTAATCCTCATACCCCCCCCCCCCCTAATGTCCCCCATCAATTACAGTGCTGTACAGTGCTGCATTGAATATATACAGTAAGTAGTTATATTTACCTTCACTGATCTATGATGCTCTTCTTTTCTGGCTGTCCTCTTCTCTTTTGCCTGATGTCTCTCTGCTCTGAATAAAAAGACATCTGAACAACTAGGCCCCTATTCAATTGAAAGCCTGCAGTTTACGTTATACAGACCATAAGTCTGCAGGCTTGAAATTTGCTACAGTTACAGAGTGATTCAATTGAACAAGCCCGCACTTTACGGGCTGAAAGCTGAAACCATAAACCATGCAATCATAAGTAGCATTTCAGATTGCTCATGATTAATTAAGCAAGGCCGTAACTACCGATTTAGAAACAGCCAATAGTAAATGAGACCCATGTTTTACTGACGTAATAATGACGAAGTTACACGTCAATCAATTAGCGTTTAGAAGTCCGATATGCGTACAGACTCGCAATCTGACAATGTACAAAATAATAAAAATGAGTGAGGATACTGTTATAGTCCATGTGGGTGGCCTGATGTGTATTAACTCATTGATTCCTGATATTGATATGACACAGCAATGAAACATAAAAAAATATACTTTTTGATTGCAGATTGGCGAGCTTTGGACTGATCCCTGTCTTTTAAAGTGCAGTGTTGATTTTTTATTTACATTTACAGTGCTACGATCAGGTGTTTAATCCCCTTGCGAGTCCTATCTGGCACTCGTAAGATTTTCTTCTATATTTGCCATTTATTGGTGTGAAAGCAATTGTGAGCTTGAGGAATTGTAGCAATTGGATAGCGTTTTGTGATTGTAACATTACTGGCTTGAAAGATCAAAGGCTTAGATGGGCCGGAGTTACGATTTTGGCAACGGCATGGATTTTCAGCCTGTAACCCGCAGATCATGTGCGCATAGCTAAAAGGCGCCAATTAAATAGCAATTTAGTTGATGGGCTACATTACGGACTCCAGTAAACAACAATTGAATAGGGGCACTATTCTTGCATTTTAATGCGCACACATGGATCATCTAGTTCTACCATATCTCTCTAATACAAAGATTTGTAATGGTGATAGTGTCTGGTCTGGAGCATCTGCACGGGATTACATTTTAATTACATGAGAATATCAATAAATTGTATACATTAGCACAATGTTGTGCCTTATTTATAGAGACAATACAGAATATTCAGAAGGGTGCTTCAGTGTTGTGTGCACACAAAGTGCAAGCACATGTATTCTTGTTGAGGGGCCTAGAACTTCTGCACTAGGACCCAAAGTTCATTAATTCCTTCACTGGCTTCCTTGGTTTTTTTTTTTAAAATCTTTATCCTGACCATTTTTTGGGGGGCTCCTATACCCCTGCTCAACTGTCTTCCCTCCACTACCGTCTAATGTTTCTTTCGCTCTCATCCACATTTTCTCATCTCTTCTCAGCCAGGTTTTGTCAACTCTTTTCAGCACCCATTTTCTTACCCATTCCTGCCCTTACTCACACTCTCTACCTCCTTGCAAGGTTCACAATAACCTGAGCAACCATGGGCAAAATGAACTGACCCAAACAGATGTTTTTGCAGAACAGGGGTGTTTTCAAATGTTTGTTTTTAAAAAGTCCCTTTAGTTTTCAGCCGCTGACAACTTCAAAGGATGCACGAACAATATTTGTGATAATCTGATAAACTGTTGAGGCGAAGAAAGGATATGTTACTGTGTAGGAGCCAGGTGGGTGCCTGGGGAACTGATTATTATAACTGGTGGAAACACGAAGATCATGATGATGGATCAAGCTAAAACTAATGATGATTGTGATGGTTGATATTATACATATTTAAATCACTATATTTTAGCAAATGTGTCATGTATGTATTTCCTTTGCTTTCAAGCTGACATTTTCCTGCTTTCTGAAAATCATGTAATCTGTGATATGGATCAATGCATCCATGATATTGGAGAATGACTTGCAGTTTGTTCACAATAACAACTAACATTCTCATTTAAAGAGAGAGAGAGATTTATAGCAATAAGGAATACATTAAATCTGTCTAGACTAGTGGAGGAAAACTCCGTCCTACAAGGACAGCCAGTAACCCAGGATTTCAGTATATCTCAAACTGAGATTAGGTGTATTTTAAAATGAATTAAACTCCATTACTCAGCTGTGCAAAAGCAGGTAGAACTTGAATACACAGCAGAGAGATAAGGAAATCCTGTACAGCTGTCTGCCCTCATAGGGCCGAGTTGTCCACAAGTCCTAGACTGTTTTATGTTGTTATGTATGCTATGCACAATTATACAGCTGTTTGTTCAGTTATTAGACTCAACAAAACATGTTTTCCTTTTACAAAATGTTTATTTTAGTTTAAACGTTATCATGTGTTCTCCAAAATTCTATACAAAGAAAATAAATCACCCTGATCTATTATATACAGGCTTTAGCAATGGGATGTATGGAGCAGGAAACTTTACATATACAACTAGTTTTACTGTAATGTTTTTGTGACTGCTCAGTCAGGTAAGTCTTGTTTACCTAATAAAATCTATGTTATGTTATATAACTGTTGAACATATAAGGTATTTGTATTTGCTAAAAAAATCTCAGTACTCAGGATTTAAAAAATATACCCTTTTTAGTACTTGTACTTGAAGTACCACTTTGGTCAAACTTAAGGGTAACCAGGTTCTAAGAAGTGAATACCCATTTTAGGTGAATCTGTGGCACTATTGGAACCAATTGCCATTGCTTTGGACAAACTACAGGGTGAAAGAACTGCACTAGTACAGAGGCTACATTTCTCTTACTTGTGAAAACTGTGCAGCAGAAAGTTTATGTAAACCAGTTACTGAGAAATTACTGTCAATGAACACTACAGAAATTACGTGTCTTCTAACCAGCTCAGAAATTAATATATAGTACTTCTTGGTGATTGTATAAAACTAAAACTGTGTACAGTTCCAATTAACATTGGTCATTATTAACAACTAGCCACTTGCCCATCAAAAATGACGGGGCAATAAAATTTGAAGCCATGGGAATGCTGTTTGAGACATAATTGAAACCGTTTTGTACTGTGAGGACCTTCGGCGCTCATTGCGAGGCTTGCAATGAGCGCCTTTGGTGCTCATTGCAAGCCTCAGGACCTTCGGCGCTCATTGTGAGCTAATCTATGGCGTGCATGTGCTCACAGGTATGTCTTGCTAAAGCAGTTAAGCTAAAAGCTTGAAAAGCAAATTATATATAACTTGCGACTTGCCCGTCAAAAATGACGGCAATAAAAACTGAAGCCTGGCAATGCTGTTTGCCACACAATGTAAGCCTCTCCCCCTATACTTTACTGGCCTTTTGATGAGCACCTTTGGCGCTCATCACAGGCCTTGCAATGAGCCCCTTTGGAGCTCATTGCGAGTCTCTCCCTCTGTCTACTTCCTCCCTCGAGTCTTATTTCCCCCCTCCTCTTCCCTCCCTTGTGTCTCCTTCCACCTCGTCTACCTCCTTTGTATCTCCTGCCCCCCTGTGTTTTTACCTCCCTCTCCCTCCCGTGTCTCTAAACCCCTCCCCTATGTCTCTTTTCCCCTTCTCCCTCCCATGCAGCTCTTCTCCCCCCTGTGTCTCCCCCAACCCTCCCCTGTGTCTGTTCCCCCCTGGCCTGTGTCTCTTTCCCCCTCCCCCTGTGTCTGTTACGGCCTTCCTCGTGTCTCCATTTCCCTCCCTTGTGTATCTTCCCCCCTGCACTCTCTCCCCTGTGTCTCTTCCCCCTCCTCTCACTCCCCTGTGTCTCTTCCCCCTCCTCTTTCTGTGCCTCTTCCTCCCTGTCTCTTCCCCCTCACCCTCTGTGTCTCTCCCCACTCTGTGTCTTCCACCCTCTCCCTCTGTGCCTCTTCCCCCGCCTCTCTCTGTGTGTCTCGCCACTGTGTCTCTTCACCCCTTCCTCTGTCCCCCCCCCCTCTGTGCCTCTTTCCCCCTCTCTCTGTACCTCTTCACCCCCTTCCCTCTGTGTCTCTTCCTCCCTCACCCTCTGTATCTCTCCCCCCTGTGTCTCTTCCCCCCTCTCCCTCTGTGCCTCTTCCCCCCTCTCCCTCTGTGCCTGTTCCCCCCTGGCCTGTGTCTCTTTCCCCCTTCCCCCTGTGTCTGTTCCCCTCTCCCCCCCCCAATTTCCCTCCCGTGTGTCTTTTCCCCCTCCTCTACCTCCCCTGTGTCTCTTCCCCACTCGCCCTCTGTGCCTCTTCCCCACTCTCTCTCTGTGCCGTGCCTCTCCCCCCCCCCTCTTCCCCACTCTCCCTCTGTGCCTCTCCCCCCCCTCTTCCCCACTCTCCCTCCCCTCTTCCCCACTCTCCCTCTGTGCCTCTACCCCCCCTCTTCCCCCCTCTTTCATCTGCTCTCGCGCCGCGCTCTGCGCAATGCGCAGCAGTTTATAATTGTCTAACTGCGATTCGTCTGAAGCGTGACGACGAATCGCAGTTAGACAATTATAATATGTGATAACAATTATAATATGGGATATATATATATATATATATATACACTAGCGACTTGCCCATCAAAAACGACAGGGCAATAAAATGTGAAGCCATGGCAATGCTGTTTGCCACACAATGAAAAGCTTTTTGTACTCTGAGTACCTTTGGCGCTCATTGCCAGCCTCACGCTGAGCGCCTTCAGCGCTTATCACGTGGCTCGCAATGAGCAGTTTTGGCGCCCATTGCGAGCCTCTCCTCTCGTGGACTTTTGCTCCTCTGAGCACCGTCGGCGCTCATCAGAAAGACAGATATATATATATATATTTATTTTTTTATAATAATTAATAAATTAAATAGTAAGTTAATAAATTAATATACTTTACCTATTTGTAATTAATATATCCATCAATCAATAGCCTGATGAGCTAATAATCTGTTTTTCTTTTCCTGCATCGTACAATGTACAGTTGGACTGTTGCTGGCCTGAGGAGAAATTGTCATCAATGTCCCAACTGTGCATTAGAAATATGCTGCGTGCGTGAGGGCAAACCGTTGGTTTAGATGTGTAAAGCGGTATTTTAGATTCGTAATGTTATTAGTTGCAAGAAATGTTGTAAAATTGCGTCGTTTGTCTATGTGCTACGCGGTTCGCAAGCATTTGCCGTCCTTTGTAATAGTTTATTTTGTACCTTGTACGTTCCTGTGTGAAAGTGGTACACGGTTGGCCGTGCTTTGCGCGGTCCGGGGTCATGTAGCCTTGTTTTCTTTTTTTTTGCTGGCCATTTTTTTTCTCACTTAGACGAGAGTGCCAAAACTCGTCCAGACGTCCGGGCTGTTCCCCAGTGTTGTGTGTGATGTTTTTGTTGTTTTTTGGTTTGCTCGTTTCGGCCGTTAAGTTCGTATTTTTTCTCTCTCTTGTATTTTTTTTTTCTAAGTGCAGCGTCTCGTATTTGTTTTTTTTTTTCAACGTCCCACGTCCGTCAACTGCTTGCAGCCTAAGGCGATGCCGTGTTTCCTAAGAGTTTGGTGGCTAAATACCGCGTCGCATGTTGCAATGTATGAGCAGCTCGCCTCTCTCCGCGAGGCTCACAGGCGGGCCTTCAGTGCTCCTTTGTGTCTAAGTCCTGCGTGTTCCATTGCCTTCACTGCTCGCTTTGCGAGGCAAGCAGGCAATGAGCGCCTTTGGCGCTCATCGCCTAAGTGCTGCGAGTTTTAGTGTCTTAACGGCTCTCCTTTTGCCGTTGTACGTACCACACAAAGCGTGACGACGTCTCGTAGTTCGACAAGTATAATATGTGATATATATATATATATATATATACCGTATATATATATATATATATATATATATCGTATGTGTGTTAATAAATACATGACTCAATTAAAAAAGTAGAAGACATTGATTTACAACCAAAAGTAAAGCTTTTATGCATTTTCTTTAAATACCGTAACTAGTTCACATAAATATTCCATTTTTTTTTAAAATAAATTTAAAAAAAAACAACACAGCCCATTAAAAAAAGTTGACACTTACTCCACATACTTTTACACTTTTATCTAAAGGTGCAGAGCACATATGGAGACTTTTGTGGTCCTTTAATACCCTACCATGAAATTACAAAGTTTTTATTTAGGCGCATATCTACTGGTGTGGTTGAAAAAAAGGCAACAAATCTTTATAACCTTAAAAAAAATATGCATATTAAATATTTTTTTTTATTTAAACAGGTAGACTTGCTGTCCCTTCAATTCAGGCAGTTTTGAAGACAAAACATGTTTTATTTGGATTGGAGCGTTCTTCCAAATTCCTGTATCTATATGGATCCTTTTGTGTGCATTCATGGTCTACCTCTCCTACTGAAAGGAGGTTGGCCAGCGGATAATATCTTTTATTTATTTATTTTATTTAGATATTTGAAAAACCACTTATAACAGGGTTCTGTTCTAAATTAATAACAAAAGATTAACACATTACTAAGCACACTAAAATCTTACCATATCATGAGTATGACATGCTAACTGGAGCTGAAAATTATTTTCCATTAAACCGTGTTGGGTTCCACCACTTGTTTTCTTTCTTCAGAGACTTTTAGGTGAAAGTTCAACATTTCCCAATCATCAATAAAACCACAGTTTAACCTTTTGAAATCCTTTTTTGACTCTTCATCACTGTTGTGATTATTGCTCATCTCTGTTAAGTATTATGCACACTACCAATGTAATGATCAATTGTATGGCTCTATTTGAAAAAGTATTGATTATACACCAGTTTTGGGCCAGAGTGCCTGGAGAGTCAACAATTAAAATATATACATACAAATATATGTTGCTTTGGTTATCTTTGGGATTTATATATGTATTTATTTATTTATTTATGAATGATTAAGGGAACATTGTTAACTTTTTCAATTAATAACTGATTTTTATAGTGCAGTGTTGGCAGTGTAAGTGTTATCTATAACTGCTGGGGGGTTCTGAAAATTCAAATGATGTATTTTTAATTATGTTTAGAATGTTATTTGTTTTTTTTTAGATCAATGATTACATGATCAGATTTCCCATTAGGCGCACTAGGTAGCTGCTTAGGGGCATTCTAACAGTCTTCAGTAGTGCAAGAAAATCATGGTTTGTTGTTTATTTCATATATACATCCTTGAAATTGCAGCTGGCTGTGCGAAGTGTGATGCTGTATTTGTTGGTGAGGAGTGATGAGGGGAAGGGTTGGTAGATCTCAGTAGTGTCATGATGGACGCACATGGGAAATACAATCACTGCACCTCAGGGCAAGTAATAATTTACTTTCAATGCAATTGTGTCCAATCTTACCACTCTCCTAGACACTTACAACAGGTGCAGAGCCTCACTCAATGCAGCAAATAGGCAGGGATAAATCATCCTAAGTAAGACCAGCAACTCATCTAAGGGGAGAAGGTTCTTGTGTAAACTCAGAGATCGTTATCTGACCCAAGTTATACGAGAACCTACTAGTAATGAGGCTATATAGGGTTGAGTAATCACGAATTATACAGATATAATCAGGTGTTGAAATAAGGGATCCTTGGGTAACAGTAATCATATCACAGTCAGAAAGTTCTAAGTGACCAATAACAATTGTTATTTTAAAAGGCAAATTGTATTTTGTAAGGGCAGCAATACAATGTAAAGACTGGGACAAAGAACTGACAGGTAAAATACTTAAATAAATGGATAACATTTAAAACCTTCCTAAATATACATTCAGACCAGCATATACCATGAGCTAATAAAAATAGGAGTAAATCACAACCCATGTAGCTTAATAATGATTTAAAGATCAAGATAAGGGGTAAAAGCAGTCATTTCAAATATACACTACTTGCAAAAAGCTATTAGACTGGCTAAAATAGGAAATGACACGTTAACTGAAAAGGAGAGAAAGACTAAACGCAAAACGTTTTTTTAAATATATTAATGGAAAGAAGGCTAGGAAAGAAAATATTGGAACCTTAGGTTGGAAAAAAATAAGAGGTTGGAAAAAATAAATGTTAATAAAGCCTCAGGTCCTGATGGAATACATCCAGGGGTACTGAGGGAACTGGGCTCTGTAATAGCCAAACCATTATATCTAATTTTTCAAGATTCACTCAACACAGGGTCTCTACCAGATGACTGGAGAAGAGAAGATGTGATACCTATATTTTAGAAGGGGGCTAGAGCAAATCCAGGGAATTATAGACCTGTAAGTCTATTTTCTATATTGCTGAAGTTTTTAGAAGGGTTCATAGGGGATAATATACAGATATAAATTAATGTCAACAAGACAAATAGAAGTCAAAACTTTATGAGGGATAGGTCATGTCAAACAAATCAAATTAGTTTCAATGAGGAGGTAAGCAGGAATTTGGACCAATGCAACTCAGTGGATGTAGTCTTTTTGGATTTTGCAAAGGCTTTTGATACAGTGCCACATGGGAGACTATTGTGCAAACTAAGGGATGCAGAAATTGCAGTAAATATCTGCTCATGGATTGAGAGCTGGCTAAAAGACAGGAAGCAAATGGAACATACTCAGATTGACTAATATGGTAAGTGGGGCTCCTTAGGGTTTTGTGTTAGCTTCTATCCTTTTTAACATATTTATTAATGATTTAGAAGATGGGCTGGAAAGTACTGTCTCCATTTTTGCTGTTGACAGTAAGTTGTGCAAAGTAGTTAAATCAAAGTAATTACATTTAGATTTAAAGAATGGGCAGCTAAATGGCAGATGAGATAACACAAATACATGTAAAGTTATGCACTTGAGAAGGAAAAATAAACATGCAGTTTATAATCTCAATGGAACAAATCTAGGAGTATCAGAGATAGAAAGGTTTCTGCAAAGGTAAATAAAATAATAGCATGCATTAAGAAGGGTATGGATCACTACCTTGTTGCTGTGAAGGGGCTTGTGTACATCAATGAAGCTGTGAGCTTCACCATGTTGTGTCACCCAAGATGGGCAGGTCATAGCAGAGAGATCAGACAAATTGCGGTCCACTAGATGAGGAACTGGCAACCCACTCCAGTATCTTTGCCATGAAAACTATATGCATAAGCACAACCAGAGATACAGACAGATGTGCCTGACATGCTGCATCCATATGGTCACCAAGAGTCAGACACAACTAAAGGACAGAACAACAGGAAAGGTATAGAAGCAAGGTAAGCAAATATAATTCTTCCACTATATAAATTCCTAGTACGCCCTCATTTGCAATATGGAGTACAATTTGGGGCAACACTTATTATAGAGTTAGAAAAGGCAACAAAATTAATAAGGGGACTTGATACACTAAGGTATGAAGAAAGACTAACCAGATTACATTTATTTTCTCTAGATACATTCACCTAAGAGGCATATGATTACTTTATATAAATACATCCAGAATCAATATGAATCTTTTTAGGGAAGCTTTTTGTGCCAAGAAATTTTCAATGTACAAGAGGTCATCCCTTTAAGATTAGAAGAAAAAAGATTCCACCTTAAAGAAAGAAAAGGGTTCTTCACAGTAAGGACAGTTGGAACTCTCTGTCAAAGGAGATTGTGAAAGCAGAATCAATGGATAACTTTAAGAAGGGGTTGGATACAGCATATTTTTAATAAAAAGGGCATTCTTGATAGCTTACAAAGGAGGAGTATTGATCCAAGGGTCAGAAAGGATTTTTGTTTTCGTCTCATGAGGCAATTGGCAATGTTATTTTTTTTTTTTTACCTTTCTCTGGATCAATTAAGAAGCATGGGACAGATACTACATACTGTATGTCATTGGACAGTATACCTTTTAGATACATATTTGTGTTTGATACAATAAACATATTTCATACATTAATGATCAAATGTTGGTTTCCCTTCAAAATAATTTCTGTTGTGAAGCATCGAAGACGGTTGGGCAAGTTCGGGCCTGGAGGGTTTTGAAGATTTCCCTGCTGCGTACAGGTGAATCAATCACTTCTTCAGTGATCCTGATTGATCCACCACTGCACAGAAAGGATATCTTCAAATCCAGGCTTGTGTGTGCCCACACCTGATCTAAGATAGCAGTGACATAATTGAAATGCTTCAAACTTAATTCTAATCAAGAAATATTTGTCAAAATAATTTACATTCATTTTTCTACAATTAATTTCAAGTGCTTTTCAGAGTTTTTTGTTCTGATAATCCATTTGTGTTACCTTTTTAGTAAGTCTCTGTCAGCATCCCCACCTCTCCAATGGTGATAACCTCTTTTATCCCTCAATATTTTTATTCTTTAGGGTTTTTATTTTGATTCTCTTAAAAGTGTCTGGATACATTATGTTCTTCACTAACTTCTTCTAGATTGAATATATGACCCTTCTGACAAGGTGATTTATATGTTGAGAAAAGAAGTGCAATGATTCTTAGACCTTCAGACATACATAAGGAAAGTAAACAGCATATGATGTAAAGAGACTTTCCTCTGGTGTTTAGTCCTGAACCCCAATGTCCTTCCCAATAACTCATGTTTTAAGGTCTAAGAATGTGAGTATATATGTTGTGAGCATAAAGGTGGAATAGTGGTTGATGGGAGATACATCAGACCTGATTTGCTAGACAGCAACCAGAGGATTTCTCAGTTAAATGCCCCAGGGAGAGATGTTACAGTTTGCAATATGCATAGCTGATGCTCTGCAAAACATGGTATGGGTCCCTGGGGCGGAGTATTTGGAGAGCAGGGGGGGCCAATGCTCCAACAGCACTAGTTGCTGTATAACAGACCACAGCTTGGATCTGGTTTTTAAGAGTTAGCTAATTGGCACTCACCTGTAGCTACTCAATTAGCAGACAGGCCTTTAAAAGAAGAGAGCAGCCTGCTCCAAGGGGGAGAGGAAAAGACAGCTAGGAGAGGCTGCGCTTATTGCAAAGACATTGCTTTTGTTTGGGAAATTGGTAAGTGGGAAAGCCACCCAATTGCAGATAGCAAGTACTGTCTAGGAAGAGCTCAAGTAAGAGCAAGGGATTTTGTTTGTTTTGTTATTATTTAAAGTACCTGCTTTCAAACTGAATAAAGAAAGGAAAACTGAGCTGAAGGTGTCCTGGACTTTGTATACCCTAGAAGGCTGTGGTTACTGCAAGATCGGTGACAATCCTACCTGTAAAAGAAGTGGTTTGTCACAATGTGTTACAGTTTTTTATCCTCATATATTTGATAAAGAGTTTTATACAATGTGAATCTGTTTTTGTGCCTGTTTTCTTCTTTTTTTCAAGATGTCTGACCGATGTTGGTGGACATTTACTGGAGGAAGCTGCATTTGCCAAATGAGGATATTGCCATCTTGAAAATGACAAGTTTCATAAGGTTAAAGGGAAACAAATCCCTTTTTGGTCTTCTGCCATCCTTTCTGACATCTTGAACACTTCATAAAAGTGTAAAGTTATTTACAAACTACAATGGTCCTCTAATGAATACACTCCTTCCACCTGAGGTTTGCAAGCATTAATAATGTGAATATCGATGTGGTTCAGTTATGTTAGATTATCCGTGACCCTATGAACCAGAACACATCAGGCAAATAGTTGTATCTCTGGTTTGCTTATCCATAAGGCTTTCTTGGCAAAGATACTGGAGTGGGCTGCGAGTTCCTTCTCCAGTGGACAGTGATTACTCTGACCTCTCTGCTATGACCTTCCCATCTTGGATGACCCTACATGGTATAGCTCACAGCTTCACTGAGATACACAAGCCCCTTCACCACAATGAGGTAGGGATGTGAATATTACAGGCTCGTAATATCACAGGGACTGGAAAGGCATAGCTACCATTTTTAAACGTTGTACCTTATTAGTCATCTACATAATGCTCTTTTGTAGAATGCAATAGTGGAAAAATATTTGTAGCTGGAAAAATGAAACAGTCCTTATGTCACAATATATTACAAGCAATAATCATTGTCTAATTACAAAAAATATATAAATTAAGTTTATTTCTCAGCAGTGAGTTTCATATACGCTAGTATTTATGATATTAACAGCATTGCAAATGAGACCAACATATGTTTTGTACACTGCCTGTTACTTTTAAAAGAAATTAACATGTTTTATTCCTAATATTTTTCATGCAAAAAAAACTTTAATGTTTAAAATGTGTTTCATGTCTGATTAAACTGATTTAATCATACACTTAAAAATGTGAATGTACTGTATTAATGCTGGGGAATATACATGTTTTTCTTTTTCGTTCAGTCCCTTAGAATAACTGTAACACACAGCAAATATGAGAGATGAGTAAAACAGACACATATCACCTTCTCCTATTGCACATGCAATGAGTCATAAACCTTTCAGACATCTTGACTGATACCTGTAATAATATGACCCGCAAAAAATATGAAGTTAACAGCCGAACTGCGCACATCGAAAAACATGAAAAACACAAAAACTACAAAAAAAAACATATCAAAAACATCACACACAGCACGGGGGGGACAGCCAGGACGTCTGAGAGTGAGGATGCACGCAAATTTAAGTCTAATTTCCAGAGTTTCACCACTCGAAAATCACCTAAACGAGATAAAAAATGGCTGCTGAAAAAAACAACGGGCAAGTGGCTAGTAATAAAATAAAATGCATTGATTACAACAGACCTGTATATATTGCATGTATTGTAATACAAATTAACAAAGAAATGCATATTCATTATATTTCCCACATGCCATGTGCCATTTCTATTATAATTTAAATAGCAAAATGAAAAGCTTTCTTACTTATCTGCTCCTAATCATAATAGAAATCACAGAGCAATTAGGATATATAATCAGGTAATATATATATGGCAGAGATTGTATTGTAATACATGGTAGCTACACGTCTACTATTGTTTAAAATTATGGAATTGGGCACTTCACCATCCTCATGTTGGTGATGTTGGGTTGCAGGTTTTCATACAAGGAGACATTCATATTGAATATTATGAAGGTTTACAAGTGGATTTACCTTAAAAAGTAAAGGCTGAGAAACTGCAGAGTGCATTAATTGTGCCCAGGTGAGAGGGGTGTGGCTTGACTGTTAAACTTGTATAAAAGGTTTGTGAGCTGGTTTGGGGTCTGTTTACAAGTGGATTTACCTTACAAGTAAAGGCTGATAAACTGCAGAGTGCACTAAGTGTGCCCATGTGAGAGGGGTGTGGCTTGACTGTTAAACTAGGATAAAGGATTTGTGAGCTGGTTTGGGGCCTGTTTACAAGTGGATTTACCTTACAAGTAAAGGCTGATAAATTGCAGAGTGCACTAATTGTGCCCAGGCGAGAAGGCAGAAATTAATAGAAACCAGAGAAGGGGAACTTGTGAGCTTGCAAACATTTTCAGTATCAAGTGCAATTCTAGTAAAAGCCTAGGAGTTTAAATAAAAGGAGGGCCTTCAAAGAAAAGGGAGGGCAGATTTATAGTGCAAAGGAGGAAAACTTTATATAAATATATTATATTATATTCTTTATTTTTCCCACTGAAATTTCGTAGACAATAATAATAATTATGAGTCAGTCCAGTGTCAAACTTATTCAGTGTACATCCTGTCATATGTATGCAATACTGGAACAGAAGATCCGGGGTCCATACCTCTGTGAGAGGTGTGAGCATGTTGCCTCTCTGGAAGCTCAAATTGGAGATCTGGAGAGGAGAATTGCAGCACTTAGTGATATTGCTCCACTGGAAAGGGGGTTGGTGCTCACTGAGCACAGTTTAGCTGGGCCTAGCATGGAGGGTGGAGCTGGGGCTAGTGAGGATGTCCAGGGAGGCAGCTGGGTTACAGTTACAAGGGGAAGCAGGGGGAACAGGAGGAGGCAGGCCAGTTCTGAGTTGGCAAACAACAACAGATTTGCCAGATTGAGTGAAACTGTTGGCGATGTCCATTCAGGAATGGCAATGCCAGATAGAGCTGTTCCCTCTAACAGCCGGGCGAACAGCTCTACTGGAGAAGAGGGAGGGCAGAATAGGCAGAACAGACAGGTTTTGGTTGTAGGGGACTCTATTATTAGGAAGGTAAACAGGGTGATTTGTCACCCAGATCCCAGCAATCGAACAGTTTGCTGTCTCCCGGGTGCTCGGGTTCGTCATGTTGTGGATCGGGTAGACAAATGATTGGGAGGGGCTGGAAATGAACCGGCGGTCTTGGTACATATTGGTACCAATGAAAAAGTTAGTGGAAGATGGAGTGTCCTAAAGAATGATTTTAGAGAACTAGGTAATAAGCTGAAGGCAAGGACCTCCAAGGTAGTATTTTCTGAGATACTACCAGTGCCACGTGCTAGCCCAGGGAGGCAGAAGGAGATTAGGGAGGTTAATGCGTGGCTAAAGATGTGGTGCACTAAGGAGGGGTTTGGCTTTTTAGAGCACTGGGCTGACTTCTCACTTCGGTACAATCTCTACAGTAGGGATGGATTGCACCTTAATGATTAGGGAGCTTTTGTACTAGGGGATAGGATGGTAGAAAGGCTGGAGGAGTTTTTAAACTAGTAGGTGGGGGGAGGGACTAGATATAAGTAATGGGGTAGAAAGTGTAGAGGGTATAAGGGATGAATTAACAAATCATAGGGGAGGAGATGGGGGGAGGGGTAGTATAGTCAATATGGAGGTAGTACTAAGTAATTCAAGTTCAGTGGCAGGCACTTCAGAACTACAGACTCATAACATAAGGTGTATGCTTGCTAATGCCAGAAGCTTGCCAGGAAAAATGGGAGAGTTAGAATTATTAGCAATTAATGAAAAATGGGATTTAATAGGCATTACCGAAACGTGGTGGGATGAATCTCATGACTGGACTGTTAATCTGGATGGTTATAACCTATTTAGGAAAGATAGAGGCAATGGTAAACGAGGAGGAGGGATTTGTCTGTATGTTAAGCCTGAATTTAAGGCTATAGTCAGAGAAGATATTTATGGTGGACCTAGTGATAAAGTTGAATGTTTGTGGGTAGAGTTAAATAGCGGAGCAGCAAATTCAAAAAGAATATTAGTAGGAGTATGCTATAAACCCCCAAATATAGCTGAAAGTGAGGAAATACAATTATTGTTACAGATTGGAAATGCAGCTAAGCACGGGCAAGTTCTAATAATGGGAGATTTTAATTACCCTGAAATAAACTGGATAAATGAGACCAGCAGTTCAGCTAAGGGGAGCAGGTTCTTGAGTACACTCAGGGATCATTATCTGGCCCAGGTTATACAGGAGCCTACTAGAAATGAAGCTATCTTAGATTTACTCATTACAAATAATATTGATATTGTATCAAATGTTGAAATAGGGCAACCTTTGGGAAGCAGTGATCACAACACAGTCTCATTTGAGATTGAATTAAAAAATCAACATTTTAAGGGGCCAACAAAAACTCTTAATTTTAAAAGGGCAGATTTTAACGGTCTAAGGGCAGCAATACAAAGTATAGACTGGGACAGAGAACTGATTGGTAAAAACACTGAACATAAATGGACAACATTTAAATCCTTACTAAATATACATACACATCGGCATATACCGTGTGGGAATAAAAGTAAAAGGAGTAAATCACAACCCATGTGGCTTAACAATGATTTTAAGATCAAGATACGGAGTAAAAAACAGGCATTTAAATTATACAAACAAGAGGGGACAGAGACTGCTTTACGGGAATACAAGGAAATCAACAAGGCTTGCAAAAGCGCGATTAGACTGGCTAAAATAGAAAATGAAAAATTAATTGCAAAAGAGAGTAAGACTAACCCTAAAATATTTTTTAAGTATATTAATGGGAAGAAGGCGAGGAAGGAAGCTATAGGAACATTACAATGTGAAACAGGCTGTCTGAAAATTAGTGACCAGGAAAAGGCAGATGAGCTAAATAGGTTATTTTCCTCGGTATACACAAGGGAGGTACCAGTGGTTGGGACACTGCGACATAATGGGGCTACACTACCTTTGCCAAATAATTGGTTAACACAGGAAGTAATCCAAAAGTGGTTGGAAAAAATAAATGTTAATAAAGCCCCGGGTCCTGATGGAATACATCCAAGGGTACTAAGGGAACTGGGTTCTGTAATAGCCAACCCATTATATTTAA
This sequence comes from Discoglossus pictus, assembly GCA_027410445.1. Lineage (NCBI taxonomy): Eukaryota > Metazoa > Chordata > Amphibia > Anura > Alytidae > Discoglossus > Discoglossus pictus. Next base: position 50,984,476 of record CM050171.1, on the reverse strand, counting down.
TTTTTCAAGATTCACTCAACACAGGGTCTCTACCAGATGACTGGAGAAAAGCTGATGTGATACCTATATTTAAAAAGGGAGCAAGAGCAAATCCGGGGAATTATAGACCAGTGAGCCTCACTTCTGTAGTGGGGAAGCTTTTAGAAGGGTTAATAAGGGATAATATACAAGAATATGTATATTTGAACAGGATTATAAGTAGGAGTCAACATGGGTTTATGAGGGATAGGTCATGTCAAACAAATCTAATTAGTTTCTATGAGGAGGTTAGTAGGAACCTGGATCAAGGCAACTCAGTGGATGTAGTCTTTTTGGATTTTGCAAAGGCTTTTGATACAGTGCCACATGGGAGACTATTGGGCAAACTAAGGGATACAGGAATTGCAGTAAATATCTGCTCATGGATTGAGAGCTGGCTAAAAGACAGGAAGCAAAGGGTTGTTGTAAATGGAACATACTCCAATTGGACTAATGTGGTAAGTGGGGTTCCTCAGGGTTCAGTATTAGGTCCTCTCCTTTTTAACATATTTATTAATGACTTAGAGGTAGGATTGGAGTGTGGTGTCTCCATTTTCGCTGATGACACAAAGTTGTGCAAGGTAATTAAATCGGAAAATGATGTGCTTTCCCTCCAAGGGGATTTACATAAAATTGAGGAATGGGCATCTAAATGGCAGATGAGATTTAATACGAATAAATGTAAGGTTATGCATCTGGGAAGGAAAAATAGCCATGCAATTTATAATCTTAATGGAGCAAATCTAGGTGTATCAGATATTGAAAGGGATTTGGGAGTGCTTGTGGACAACCACCTAGGTAACAGTGCTCAAAGCCAAGCAGCAGCTGCAAAGGCAAATAAAATATTAGCATGTATTAATAAAAGGTATAGAAGCCAGGGAAGCAAATATAATTCTGCCACTATACAAATCTCTAGTACGCCCTCATTTGGAATATGGAGTACAATTTTGGGCACCACTTCATAAAAAGGACATTTTAGAGCTGGAAAAGGTACAGAGAAGGGCAACCAAACTAATAAGGGGAATGGAGGGGCTAAGTTATGAAGAAAGACTAACCAAATTAAACTTATTTTCTCTAGAAAAAAGGCGTCTAAGAGGAGATATGATTACCTTATATAAATACATCCAGGGTCTGTATAAAGATTTGTCGGGGGAGCTTTTTGTGCCAAGAGGTTTTCAACTGACAAGAGGACATCCCTTGAGGTTAGAAGTAAAAAGATTCCACCTCAAAGAAAGAAAAGGGTTCTTCACAGTAAGGGTGGTTAATCTGTGGAATTCTCTACCAGAGGAGGTGGTGACAGCGGATTCGATAGATAACTTTAAAAGGGGACTAGATTTATTTCTAATTAAAAAGGGTATTCAGGGTTATCATGGATAATTAGAGAGACAGTAATGATCCAAATTTAACATTTCCCCTTTAGACAATTGGCTAAGTCTCGCTTTTTTTTTTTTTTTTTTTTCTTTCTATTTGTCTTCCTCTGGACTAATTAATAATAATAATAGAAAAAAAAAAAAAAACATTAAATAATTGATTAATAATTAATTAACAACTAATGAATTAATAGTTAATCCACATATTGCAGATCAAAGGAGATCTTAAAAGGTTGAACTTGATGGACTGAAAGTCTTTTTTCAACCTTAAATACTATGTAACTATGTAACTATGTAACCTCGCATAATGTGAGGAAGATTGTAAGAGACGGTTCTTTGAAAGTATTTAAAGAACGACTTAATAAAGTGGTTGTAATATCAGTCTGACCTCGGCACTAGCAACATTAAGTGAGTTTCAGGGCATGTTTAGGTTTCATACTACCAATATACCTCACATCATATGACTTGATGTTTGAGAGTGAAAGATTCAGGGAAATTTTGCAAATAACACTTGATTACAGAAAGGTTGTTAATAAATGGATTATCATCCATCAAACGTGTTAATGAAGCACATCTAAAGATAATTTGGCTATCTAGACGTGCATGGTCAATCTTACATGCTATCATTAGTTTATGGCACAATAAATGTTTTAGCCAAAATGTTTTTATTGGTAGCTATCCCTAATCCCTCCATGACAGTGTCACTTAAGAAGAAGATGTAGATTTCTTAAAGACATGTACATTGTCTTGCAAATTTGATTCCTGGTTTGTGATTAGCCATCTGTAGCTTTTTTTACATTGTTTTTTCTCCAGCTTATAGCCAGGGGACATGTGTAACAGCTTGTGACATCCCTGATTTACATTGGAATGTGTACCTTCTAACATTGTCTGAACATTTACCCTACAATCCCCTGAACATTTGTACATTTTATACTGATTATGTTATTTGTAACTATTCATTTAATATTGAATGATTTTGTCAATTCTATTTCTAAAAAAAGAGCCATTGTAAATATGGAACTACAGTGATCTTTTCAATTTATTTTTAGAGAAGAATTACCCAAGAGGAAATATGATTTTCTAAAATATATTTATTTACTTTTCAGTACTCTTTCATAGCCCAAGGCTCCTTTACAAAAGTTTACTTGAGGCAGATTCTAAATTAAGTTTATGGTAACTTGCCGTTTTGACTAGCAGGGTATACCCCTTTCTCTATGCCTTCTAACCATGTTAATTGCTAATTATTCATCACTGTTGTTCTTTATGTTACAGTAATTACCATTGGGAAGCTCCTAACAAATCTGGACTTCCTATTCATCAAATAAAACCCTCCATACTGTTCTATTGTATCTAGAAAGAAAGAGATCAGTGCAGATTACAGAAAATGGGACAACATTTTAGTATTTAGATTTACCATTGTAGTAAAATAGAGAAGTTCTGCCAAAAAGTGGTGATTACAACTGTTCAGATCTTGTTTATCAGTGAAAAAGTAGAATTAATAACTGCATGTTCTTTGATAATCTCATCAGGCTATTACAGTTTCTTTATTTTTTATCTATTGTTATATGAGCTCTGAACTAATGTAGATGGTAGAATACAAAAAATACCTTCCTCTATAAGGGCCTCATTCTATTATCGGCCGTAAATCGGCCGTAAGGCTGCGATTCCTTGCGGGGGTTCTGTTAACTCGCGATTCTATTATACGGCCCCGCAAGGATCTCCTTTTACGGCCGGCCGCATATCTTGGAACCGGCCGTAATCTCAGAAATAGAAAAACGCAAAAATAAATTCAAGCCTGCACTGTACAGCTCTGTAAATGCTAGGGATCATATTGGGGGACATGAGGATTAAAAGGAACCCACTCTCAAGCTTGCACATCTGCCCAAACCCGAGTTCAAATTAACTGTTTATTTTCCGGCTGCGGCGTGGGTGTGTCTGAGGTGCTCCAAGCACTCTGGACTTTTTACATGAATATTTTACGGATATTAAAAAAAATATATTTTACGGATTTGAGTACAGGATAATTATGTGCTATTTTTTCTAACACCTAAAATCCCTTTATAGTCTTCTCAAAGTGCAGGATGACTTTATTTGAGCTATTTTATGTGCTTAATTGGTGCTAGCGAGACCTCTTTCCTGCAAGTAAGCTGCGGCTCGTTTTTAGCCTTGCAGAGAGGTTTCCCGGAGCAATTGAATTGCAAATCTCTTGCGGCTGTTTCAGATCAAAGGCCGCAAGAGATAGCAAGGCACCGGCCGCAAGCCTGCCGGAATCCCCGGCCGTAAGGGAATAGAATAGCCGAATAGCTTGCGGCCGGTCCTTGCGGCCCCGCAACGGCTGCGGCCGCTAATAGAATGAGGCCCCAAGTTTCTAGGCACTGAAAAATGTTTGTACATACATATTTAAAAAAAATTCCATGGTGGTTTCCTTTTTGTTTATCCAATTGGGTATAGTATGGCAAAATAGAAAAAACAACAAAAAAGGAAAAGTTAATTATTAAGCAAATTCTAAATATACCATCCCCTTCTGGATCACTACTTTGTTGTGGTGAAGGGGCTTGTGTACTTTAATTAAGCTTTGAGCTATACCATAGATTAGCAGGTCATAGCACAGAGGGCAGACAAATCGCAGTCCACTGAAGAAGGAACTGGCAGCCCACTCCAGTATATTTGCCAAGAAAATCTTATAGGTAAGCACAACCAGAGACAAGATGTACATGACGTGCCGTGGTCCATAGGGTCACGGAGAGCCAAACACGACAGAATGACTAAACAACAAAAAATATATTATAAAATCAAAATGTAAAAAAAAAACTGTGTATGAGGTTATTTGTTTGAATCCAGATTCTTGAGACCTAAAATACACTGGGCCTCATTCAATTTGAGGCTGTTACGTGCAAGTAACTTCCGAATTTGCTACATTTGAGCTGCCGCAAGTTAGTTCCCATTCCTAATAATTGCAAACCCTGCCGTCGGAAGTAGCATCTATGCGCCTGACCATGAAGCCCGTACTGCCCGCTATTGAAACAGCCAATAGAAACAGAGATCGTCATCATGACATCAATGTTTCCAACCTCAAAGCCCATAGGACTTGGTAAAATGCAGCCTGCAACCCTGCTGCAGTGTCCCCACATTACTCCCACAATGCAGGGGTCCCAATCGGTATCTACACATCACCCCCATGATGCATGGGTCCTATTGCAGTGGGGGTCAAGCTTGGGACCCCTGCTGCATTAAAAAAATCCAAATGTCCAGCTGCGGATCCTTAAAGGGCCCGCAGCACACCAATGCAAAATCCTGGCCACGGGGGTACAGTAAGTACCCCCATGGCACCTAAAATTAACCCCCGCCCAATGCTGGGGGTCCCCATCAGGACCCCCGCAGTGTCCCTACATTGGACCTTGCAGCATGGACCCTTGCATCAAATTTGGCGGTGCAGAGGTCCTTAAAGGTCCTTAAAGGGCCCTAAAGGTCCTGCGCTTGAATTACATTTAACCCTATCACTCATAGGGGTCTATACAGACCCCACCATAAGTCTCTAATTAACCCTATCTCTTATAGGGGTCTATAAAGACTCCCATAAGCCTCTATTTAACCCCATCAGTGCCATAAGAGTCTATAAAGACCTGTATGGGACAATAATAACCATAACAGTAACCCCATAAGTGCCATGAGGGTCCTCCAGGACAAAACGGTGTCTGCAGAAAGCTGCTATGCAAAGCATAGACCAGGCGCTTTTTTGGAATAGAGAAAAAGAGGTAGACAGACTAAGAAATAAAACATAGGAGTTCTTCAGCTGTACATACAGCAAGAGATCCAGCACCAGCAGAGTAAACTGGGTGTGCAACGAGACAAGCAGAAAAAGTTGCAGCTACATGAAAAGAAGAGTAATGAAAATCAAGTAGCCTTGGATGGAAGGCAAAAAGTAAAACTGAAAATAGATAAAAAGAAGAAATTCAAAGAGGAAGAAAAGTAGGTTGTAGCTGAAAAAGCTGAAATCAAAAGCTTTTTCAGGAACCCAAAACTCAAAAGGGTCAAAAGGGAGCTAGCCTGGTGTGAAGTTTGAGCGCGAAGACGCTGAACAGCTGGATATACTGCAGAAAATGTAAATTGCTGGGGTGTTCTTTCTAGCAAAGATAAAGAGTCTCAGACCTCGTAGGAAGGGGGTACAATGTTACCAGATGTGACTGTTGTGCATAGTGATGCAGATGATGCACAGAACCTAGGAGAGCCGGAAGTGGCCCTAGGAAAGGTCATGAATGTGGAGCATGTGAAGGATAAAGAGCTCAAGCAGTTTGGGCATAAGACATGACTACCATTTTGTCTGAAGTATTTGTCTGCCTATTGTGTGCCACCTGTAACAGGAAAAGCCATCTGTCCTTGCAAACCCTGGGCTGTGAACAGTATGCAGGATGATGAAGCAGACAGAGATGAAACATCAGAAGAGATACAGCATGTGGATTTCTTGTCCCATAGTGAAGTTGATAATGGTGGACCGAAAGAGAAGAAGTTAGAGAGGAGACATGAAATCAGCTATAGCCAGGGTAGTCTAGATAAACTGAGCTTTGGAACAGGGGTAAACCAGCAGACTGAGCTGAGATTCGGAGTCCGACAGGCTCAAAGCTTCCCAGAGTTTTCAAAAGACTTGCAAGGATTGGCAGTGGAGAGTTACTTGCTGTCTGATTCAAAGACCAACTCCTATCTGGTTGTATTGAAGGAACAACGGAGTGCTGTGTGAGTGTTGGCGAGGGAGAAAGAAGCCAAACTTCATATGATGGAAGGTGAATGGAAGATATACCATAGTTAGAGAGATTAACTTAAGGCAGTCTGATGTGAAGAGCACAAAGATCTTGTGGTACATTGGGCGGTCGGAAGCCTAACTCCATAATTGAGAATAAACATTTGATAAAGTCATGAGACATAATATAGATGGTCCATAAGGAGAGCTATCAGAGTATAGCTCTGTCTGAGCACACTGACAACAAACATCTGGATGTTTGTGATACAGAAAAGCAGATTCTACAAGAGGCCAACCAGACACTGCAGAATCCCTTACTGCAGGTGACAGACTAAGGAGGAGGTGCCTAATAATGTAGAGGACTGGAGAATTGAGCTGTTACACAGAGTGCCGAGATTATGGAAAAGTGAACAGCAATATCTATGACTGGAACTTCAGTCACATCTCTACCATAAGGGTGATGGAGACCAAAACTATTTCCTGAGGGGAATGGTGACAGTAATAAAAGAGCTGAAAGAGCAGAAGGTCCAGCAGCTACAAGAACAATTAACCAGTGCAAAAGTTAAAGGAGGACAACATAACGTGGATGCAACGTGCAGTATTTTCAGCCTCTCAGCTGAAGTCACTCAACCCTCTGGTATTAAGCTGAGGGGGGGGGGGGGGATATGTGACAAAGTCGTGCAGATGTATGGGGGAGTTCGGGATGTAGATATGTGAGCCTGGGGCTGGATAGAGGCATTTGCCCAATCCAGCACTGCAGGTGTTAAAAAAGGCTCTATTACATCATAATGTGGCTGCAGCTGTGAACAGACTGGGACAGTCTGTTAAAAGTTCAGTTGCAGCCAGATCCCAGAGAGGGAAAGCTGCAGCCAAAGGCCAGAGAGGGAAGGCTGCAGCCAAAGGCCAGAGAGGGAAAGTTGCAGCCAGAGCCCAGAGAGGGAAAGCTGCAGCCAAAGCCCAGAGATGGAAAGCTGGAGCCAGAGCCCGGATTTTTGCCCATTTCTCCTTGCAAAACTGCTCCAGCTCCTTCAAGTTGGATGGTTTGCGCTTGTGACCACAGATTTTCTATTGGATTGAGGTCTGGCAACATATTTACATGTTTCCCCTTAGACCACTCAAGGGTTGCTTTAGCAGTGTTTTTGGGGTCCTTGTCCTGCTGGAAGGTGGATCTCCTTCCTAGCCTCAAATCACGCACAGACTGGTACAGGTTTTGCTCAAGAATATCCCTGTATTTAGCACCATCCATCTTTCCATCAACTCTGACCAGTTTCCCAGTCCCGGCTGCTGAAAAACATCCCCACAGCATGATGCTGCCACCACCATGTTTCACTGTGGGGATGGTGTTCTGTGGGTGATGTGATGTGTTAGGTTTGCGCCAGAAATAGCATTTTCTTTTAGTCTCATCAGACCAGAGCACCTTCCTCCATACATTTTGAGAGTCTCCCACATGCCTTTTCTCAAACTCAAAACGTGCCATTTTGTATTTTGCTGAAAGTAATGGCTTTCTTCTAACCATTCTGCCATAAAGCCCAACTCTATGGAGCGTGTGGCTTATTGTCGCCCTATGTACAGATACTCCAGTCTCTGCTGTGGAACTCTGCAGCTCCTCCAGGGTTGCCTTAGGTCTCTGTGCTACCTCTCTGATTAATGCCCTCCTTGCCCGGTCCGTGAGTTTTGGTGGGCGGCCGTCTCTTAGCAGGTTTGCTGTTGTGCCAAGTTCTTTCCATTTGGTTATGATAGATTTGATGGTGCTCCTGGGGATCATCAAAGATTTGGATATTTTTTTTATAACCTAACCCGGACTTGCACTTCTCAACAACATTGTCCCTTACTTGTTTTGGAGAGTTCCTTGGTCTTCATGGCAGTGTTTGGTTAGTGGTGCCTCTTGCTTAGGTGTTGCAGCCTCTGGGGCCTTTCAAAAAAGGTGTGTATTTGTAATGACAGATCATGTGACACTTAGATTGCACACAGGTGGACTTCATTTCACTAATTATGTGACTTCTGAAGGTAATTGGTTGCACCAGAGCTTGTTATGAGCTTCATAACAAAGGGGGTGAATACATAAGCACATGCCAATTTTCTGTTCTATTTCTAAAAAATAGTTTTATGTGTATATCTTTCTAATTTCATTTCACCAACTTAGACTATTGTGTTCTGATCCATCCCATACAATTCAGATTAACAAAACATTGAACTTAAGGCTGTAATGTAACAAAATAGGTAAAAAGTCAAGGGGGTGAATACATTTGCAAGGCACTGTATATATATATATATATATATATATATATATATATATATATATATGGGTATAATCCAACCCTAGCTTTGCTCAAAGCTGTTTGATACAGCAGGCATATGCAATATATTGCAATTATGGATTGCAAGAGTGAAGCCTTTGTGGGCACATTTGCATGTCCCAGGTTCCCAGAGTTTTGTGAAATAACGGTATTTCTCAGAATTATGGTCATGAAACACGTTTTTTAACTAGTTTCAGATATTCACATGAGAACACAAAAGTACTGTTTATTTACTATAATACTAATATATATATATATATATACTATAAAATGACGGGAATAAAATTGTAAACTGGGCAATGCTGTTTGCCACACACAATGTGAGGATTTTGCCCTTCTGAGAGCGCTCATTGCAAACCTTCCCCCACCCCCATCCCCATGTACTTCTACTTTCTTGCTTTGCAATGATCACCTTCATCGCTCATTGCGAGCCCCACAATGAGCTCCTGGGTTAAGTGTTACTGCCTTGCGTTAAGTGTTACTTCCTTCAAGCTGATTTTTACTGCCTTCAGCCTCTTTTTCATCCTGTTACCTTTTTTCGGCCTCCACAAATATGCCTCAAATTAACTTGCAACCTCACTCACAGGCTCCCTGTCTCTCCCCCTGTGCTGTGTGTGAATGTGTAAGTGAATTTGAGGCATAATTGTGTTTTTTTGGTGGTCTTTGCAGTTGCGTGGTACAGCCGAGTTACGTGCTTTGGTCCTAAGTCCTACTGGTCTCGCAATTTCAGTTGCGTGGTACGACCGTTTTACATGCTTCGGTCCTATGTCTTACGGGGCTCATTGAAACCTAACTCTGTGTGCCTCAACTGCTCGTTTTGCTTCGCGAGGGCTTCAATATTTAACATTGCGTGACCAAAACTGGAAATGTAACCTGCGGCCTTGGTCCACACCTATTACAGTGATATATATCCCGTTGCGATGTTGGTCGTGCAATTTTAAATAATTGTGGCCCTTGCAAAGCGAAACTAGCAGTTGAATCCTCATTGGCTGGCCCTTAAAGGGCCCGATGCACACTAATGTGCAATACCGGCCACGGGGGTACTGTGAGTACCCCAGCAGCACCTAACATTAACCCCTCCAATGCTGGGGGTCCTCACATTAACCCTCGCTGCGTTTAAAAAATGTTATTTCCCGCCGAGGGTCCTGAAATAAACAAATTAACCCCTGCCGCGGGGGTACTATAAGTACCCCCCCGGCACCTAAGATGAACACCATCACTTATGGGGCTCTAATTAAACCCCATCAGTCCCATAAGGGTCTATATAGAGCCTTATGGGACAATAATTTACCCCATCAGTCCATAAGGGTAATCCTGCAAAATAAAAATATATATATTTTATTGAAAGATAGTGATCATGAATCCATTTATTATCATATAGTTGTTTGGCTCCTTTTTGAATCATAATGATAACAGAAAACACCCTAATGGCCCTGATCAAAAGTTTAGCCTTGTTACAGACACACAAGGTGACACACACAGGTTAAAATGGAAATTAAAGGTTAATTTCCCACATCTGTGGCTTTTTAAATAGCAATTATTGTCTGTGTATAAATAGTCAAAGAGTGTGTTTGCTCTCATTGGGATGCACTGAGCAGGCTAGATATTGAGCCATGGGGAGCAGAAAAGAACTGTCAAGATCTGCGTAACAAGGTAATGGAACTTCATAAAGATGGACAAGGATTTAAAAAGATAGCCAAAGTCTTGAAAATGCCAGTTTGTACTGTTCAATCACTTATTAAAAAGCGGAAAATTTAGGGATCACTTGATACCAAGCCAAGGTCAGGTAGACCAAGAGAGATTTTAGCCACAACTGCCAGAAGAATTGTTCGGAATACAAAGAAAAACCCACAGTAACCTTAGGAGAAATACAGGCTGCTCGGAAAAACACAGTGTGGTTGTTTCAAGGAGCACAATACGATGATACTTAAAGAAAAAAGAGCTGCATGGTCGAGTTGCCAGAAAGTAGCATTTACTGCACCAATGCTACAAAAAAGCCAGGTTACAATATGCCCAACAACAAATTAACACACTTCACAGCTTCTGGCACACTGTAATTTGAAGTGACGAGACCAAAATAGAGCTTTATAGTCACAACCATAAGCGCTATTTTTGGGGAGGGTTAACAAGGCCTATAGTGAAAAGAATACCATTCCAACTGTGAAGCATGGTGGTGGCTCCCTAATGTTTTAGGTGGTGTGTGAGCTCTAAAGGTACGGGGAATCTTTTGAAAATTGATGGCAAGATGAATGCAGCATGTTATCAGAAAATAATGGCAGCCAATTTGCATTCTTCTGCACGAAGGCTGCGCTTGGGACGCTCTTGGAATTTCCAGCATGACAATGACCCTAAGCAAAAGGCCAAGTTGACCCTCCAGTGGTAACAGCAAAAAAAGGTGAAGGTTCTGGATTGGCCATCACAGTCTCCTGACCTTAATATCATTGAGCCACTCTGGGGAGATCTCAAACGTGCGGTTCATGCAAGACGACCAAAGACTTTGCATGACCTGGAGGCATTTTGCCAAGATGAATAGGCAGCTATACCACCTGTAAGAATTAGGGGCTATTACAAAAGACTGCACGCTGTCATTGATCCTAAAGGGGGCAATACACAGTATTAAGAACTAAGGGTATGCAAACTTGTTAATGAATTACAGGGTAATTTCATTTTTTTCTTTGTTGCCATATTTTGTTTTATGATTGTGCCATTCTGCTATAACCTACAGTTGAATATAAATCCCATAAGACATACAAGAAATGTGTTTTGCCTGCTCACTCATGTTTTCTTTAAAAATTATACATATATTACAAATTCGACAAGGTTATGCAAACATTTGAGCACAACTGTATATAAGGTAATCAATTTCTACAGAAAATAAGTCTAATTTGGTTAGCATCTCTTCAAAACTCAGTCTCTCCATTCCCCTTGTTCATTTTTGCTGTCCTGCTCTTCTTCGGTTCTAACTCTACAATGTCATTTTGTGAAGTGGTGCCCAAAATTGTACTCAATATTGTCTATAAGGTCTTGCCAGGGATTTATACTGTGGCAGAAGTATACTCGATTTCCTTGTTTCTGTAATACTGTAATTCATGCTAAGATTTTATTCGCATTTGCTGCTGCTGCCTGATGTTGAGCACAGCTATGCAGGTGGTTGTGCACAAGCACTCCTAAATCATATTCTATCTCTGACACCTCTGAATTTGTTTCATTTAGATTATACATTGCATGCTTATTATTCTTTCCAAAATGCACAGTTTTACATTTCTCTGTTAAATATGATTTGTTAATTAGCTCTCTTTAAAGGGAAAGCACATACTGGTTTTATTAAACTAGCATGCACAGTTTAGTGGCGAATTTGGAGACATTACTCTACAGCCCTACTTTTGAATCATTAATAGAAATGTTAAAAAAGAAAGGACTCATTGCTGAACCCTGAGATTTCCCACTTACAACATTAGTCCAATCTGAGTATGTTTGAAAAAAACTCACCCTAGCACAGGGGGACAGCCAGGACATCTAGAAGTGAGGTTAAACTTGAATTTAATCCCAAATTCCACCGTTTCGGCACTCGAAAAACGGCTAAAGGAAACGAGGCTCCACGACCCCGGACCGCCCAGCCACGTACAACTTAGTCAAGAAGGGATCCGAGGTAAGCTCGGAAACCCACATTAACCACACATTAACCCTCGCAGTAAGGATCCCCGTTTAAGCCCACATTAACCCTTGCAGTGGGGGTCCCCACTGCAATCAAAATTCAAAATTAGCCCTTAATTAACCCTGTCACTCATGGGGGTCAATACAGACCCACAGAAGCACTTAATTAACCCCGTCAGACATGGGGGTCAATAGAGACCCCCATAAACCCATAATTAACCCTGTCACTCATGGGGATCAATACAGACCCCCATAAGCACTTAATTAAGCCTGTTACTCATGGGGGTCAATACAGACCCCCATAAACCCATAATTACCCTGTCACTCATGGGGGTCAATACAGACCCCCATAAGCCAATAAATAACTCTGTCACACCTGGGGGTCAATACAGACCCCCATAAACCCTTAAAAAAATTAACCCTATCACGAATTGGGGCTCTATTCAGACCCTCATAAACCCTTAATTAACCCTGTCACTCATGGGGGTCAATACAGACCCCCATAAGCCCTTAATTAACCCTATAACACATTGGGGCTCTATTCAGACCCTCATAAACCCATACAGACCCCCATAAGCCCTTAATTAACCCTATCACGCACTGGGGCTCTATTCAGACCCTCATAAACCCTTAATTAATCCTGTCACTCATGGGGGTCAATACAGACCCCCAGAAGCACTTAATTAACCCGCTCACTCATGGGGGTCAATACAGACACCCATAAAACCCTAATTAACCCTGTCACTCATGGGGGTCAATACAGATTCCCATAATACATATAATTAACCGTGTCACTCATGGGGGTCAATACAGACACCCATAAGCACTTAATTAACCCAGTCACTCATGGGGTTCAATAGAGACCCCCTGTAAACCCATAATTAACCCTGTCATTCATGGGGGTCAATACAGACCACCATAAGCCAATAAATAACACTGGCACTCATGGGGGTCAATACAGACCCCCATAAACCCTTAAATAAAATTAACCCTATCACGCATTGGGGCTCTATACAGAGCCCCATCAACCCCTAAAACACCCTGTCACTCATGGGGGTCAATCCAGACCCCCATAAATGCTTAATTAACCCTGTCACTCATGGGGGTCAATACAGACCCCCATAAGCCCTTAATTCACCCGGTCACTCATGGGGGTCAATACAGACCCTCAAAGGCCTCTATTTAACCCCATCAGTCCCATAAGGGTATATTATGACCCTTATGGGGCTGTTACAACCCAACATTAACCACATAAGTGCCATGACGGTCCTCAAGGACCATCATGACACTAAGTATAAACACTACACTGCACTATACCCCCCAATAAATCATTAAATCTAAACTAACCCCCCTCTAAACTAACCTACCTGCCCCTAATAAACCCCCCAACACTATAATTACATAAAATAAATAAAACAAAAGTCACCAAAAAAAAAAAATCTACATTACATAAAATTTTAAAAAATGAAATAACAACAAAAAAAAATCTACATTACAGAAAATTAAAAAAATACATTAGAAATCCCCCCCGCTACAGAAAAAAAAAAAAAACACACCTGAAAAGGAAATGCATAGAATACATACAATACAAATACAATAAAATACAATACCCCCCCAAATACATCCTATCTATCTAATATACAATATATCCTATCTATCTAAAATACATACCCCTAACATACATACAATACATCTTATGTATCGAAAATACATCCCACAATCTATCTAATATACAATAAATACTATGGCCCTCATTCTATTGCAATTCGGCCAATTGAATAGGGCTCTAAATAAGCACATAGCATATTATTTTTACATAAGTTTTTAGTTAGTGAAAAACTTGCTTTTGGATAGATGTTTACTAACTAAAAACTTATTTAAAAAAAATATGTTATGTGCTTATTTAGAGCCCTATTCAATTGGCAAAATTGCAATTGAATGAGGGCCTATCTATCTAAAATACATCCCACAATCTAATATACAATACATCCTATCTATTTAAAATACATCCCACAATCTATCTAATATACAATAAATACTATCTATCTACAATACATCCCACTATCTAATATACAATACATCCTATCTATATAAAATACATCCCCCTATCTAACATACAATAAATGCTATCTCTATATAAAAATCCCTAATTCTAAGCTAAAATAAAATAATTAAGACCACTTACCTTTGCAGATGTCCCTTCAGATCAGCAACATAGAAAAAAAAATTAGTACAACACATTTACAGAAAATAAATAAACATTCTAAATATTCAAAATATTCTACTCACCTTTCCAGCATGTCCCAGTACTTCTTCTTTTCTTCTTCTCCGGCGTGGCCCCTGTTAAAAAAAAACATGACATTAGTACAAATACATACACATAAAACAAAATTAAATAAACATAATCTACATTGTACTTACCTCCCCTGCGATGTCTCCGGCCTCCTCCTCTTCTGCCCTGCCCTGGAACAATCCACGCTCCAAACCCCCCCCCCCAAAAAACAAAAACTAATGGAGATCCGCACTCGCGAACCTCCCCGATGCTAATGAGCCCCCTAGAGCCTTTTCCTGGAGAAAATAGGCAATGGCCCCTTCTGATTGGTTGAAAACGCTGTCTATCAAGTTCAGCTAATCAGAATGTGCCAATGTGTGAGCTAATCAGAAAGGGATACACCCCAAAATCCCACTCTGATTGGATAATGCACCTGTCAATCTTTATTTAAAACAATCACAAGGCGCAGATGCCTTCAACCAATCACAATGGAATACACCCCCACAGGGTGATTGGCTGGAGGCATCTGCGCATTCTGATTGGTTGCAGTGACAATAGCCAATCACAATGGGATACACCCCACGTACTGATTGGCTGAAGGCATTTGCGCCTTCTGATTGGCTGTTGTCAATGTCAATCAGTATTACAGCCAATAACAAGGCACAGATGTCTTCAGCCAATCACCCCATGGGGGTGTATCCCATTGTGATTGGCTGATGGCAATAAAGCCTTATGATTTTTTTAAATAAAGATTGACAGGGGCATTATCCAAGCAGAGTGGGATTTTGGGGTGTATCCTTTTCTGATTGGCTCACACATTGGCGTCTTCCGATTGGCTGAATTTGATAGACAGCGTTTTGAGCCAATCAGAAGCCGCCATTGCCAATTTTATTCTGGAACACTCCGTAGGAAGCTCATTAGCGTCGGGGAGGTCCGCGAGTGCCGATCTCAGTTTTTTTAATTTTTTTTTTATTTTACAGCGCGGATTGTTTCAGGGCCCAGCCGGGCCAGAAGAGGAGGAGGCCGGGGACATCGCAGGTAGGTAAGTACAATGTATATTATGCTTATTTTACTTTGTTTTTTTGTTTATATATGTTGTACTAATGTAATGTTTTTTTTCCAACAGGGGCAGCGCCGGAGAAGAAAAGAAGAAGGACGGTGACATGCTGGAAAGGTGAGTAGAATATTTAGAATGTTTATTTATTTACTGTAAATGTTGTACTCATTTTGAATTTTTTCCCCCCTAGGTTGCTGATCTGAAGGGATATCTGCAAAGGTAAGTCGTCTTAATTATTTTATTTTAGCTTAGAATTAGGGTTTTTTATATAGAGATAGCATTTATTGTATGTTAGATAGGGGGATGTATTTTATATACATATGATGTATTGTATATGATACAGTATTGTATGTATATTAGGGGTATGTATTTTAGATAGATAGGATGTATTGTATATTAGATAGATTGGGGGATGTATTTTAGATAGATAGGATTTATTGTATATTAGATAGGATTGATTGTATGTTAGATAGATAGTGGGTATTGTATTTTATTTGTATTGTATTGTATGTATTCTGTATGTATTTCCTTTTCATGTGTGTAATTTTATTTTTTTTCTGTAGTGGGGGGGTTGTAATGTATTTTTTTTATTTTCTGTAATGTTCCTTATTTTATTTTTTGGGACTTAGGTTTTTTTATTTTCTTTAATGTAGATTTTTTGTTTTTTGTGATTTAGGTTTTTTGTATTTTATGTAATGTAGATTTTTTATTTTTGGTAACTTTAGTTTTTTTTCTGTAATTAGAGAGGTGGGGGGTTATTAGGGGGTAGGTAGTGTAGGTGTTAATAGGTTAGTGTAGAGGGGGGTTAGTTTACATTTAATGGTTTATTGGGGGGCTATAGTGCAGTGTAGTGTTTATACTAAGTGTCATGAGGGTACTGGAGAACCCTCATAGCACTTACAGGGTAATGTTAGACTTCTAACTGTCCCATGAGTGTCTTTAAATACCCTTATGGGACTAATGGGGTTAAATAGAGGCTTATGAGGGTCTGTATAGACCCCCATAAGAGATTGGGTTAAAATGGTGTAATGCATACACTTTGGGTCATGAGGGTCCTGGATAACCCTCATGGCACTTATAGTGTTATTACATGCATTCATTAGTGTGTTATAGGGGTCTATATAGTCAAGGCACACAGTACACTCACATTGTGTGGCAAACAGCATTTCAACACTAGCAAGTCGCTAGTACAATAATAATGTATTAATTGGCAATTTGCGCATACATGTTTACAAGCTATAGTAAGAACAAATCTATATATTGGATTTGGTAATAAAACAGGTTTAAACTGAGTTTGCTTGTTTTATGATTCAGTATGATACATGGCACGGGAGATATCTATGGGTGTGTTCAGTAATGGGCCTTGCCAAATAGAAATGTTGTGCCATTTACTGCTTTTATTTTGGAGTATCAGTGCACAAATGCCACCATTGTTCTGGGACAGTAAAGCACATTTGCCGTCTGATTTTGACTGAATGCCATTTTATAGCATAAGGTTGTTGCTCAACTCTGGGAAGGGAAATCAGAAATGTTTCTGTAACCTAGGTACAGACTCAAACTGCCATTTTTTTTTAGACACACAGACTAAATTAAACACAAACAAAATAATTAAATTAATTGTAAAATGTACTAAAGGGGCACTGTAATGGTCTTGTGTTTATAATGTTTAAGAAGTTAATATAATTACAGGCAACTACAGATTTTTTCAATTTATTTTGAGAAAAATATTGATAATAGCTGGAGCTCCTCACCTTTTACAAATTACTTAGCAGTTTGGAAGTTTGGCAAAGTATACTACCACTTCCCTACAGCCACATTATCACTCTATAGTTATACTCGGCCAACAGTGCTGCACAGTTTGACAAATATAGGAGGAGCTTGAGCCTTACAGTGAGGGAAAAACAACCGTTGTCAATGCAAAAAAATGCATTTTTAGTCACAGTAAACTGAAAAGTTGTTTATATTGATCTTTACCAGTTGAAAGTAAAAATATTATAGTGGCCCTTTAACATTATATGAAAACATGTTAGATAGGTTCCTCGTCCTTATAAAAAAGGCAAACTAACTGCTGTTGGCCGAGATGTGACCTGCTGTTACGATCCAATCACGGTATAACATAGTGCGACATAGGCCTCTCAGCCAAGAGAAAGCGGTCTAACCGCAGATGATTGACAGAAGAAGATTATAAAGTTGCGTTCCACCCGCCTATGCGTTGACTGTGTTGTATTTTTGAACTAAGTAGCACGCAGTTACCGGAGTTGGAGGTTTTTAAATTAGAATGAGAGAGTAGGCGAGTTCTGCGAGCAGTATAGAGAGGAATGGTGGAGGAGAGGAGGTTGAGGAGTTGGAGGAGGAGTTGGCAGAGGTGGTGGAGGAGAAGGGGGTGGCGGAGGAGGAGGAAAAGAGTGGTGGAGGAGTGGAGAGGAGGAGGTGGGTGGTGGCAGGGACAGGCTTCAGGGACAGGTCAGATGGCAAGCAAGCAAGCACAGGGCCCTGAACTACACGCACCAGGAGAATGTGGTCCTCCTTGGTGCCATCCGTGGCCTTCCCGTAATCTTTGCGGGGGGGGAGGGGAGTCCGACCAGGACCTAGGGCCCAGGCATGGAAGGAGGTAGCGGCCGAGGGAACAGCAGTGGGCACAGCGCAAAGGGATGTGAGGTCCGTCAAGCACCGTTTTGATGACATCAGGGACAAGGTGAGGAGGATGATGCCCAAGGAGGAGAAGCAAGCTGCAGCACCATTTCATCAAGTGACTACAGATGCCATGCGACAAGCTCCGCCTCATTAGCCCCAGAGGCATCCCCCATCCACCCGCACCTTGGCCCCTCCTCTCCTCCCCCCATGCCTCCACCACTGCCACTGCAGGTTCCACTGCCTCCTGGGGGTATAACTCTCCCTGCCCCCCCTCCGCACCACCACCAGGAAGACGGCAGCTGACCACAGAGGATTGGTGCCCTGTTGCTAGGCGGAGGAGGACATAGGGGCTGTGCAGATGTTTGTGCCTTCTCAACAGTACTCCTCAGAGACAATCTATTGGTCCAAATGTTAACCTAATCTAGCCTGGCTACAGAGGCTTGGATCTTTGCCTATGTGATGGTGATATTTTTATGGCTACCACCCATCACAAGGTCCATGATCCTCTTCGCTGTGGACACGTGGGGTTCTGTTGAACATGTCACCAATTGATGTTCTCTGAGGAATGCTGTTGAGAATAGATGTTGCAGTCCCTATAATTTTTAAGGCCTTATTTTGTAGGTGTTAGATATATTTTTTTTTTTA
Organism: Discoglossus pictus; assembly: GCA_027410445.1. Lineage (NCBI taxonomy): Eukaryota > Metazoa > Chordata > Amphibia > Anura > Alytidae > Discoglossus > Discoglossus pictus. The sequence continues at coordinate 50,965,794 of CM050171.1, read as the reverse complement.
GTTTTAGGTACAATTCAGGTCCATGAAGGCATCTTCTGAATCTGCAAGCAATGTGAAGGAAATGTATGAGGTTTAAGGTTTTCACTGTGCCTCTCAGGTAGATATTCCCTCAATGACAGCCTCCCTTAACATGTAGCTCCCACAATTGTAAGGCTATCATATAAGACATGATTGTTGGTAGCATAAATGTAGACTAATACCGCTATGGCGGTGGACTTGCAAAGTCTCACAATGGCATGTTAATAACAGCCAGCATTAATATATGCACTAGTGAAGCATGTGATCCTGACCTCAATATGAGTCTGAGAACAGATCTTTGGGTCTGATGTAAGTAACATTGAATCTGTCTGCTGACCTTTGTGTCCTCTCCGTATTAATGGGTATTTTCCGCTATTGCTGATATCATGGTTATCCTTTAACATGTGCTAACGGCTGTCTAGCTGATGTATGTGATATCAATATTGATGAACAATATTACATTGTGAAGTTGATATTACACCTTAACCACTGACGCTGGTCACAGATAAGCATTTATTGAAAGATGACACAATTATGGAAACATTGGTCAAAAATGAAGTGTGCTTCAGTGTTGATTTGTATCTTCTCTCCAATCATTCATCTTAGTTATGAGCTTATATCCTTGGGGATCAGGTACAGCCTTTGAAAAAGCTGAAAAATGAAGAGAAATAGAGAACAAAAAACTGCACATAGAAAAGCATAGAAAAAATATTATTTATTGATACACTTTTATATATTGTTGGGTTTTATTATTTTATTTTTCATTCAATTTAGCCATTTAATCTATTGTTATGTTTTACCTACTGTACTTTCCCTTTAGAAGGTGTAGTTTGATTACATTTTCCTTTCCCAAATGATGCTCTCAAAGCAGAAAAATATAGTCATATGTTTAACTTAGAAGTTCCGGAAACATGGAGTATTGACAAAACTAGAGACTTTTTACATAAATATTTACAGCCTTATTAAATTGCGATTTGGCCAACTCTAAAGGGCTCTATATAAGCACAGAGCATATTTTATTTACAGAAGTTTTTAGTTAGTGAATACCTTGCTTTTGGATAGAAGTTCACTAACTAAAGACTTTTATAAAAAAAATATGCCCTGTGCTTATATAGAGCCTTTTAGAATTGTCTGAATCGCAATTTAATAAGGGTGTTAATCTTGTGTAAGAGTTATTTTTAATATAAATGAAACTTAAAAGTTCAGTTGGAACTTGCCTCTTAAAGCTAATAAAGGAGAGGTCACAGTAAAAGGTTTTATTAATGGGAAATAGACACTAATTTAGTTTTTTGTATGAACAATAGTTTTTCAGCAGGTGTGTACATATTATATGTTTTAGCATATTTCAAAAAAATGTATGTGAAATATGTCAGAAATCTGCAAAATGTGTTTTTCTACTTTGACATACAAACTTTATCTTGGAAAGCTGTACCGTTTATAACCAGGTAGAATGGCTGGATCCGGATGTTTACTACAGCGAAGCAAATCAGTTGATCTAGTTTGTGGTTTGCCTGAAGATGTAGGGTTTCTTTATATCACATTGGTTCATTAGTTGGATAGTACTTTGTTTTATATTTACACCTGCAATTCCTGTAGGGATCTGAAATGAGCAACCAAAAGTCAAAGTCAAAAATCAGTTCTCATTTGTACAACATATGTTATTGAAAAGTTTGCACAAAAATATAAAGATTAGTAATATTTGCATGGGGCAACAGAATGGTTTAAGATTGGAAAAGGCGTGCAACAAGGATGTTTATTGTCACCTTCTTTATTCAACTTATACGCAGAGTACATCATGCGTAAGGCCGGAATGTATTCATCCAAATCAATATTGCTGGAAAAAATATCAACAATCTCAGAAACGCTGATTATACTACTCTGATGGCTGAAAGTGAGGAGGAACTAAAGCTGGCCTGCTGCTCAACGTTAAAAAAACAAAGATCATGACAAACAGCAATGTCAGTTCCTGGCAAATAGACAGGGAAGAAGTGGAGGCAGTGACAGATTGTATTTTCCTGGGATCCAAGATCTCTTTTGATGGTGACTGCAGCCATTAAATAAAAATAAGTTTTCTTCTGAAGAGGAAAGCAATGGCAAGCTTGGTCAAGGTAGTAAAGAGTAAATATATTAAACAATCAACAAAGGTCCGCATAGTTAGAACAATGGTATTCCCATTTGTCTTACTCCTCACTGGCCCAGAAGCAGGATGTTGCATCAACGTCATCCAGAAATGTAAACACTCCTCTCACAAACAAAACTTTTATGGATCCCTTGTGTAGAGGTATCAATATTTATTTTGTCTAATTAAAAACTAGCAGCTGACTTCTTTCCTGCTTAGTCATGCTCTTATTTAGCCTCAGCTTTCAAACATTTTTTTTTTCAAGCCATTGCTGACATTTATCAAGTTATATTACTATCACAAACATTGAAATCCTAGGAAATGTTCCCATGCAAACACTTTTCACAGTGAAATTCTGGTCAATGTTGTTAGTTATAGCCATTACTTATTTTGTTTACTTCTTTCAGCAGAGTTTAAACTAATGATCCACAGAACCAGAATTAAAAATCTAAAACAAAAAATTTAAATTATTAAATAAGTAGCACAAACACCCTTGATATTAGACTGCGTTGCTACAAGTGCCCACATTAGGATAATGCATTATAGCTGTCAACCAAATTCATTAAAGCAACACTGTCATTTCTTACATTCTTTGCAGATGGGAAGCTTTCCCCAAACTAACAATGTCAGTTGTTAAATAAGCATAACAGTATTTTTAGAAAAAATAATAAAACTAATTGTGTCATGAGCATTTCCATGTTGGATTGCAAGTAGACCAGGTACTTGAGGACAGTGGCTCCTGCCAGCGGTGGAGCTAGTTATATATAGTGCTGGAAGAAATAACAACAACCTCAGATATCTGGATGATCTACTCTGATAGCTGAAAGTGAGGATGAACTAATGGACCTATTGATGAGGGTAAAAGAGAGTACAAAAGCTGGCCTGCTGCTCAGTGTTAAAAAAACAAAGATTATGGCAAATGGCAATCTCAGTTCCTGGCACAGACGGGGAAGAAGTAGAGGCAGGGACAGATTTTATTTTCCTGAGATCCAAGATATCTTCAGATGGTGACTGTAGCCATGAAATTAAAAGATATTTGCTTCAGGGGGGAAAGCAATGGCAAGCTTGAACAAGCTAGTAAAAATATTAGTAAAGATGTTAAACTATCAACAAAGGTCACCATAGTTAAAACTATGTTATTCCCAGAAGTAACATATGGATGTGAGAACTGGACCATAAAGAAGTCTGAGCCCCTTTGAATAGTGATGTTGCCGAAAACTAATGGCGAAAAGATCCAATAAATTGGTACTTCAGGAAGTCAAGAAGAATTGATCATTAGAAGCTATGATCTTGAGGCTGAAGGTCAAATATTTTGGCCATATCATGAGTCGGCAGGATTCCCTAGAGAAGACTCTGATGCTGGGAAAGATTGAAGGCACAAGAAGAAGGGGACAACAGAGGCAGAGATGATTAGATGGGCATGAAGCAATGAACATGAGCTTGATGGATCTCAGTGGGGCAGTAGCGGAGAGATGTACCTGGCGTGCTATGGCTATAGGGTCACAGAGAGTTGGACGTGACTGATTGACTAAACAACAACATCAATATTTGCACACACAGTCAAAATAAAAACACAGTCAAAATACATTTTGAAATTGGATCTTTTAAAGGAAAGTTCCCACAGCACTGGAGATACATGACTAAATGCTCTAGCACCAAATGATGCCAAGTGCACTCTGGGGATATTTAACTGTGATATAATTGCGGTTCAAAGAACACATGTAGGGGTGTAGGTGGCTGGGGCTCTGAAAATTTAAAGCTTTGAAGGTCAGCAAGCCAACCTTAAATTAAATACACCACTTGACAGGTAACCAATGCAGAGCATGAAGAATTTTTAATTTTACAATATGGTCTCTTCCCACATTGTGTAAGGGTTTACTTCAGACCGTTAGCACTAATCTACATTAGGAGATCCACAAAATAATCATTGTTCAGTGACACTAGATCATTTGTGCTTGGTTTAAATGATAAATATGTGTGTCATCAGCATGGCAACAAAACCTTAGACCATGTTGTCTTACTACATGACCTGGTTGAAGTATGTACATAGCAAAGAACATCAGAGATAAAAATGGATTGCTGCAGAACTCTACATGTCAGTGGTGTAGGTGTAGAATAATTAACCCCTTTGGTAGTCTGGTATCTGTCTTGTAGGAGGGATCTGAACCAGCTCAGTGTTGTACCATCCAGTTCACAGTACTCCTGGAGATGATGAATTAAAGTATCATGGTCCACAGTGATAAATTCTAAAGAGATGCTTAGTATAGAATAGTCACTCCTGTCTCTTGCTATTAGAACATTATTAGGACACATAACAGAGTTGCTGCAGTAATATGCCATTTTCTCCATCCTGACTGTAATGAGTCAAATAAGTTGAATGACAGCCAATTTGAAGTATGGTTGCAACAAGGTTCTAAGAGACTTTGCCTAGAAATTGAAGATTTGAGACAGGCCTGTCGATAGCAATGCAATCTGGGCCCAGAAAAAAACATTTTTAAACAGAGATCTGCTTCCTTTAGTAAAACAGAAAAAATATATGCAAAAAGCATTGTACAATTTTTGTGAACACTTGGCCAATTAAGTGATAGCATTCTAATAGAATTTGCGTGGGCCTGGGTCCTAATTGCAAATCATGGGAGGCAGTCCTTTGATAATTTGAACAGTCTTCTTGGCTAACTTTGTCCAAACTTGTCCAGTAGTTTATATACCTGTTGTTCAGTTTCCCATGCGCCTTCTGGTGTCATTGTAGGAATTTTGCCATGGATGAAAGATACATATATCAGCAAAGAAAAAAGCAAACTCACACTTTGACTGAGAGAAGGCTAAACTAGATTGTTCGACAGAAACACTCTGACTTCTTTTTTATTGATAGCTCAATGATATCCCTGAATATAGTTTAGCAGTTTAAGTCTGTTCTCCATTGTGCAAGACTTTCTCCAGCTCATTTCAAGCCTATAACCTCTCCTTTTCATCCCACTTATCCAACAAGGGTGCTTGGTGGTGATGTTTGAGCGGTTGTGTTTGAGTAGGAGCAATATTGTCAAGTGCTGTTGTCACAATCCTGATATTATAATAATATTATAAGATAATACCCTCACAGTGCCCCATCACATATGAAAAATCCAACTCAGACTTCAGTATGTGTGGAATGAGACATCTCCACAGGTCTATTTGCATGAGTACAGAATTTTATGGCAGAGTGGTCTGACAACACAACTGAGTCTATTGTAAGATAAGAAACACTTACATCAGTGTGGAAACAAGATAAAACATGTTACTACTTCTGTGGGTGGCCGGTGAACCAGCTTGTATCAAGTCCAGAACAAGCATCAAGAATAGCAGATCTTGCCCAAGGTGAGAAAGCTTATTATCCACCCAGGCATTGAAGCCACCATGGATATGACACTGGAAGTGATCTGACATTAGTGAAGTCATCAGATCGGTGAATTCTTCAAGAAATAGCATTTGATGTCCAGGTCTATGGTAGAAAACAAGGATTCTCTACCCCAGTCCTGTAGAATTTGTTTGTGTCACAGTCAAAGGATTGATGTTATTCAATAGAAATGGCTTGAAATTCAAGCTAAATTTGGACCACACCACTACTACTCCCCATTTTGTTGTTGTTTTGAGTAGTGGAGCACTGAATTATTGGCAGGTATACCTGCTTCTAATAAATAGCCACGTTTTGGTAAAGCAAGTGTGCGATAGCTGTTGTGATAGCTGATAGTTTGTTGTGATAGCTGTTTTGTTCATATAGACCTTGCATTTTACAGTATAGTTCTGACACAATATTTCCCGGGTCCTGTTTGCTTGTTTTATACATTTAGAGCAGGTTCTCTGTGTATAGGAAGCACGTGTGTGGGGCCTCTTCTAATTACCATGTGATTGGTGTTTGTTACCTCTCCTATGCATTACATTTCTGGAGACACTTTTGTGAATCACTTTACCCCCAACTCCCAGTTTCATTATCCTTCTTATCTCTGTTTTCACCTCATACCACTTCTGACATTCTTTTATTCACTCTTCCTCTCTAATCTTTCCCTGTAATGCCAAACCTCTTTTTGTTACAGGAGCCAACTTAACAATACCTGGCCCTGATAATTGAACATCACTGCATATCCCTGGTTCCCTCCCTCTACTTCTCATCTTTTGAGGTTCACACTGTCCACCTCTTCTTACCCACCTCTCTGTGAGTTGCTGTGATCTATTGCCCATCTGGGTCCTTCATTTTCTCCCCTCCAACTTACCTTCACTAGCTGTAGGGGTCACTCCCACCTCCCCTTCAGCCGCAGAAATCACTTACCTCTTCCCTTAATGTCTCACAATGCACCATGATGGAATTTCCAGTTGACCTTATTTTTACCAATCTCTTCAAAACATCCAACCTTGTTATCACCCCACTCTATTTGACCACTAACGCCTAACCTGCAACCTCACCACAAGCTCCACTCACTGCCCTTCTTCAATCCCAGCAGCCAGAACCCACGGAAAACTGACATCATTTGACCCCAAACATCCTTCCAATGTGCTACAACCTCTTCTCAGTCCCTTCACTGCCCTCACCGGCCCTGACATTACCACTTCACAGTACAACACGACTCTAACCTCCATTCTTGACACTCTTGCCTCCATAAACAAAGGTAGATGCCCTAGCTATCATCCACAACAATGGCACACACACAAACATGCTACTTCCAAAGGTGCTCCTGCACTGCTGAATGACTAGGGAGGAAATCTTGCACTTCAGCAAATTTCTGCCATTACAAGCTTATTAGCTGCTCCTACTTCTTCGTCCTCATTCTTGCCCTACAGCACAACTTCTCTTTATTAATATAAAATCTGTCCTCCAACCCCAACTGTTTGTTCACCACATTCAACACTCTCCTCTGCTCACCCCATCTCCTGCCAGCCACTTCAAAAATAAAATTGAAAACAGCCAAAACTAACTCTTCTCTCAAAGTGGCTCAAACACACACACACTCCTCTCAATAAACTGACAACACCCAGCCTTTACTCTTCCCCAATCCCACATTCATTATGGGCTCCTTTCACCCTGTAACTGAGGATGAAGCTTATAGCCTACTATCAACCTCTCGCCTTACAACTTGTTCACATGATCCTATTCCATTACAGTTAATCCCTCCCTTATCTACCACACTTCTCCCATCTCTCAGTTTCCATCATCATTAAAACATGCCATAATTATACCTATTCTTAAGAACCCCTTGTCTGATTCAGCTTCTACATCAAACTATCACCCTATCTCTCTACTTCCCCTGGCTTCAAAACTGCTTAAGCGACTCATTTACAATCGCCTTATCCAAGTTATTTCCTTCAACTCTCTCCTTGACCCCTTCCAATCGGGATTCTGACCCAACACTCTACAGAAACAGCTATCACAGAAGTCACTAATGACTTGCTCATGGCCCAGTCAAAAAGGTCACTTCTCTACTATAATTCTTCTGGATCTTTCTGCTTTATTTGACACAATTGACCATTCTCTGCTTATCCAAATTCTCTGCTATCTTTGCATCTGTGACACAGCTCTCTCATGGTTCACATCATACCCAAAAGATAGAACATTTAGTGTTGTCTACTGTTGCACCTCCTCTTCGCCTCACTCTCTGACGGTCGGCATACCCCAGGGTTCAGTCCTAGGCCTCTACCTTTTCTCCATCTATACTTCCTCCCTCGGTACCAGGGGTGTAGGAGACAGAATAATTCTAGGGGGGATACAGCTCATTGTATACATAGGCCGTAAAATAGCGTATATATAAATACATACAAACATAGAAAAATAATATGGGGAGGGGGGGGGGGGCTGGTGCCCCCCATCCCCCCAGTTCCTACACCCATGCTCAGTACCCTAATAACATTTTTGGATTTCAGATTCATCTACTGTATATGCAGATGACACTCAAATCTACCTCTCATCATCAGATCTATCACACTCTATTCTAGCACAAGTTGCCAAATGCCTCTCAAGCATATCCTCCTGGATGTCCAGCAATCAACTTAAACTCAACATGCCAAAGGCTGAGCTCCTAATTTTCCCACCATCTATTACACCTTCCACTCCTCAAATATCTCTCACTGTGTATAATCACTGTTGCCATCATCACTCCCACCTACCAGGCCCGTTGTTTTAGGGTTCTATGGGATCCTGTCCTCTCTTTCATTCCTCATATGCAATCAATCACACAATCTTGTCATTTTCATCATAACTTACCTTGACTACTGCAACACACTCTTTGCTTGCCTCCCCATCACCCTTCTGTCTCCACTCCAATCCATAATGAATGCATTCGCTAGACTCATCTACCAGACTCAACGATCTCTGCATCACCTCTCTGTCAGTCACTCCACTGGCTTCCCATAACCTCCCGAATAAAATAAAAAATCATGACCCTAACATGTTTGCAAGTGGATTTTCCTTGCAAGTAAAGGCTGATAAATTGCAGAGTGCACTAATTGTGCCCAGGTGAGAGGGGTGTGGCTTGACTGTAAAACTAGTATAAAAGGTTTGTGAGCTGTTTGGGGCTGTTCGCAAGTAGATTTTCCTTGCAAGCAAAGGCTGATAAATTGCAGAGTGCACTAATTGTGTCCAGGTGAGAAGGCAGAAGTTAATATAAACCGGAGAAGGGGCGATCTTGTGAGCTTGCGAACATTTTCAGTATCAAATGCAATTCTAGTAAAAATACTAGTTTAAATAAAAGGAGGGACTTCAAAGAAAAGGGAGGGCAGATTTATAGTGCAAAAGAGGAAAACTTTATACAAATATATTATTTTATATTCTTTATTTTTCCCACTGAATTTTTGTAGACAATAATAATAATTATGTGTCAGTCCAGTTGCAACCTCATTCAGTGTACATCCTGTCATATGTTTGCAATACTGGAACAGATGATGCAGGGTCCATACCTCTGTGAAAGGTGTGAGAATGTTGCCTCTCTGGAAGCTCAAATTGGAGATCTGGAGAGGAGAATTGCAGCACTTAGTGTTATTACTCCACTGGAAAGCGGGTTGGTGCTCACTGAGCACAATTTAGCTGGGCCTAGCTTGGAGGGTGGAGCTGGGGCTAGTGAGGATGTCCAGGGAGGTAGCTGGGTTACAGTTAGAAGCGGAATCAGGGGGAACAGGAGGAAGCAGGCCAGTTCTGAGTTGGCAAACACCAACAGATTTGCCAGATTGAGTGAAACTGTTGGGGATGTCCATTCAGGAATGGCAATGCCAGATAGAGCTGTTCCCTCTAACAGCCGGGAGAACAGTTCTACTGGAGAAGTGGGAGGGCAGAATAGGCAGAGCAACAGACAGGTTTTGGTTGTAGGGGACTCTATTATTAGGAAGGTAGACAGGGTGATTTGTCACCCAGATCCCAGCGATCTAACAGTTTGCTGTCTCCCGGGTGCTTGGGTTCGTCATGTTGTGGATCGGGTAGACAAATTATTGGGAGGGGCTGGAAATGAACCGGCGGTCTTGGTACATATTGGTACCAATGACAAAGTTAGTGGAAGATGGAGTGTCCTAAAGAATGATTTTAGAGATCTAGGTAATAAGCTGAAGGCAAGGTAGTATTTTCTGAGATACTACCAGTGCCACGTGCTAGCCCAGGGAGGCAGAAGGAGCTTAGGGAGGTTAATGAGTGGCTAAAGATGTGGTGCACTAAGGAGGGGTTTGGGTTTTTAGAGCACTGGGCTGACTTCTCACTTCGGTACAATCACTACAGTAGGGATGGATTGCACCTTAATGATGAGGGAGCTTTTGTGCTAGGGGATAGGATGGTAGAAAGGCTGGAGGAGTTTTTAAACTAGTAGGTGGCAGGAAGGGACTAGATATAAGTAATGGGGTAGAAAGTGTAGAGGGTATAAGGGATGAATTAACAACTCATAGGGGAGGAGATGGGGGAGGGGTAGTATAGTCAATAGGGAGGAAGTACTAAGTAACTCAAGTACAGTGGCAGACACTTCAGAACTACAGACTCATAACATAAGGTGTATGCTTGCTAATGCCAGAAGCTTGCCAGGAAAAATGGAGAATTAGAATTATTAGCAATTAACGAAAAATGGGATTTAATAGGCATTACCGAAATGTGGTGGGATGAATCGAATGACTGGACTGTTAATCTGGATGGTTATAACCTATTTAGGAAATATAGAGGCAATGGTAAAAGTGGAGGCTGGATTTGTCTGTATGTTAAGCCTGAATTTAAGCCTATAGTCAGAGAAGATATTTATGGTAGACCTAGTGATAAAGTTAAATGTTTGTGGGTAGAGTTAAAAAGCGGAGCATCAAATTCCAAAAGAATATTAGTAGGTGTATGCTATAAACCCCCAAATATAGCCAAAAGTGAGGAAATACTATTATTGTTACAGATTGGAAATGCAGCTAAGCATGGGTGAGTTCTAATAATGGGAGATTTTAATTACCCTGAAATAAACTGGATAAATGAGACCAGCAGTTCAGCTAAGGGGAGCTGGTTCTTGAGTATACTTAGGGATCATTATCTGGCCCAGGTTGTACAAGAGCCTACTAGAAATGAAGCTATCTTAGATTTAGCCATCACAAATAATATTGATATAGTATCAAATGTTGGAATAGGGCAACCTTTGGGAAACAGTGATCACAACACAGTCGCATTTGAGATTGAATTAAAAAAACATAACTGTAAGGGGCTAACGAAAACTCTTCATTTTAAAAGGGCAGATTTTAACGGCCTAAGGGCAGTGATACAAAGTATAGACTGGGACAGAGAACTGATTGGTAAAAACACTGAACATAAATGGACAACATTTAAATCCTTACTAAATATACATACACATCGGCATATACCATGTCGGAATAAAAGTAAAAGGAGTAAATCCCATCCAATGTGGCTTAACAATGATTTAAAGATCAAGATACTGAGTAAAAGACAGGCATTTAAATTAAACAAACAAGAGGGGACAGAGACTGCTTTACGGCAGTACAAGGAAATCAACAAGGCTCGTAAAAGCGCTATTAGACTGGCTAAAATAGAAAATGAAAAATTAACTGCAAAACAGAGTAAGAGTAACCCTAAAATATTTTTTAAAGTATATTAATAGGTAGAAGGCGAGGAAAGGAAGCTATAGGAACATTAGAATGTGAAACAGGCTGTCTGAAAATTAGTGACCAGGAAAAGGCACATGAGCTAAAAAGGTTATTTTCTTCTGTATACACAAGGGAGGTACCAGTGGTTGATACACTGCAACATAATGGGGCTACACTACCTTTGCCAAATAATTGGTTAACACAGGAAGTAATCCAAAAGATGTTGGAAAAAATAAATTTTAATAAAGCCCCAGGTCCTGATGGAATACATTCACGGGTACTGAGGGAACTGGGTTCTGTAATAGTCAAACCATTATATTTAATTTTTCAAGATTTTAGAAGGGTTAATAAGGGATAATATACAAGAATATGTCTATTTGAACAGGATTATAAGTAGTAGTGAACACTGATTTATGAGGGATAGGTCATGTCAAACAAATCTAATTCGTTTCTATGAGGAGGTTAGTAGGAACCTTGGTCAAGGCAACTCAGTGGATGTAGTCTTTTTTAGATTTACTCATCACAAATAATATTGATATAGTATCAAATGTTGGAATAGGGCAACCTTTGGGAAACAGTGATCACAACACAGTCTCATTTGAGATTGAATTACAAAATTTCTTTTTAAGGGGCCAACAAAAAATCTTAATTTTAAAAGGGCAGATTTTAACGGTCTAAGGGCAGAAATACAAAGTCTAGTCTGGGACACGAGAACTGATAGGTAAAAACACTGAACATAAATGGACAACATTTAAATCCTTACTAAATATACATACACATCGCCATATACTGTACCGTGTGGGAATAAAAGTAAAAGGAGTAAATCCCATCCAATGTGGCTTAACAATGATTTAAAGATCAAGATACAGAGTAAAAAACAGGCATTTAAATTATACAAACAAGAGGGGACAGAGACTGCTTTACAGGATTACAAGGAAATCAACAAGGCTTGCAAAAGCGCTATTAGACTGGCTAAAATTGAAAACGAAAAAATAATTGCAAAAGAGAGAAAGACTAAACATAAAATATGTTTTAAGAATATTAATGGGAAGAAGGCCAGGAAGGAAGCTATAGGAACATTACAATGTGACACAGGCCGTCTAATAATTACTGACCAGGAAAAGGTGGATGAGCTAAATAGGTTATTTTCTTTGGTAAACACAAGGGAGGTACCAGTGATTGGGACACTGCAACAAAATGGGGCTACACTACTTTGCCAAATACTTGGTTACCACAGGAAGTAATCCAAAAGAGGTTGGAAAAAATAAATGTTAATAAAGCCGCGGGTCCTGATGAAATACATCCACGGGTACTGAGGGAACTGGGTTCTGTAATAGCAAAACTTTTTAGATTTTTTATTTTTCAAGATTTTAGAAGGGTTAATAAGGGATAATATACAAGAATATGTCTATTTGAACAGGATTATAAGTAGTAGTGAACACTGATTTTTATGAGGGATAGGTCATGTCAAACAAATGTAATTAGTTTCTATGAGGAGGTTAGTAGGAACCTGGATCAAGGCAACTCAGTGGATGTAGTCTTTTTGGATTTTGCAAAGGCTTTTGATACAGTGCCACATGGGAGACTATTGTGCAAACTAAGAGATACAGGAATTGCAGTAAATATCTGCTCATGGATTGAGAGCTGGCTAAAAGACAGGAAGCAAAGGGTTGTGGTAAATGGAACATACTCCGATTGGACTAATGTGGTAAGTGGGGTTCCTCAGGGTTCCGTATTAGGTCCTCTCCTTTTTAACATATTTTTTAATGACTTAGAGGTAGGGTTGGAGTGTGGTGTCTGCATTTTCGCTGATGACACGTTGTGCAAGGTAATTAAATCAGATAATGATGTGCTTTCCTCCAAAGGGATTTACATAAAATTGAGGAATGGGCATCTAAATGGCAGATGAGATTTAATATGAATAAATGTAAAGTTATGCATCTGGGAAGGAAAAATAGCCATGCAATTTATAATCTTAATGGAGCAAATCTAGGTGTATCAGATATTGAAATGGATTTGGGAGTGCTTGTGGACAACCGCCTTGGAAACAGTGCTCAATGCCAAGCAGCAGCTGCAAACGCAAGTAAAATATTAGCATGTTTTAAGAAGGGTATAGAAGCAAGGGAAGCAAATATAATTCTGCCACTATACAAATCTCTAGTACGCCCTCATTTGGAATATGGAGTACAATTTTGGGCACCACTTCATAAAAAGAACATTTTAGAGCTGGAAAAGGTACAGAGGAGGGCAACAAAAACAAATAAGGGGAATGGAGGGGCTAAGTTATGAAGAAAGACTAACGAAATTAAAATTATTTTCTCTAGAAAAAAGGTGTCTAAGAGGGGATATGATTACCTTATATAAATATATCCAGGGTCAATACAAGGCTCTGTCAAGGGAACTTTTTTCGTGCCAAGAGGTTTTCAACTGACAAGGATGTCCCCTTTGATATTAGAAGAAAGAAAAGGGTTCTTCACAGTAAGGGTGGTTAATCTGTGGAATTCTCTACCAGAGGAGGTGGTGACAGCGGATTCGATAGATAACTTTAAAAGGGGACTGGATTTATTTCTAATTAAAAAGGGAATTCAGGGTTATCATGGATAATTAGAGAGACAGTATTGATCCAGGGAGAAATCCGATCGCCAGTATCTGGGGTCAGGAAATAATTAATTTATTTTTTCCTTTCAGACGATTGGCTAAGTCTCACTTGTTTTTTTTTCTGTTTGCCTTCCTCTGGATTAATTAATTAATAATAAAAAAATAATAAAATAATTGATTAATAATTAATTAACAATTATTTAATTAATATTTAATCCGCATATTGAAGATCAGAGGAGATCTTAAAGGGTTGAACTTGATGGACTGAAAGTCTTTTTTCAACCTTAATTACTATGTAACTATGTAACTATGTAAAGCCATCCGCAACAGTGAACCCCTTATATCTCTGCTATTGTCTCAAAATACTCCCCCAACCATCCTCATTGCTCTACCAATATCCTTCTTCTTTCCTCCTTTCTTATCACTTCCTTTCACTCCCACCTTCAGGACATTTCTCATGCTGTCCCTACTCTTTGGAGCTCCTTGCCTCACTTTACTAGACTAAACCCCTGCCTCAAAAACTCACTAAAAAGGCATATATTTAAGGAAGCTTATCACCTTCAGCCTTAATAGGCAAAACATCTATCATGATTCTGTATAATATCCAAATCCTTTAGATTGTAAATTTGTGAGTTTTGAGATTTTTAAGGTGCTCTGGGAACAAGCATTATATATGTTTTATTTTAAACTCAAAGTCAGGGACCTTCATTAGTTTCCTATGTGTTCAAATAGTTTTTGCCTTGTAATAAACCCCTGTATAGCCCTGTGTAGTATGTTGACGTGTTGCAAATAAAGGATAACAATAAATGGGGTACAGGGACTGTTTTGATTTTGCTCTATGTCTGTCAACTTGTGAAGCTTCTGAGAGTTTTTTTTTAAAGATTCCAAAGGATTTAACAATTTGTGACTGTGTGATAACATTAGCAGACTTGGGGGAGGGTGCATAGGGATTTCAGTAGAACAGAGACATAATTAAAGTTTTGTTTTTCAATCATTTGCTTTTGCTGGAGCATGTGTGTGAAAAGTTTACAGCTCAAAGAGGTAAACATTGTTTCAAGTGGAGATTACATGAGATGCAAAGGCCACATGGCTGGGGATTGTTTCTTACAGGCCTGTATTTGAAAAAAATCCTTATATCTAACTGGGTATATTTGACTTGCAGTTCCTTGAAATGTCACCTAAATCCTGATGATATTACCAGAAGTGCCTTATATATATATGCGTAAGCGGACTTGAGATGTAGGACAGGTTGCACAGTACCTTGATGTTTTGTTTTGTTTTATTCTCCAAGAAGTATCCTTAGTATATCCTTGTTGTGTTGTTCATCTTAGCCTAGGATGAAAGTCAATCCAATGTGAATCTCCATATGGAAAAGTAATCCGCTACTTGTGTGTAGATGTTGGCATAGAACAGTCAAAGAGAATGATGGCTGTTTATGTATATAGAGAAATTACTTCCAGAAAGTGTTAATATTTGAAGCTTTTTGAAGAAATGTTCAGGAGTTGTTTAGAGTTGAGGCAGCCATCTTGGGGGTGCTCATTATACAAGAAACCAGGATAATAGAATCCTGATATTATATATTATGCACCAAACACTATATATACTATATATATAGTACATTCAAAGAAGCGATCTTAAGTGTATGCCTTTTAAAAACACTTGTATTATCAAGGAGACATTATTCTTGCTTTGTGACATCATCTGTGATATCACATGGACACTCCCTTTGCTTAATATGGAGTTATCAACCAAGGGCCATATTCTTTTAGCCAATTCTCAACGTTACACACACTTAAAACCGAAAATAGCCGCAGATTTATTAGCTACTCGCATTCTGATTACAAGTTTCCCACCCACAATCACTACAGGCAAGCCAAACCCGCAAATCAGGTCTTAGAACTCTATTGGTTTTTGCACAGCTCAAATATTACGAGCGCTAACTAGCTCGCAAGTAAAGTTTAACCCCGCAACTGAAAAAAGTATCACGTTTCTGTCAACAATATTACGAGTACTCAAGAGGACTCGCAAGGGCTTTTTCAAACATTTATTATAGCTGTAACAGCAATTAAACACACAATAGTGCACTTTAAAAATATGGGAAAGCATAGAATTAGAATGAATTACATTAATTAGTTACATTAGAAATTATTACAGAACAGTCTCAAACCTACAAATATGCAATTAAAAAAAAATATATATTTTTTTTTTGTGTGTGAAATGGATACCAGGATTTTTTGTGAGTTTGAGGCATTTGTGAGCAGCTTATAGAATATGGCCCCAAGTTGCCAAATCAAGCTCCTTGGCTGGCAAGTGTGATTCTCAAAAGAAACATCGCTCAATATAAGCTAGTACTATATCCTTTTGGCAAAATGTGGATTCAGAGCAGGGAAAACACAGAGGAAAACTAAAGCCTCACAGAGAAAGAGGTAAAATTAAATGGCAGTAAAATAAAAATAGAATCTTCAAGCAATAAATCTGTAACTACAGAAATTCTGCATCACTATAGAAAAAAAGATGCATCACAAACCAAAAAGGAAAATATACTAGCTTATTTTCTTATCCCTAAAATATTTCACCCTAAAATAGGAAGAACATCAAAGCAGCAGATAGATTTAATTGTTTTTTTATGCCGAAAACAATGTGTTGGCAGTAGAAGTGCTAATGACTTCACTTCTTTATAAGATGTGATTTTGAAATTATGATTTATTGCAATGATCACATTAGTTATCCTAGTCTTAGTTGAATAAACTTCAGGAAAAAGTCAAATTCATCTAAAATGAATGTCTGGTGAATTCTAGGAAAATCACGCATAGTTGGTTGATTCTTTTTGAAAGAACTGTTGTAGAGTTTATTCTACAAAGCCATGCTCTCTAAACAATCTTCGTACTAGGATAACTAATGTGATCAGCGAGATAACTCATATGCAAATGCAGAATATGTTTGTGGAGCCTCAAAATTGTGTCTGTCTTTGTATCTAAAACAATGGTTGATACTGTATGTTCAAAGTTAACATACATACTATTAAAAAAGCTGAATCTTGAATACATGCTCTATTTTTTTCATTTGATAAATTATTTACATATTATATAGAAGTAATGTTAAGATTCAACTGCACAATGATTTTGCCAACACAAATCCATCTTGCTCCCTGTATATATATTTGTTTAAAAACAAAAAGGTCCATCTAGTTTTCGTATTCTCTTTACCAGAAAGGCTTAATTATGCTTCAGCACTGTCTTATGCTTATCTCAGACAAGATTTGATTGCTTGATTGTACCATTTCCTTGGAAGCAAGGGGCGTAGGAACCAAACAAAATCTGGTGGGATAGAGTATATACACACACACACACACACACATATATATATATATATATATATATATATATATATATATATATATATATATATATATATATATAAGCTGAGATCCCTGCTCCATGCTGATGTAAGCTTGAAACAGCTGTACATGGATAGGATTCTCGCATTGTGTAAAATCCAATCTTGGCATTGCATTAAAGCTGTGTAATAAAGCAGGCATAAGCTTAAAGGAAGCCATGTTTGAAAATGGCTATGGATTGAAAAGTGAGGCATTTGTGGGCACATTTGCATGTGCCAGCTCAGCTTCCCAGAATGCAGTATAATAACAGTTTTTCTCAGAATGCTGAGCTGGAAGCAGGTTTTTTAACTTGTTTTAGGCATTCAAATGTGAACACAGATGTACTATTTATTTACTGTACTACTGTACGGTGGAGGGCTTCTATCGCTCTTTTGCCTACCATATTATAAATGATTGTTGTGGTGAACTACCTACTCATAAGATCCACAACACAAGCTGAGATCCCGCTCCATGCTGATGATAGCCAGTAAGCTTGAAACAGCTGTATATGGATATGATACACAGCTTGTGTTTAATCCAACTTTGGCTTTGCATTAAAGCTGTGTAATACAGCAGGCATTAGCTTAAAGGAAGCCATGTTTGAAAATGGCTATGAATTGAAGAGCGAGGCATTTGTGGGCACATTTGCGTGTTCCAGCTCAGCTTCCCAGAATGCCGTGTAATAACTGTATTTCTTGGAATTCTAAGCTGGAAGCAGGTTTTTTTTTTAACTTGCTTTAGACATTCAAATGTACTATTTATTTACTTCAACTTTCCTGCTTTGCACTGATCACCTTCGGCGCTCATTGCGAGCCCCATGCTGAGCGCCTTTGACGCTCATTGCAAGCCTCTCACAGTGCTAATGTATGCCCTGACGCGTGTTCCCCAAATTACGGACAGGGATAATGATGGCTACGTAAATTGTAAAAAAAAATCTCTTGTAGTGAGAAGCTTTTTTTGAGCAATTGCGTATTGGATTTTAATAGTGTCCTTAATACTTTGCTATTAGAGCATTAGGAGGTTAGAAAGAGTTTTATAAAAGCATCTAAAGAGTTGAGCTATTGTAGAAGAGAAGATATCATTACATGGTGGGGAAAAGAAAAATTAATTAGTTTTTTTTTATATAAAATCCATCTGGAGAAAAGCTAAAGAGCAAATGGCATCTTATTCAAGTTTACAGTTTAGATTAAATGCACTATACAAAGCTAGACAATATGGTTATGATAATAATCATAATATGGTTATGAGGTTGAAGTGGATAGGGTCAATTAAAGGGTAAATAAAGAAGAGGAAAGCAAATTAATTTTAATTCCAGGGTAAACATTTTAGAAGATGATAAGTGTGCTTAGTATTGTTTAAAACAGGTATTAGTGATAAATATTTCATTGACTTTTTAGAGGGAGGAAGAGAACAGATAAAAACTAAAACATAGTACATGAATTGTATAGCACTTTATTCACTCTTAAAAGTACTGATAGCGTTTTTAAGAAGAGTATATTTCTTCTTTTAACCTGGAAGCTCAAATATATTTAGCTACTGATTTTAATAGTTCAGAAATGTTAGATGCTATTAAAAGCTTTTCAAAAGAACAACACTCTTTGAAATTATGGCTTACTAATTTATTTTATATAGTTATCTGGGATTTTTTAAAAGATTATATTTTTACTCTGAGAAATGTACAGACGCA
The DNA here is from genome assembly GCA_027410445.1 of Discoglossus pictus. Lineage (NCBI taxonomy): Eukaryota > Metazoa > Chordata > Amphibia > Anura > Alytidae > Discoglossus > Discoglossus pictus. The sequence goes on along the minus strand of CM050171.1, from coordinate 50,946,927 downwards.
GATATTTTTTAACTCATAGAAAAAAGGCACAGTTGTTTTAATTCATAAAAAGGTAAAAAGTATGAATTAAGAAAATTCATGAAATTATCATTGTAAATACAGATTATAAAATGTTTGCTAGACTGTTGGAAAAGTAATTGATCACTGCCAAGTCTGTGCAATCCTTGGCAGGAGTATACACCAATATTTGCGCATTAATGGGGATATATTGTTATTGTTTAGGCAGGGATCAACATTCATCTTATCTTTCATTACATTTTGAAAAAGCTCATCGCTTATCACACATATTTGTGTTCAAAGTTTTAAAAATGAAATGGGTGTGCCAGAAAACAAATTGCAAGTATATATGAAAGATGTGAGAATCAGGTATCATTAAATGGATTTTAACATAGGGGTAAATATAAACTATCTGTAACCAGTACTGGAAGGACTTTTGGCCTCTCTGTTAAGCTCCCATAGACCAGTACTGAAATCACTAACTCACGCGTTTACATAATAATTACATAGTTACATAGTAATTTAGGTTGAAAAAAGACTTTAGTTCATGAAGTTCAACCTTTTTAGATCTCCTCTGATCTGCAATACGCAGATTTATTGTTAATTGACCCAGAGGAAGGAAAACAGAAAAAAAAAACAGTGAAACTTTGCCAATTGTCTCAACAGGGAAAAAATATAAAATTCCTTCACCCCAGATACTGGCGATCGGATTCATCCCTGGATCAATACTCCCTCTCTATTTATCCAGGTTAGCCCTTAATGCCCTTTTTATTTAAAAATATATCCAATCCCTTTTTAAAGTTATCTATCGAATCCGCTGTCAACACCTCCTTTGGTAGAGAATTCTACAGATGAACCACCCTTACTGTGAAGAACCCTTTTCTTTCTTTAAGGTGAAATCTTTTTACTTCTAATATCAAAGGATGTCCCCTTGTCAGTTGAAAACCTCTTGGCACGAAAAAAGTTCCTTTGACAAAGCCTTGTATTGACCCTGAATATATTTATATAAGGTAATCATATCCCTGTAACGGATCTACTGGCACCCCGACCGGGTACCTCCGTTGATAGACGCGTCCTAGTTTGCGTCGAGGCCTACAAGCACCGCACCGGACACCACAACCACACAGACTCGTTACAGCTCAAGGGAGTATGCAAAAGCATAGCAATCCCCAGTAAGATATAGCGATCCCCTCCAATAACGAGACGAGGCTACGTTTTGAAGGGTCAAGTAGTTAACTGAACTTTATTTTGTTGTGCACAGGCAATACACATGCCCATATTTGGCCACACAATACACATAAAGAGAACAATAGGTGTGGTCACACCTCCCTGAGGCTACCTGGCAACTTTGATTCAATCAGACATTGATTCAATTACACTTCTTTGTTCTTATCTGAGAATGAAAACACTGTATACAATAGACTTCCTTTATCTTATGCTGAGTCTCTGTAACAGGATTATCTCCCATGCCAAGTAGCTGCAATAGTCTGGGATAATATTCTGCAGAGCATAAACCAACATACATGCAGTATAATAGTAGGATCATATTTTTAACCATAAAAATCATAAAACAGGGTAAAACAGTGATGGGTTCCGTTACACACCTCCCCCGTGACCATAAGCCGGCATACACGGTCTGATCCCAACGGATCGACCTGGGGATGTCCAGAAAAAAGTATTTGTTGGTCAATTCTCTAGTTTGACAACCCATCAGCATTACTGCAATTCACATTTACTCACATTTCACATATCCCCAGATAGCTGGGATCTGAGCGCACAAAACTACCGAATAGCGCTCAGATCCTCTTCACACAGTTCAATTGTCATGTAGCTAAAGTCTTTCCCATAGTCTTTCATTATATGAATGGGCTCCATGGCATAGTTATCTGGGGTATCACCGCTCCCACAGGGCAAGTACCGAATGACCCCCCTGTATGTAAAGGGCCAGAATGAGTGACATACACTCTGGTATGGCCGAATACTGTGTTTAAAGGGCAATATGTCCCAGGGCCATAGTCGCAGGGCAGGAGGCTGGCAAACAGTCCTCTCCAAGACAAAGTGGTGAAGGGCACTTCGTCACAATCCCCTCTTAGACACCTTTTTTCTAGAGTAAAAAGGTTTAATTTTGTTAGTCTTTCTTCATAACTTAGCCCCTCCATTCCCTTTATTAGCTTTGTTGCCCTTCTCTGTACTTTTTCCAGCTCAAAAATGTCCTTTTTATGTAATGGTGCCCAAAATTGTACTACATAGTCCAAATGAGGGCGTACTAGGGATTTGTATAGTGGCAGAATTATATTTGCTTCCCTGGCTTCTATACCCTTCTTAATACATGCTAATATTTTATTTGCCTTTGCAGCTGCTGCTTGGCTTTGAGCACTGCTACCTAGGTGGTTGTCCACAAGCACTCCCAAATCCCTTTCAATATCTGATACCCCTAGATTTACTCCATTAAGATTATAAATTGCATGGCTATTTTTCCTTCCCATATGCATAACTTTACATTTATTCATATTAACTCTCATCTGCCACGTAGATGCCCATTACTCTAATTTATGCAAATCCCTTTGGAGGGAAAGCAAATAATTTTCTGATTTAATTACCTTGCACAACTTTGTGTCATCAGCAAAAATGGAGACACCACACTCCAATCCCACTTCCAAGTCATTAATAAATATGTTAAAAAGGAGGGGACCTAATACTGAGCCCTGAGGAACCCCACTTACCACATTAGTCCAATCCGAGTATGTTCCATTTACCACAACCCTTTGCTTCCTGTCTTTTAGCCAGCTCTCAATCCATAAGTAAATATTTATGGCAATTCCTGTATATCCTTTAGTTTGCTCAATAGTCTCCCATGTGGCACTGTATCAAAAGCCATTGCATAATCCAAATAGACTACATCCACTGAGTTGCCTTGATCCAAGTTCCTACTAACCTCCTCATAGAAACCAATTAGGTTTGTTTGACATGACCTATCCTTCATAAATCCATGTTGGCTCCTACTTATAATCTTTTTTGAATAGACATATTCCTGTATATTATCACTTATTAACCCTTCTAAAAGCTTTCCCACTAACGAAGTGAAACTCACTGGTCTATAATTTCCTGGATTTGCTCTTGCTCCCTTCTTAAATATAGGTATCACGTGTGCCTTTCTCCAGTCATCTGGTAGAGACCCTGTGTTGAGTGAATCTTGAAAAATTAGATATAATGGTTTGGCTATTACAGAACCCAGTTCCCTCAGTACCCTTGGATGTATTCCATCAGGACCTGGGGCTTTATTAACATTTATTTTTTCCAACCTCTTTTGGATTACTTCCTGCGTTAACCAATTATTTGGCAAATGTAGTGTAGCCCTATTATGTTGCGGTGTATCAACCACTGGTACCTCCCTTGAGTATACCAAAGAAAAGAACCTATTTAGCTCATCTGCCTCTTCCTGGTCACTAATTATCAGATGGCCTGTGTCACATTGTAATGTTCCTATAGCTTCCTTCCTGGCCTTCTACCCATTAATATATTTAAAAAAAATATTTTAAGGTTAGTCTTTCTCTTCTTTGCAACTGATTTTTTATTTTCGATTTTAGCCAGTCGATTTTAGCCCTTTTGCAAGCCTTGTTGATTTCATTGTACCTGCGTAATGCAGTCTCTGTCCCCTCTTGTTTGTATAATTTAAACGCTTGTTTTTTACTCCTCATCTTCATCTTCAATTCATTGCTAAGCCACATGGGTTGTGATTTTCTCCTTCTACTTTTATTTCCACCTGGTCTATGGTGATAAGTATGTATATTTAGTAAGGATTTGAACATTGTCCATTTATGTTCAGTATTTTTACCTGCCAGTTCTCTGTCCCAGTCTATACGTTGTATCACTGCCCTTAGGCCATTAAAATCTGCCCTTTTAAAATTAAGATTTTTCGTTAGCCCCTTACAGTTATGTTTTTTTAATTCAATCTCAAATGAGACTGTGTTGTGATCACTGTTTCCGAAAGGTTGCCCTATTTCAACATTTGATACCATATCAATATTATTTGTGATGAGTAAATCTAAGATAGCTTCATTTCTAGTAGGTTCTTGTATAACCTGGGTCAGATAATGATGCCTGAGTCTATTGAAGAACCTGCTCCCCTTAGATGAACTGCTGGTCTCATTTATCCAGTTTATTTCAGGGTAATTAAAATCTCCCATTATTAGAACTTGCCCATGCTTAGCTGCATTTCCAATCTGTAACAATAATTGCATTTCCTCACTTTCAATTATATTTGGGGGTTTATAGCATACTCCAACTAATATTCTTTTGTTTTGTCATAAACCCTGCAAACTATGAGCCTCATTCAATTGAGTAATTGTAGCCTACAGGAGCCCAAAATGTGGCCTGTACACTAATTTGCTATTCAATTTATGTATTTTTGCCAGCCACAAACGTTCTACGGGTTACGGACTGAAAATCCCTGCGGTTGTTCCAACCGTAACTTACGCTCCATCTAAGTCTTTGATACTTCACATCCACAAGAGTTACAGTCGCTAAAATCGCAAATCGCTATTCTATTGCTACAATTCCGAAAGCCCGCAAATGTTTCACACCCATAAACGGCAAATGTAGAAAAAAATCCTACGGGTACCATGTCCATATCACTGTAAATGCAAATAGAAAATCAATACTGCACTGTAAATGACGGGGAAATCGATGAAAGGCATTACAATTTTGTATTTTGCGGGTTTGCGAGTCTGATTGTATATGGGACCTCTAAACACTAATTGATTGACATGTAACCTCCACCTCTACTGCCATAATGATGATGGTCTCATTTTCAATTGGCTGTTTCTAAATGAGTAGTTACGGACTTGCTTAATTGATCATGTTCACATGCTACACACAATTGCATGGTTTCCGGTTTCGGCTTTCAGCCCGTAACGTACGGGCTAGTTCAATTTAATCACTCCGTAGATGCGGCCTTGTAATTAATTGAGGCCCTATATCATCATAAACCTGGAAACTGTTATGATAACCTTTTTTCCAGTTGAAAGTACTTAGGATAAAAGCACTATACAAATGACTATACAAATGTGAATAAATTAGTAAATAAAAAGGATAATTGCATGACGAGTTTATTTATAAAATATGCAACAGGATATTTATTCCATAAATATAAATGGATATTTATTTTTAAACAAACTTTTACTTTATCTAAACATTATTATTTTAGAAAACATTATACAGAGACATTATACTGTAGAAATTTTGCAGGATTGTAGAAATTATTGCTTTTAAAACTAATGAAATTGTTTCTACAGTTAACATTTTATGATATATTATTTGTATTCTATTATTGTACTCATTAAAATATGGAAAATGCGTCTCAAATATTAAGTAATTCTCATAGAGATTTAGTATTAATAAAGACAGCCTCCTTACAAAGGAATTCCTACGTACCGCATTGGTCCGAATATATGCGGCTTATATTCGCAACCGTGAAAAAATGACAGCCGATTTGCGAGATTTGAGTTACGTGTGTGCGGCTTATATTCGGGATCGCAAAATCAATGCCGATTTGCGCGGTAAGGGTGTCTATTTGCGCGCATGTGACTAAATTGTAGCAATTGAATGCCAATTTCCGGTTTTAGTGATTCTAGCATCCTTTAAGGCCTGTAACCTGCAAAAGAAGTTACAGTACATGTTAGAAAGCCTGTTTCTTGCAATGGCTGATCACTTGGAGAGAAAAGCATCAACAAGCCTAGGAATGAGGCGTAGTTATGATGCAAGTTTCAAAATTGCAGTTGTTAATTATGCAAAGACAACAAGCAACAGAGAGGCTGAAAAAAATATGGCTTGGATGAATCCAATGTGCGACGTTGGGTTGCCTCAGAGGAGAAATTGCAAAATTCAGTTTCCACCAGAAAATCTTTCTGGGGACCAAAACATGGCAAATATCCAGAACTTGAAGCTGGGGTTTATTCCTACATTCAAGAAATGAGAAAAGATGGGATGCCAATTTCTCGTGAAGTAATCCAGCTGAAAGCCTTAGAACTTGCAAAGACCTTAAAAATAAATAAGAGGGAATTTCATGCAAGTATTGGTTGGTGCCGTCGTTTTATGCAGAGAAAGGGTCTCACTCTTCGACGAAGCACTTCATTGGCACAGAAACTGCCGGCAGATTTTGAGGAGAAACTGACTAGTTTCCAGAGGTATGTCATCCAATTGCGGCAGCGTCACTCATACCCATTAGACCAGATGGGCAATGCTGACGAGACCCCAGTATTTTTTGACATGCCAAGCAATACAACAGTAAACCAGAAAGGGGCAAAAAGTGTCACCTTAAGAACAACTGGTGATGAAAAACTCTGAGTAATGGTAATGTTAGCTGTTACTGCTGAGGGAGGAAAGTTATCCCCCCTATGTTATTCTGAAGCGAAAAACTTTGCCCAAAGAAAGCATTCCTGATGGCCTAGTGATTCGTTGCCAGGAAAAAGGCTGGATGACAACTGAACTGATGGTTGACTGGTTGTCTGTAGTTTGGAATTGCAGACCTGGAGCACTGCTCACTAAGAAAGCCATGCTGGTCTTGGATGCTTTCAAGGGTCATCTCACTCCTGAAGTGAAGACTAAAGTTGCTGCACAGAAGACAGACCTTGTTGTTATACCTGGTGGCATGACTTCAAAGCTACAAGTGCTTGATGTCATTGTCAACAAGCCATTCAAAGACAACCTACGCAAGCAGTATTCAGATTGGCTTCGGGAAGGGGATCATGCTCTCACACCATCTGGCAAGATTAAGAAGCCATCAGTGACACTCCTGTGCCAATGGATTATAAATTCATGGTCTAGTATTTCTTCTAACTCCATCATCAGGGGGTTCAAAAAATGCTGCGTGTCCAATGCATTGGATGATAGCGAGGACAAATTGCTATGGGAGGAGAATGAGGATAACAGTGACAGTGATGAAGCGAATACTGGTGACGAAATCAGTAGTGACACCAGTGATGACTGTGAATAGTAACAAATTTCCTTGTTAACTTTTGTTTCATGTTTCCTGAACTTTCTGTTGCTGTTACCATAATATTGGCAACCTGCCTAAAGAGTTACAGTTATAATGTTTTCCAAATACTGGATACCGTATATGGTACAGTATATGTTAAAATAAAATCACTTATTCCCTAAATCTACTTGACTTTTGACTTTTTCTCTCTGACTTTTGTCTTTTTCTCTCCAATTTTAAGGGTGCAGCTTATATGTGAGTACTATCTTTTTTCTGTTTTTTCTTGTTGAGATCGAGACAGAATGCAAGGGGCGGGCAAGAAAGTGATAGTTTATTGAGATTTTGAAAGAAACTTTGGTAAAAAAATATTTTTATCTTGATATGGTCAGAATTAAAACACAATTGATGACCATTATTGGCAAAATTATTTAAAAAAATAGTGCAGAGTGGGTGACTGTGAGTGGGACTTTGGCCCTGTACACCAATCCAAGACTATATTCTGAAGCCTGCCTAAGAGCAGCGTGCATACTTCTATATTGATTCCCATGTTAAGTGGGCTATATAGGCAGAAAAAGGTAAGTACCAAACTTCTGTTGAGTGTTTGTCTCCACCCTGATAAGTTTTGAGCCTCATTTGAATGCCACTAGCCAGAATCCCTAGCAGCAATGCCACTGTTCTCTGAGAAGTTTTGTGGAGGAATATTGGCCTGCTTAAAATATGTAAGTTTCATCTCTCTGGTTATACAGTGGAGTGTGTTTCAATCACTTCTCTACTCAGCATCACATACTTAGTAAAGACCATTAAGGGAAGGGTGGGGTTTGGCTGAGACAGAGATCTAAGGAGTTTAAGAACAATTAGTTCTGATTAGAGAATAAAATATCACGGACTGGCTGCCCCAACAGCAAAAAATGGCTGCCAAGGGAAACTCCTTCAAGTCTATAGCTAATGAGACCAATGTTTTGGTACACGTTGTGCCTGAAAATCACTCATCTGCCTGCTAGACAAAACCACCTCCCCCATGAACTTATCGTGGGTGGATACAAGCAGAAGCCGTGTCTGAATGTTTAAAGTTGAATGTTGCTATTTTAAATCATTTAATTTATTTTTTAACGATCAATGTCTAATTAAAACATCTATTTCATGTTGTAAGAGCATTACAGTGACCCTTTAATACGAAGGGGGGAAATACTGGCACAAATATTGTTAGTAACACATAAGTGTACAGTAACACAGTTTATAGCTTTTTGTGCCAATGACATAAATCATGCCTATCCCTTTAGCATTAGAAATTACATTATTGAGCAGTAAGCAGTAAACAACAAACAAAACAGCAGGAATCCAGAATATTTTGTTTGACGCTACTAAGTCTGAAGAGCAGCTGTTTCCTTCACTCTTGTGTGAGTGTACACAGCTGTTAGTTAAAAAAAAGCATCAGATCCATTTTTGTCCGATGGAAACGTTTATTCTAATTTAGGAAGTTACATTTGGAAGGTACTCATCCTTCTCAATCTCGTATGACCCCAGTTTAAAAGGAATGATTAGTATTAATGAAGATGCGATGGCAAATTCTATAGACAGCTATACCACCCCTTCCTCCACTCATGGATAAAATAAAATAAACACCCTCACGATCCAGTTCTCAGGAAGTGATATATCAAAGACAAAATGGATTCTACTACTCAAAAACAGTCTTCAAAAAGTCTGATTCTACCAAAGAATGTTTTTTTCTGTTCATGATTTCAACAGCTGTTACCCCTAAATCAAGTTATATTTTTTTTAATTTTTTTTATTCTTGAAGAATAACCCAGCACCCAGAATGACTTATTTATCCCCATACCCCCTTCTCAAGACCTCCAATGTATGGCGGGGATATTCATTCTGAAACTCCTTCTCATTCTGATTTAAACATGGACAGAGTCTTGAAAACACAGATGTACAGCATTAAAGATCCTATGTGATTATATTTTTATAATATCCTCTTTTGAAGAACTATATTTAAAAATAGGTAACATATTTTTACAATGTGAAAAAAATAACATTAATTATTAATTTTTGTATGCAATTATGCAGCTGAGGAATCTACCATTTTAGTTTCAGCACATCAACCTCCTGGAAGAGACTTTGAATGCAGACAAAGTTTATACACAGACAAAATGGAATCTGGCAGCAACTACTTTCAGCAGTACTAAGTGGAAGCCCATTAGTTTACAAGGACACACTCTCTTAAGAAAGTAACAGACATAAGGAGACAAGAAAGCAAAATGCTGCAGGAAATAATATAAAAATATATTTGATATTTGATATCTAAAAGCATTTTGCCCATTATTATGTTTAAAACAGGGACACAATTACAAACAATAAACTATTGTGAGCGAGAATAAAGAATTAAATAACTGAAAACCATATGATACGATTTTGCATGAATTACAAAATAAATAAATAGAATTTGGACATTAACCAAAACATGTCTATTTTTCTAAGAATGCTAGCAATGCTCATTATGTTTTAATGCATTCAAATACATCCATAATGGGTGTTTTTCTTGTTTATTGTATTACTGAAACCTGTTTTTTCTTGCCCACTATATCCCTATTAAAATAGCCGTCACCATTCTGTTGTTGGAACTTAATGAAATAACAGCCAGTATTAACATAACTAAAGCTTCACATATTTGCAGCATAGGTCTTAAGAAATAGTTTTTTCACTTGATTGTCTCTGTTTAAAAGCATGTTTATTCCAAATAATCCAGTGCACCCTAGGAATTTATTCCAAATAATCCAGTGCACCCTAGGAGAACTTAATATGTTATTTTAATTAGAAAATAGAGCTGTATGTATTATTGTTCTCTTACAACAATACTTTGGGAGGAATAACTGCAACCTTTCTATCTTTATTTTCCTAAAAACATGCAATATACTTTTGTAAAAGTCTTTTGTTCTCAGTACAAATAAATTCCATTCTTTCAACCAATTTTTTCTCATGTAAAATGATAGGGCTAATAGGACTGGAACTCGATGAGCTGTAGGTTATTTTACACCACCCTGATTCAAGACTATTCGGATTAAAGTAAGAAAAAGTGAGAAACCTTTGCAAAACCTTGCCTGTCTAAGAATAGCTATTTAGATTCAAGAAAATAGAGCCCATGGTAAGAAATACAGCTCAAAACATATTTCCTAGCTGCACACATTTTATTCATCCTGGAACCCTAAGTAGAACATTAAATAATTGGGATATTGAATAGTGATGTCGCGAACATCAAATTTTCGGTTTGCGAACAGCGGACGCAAACTTCCATCAAATGTTCGCGAACGGGCGAACCCGGCAAACCGCCATAGACTTCAATGGGCAGGCGAATTTCAAAACCCACAGGGACTCTTTCTGGCCACAATAGTGATGGGAAAGTTGTTTCAAGGGGACTAACACCTGGACTGTGGCATGCCGGAGGGGGATCCATGGCAAAACTCCCACGGAAAATTACATAGTTGATGCAGAGTCTGGTTTTAAGCCATAAAGGGCATAAATCACCTAACATTCCTAAATTGTTTGGAATAACATGCTTTAAAACATCAGGTATGATGTTGTATCGATCAGGTAGTGTAAGGGTTACAACCCCTTCACAGTAACAGACCAATCTCCCCGTTTAATGCCCCGCAAACAACCGCAAACAGTCCCTTTGCACAACCGCAGACTCCCCATTTGCCCAAGGTTGGATGTCAAGCTAGCCATGTCCCGTTCCTTGTTCTCATTGATGTCATTGAAGGTCTCTTCCTCCACCCAGCCACCAAGGGTCCCCGAAAGGTGACAACAAGCCCCCTGGGACGCCTGCTGTGTTTGGTCTTCCACCTCCTCAAAGCCATGTTCCTCATCTGACTCAGATTCTTCAGACTCCTCTCTCTTCGTTGCCTCTGTCTGTGTTATTATAAGGTGTGTACTGTTAAGTAGTACTATTCCTATCGGTTTAATCCCTGTTACGTCCACTATTAGGGGACGTGTATATGGCATTAATTTTGGAACAGGGAAATGGAAAAAGATGCTTGGTCGGACCTCCTACTTCGAATTTGGGGCACTGCACGTGCAATGTAATGTGCCACCAGATAGGAGTGGTGTATTAAGTTGTACTATTTATTCCTATCAGTTTGATACCTGTTACGTCACCTATCAGGGGACATGTATATGGCATTGATCTTTGGAACAGGGAGATGGAAAAAGATGCTTGGTCGGACCTCCTACTTCAAATTTGGGGCACTGCGCATGCAATCTAAGGTGCCACCAGATATGAGTGTCACTGTGCATTGGCAAAAGTTGGCAGAGTGTGGCAACTGTTATTCAATCGATTACAGTCAAAAAAGTGTTGTTTTATGTCACTGTACACTACGGTTGCACCAGATATGACGCATCACTGTCCACTGGCAAAAGTTGGCAGAGTAGATGCAATAGGCTTCACACACACGCCTGTAGGCAGGCAATTGCTATTCAATCTATTACAGTCAAAAAAGTGTTTTTTTATTTCACTGAGCACAATATAAGCTGTGAGCCTGACACAGGCAGGCAACTGAAATTAGATTACAGGAAAAAAATGGTTGTTTTCAATGTATGGTACACCACCAGGTATGAGTAGTGAAAATAAGCACAATATAAGCTGTTCGGTGTTAGCCTGTCACACACACACGCTTGCAGGCAGGCATATGCAATTAGATTACACAGAAAAAAATTATAAAATAGAATAAATTATGTTCTAGCCCTAAAAGGGGCTTTTTGGGTTGCTGTCCTTGCAGCAGATATCAGATGAGTCCTTCAGGTCTGTAGTGGAAGCTAAATACACAGCCTGGCTATCTATTTCCCTATTAATTCTCCAGCAGCTACATATCTGTCCTCTCACAACGAATTCAGCTTCAGAATGATTCTAAAATGTATACTGTCCTTCAGATGGAAGGCCCTGGAAGGGAGTGTATGCTGCTGATTAGCTGGAATGTGTCTGCCGACTGTGAGCTGCAGGGTCAAAGTTTCCTCAATGATAAAGTATAGGGGGCAAACCAAAAATCGAATGTGTTCGCCGTCCGCTGCGAACGCGAACATGCCAAAATCGCTGCGAATAGTCCGCGGGTGAACTGTCCGCAACATCTCTAATATTGAACCATGTATTGTATGATGTACAGTGCAGTAGGTAAAGTGTATTCCATAACAGGGTGATCAAGGTCTGTAAATTATGGTCTCCAACTACACAAAATATTGATACAAGAGAGTATAAACAAATATATAAAGTTAAATATTTAATCTCTTGTAAAACAGAATGAGTTGTATATTTAATATCTTGTCAATGTGGGATGAGGTGCGTAGGTAAAACCTACAGGGAATTCAGAAGAAGAATATTGGAGCATGTTTACAGCATTAGGAGTGGTCTTGATACTCCAGTGGCAATACATGTCAATAATAAACATAATGGAGATGTAAAAACCCTATCCTTTATGGCAATTGACCACGTGGAAAAAAACATTAGAAGAGATAATCTAGACAAAGAACTACTGAAAAAAGAGGCAAAATGGATTTATTTATTAAGTACTAAGAAACCTTTAGGTCTTAATGAAGGCTTTACCTTCACCACATTTATTTGAAAATACTTGTAACAGGATAATTTTAGAAGTTTTTATATGTGTTCATCTTTGTAGATTCAAATAGGTAAATGACTGCCTTCCCTAAAAAGATATTTTTAAATTCATGATTAATAATAGATAATAATCAGAATAATATATTGGTCTCTATATTATGATAAGCATGAATATATACCATGAATAATGGAATGTATTACTTAGGGGTCCACATTGGCAAAATAGATGGCAAATAAAAGATAGGCAGCAATCTATTATTTTTGATATACACATATTTAATTAATTTATTTTTGGTACTTATTTTTCAGTGATATTGGAAGGTTTGAGGCCTTAACCAATATATTCCAATATTTCTATCAAGTAGTATATACCATGGCTATCTTAAAGAAAAAGAAATACTGTATGTTATATGTGCTTTTTGATGATATAAAGTATCAATAAAATCCTGGGTATTCTAATGAGGGATCACTATTAATCTAAATCCATTTTAAACGTGTAACTTAGCTGTAATATTATCAAGTAAATTTGTAGTCAATGATAAACCAAGTATAATGACTACAGATATAATAGATTGAATATGTAATATTTAATAAACACATGTTGTGCTAAAAAGTTATACTATATATATGGTGCCCTTTCTATTAGTCTTTTTCTTTTTCTTGTTCGTTTTTCCGTGGTATTTAAAATGTAGTTTGCAAATTCTATAATAAATTAATTAAGAGAGATCTGATTTTTAAGTTTTTTGTAATATATGCGTTATTTTAATCATTCACCGTTACCATGACAATAGAAAGGTATAAAGGAAAGCCTCAGTTACATGGCGGTGACCCTTCAAAAAATCCAAAAATGTGCGTCTGGTCAGAATATGATTATGGAGCCAAATTCAGTCACAAATAACTAGTATACTATGCCTTTGAGCCTTATGGTATTGGAAGATAGTACTCACAGTGTATTCCGGACTAGATGGGAATTACTTTATTAACAAATAACAGACAATAAATTTCATATGAATGTGAATTTCATAAGAATGTGATATTATTTAAGTTTTCCTATCGCAATATCACTTTATTACATTTCATTGGATTAGAATCTATTTGTTATTGGTTCTAACATTACTAGCACTAGCACTTTTCTTTATTAAAAGCACTTTATAAGCTACACTCATAGTGATATAGTATATTTTCAATCAAATCAATTAAATCCAACAACTTTAACACTGGCACTTTATATAAATTCAGGATTTATTATACCCATGCGATCAATGAATGAGATATCCTGCCTCTGAGAATTTTAATATTTTTAATAATATTTATTAAAAGCTAAATTTTAATTTTCACTCTCTTTGAGATTATACCAGATTAAGCATCGGTGTGCACAATAATAAGGGTCCCTTTCCTCTCTTTTGCTGTTTACTCTTATATCTATACACATATTTATGTTAAATCATTTTCTAAATGTTGTGACAGAGTGAGATCTGGGATTTTTTTATTACAAAGTTCCCTTCTTAACCCAGGAGAGATGAAATAGTTAATTCCTGGAGCAGTTCTACAGTTTCACCTGTTCACAATTTTTAAAACAGAGGAGCTGAGAGATGGGAAGGGTGGGGGGGGGGAGGGGCTTAAGCCTTGGAAAAGCGGTGCAAGAAACTATGGGTACAGTTTGATCGGAGCTGCAATTGAGAAATCCAGATAGGTATATTGGATCTGTAAAGAGGAACATCCCTGGATTAAAATGATGATATACAAGTGTCTAATGATGTGAGCAAAGGTCAAAGAATAAAGGGCAAGATGTTATCAGGACAGTTTGTAGGACTTTGAAGTAAATAGCAATGAAAAGTGGGAATAGAAACAACCTGGGAAGTCACTGTCCCATAGTGAAGATGAAATGATGATGGCGACCCTAAAGAGGGAGAAAGGACTGAGGAATGGAGTGGTGAGCTTTTACAGTGTGCAGAGGTTACTGGAATGTGGATGGCTGTATCTGCACCTGGAACAAAAGTCTTCTGAAAAGGATTGGGAAGGTAGTGAAAGAGCTGGAAGAGCACAAGCTTCAGTAGCTACAAGAAAGTCTCACTAGTGCAAAGGAGAAAGGACCAATTCACAGAGATGACAGTACAAGGCCTTGTAGCGTTGGTCGCTCAAACGCATAGTGTCCACCTGGGGTGATGGATGTGTGACAGAGTGAAACCTGGGAATTGCATGGGCCATGGATATTAGAAAGCTCCCTTTTCCCCATGAGAGGTGAAAGAGTTAAATACTGGAGCAGATTAATTAGATTCACCTGTTCACAGACTTTAAAACACAGGCACTAAGGAGGGGGGTGGCATTTTATGCTCTGCAGCTGGGCAGTGAGAGGCTAATTGAGACGGGCTCTGTTTGGGCCTTCAGTCTTGGAAAGGCTGTGGGTAAAGTTTGATTGGAGCTGCAAATAAAAAGCCAGAGAGGTGTATTGCAGCTGTAAAGAGAGGAATGTCCATACTGGTGTCTGAAGCAGTAGAACGATAAAGACAGAGATACAGAGGCATGGAGCTGATTAGTGGAAACTTGGACTTAAAAGTGAAAGGCCAGTAATTGAAAAGAAACATATTGAACTTTTTGTTTTTGTTTTGATCCATCCAGGTTTAGCTGGATGAAAGCTCTGCTAGTTAGAAACTGTCACAATAAAGTTAGTGTACTGATGAGAGCTAGGCCTCTTTAATTCTTGCATTTTTTATGATTTATATTTTTGTGAAACTGGCTTCTATTTTGGTAAACTTTGAAAAAGCATTTAAAGTCTCCTGTATTAGTATTCTTCCATTGAAAGTGCTGGAAACAAGGACACAGACCCAGTGAGAGACAGATAGCTTGTCACATTGAAAATGTATTTATCACTCTAGACTCACCAGCATACAAATCAAAAATGAAACAATATCCAAAGGAATACTTTTAGTTTTTTGATCATTTAAAAAAAAAACATAATTTTATGAAGTAGCTAAGAAAACCTACCAGTTTAGAAAAGCATGCTACCGTGTTCCTTACCTCAGTCATCCATAACTTCATAAGGTTATCTTTTGTGATTTCCATACCTCTCCCTTATCAAGTTTGAACATCAGTCAAACAAGCTTATTGTACATTTGTATCCCCTATTACATTTTAAGATTGTAAGCTCTCCGAAGAGCAGGTTCCTAATTTACTAATGTATGTAGAATTGTTTTGTCCTGCCTTTTCTGAAGTCCAAAATATGTAAATGTTGATATTTTGTTTAATGTACCCCCATCGCTACAGAATCTGCTGACCCTCAAAGAATAAAATGTAACAGTGAGTTAATTGTATATCAGTATGAAAATGAACAGATTCTAATATTTTGGCATGCCATATGGGTATTTGTCCCTTTCAAAGTTCAATCTCTTTTAACTCAAATGTGCTACACATAGTGATGTATGGGTGTCCTGAACTTGCTTGTACAGCTCTGTAACAATATATGGTATGAAGTTTGTCACTGAGTGTTAGCTTGAACATATTGAAGAAACAAATGTCAATATAAATCATGTAGGGTTTAGTAAGGAATACAGTTCAGGAGATATATGTTCTTGCTGGGTTGATAAAACATTGTTTTATCAAGAGCAGTAAATAGTTGTGGGCATCCATTTTATGCATTGTATGATCAGTAATGTTTAAATATTCAATATTTCATACTTACCCTTTATTGTTTTAGTGTATTTTGTAGCAAAATATGATGATGAAATATTTGTAATGGTAAAAAATGCACAGCAGATCCAAGGGTCACAAGAGGTTTAGCTTGCCTTCCACAAGATTGATACAACAATGATAGATGGAATATTGGTTTAGCATTATTGGTGTCAGTTTGGGAGTATGCTAGACTGAACAGTTGTGCTTTATTTTGATCGTATAGGACAAAAGACAAGACAAAAGGTTGTGCTTTAAATTTAGATGGTGGAAGCGTATTTCTAAAAACCACTGCTTTAGAAATAGGACACTTAATTAGTAGAAGAGCCTTCTAGTGGAAGTTGTAGGCGTGGGGTAAACACAACTAAGCAATTTAACATAAACTTAAGGCACATCCTGAGGATTCTTAAAATAACGTTTGTACATAGATATGATGGGCCAACTAACTGATGCTATTGGCTCTAATTTGCCATCAAATTTATGTTTCAACAGTGGAGTGAAGAAATGAGGCATACATCAGTGGAAGAAAGATTTGAACATACCAAGTGTGTTTCGGAAATTAGAAAAATAGAACAATTTTTTTCTTTACTTTTCTATTGATCAATGCATATTGATTATATTTAACAAGGGATCTACAAATGTTGAACTTAATGAACTTAGAATCTTTTCAACCTCAACTGAAATTTCTATGCCGTTATTAATGTCATTTTGACAATTAATCTAACTTTTTAAAATATGTCTCACATCACATTTAAAGGATCACTGCAATAGGCATGATAACAATGAAAAATTACAAACTGCTTTATTAAGTAAACTGCTTTATTAAGTAAAACAATATTAAGACTACATTTAATGTGTTAGTTATTATATTCAAATCATGCAAGAACAAGCAGCTGGAACAAATACTGTATCCAGAGTATATAATAATTTCATATATTCCCTACTACCATATGGTAAAGTTATTTGCCTTCTATGTAGTAAGTAGTAAAAAATCATCAATATTGTACTTCTATTATGTAGCCATGCTGGTTTATATAATAAGCCATTTTTATTTTTTAGAAAAACAATCTAGTAACTTTCCTTTGCATGTATGTGTAAGAACAATATTTCCACACCCCTGTAGAAAAGTTATTAATGACTGTTGCAAGTGTGATGAGACAGACATCTGTGCTCTCCAAGCTTGTAATAAAAGAAACTTGATGTCATGGATTCTACTTCTTCCTTAGGTTAGGAAGATGCACTGACCATGGATGTTTCCTCTAACAAAAGGCTAGTATTGTAAGCATCCAGTACAACTCTCATTTTAATCTTCCGTTGTGACTTTTGAGTGTGCCTGTTAAAGATCTACATGTATTAAATGATGAGCTGTTGGAGAAATCTTGACAATCATTAATTTTCTATGTTGTCCTATGGGGCATATGTACGGACATATCCAACAATTCACTTCAGGAAGCAGTCTTATGGCGAACATAAAATAAAGCAGCAATGATTGACAGAGTATTAGCAGAATCTGATATCTGAGCATTGTACAGCATTACATCTACCGAATATGTTGGTGCTTTATAAATAAAGGATAATAATAATACTGTCTTTCTTTGTATATATAAAGCACAGTTAATTCTAATATTTCATAAAACAGCACCTCTAAAGAAAATCCCAAATGAGATTAGTTGTACACCCCAAAAATACATGTGGCATATCTCAGAACACAATATTTGTGGCATAATATTGAACCATCACCCAGACTTTGTGTGACTAAATAATGTTTGTGTCCTAATAAAATTAAGTATTCAGATATTTAAACATAGTTGTAATTAACATTATTACATATACTAGAAAAATATGTCCTAGAATAGTACTACTAGGTATCTGCAGTTTTTGCTTTTATAATTTGTTTATAACAGTATATGATTGTGTAACAGAAGAACTATAGAAAAAAGGAGTGCCAGAGATGGTAAAGTACATAAGAGTAATTTTATTTGATGCATTTAAAAACCTTTTGAATTTTTGAAATCCGTTCTTTTTTCACTGAGATATTTATTATTAAATGTATGTTTACATGTGTCACTGGCAAGCTGCCAGATAGCAGAGGAAAACTACTGTTAACCATTTATAAATTAAACTGGGCATAGAAAGAAGTCTTAGTATCTGGTAAATAAGTGACCTGGTGGTTAACTGCTGGTCTGTAAGAGTCCTGACTGCCTAGAATAACATATATTTAATTGTCTGCACCAGAGCTAAAAAACGGCCATTGCCGGCAGATGTCATTAATCATGTGTAGCCAGTGTGTTTGTAAAAAGACCTAAAACATTTGTATTTTAACTGTGTTAAGTGTAATTAAAAAGAACAAAAATAGATAATTTTAACATGAAATCTTGTTCTCTTTCACACCATGAAGAGCACTTATGGTGAGGTAAATATCCCTTTAAGAAATATATCACAGAAATTGAAAGGTACAAAACTAAAAAATAAAATATAATATAATTTTAAATATTTTTTATGTATTTTTTATATTTCTTCTCTTGTCTAAAATGTTTTTTTTCTAAATCTAAATCTCTTCTCAATCTCTAAATCTAAAACGCTCAAGGAAGAAAGAGTGGACTTGGTCAGCAATTTGATAATTTCAATGAAAGTTGCAGTGGAGGTTGACATATGATTGAAGGTTTCCTTTGAATACATGTGATATGCTCTTATTTAAAAGTAAAATGGAAATTTAGCAAGATACCTTGAACATCAACAACCACATTATACAATATAGTTCTTGATGTTGCTTATAAAATTTAGTTTGCAGAAGGAGCAATAAAAAGATTGAAAATAGACTGAAGCCTCCAAAAACACAGCCACAACTAGAGGAGAGAAGAGCACTTTGCCACACTGGTGTCAGAAGCAGGATTCCTGGTCTTGGTTTCAAAGACAGCCCACACCAGAGCATGGAGGAAATAATGAAGACCTTAATACAGACTACAGCTGCTCAACAAGAGAACTACCAACAACAAATGGAATTTAACAAGCTGTTGGCTACCCAATCACTGAGAACCAAACTGCTTTGGAAGCCCTTTTAAGAAAGAAAGAAAGAACCTATGACAGAAATTAGAGCCAGTCATGTTCTTCCAAAGTTGACTATAGAAGATGATGTGGAGACTTATTTACTAACCTTTGAAAGGAGAAGCCTGGCCTAAAACCCAGTGGGCAGGTATACTGCCACCATTCCTTACTGGAGCAGCTCAGTGTGCATATTATGACCACAGGACTGATTGATTCTGGAAGCGCAGTAACCCTGCTATCAGGAAAAGTAGTAGCCGTGGGTAGCTGGGAGCTAAAAAAGGATGGGTAGCTTGTGTTCATGGTACAGTTACGACTTATCCTACCAAGACTGCGTGGATTAAGGTGCAGGGTGTACATGCCCAAATGACCATCCCTGTGGTCCCTCGACTACCGTATGCAGTAGTTTATAGGCAGGAATTTTCCACATTTTGAAACGCTTATACAAGTAAGAGAAAAAGCTGATCTTATAGAGGACCACAAATTGAACCCTCCTGAGACATTAAGATACATGTTTTCTTTATTTGATGCAGAGCTGTTCTCCAGTCAAAAAGTAACGAAAATAAGAAAAGAGAGACAGAAGGAGAAAAAGTTGGGAACAGAAATTAAGAAGAAACTGGACAGAAGGAGACTCTCACAGCATCTCAGGCTAGCCCAGAAGGTAAGGCAGAGACAGTAGATGCTCCTTCACATGAGATGGCAGCCTCTCCAGAAAGTGAGGACTTGGGAACAGAAGATCAACCTGGTCTTGTGAAAGTGGAACATTTTGGAAGAGACCAAGTGAATGATCCTCTTCTAAACAAATTACAAAGGGAAGTGGTGGAGGTTAATGAAGAAACCGTGCAGGGAAGTGAAAATCCTCAAGGCCCCTATTTTGTTTTAAAGAGATCTCCCCTATATCGGATTGTCAAGACTGTCGATGAGGTTATAGAACAATTACTGGTACCTCAGGGACATCGAACGAAAGTGATGGAACTAGCCCACAGCCATCTGTTTGGAGGCCACCTGGGAATAGATAAAACCCTAAACAGAATTATGAAAAGGCTCTATTGGACTGAAATTTTTGCAGAGGTACGCCGTTACTGTCTCTCCTGCCTAGAATGACAGCTTACAAGTCCTCGGCCCCAATTAAGGGCTCCCCTAATACCTCTTCCAATCATCAAGGAACCTTTTGACAGGATAGCTATGGACCTAGTAGGGCCACTTGAAAAGACAGCCTGGGGGCACCAGTACATCCTGGTTGTAGTCGATTATGCTACTCAATATCCTGAAGCTTTTCCTTTGAGGACTGCAAGCTCTAAGAGTGTGGCAAAGTGCTCTTCTCTAGTTGTGGCCGTGTTTTTGACACGTATTGTGAACACAATCACACAGGAGGCTTCAGTCTATTTTCAATCTTTTTATTGCTCCTTCACCAGTGTTCCTTACCCTCTGGGCTCTCAGGTTTCCCGGTATGTGTTCGTGGCTAAATAGCTTCCCCACTTTATTTTACCACTATATCCTCCTCTCCAGCTTCAGAACTTGCAGCGCCTGCACAATTTCAGCAGCCCGTCTGGGTATCTCTGTCTCTGCTGAATTTGCCTACTCCCTAGACTCTGGCTGCAACTAACTCTCTCAACAACCTGCCTTGATCTTTTCACTGCTGCAGCTCCATTGTGATGTAAGAGTTTTGTTTTTTTAACACTTCCCCTGCTGCATAGGGCAAATGCCTTTATCCAGCCTGAGGCTCACATATCTGCCCTCCAGGACTCTTCCACATCTCCGCCTAGCTTTGTCACACATCCGAGGTTACATTTAGCAGGACTGACAATTAATCCAGCTAAATGTAATCTCGGACAAGCAGAAATAAAGTATCTAGTATATGTTGTCGGACGTGGCTTAGTCGAGCCACAGTTGGATAAAATTGAAGCCATACGAGCCTGGCCCCTGAGAAAAAAATCAAGTTTGAGCCTTCCTGGAGATTGTTTGCTATTACTTATGGTCCATATACAATTTTCCTACAATTGCAGTTCCTCTAACAGATTTGACAAAAGCAAGGACTTCAGATACTGTGAAATGGAACTCGAATGCAGACAAGGCTTTTGAGTTGTTAAAGATAGTGCTATGCCGAGAACCTATATTGGTGGCTCCAGATTTCAAAAGCCGTTTTATTCTCCAACCCGACGCATCAGATGTTGGGCTAGGAGCAGTCTTCTCACAAGTGTTAGAGGAAGAAGAACACCCAGTTTTGTATCTGAGCAGGAAATTACTTGGTGGTAGAAAGAGAGTGCCTGGCGATAAAGAGGGCCATGGATGTCCTAAAGTATTATCTGAAGGAAAGACATTTTACACTAGTCTCAGATCATGCCCTGTTGAAATGGATGCAATGCAACAGAGAGACAAATGCCAGGGTGACAAGGTGGTTTCTCTCTTTGCAGCAATATAAGTTTGACCTGGAATACAGATCAGGAAAGGACCACCCAAATGCAGATGCCCTCTCGAGAATCCACTGCCTTTCGGCTGAAGTAATATATATATATGTGGGTCTATGCCTATATATATATATATATATATATATATATATATATATAGTGTATATATACATATAACATATAACATATATATGTGTGTGTACATAAACACATATATATTAATACTTTCTTACCTGCTCAATGCTGCACTGCACTTCCTGAGGTGAGGAGGGGCCATGGCAGGCCAGAGGGCTGAGGGGGCATAAGGGGCAGAGGGAGGCCACAAGGGGTTTAGGGAGACTGCAAAGGTCTGTGAAGGGCCACAGGAGGCTGAGGGGGAAGGTGGGAGGCCACAGAGGTCCACGAGGTGCAAGACCAGAGGCTGAGGGGGAATACAGGGGGGTGCTGGGGGCCACAGGGCCACAGTGGGCCATAAGGGACTGCTGGGGACCCACAGGAGATCAGCAGGGGCCGTGGGGTGCACAGGGCCTACAGGGGGCCCCTGTGGTCATAAGGGGCTGCAGGGACCAACGGGAGGTCCACAGGGGGCCATAAGGGTCCCTAGGACGGCACAGAGAACCACTGGGCCACAGTACTCTTGAATAGTAGCAGTTGGATACCCTTCCAGCACCAGAAATGATCACAGTTGCATTACAATTCCATTACCTTACTCTTCTGTTGACTTATGACTTAACAGCATATACTTCTGTTATGGGAAATGTTATTTCAGTGGAGCATTTGTGCAGGTCAGTGCTTCAGAGTTGTGGAACCCTTATGTTTCCTTTTGCATAATCAGAGATACCACAAGACAATTTATCTGCATAGTTAAACCCGATGAAAAGGAACCTGTAGCGAGATTATGGGGATCCGGGTAAGTATTTTGATCACCTGGGGACCTTTTTGGAGTCCTGAGGAGAGTCCAGAGAGCCCTATTAAGATACATGGGATGATATATACAGTTCAGCACAAACGATTTTGAAGTGCTTGGATACTGCCAATAATTTGGATACACATATAGCTATGGCTGAAAGGGTTTGGGAAACTCTACTGCCTGTTCTAAAATGTATCAGTGGTATTGTATACATAAAATGCAATCTTCTTCTTTGCCAGAGTGCCTTATAAGTTTATGGGAGATTTCATTATAATATTTTACCGTTAAAAGTCCTTTACAGATGTGTTTAGTTGGGTATTTTTTTATGAAGAACTATCCTATTTCACCACAGTGCATCTAATAAAGTTATTAAATTAGCACTGCTCTCATTGTTACTCAGAGTGATGGACAGAAGTTTTTTTATTTTCTTTTGAAAATACATAGTAGTAGAATGCTCTGGTCATACTCTAATAATTATTAGATTTGACTTCTGTAAGACTGTATTCACACTACTATAACTAACTTAACTACATATTTCACTAACTTAAACTCAAAATAATCTAGCAGAATGATTTGGGTATACTTGTCTAGGGATCAATGTCATCACTTTGAAAAAAAGTAAATATGCTGTGTAAATGAGATATTTTTGGTTATACTGGAGCAGCTAAAAATGTATGCAATAAGGTACTTTATTTATAAAATACACAAGCTTTACACAAAGCATTCCCATTCAAGCCATCCTTGAATTTAAAAAACAGGCAGACTGATTGGTCAAAGAGCAGACAGGCACGTAATCCAGCAATCTGAGATGCTTGACCTAAAGACAGGACATGCCAATGTGTTAAACCTGAACAAAAAATAAATAAATAAAAAGCTTTGGCAGCCAAGAGATTTAAGGACCACTGCAGGTCAAGAGAAAATAAACTAACAACATTAGCGACTGTGTAAGCCATGGACATAACTAGTACTGCCTTATTTATGTTTGCGTGCTTGTAGTGGTACCCTGGGCCACCCTGCAACTACCCCCTGGGCCACCCCGCAACTGCCTTTGGGCCCCCGTCAATGGAAACCCCAATCATGAAGGAATGTGCATGTGCGAAAGCTAATATACTGTAAGTGCTGGATGCAGAGCGGTGACAGACATCGAGGTGCACCGGACAGGTAAGGGTTAGAGTGAGGCCGAGCTGGGGAGGTGAGCCAATGCGGAACAAGGCAAGGGCAGGCTGTAAAGATGTGAAAAAAAAAAAAAAAAAAAACACACCATTGTACTCTGATAGAATGCAGCTGATTCACTGTGGAGATAGGGACAGTTCCATTTTTTATCCTGCAGTGACATCTTGTGGTTGTTTAAGTGCATTATTTTTCTTTTGTTGTGTGTTTAAACACTTTTTGCTCTCTTGGTGCCTCCCATAGATCCACCCCCAAGGCGGGCAAGCCAAGCCCATGGGTTTCCCTGCCTTCTGATTGTCTCTTTTATGTACCCATCAGCTGCATACCCCGGAGGCACACATGATTGAGTAATCCTAATCTGGTTGGAGAGAATACATATGTTCAGCCCAGAAACGTGTAAATCCTTTGTCCTGAAATTGTATAAATACACTGCCTGTAACCAGAAAAACCACGCTCTTCTTGGAACACATAGACAATGGTGTGTTTCATTTAGAGGGAATACTACTGAGCTAAAATCACTTTGCTGCCCTGAATCTCTACTGAATTTAAGGGATTCAATACCAGGTTGGACTCTGCTGGGTAGGATTGGCCCACTGAAGATGCAGATGATACCAGTTAGCTGATCCTGTGACCCTGGCCTCCTGAGCTGATCCTGATCTAACCACAGGGCACCAATACGCCATTCCTTCTAAAAAAGATTGCCTGAAAGAGCCGGATTCCTGTATCCAAAGACTGGAAATTCTGGAGCTTAGAATATTATATATATGTATATTTATACTTATTTATATCACATATAATAGTTGTCAAACTGTAAGTAGTTGTCACGCTTTGCGGCCCTCGCAATGCGAGGGCCGCAACTGATGACAACTTACAGTTTCACAACTCCCCCTGCCGTGCCCCACTGATGCTCACGATGAGTGCCACATAAGCCCCACGGCCCTCCCTGCTCCATACTCACTGCTACCTGATCTGGAGGCGGGACGCATGCACAGGACTACGGGCGCGTGCACGCCAGCGCGCGCCTGCCACATTAAGGTGAGGGAGGAGTGGGGGATAGACACGGGAGGGAGAAGAGACACGGGAGGGAGAGGAGTGGGGAAGAGAGAGGGAAGGGAGAGAAGTGGGGGAGAGAGACAGGAGGGAGAGGAGTGGGGGAGAGACACAGGAGGGAGAGGAGTGGGGGAGGGACATGAGAGGCGGGGAAGAGAGACACGGGGGAAAAGAGACACAGAGGAGGGGGAAGAGAGACACGACGGAGAGGAGGGGGGGAAGAGAGACATAGGGGATAGAGAATGGGGGAGAGAAACACAGGGGAGGGGGAAGAGAGACACAGGGGAGGGGGAAAAGACACAGGGGAGGGAGTGGAGGAAGCGAAGGGAGACACAGGGGAGGGGGAAGAGACACAGGAAAGGGAGAGCAGGGGTAAGAGAGACACACAGGAGGGGGAAGAGAGACACAGGGGAGGGAGCGGAGGGAGAGGAGGGGAGGAAGAGACACAGGGGAGGGAGAGGAGGGGAGGAATAGACACAGGGGAGGGACAGGAGGGGAGAAGAGACACAGTGGAGGGGAGGGGGGAAGAGACAAAGGGGAGGGAGACGGGGGTGATGAGACACAGGTGAGGGAGACGGGGGTGAAGAGACAGAGGGGGGAGAGAGACACAGGTGAGGGAGAGGGGGGAAGAGACACAGGGGAGGGAGGGGGAAGAAGAGACACAGGGGAGGGAGGGGGAAGAAGAGACACAGGGGAGGGGGAAAGAGACACAAAGGAGTGGGGGAAACACAGGGGATGGAAAGGGGGAAAGACACACAGGGGAGGGATAGGAAGTAGAGGGGGGGGCTCACAATGAGCAAGGCCAGTAAAGTAGAGGGGGCGAGAGGCTTGCAATAAGCGCCTCCCATCAAGGAGAGGGTGGGAGAGGTAGAGGGGGGAGAGGCCCTCAATGTGTGACAAACACCATTTCCAGGCTTCAAATTTTATTACCGTAATTTTTGATGGGAAAGTTGCTAGTTATACATAAAAACCTCACGGCTGACCTCTACAAACACACACACACATATATATATATATATATATATATATATATATATATATATATATATATGAGTTGGGCCTAGATTTAATATTTTTGCACCAGGACCCTCTATTCTGTAGCTCTGTCACAGGGTATATGCTTGCATGTGTATCATTGTATCTGTAAGCTGCTTTTATCTTGTTATAATAGCTAAATACTCAGGGCCTCATTAAATTCCAGCCTTGTAAATAGGAAGGCTTCTACTTAAGCCCTACGTACTGCACAGTTTCTCTAAGTTCCAATGCTATTAAATTAGCCCTGCTGCGAGCAACGTATGAGCTACGCAGCAGGGCTGTACGTATCTACACTGCGTAAATGTACATGAGGAGTGACAGCCTGCGAGATGATATCGCAGGCTCCCACTCCTCATCAAGTGCTGCGGGGGCCCTAAAAGGGACCGCCGCGGCAGTCCCCCACATAAGCCCTGCCGTGGGGGTACTCCAAGGCACCTAAAATTAACCCCCCCTCAATGCGGGGGTCCCGAAGTGTCCTCACATGAACACCTTGCTGCAGGGGTCCATAGGAACCCCCACAGCCCCCACACATTAACCCCATGCAGCGGGGGTCCGCGATCGGCACCGATCAGGCCCCCGCTGCATTTAAAAATTTTAAATTCCCCGCCGCGGCTCCTTAAAGGGCCCGCGGCACACTATTACCCAATCCCGGCCGCGGCACCTAAAATTAACCCCCCTCTATGCTGGGGGTCCCCAGCGGGACCCCCGAAGTGTCCCCACATAAACCCATTGCAGGGGGGGCCCGATCTGCATAGATCAGGCCCCCCGCTGCATTTCAAACTTTTAAATTCCCCGCCGCAGCTCCTTAAAGGGCCTGCGGCACACTATTACCCAATCCCGGCCGCGGCACCTAAAATGAACCCCCCTCTATGCTGGGGGTCCCCATCGGGACCCCCGAAGTGTCACCACATAAACCCATTGCAGGGGGGGCCCCGATCTGCATAGATCAGGCCCCCTGCTGCATTTCAAACTTTTAAATTCCTTGCCGCGGCTCCTTAAAGGGCCCGCGGCACACTATTACCCAATCCCTGCCGCGGCACCTAAAATTAACCCCCCTCTATGCTGGGGGTCCCCATCGGGACACCCGAAGTGTCCCCACATAAAACCCCTGCAGCGGGGGCCCCCGATCGGCACCGATCGTGACCCTGCTGCAATTCAATTTTAAATTTCCCGCCTCGCGGGTCCTCAAAGGACCGTAAAGGTCCGGAAAGGACTCGCACTAAAAATATTAACCCCAGGCAACTATAATTACCCCATTAACTCATGGTGGTCAATCCAGACCACCATAAGGCTCTATTTAACCAATTAACTCATAGTGGTCAATACAGACCATCATAAGCCCTAAATTAACCAATTAACTCATGGTGGTCAATCCAGACCACCATAAGGCCTAAATTAACCCATTAACTCATGGTGGTCAATCCAGACCACCATAAGGCTCTATTTAACCCATTAACTCATGGTGGTCAATCCAGACCACCATAAGGCCTTAATTAACCCATTAACTCATGGTGGTCAATCCAGACCACCATAATGCCTTAATTAACCCATTAACTCATGGTGGTCAATCCAGACCACCATAAGGCTCTATTTAACCCATTAACTCATGGTGGTCAATCCAGACCACCATAAGGCTCTATTTAACCCATTAACTCATGGTGGTCAATACCGACCACCATAAGGCCTAAATTAACCCATTAACTCATGATGCTCAATCCAGACCACCATAAGGCTCTATTTAACCCATTAACTCATGGTGGTCAATCCAGACCACCATAAGGCCTTAATTAACCCATTAACTCATGGTGGTCAATACAGACCACCATAAGACCTTAATTAACCCATTAACTCATGGTGGTCAATCCAGACCACCATAAGGCTCTATTTAACCCATTAACTCATGGTGGTCAATACAGACCACCATAAGGCCTTAATTAACCCATTAACTCATGGTGGTCAATACAGACCACCATAAGGCTCTATTTAACCCCATCAGTCCCATAAGGGTATATTATTACCATTATGGGCCTGTTACAACCCAACATTAACCACATAAGTGCCATGATGGTCCTCAAGGACCATCATGACACTAACTACAAACACTACACTATAACCCCCAATAAACCATTTAATCTAAACTAACCCCCCTCTACACTAATGTATTAACACTTACACTACCTACCTACACTACCTACCCCCTAATAAACCTCCCCAACACTCTAATTACAGAAAAAAAAAAACTACCTTACAGAAAACAAAAATACCTACAGTACAAAAAAAAAAAATACATTACAACCCCACCCCCACTACAGAAAACAAAAAAATACATTACAACCCCACCCCCCACTACAGAAAATAAAAAAATTACACACCTGAAAAGGAAAGATAAACACAATACAATACATACATATAGTACATTACATACATTACATACAATACATGACATTACATACATTACATATAATATATTAAATATAATATATTACTTATAAAATATTAAATATAATATATTACATATAAAATATGAAATATAATATATTACATATAAAATATTAAATATAATATATTACATATAATATATTACATACAATACATGACACTACATACATTACATATAATATATTAAATATAATATATAATGTATTGACCACCATGAGTTAATGGGTTAATTTAGGCCTTATGGTGGTCTGGATTGACCACCATGGGTTAATGGATTAAATAGAGCCTTATGGTGGTCTGGATTGACCACCATGAGTTAATGGGGTAATTATAGTTGCCTGGGGTTAATATTTTTAGTGCGAGTCCTTTCAGGACCTTTACGGTCCTTTGAGGACTCGCGAGGCGGGAAATTTAAAATTGAATTGCAGCAGGGTCACGATCGGTGCCGATCGGGGACCCCCGCTGCAGGGGGTTTATGTAGGGATACTTCGGGGGTCCCGATGGGGACCCCCAGCATAGAGGGGGGTTAATTTTAGGTGCCGCGGCCAGGGTTGGGTAATAGTGTGCCGCGGCCACTTTAAGGAGCCGCGGCAGGGAATTTAAAAGTTTTAAATGCAGCGGGGGGCCTGATCTATGCAGATCGGGGACCCCCGCTGCAAGGGGTTAATGTGGGGGTGCTGCAGGGGTCCTGATAGAGACCCCTGCAGCATGGGGATGTGTATAGGGTGCAGGGGGGAGCCTCACACTGCTGTCTCGGGCTGTTCCGAGGCAGCACGTAGAGGCTTTCGGATCCCTTGCGTGGACTTTTTGTCCACGTAGGGATTCTTACGATATGCGAGAATCATGCGTAGATTTAAGGCTACGTAGCTCTCTCGGAGCCTATTCTCGGCCATTTTCTCGCAGTCATATCGGAAAGCAGGCTGCGAGAGATTCGGTACTCGCAAACAGCAAAAAACTGCCTTTTGCGAGCACCGAGAGAACTACGAGGGATAATTTAATAGGGCCCTCAATCATTATTCCCACTATATCTACAAGAAGTAAAAAAAAAAAACTCTTTTAAACTATTTATTTTTTGTATATCTCTCTTTTTGTTACAATCAATATAATACAACTAGCGACTTGCCCGTCAAAAAATGACGGTCAATAAAATTTAAATGTTGTGAAATTTGTTTGCAACACAAAATGATTCACCTACATTTGTCCCTTTTTTTTTTTCTAAAAATAAAACCACATTATTTTTTTTAACTTTTTATTTTTTTAACTTTCAACTTATATTTCCCAAACATTAAACTTTGTAACATGCAACTTGTATATGAAACATTCGTTCAACATTTTGTTAACAATACTAACACTTTTCAATACATATTTATCACTAAGTAACTGCGGAGTATATTAACTTAGAGTAAGTAAATTGTTTTAACAATAACATGCTTTTTATCATTCGTAACATATTTGTTAAACTCTTGTTAAACTAAATTAGCATTGAATCCAGAGGAAGGCAAACAATAAAAAAACCCTATTGAAACTTGTCCAATTGTATCAAAGAGGGAAAAAAAATAATTCCTTCCTGACCCCATTAACTGGCGATCGGATTTCTCCCTGAATCAATACTTTGTCTTTAAATAATACATTTCCAATTATTATTAAATACTTCGACTTTATACTAACAATACATATTTGACTATACCACATATATATTTAACAAACTTTTTTTAAAATTCAAAAAAACACATATTTAACATCTGAAATTGTAACATCAAACAATAACATTTAACTCTTGTAAATCCTGAAAAATTCAGTTAATTGTTTTGTGGGGCCAATCATGTAAATATAAAACTTTGAACCCATTCAAATCTGTTTAAGGATATTTTACTGTTGTTTTTGTTGTTATTTTTTTTGTTTTTTTTCAGTTTGTCCATTCTGCAAATATCACATAGATTTTCATAAGTGAAATAGTGGTCCCCTATTTAAAGAGTCCCAGAGTACTTTAATTTAGTACTGGAAGTTAAACCACTGTTCTCTGTGTTTTTTTGTCCATTCTTTAGATGTTTTACGTGAAATATTGTTTTTGTGCAATCATATTGAGTCCCATAAAATGTTGGCATTAAAATGAAACCATTGTCCTCTATCTTTCCAACACCTCATAGTAGACAGTGTTTTTGGTGTAAACACATCCATCGTCCAATAAATGACCTTGAGTTTCGTTTTCTTCAACATGCACTTTAATTTCTTTTTTGATTAGTGCACCTTGAAAAAGCCACATAGAGTTGTCCATGTGCAAAAACTGGGTCCTTTTAAAAAATCCCAACTGACTTAAAAGTTTGTCCTTGGGATTTATTGATGGTCATAGCAAATGTCATGATAACTGGAAATTGTCTCCGTTGAAGGATAAAGGGCAAACCACTCTCACTTGGAGCTAAATCAATTCTTGGTATAAAAACTTGTTCATCTTTATGGGTACCAGTTATAATTTCTGCATGTATAAAATGATCTTTTAACTCATGCACAATTAATCGGGTCCCATTACAAAGTCCTTTTTTTGGATTCATATTTCGCAATAACATAACAATTCCGCCTTTTTTTCAATTGTAAAATATGTGGGGGCATTCCAGATGGTGTTAACGAATTAATAAATTCGATACGAAAATTCGACTCACTGTCTTTATCATCTGACAGAATTGAATCTGCACTGTAATAGTTCTTTTGTAGTGCATTGATATATTTTAAAATTTAGTTATTTACATTCAAGGCATTGATATTTTTTGATGTTAATATCACTTTGTTTGCAATGTCTGTGTAATCCTCATTATTAAGAGTGTTTAGAAATATGGCTGATATGAGTGATTCATTGCAAACCATTTCTGATGTAATTTCAATGGTATCATTTGGTAAATGCTGTATTTCTGGATGTTTTCCATCTTCGATTTTAATGAGCCAGTCATTGAATTCATTTTGGCCTTCAGATCTCATATTTAATTCTAATTTGAGATGTGTAAATATTTGCCACAGTTTACTGGTCTTGATACATGTTTCAATGGTCTCTGTTCTATTTCCGTGTGGCACAACAGGTAATGTTTGCCTAAAATCGCCTCCTAACAGCATCACCTTTCCACCAAATGGCAACTTATTATCCATCACTTCTTTTAAGAATCTGTCAATACATTGCAGTGCATGACATGACATCATTGTTGCCTCGTCTATGATAATTAGTTTAGTTAGTTTAAATTTTTTTGCTTGTATGGAATTGAGTCAAATATCTGACACTGATGTTTCCAAAATGGGAACTGGTAGCTTAAATCCACTATGCACAGTTCTACCACCATCTAACAAAAGTGCAGCAATTCCAGTTGTTGCAAATGGCATAGCTATCTGAACCTGTGATCGAATATAACTCTTCAAACAATTGTACAGATACGTTTTTCCTGATCCACCTGGTCCGTCTAGATAGAAATACCGGTCTTTGACCATTTCATCATCTGTAGCATTTGTGATGGCATGAAATGCTTCTAACTGTAAAATATTTAAAGTTGCCAGTTTTTCTTGTGTTTTTTGTTTTTGAAGCTCAGTGTCATAATCATCAAAATTGATGTCATCTATAAGTCCTGGATCAGGTAAATTAAAACTTGCACAATTTAATCCATGGGCCAACAATATTTCTTGGATTTCCATCAATGTTTTTAACAGAGCTATTGGTTCTCTGTAATGTTTCAAGAAATCTTCTGACATGTTTAATTTAAATGTTTCCCACAAAGTGAAAGCATCAGGTACATTGCAAAATATACAAATTAATGAAAATTGTTATCTCATTTGCTTAGGCATTTGACATAGTGCTGCTTCTTCCAGACACCTCTCCCATTCTGTATCATCAGCTATGAAATTTTGATGTCTTGCAGCTAATAGGAATGTATCATAAACTATGTCATTCACTGTACGTAAATGCTCAAAACTCTGTGCACCGGGAACATGTAGCAGAAGTAATCTTAAGCTGAAACGTTCAATGTCTTTTGGACTGACGGTATAAATGCGTGGTATGATTTTATGTGTATCTCTTCTTCGTTGTCGCCATAGACCATTTACAAATACATAGTGATATGGTATCTCTATGTATAAAAATTGTCTGGCCTGCATATCCTGACAGTTTAATTTAAACCACGCAGTAAGTGTGGTATCTCTGTCTTCACTTTGATATAATGCAGTTCTTTCATTTCCTTGAGTAAAGCAAACCAACTGACTTTGAGGCAAATGTACAGCTAAACGATAGATAGCATGTGACCGATCATGCATCTCAAATTTCAAAAGGCGCCACATTGCTTCAGGAGCACTCACATACCGAGCATCTAAATAATTTGATAGTTCATCATGTAAAATTGGATTTTCGTTTTCATTTCCAGCACCTTGTACAAAAACAGTAGCTGCATCATATCCTTTGTATATATATTTATACACATACTTAATTGATTTAATCGAAGTGCAAGCTTCCACATTAATGTGTGCATTGTACTTGATGAGCAAATGTGGATTGTATGGAACGACAAATCTATTATCAACCTTTTGGCCACGGATAATAGCTGTTTGTCCTTGTGTTCTTTCATACAAAGGATATCCATCACAATTTGCATTAGTTTGCATTTGAAATTGTTTTGGAAATTCTTTACTACATTTTTTATTTTCCATACATGGTGAATTCGGATTAATCTCTCCACATGGGCCATGAATCATTCTATGTGTAACAATCTCCCAAAGTTTTGTATATTTTTCTTGGTCTGGCAATTGTGCAGAAATTACTGAATCCACTCTCTCTGCAGTGTTCAACTTGTCTTTTTCCTGCAGTATTAAAAGTATGTGAGCATGTGGCAATCCTCTTTTTTGAAATTCAATGGTGTAGACAAAAGCCACACATTGTCCAAATAAGTGTGCTTTAGTGATATCATGTATTAATGAATTGAATTTGATTTTGAATACTCTTGCCACTAAATCTGGTCGGTCAGAAGTAGTCTGTCCCAGATTCAAATTTTCTTTGATCTCTGGCCATTGTGGATTACACGTGAATGTAATAAATAAATCTGGTTTTCCAATTTTTGTAACAATAGCCATGGCATCAGTATACCTTTCTAGCATATTGCGAGGAGATCCTTGGAAAGAGGATGGCAAAATAATTGCTCTTCCAGCTGGAATGTCTCTGTTGGAAGCTAAATCTGCCACATAATCCATTAATCCACAATACTGTTCTACTCGTAATTTATTTTGTTGATATTTAATGAAATTTAGATTATTGGCTTCAACTTGTAAATATGAATCAATAATCCATTGTTGAGTGAGTTTTCCTCCATGTAAAATTGGATTAAAAAAATCACGGATAGCAGTTTGTGCCACTTTATATTCCAGCATGGAAATATTAGATCTAATACGAAGTTTAGTATTGGGATAACTTTCCAATTGTAATTTTGGTTCCCATCCTGGTTCCCCATTTGGAAAGAAAATGGGATATGTCATTGGATCTAAATTACAGCTTAATATATTGATGTTGATAAATGGTTGTTCTTCATTGCGTGGATATATTCTAATATCCCGCTGAAAAGGTGGTTCACCATCTTCATTTTTAAACACCATGGCAACCTCATTTACAGTAGGTAAATTATATCTTCTTTGATCAGTGTTGCGATCTCTTTTTAACACCATATTGACTCTTGGTGTAGGCAATTGATGTCTTTCAGCATGTCCCTGTTGTTCTTTTTAAAGCTGTGCAATTGTTTGTATGCTTGACTATATGGGTTTTTTTGCATAATTTTATCCAGCTGTTCAAAGACTATGCGCAAACACTGTCTATTTTCTGGAAGTGTCATTCTTTGTTCCACAGCTTCCATCGTAGACATATAACTGTGCAAATTTCCTTTGCTCTCCTTCTTGTGGGTGTAAATGTGAAGTTTGGTGGTATATTTGACCTTGAACTCTGAAACAGTAAGGACCATGTCCTGGTACATTTTCTGCTAATGTTGCACCCATTGAAGCAAATGAAATTGCACTGTTATAAGACCTTATGTTTTGTTTGAAATTATTATAATTTGGAAATGTTGGATCGCTCATAATGCATTCTAAATAATATGGAAATGGGTGTCTTAGTGGAAGTTTCACCTTTTCTTTCTGACAGCAACTAATGAAATTTCCGTCAGTAGGTCTTTCCTTTATAAAATGATAGGCCCCACAAAACTGACAAACCACATTAAGTAACCCACAATAATGAGTATCTACTTCTACTGCAGTAGTAAACACATTGTCATGCATTTCTTCAACATAGATATCAGACCCACTTTCTATATGTACATGTTTTTCTTGTGTGTCTACATTTAATTCATTCTGCAAAATAGAATCATTGGACAATGGTTCACAGAGATGTTTTTGTTTACTTTTACGTTTCTTGGAAGCCCCAACACACTCACTTGCGGCTTTCTTACTCATCTTTCTTTTATTTAAAAGTCTCTGTCGATCTTCTTCTCGCAAGCGTTGTGAAGTTTCCGGTTTCTGAGCATCTCTCCACCTTTGCTTCCTTTCCCTTGCCAATCTTCTTTTGCGTTCAATTTTGTCTTCTCCATTCTCCGCCATTTTAATCTGTAATTGTAAATAGACATGTAATTATTGTTTGTTCTTTGTTTTGTATACATTTTTTTTCATAAAACATTTTAAAATATTGCACTTTAGACTGAAAGAAATGAAACCATTTTTCAAAGTATTTTATTTACATATATAAAATGGAAATAGCTGCACATATCTATCTTTATATTATTAATCCTTCAATTCCATTCCTTCTTGATTAAATTCACAGCATACCATCAAATTCTTTTTTTTGCACGTGTTGTAAGCTTCTTATTTTCATTAAATATTATTATTAATTAGTATTGTCTTTTCAACTTTTTTCAAGTTATGACTAAATATCATACATTAATGACTCATTAAGTACTCTCCATTTTCAAAAAATATCCATTTTCACCAAATATATAATATATAGCCTTTTTCTATGCATCACTACAAAATTAAATTTTATACCTGTGAGGATGATGTTGATGTTGTTCAAAGGCTGCAAACATCACGCTGTCTTTTTATTCCCTTGCAGTTCCAAATAAACTGTAAAATGAAATTGAGAATATTTTAAAACT
This sequence comes from Discoglossus pictus, assembly GCA_027410445.1. Lineage (NCBI taxonomy): Eukaryota > Metazoa > Chordata > Amphibia > Anura > Alytidae > Discoglossus > Discoglossus pictus. The sequence continues at coordinate 50,911,478 of CM050171.1, read as the reverse complement.
TTTGCTTCATCGATATCATTAAATGAACATCAACAGACATATATTTGGCTACATTAAAAACCTAAAATCATATTTTTTAATATCTTGCTGTAGTAATATAATTCAAATTCTGTACCTGTCCAAATTATCCTTATGATGTTCAATGTGTGCAATCGTCACTATCTCTGTTCATTCAGCTACAGTTCACTGCAATTATACAAAATAGTAAAATTAATGTATATGTTGCTTCATCTGTATCAATCAATGAGGCTTAACATACATATTTTTGCATAGATTAAAAACATGAAATAAATATATCAATCAATCAGCATGAACACACATATGTAAGCATAGATTATAAACATACACTCAATATTACTATTAGTCTTTAAATAAGAATCAATTAATCTGTATTAATCTTAAATTAATGTCTGACTAAATATAACGTCAAGACATAAGCATGAGTCTCTTCCCTTTTTTTTTTTTTTGGGTGGTATTTTAAAATGAGTATGTTACAACTGAATACTTAAAATAATGTACATTACTAATGAAATAAGAATCAATTAATGTTCATTAATATTAAACTAATGTGTGACTAAATCTAACATCAACATGTAAGCATGAGTATATAGCCTTTAATTTTTATTTTTGGTTTATTTTATACAAAATATATAAGAACTGAATTATTTAAATAATGTACATACATTCATAATTAATAAATCAATGTGTTCCTTTTTTATGCACTTTCTTAAACGTTAACCTTTTTTGATATTAATGATTAGTAATGATACATTATGAATGTTATTTACAATTCTTTCCCACAGGTAATCATGATATATAACAAAATAATTATTAAATTAATGTACATTAATAATTAATTAATCAATCTGTTGCTTTTTTATTCACATTCTTAAACGTTAATTAATTTTGATATTAATCATTCATTAATTAATTAATGTACATTATGAATGTTATGTCCTGGCTCGAAACCTCCCTCACAACTTGCCATGACAGTCACTCTCCACCTCCCAAATTCAACACCCGGGCTGTCCCCCAAACTTCACAGGCTGACATCTCCTCTTTCTCCAGCACAGCCTGGCTGTCAAAGTGCTACGTAATTTTTTTCACCTCGTATTTTTTTTCTAAGTGCTACGGTTTAACGACTCGCCTCGCTACGCGAGGCTCGCCTGCAATGAGCGCCTGCGGCGCTCATTGCCAAAGTGGTACGGTTTAACATAACGGCTCGCCTCGCTACGCAAGGCTCGTCTGCAATGAGCGCCGCTGTATACATCATGTATTAATAATGGAGCAAGGAGACTTAAATGCATGAACTGAGTGATAACAGACACAAATTTTATTTTGCAAAAATAAATAAATTATCACAATTTGTAGCAGCAGATAAAATACTCAGAAAGCTCTCTCTGAAAACAGGTTTAACAATATCACATTTTAATCTCCAGTTAATTCACTTTTCTGGCAATGAAGTTCTTAAACATTTAGTTCTGAGCTTTTATGCATGGTTGGACGGTTATACCAAGCTGCTTTAATGTTGTCCCTGAGAAAGTAAACTAATACGTGTTTGAAATAATGTAAAATGACAGACATTTGGGATCACTGCCCTTCCAAATCCTTTTGATAAAATAATAATCCCAATTCCTCATCCCATGATTTGGAGCAGGTGCTACATTTCTGACATTGTTTTCCAGAATGTAGTTACAACAAAAATGAAGCTCTGAAATTGGCTCTTTTCAGTGTAAAATTAGGTGCAAAGTTCTGCTCCATTTCTTCAAAATACAGGAATGAGTTTTGAATGTGAATATAATGTATTGATTCCCTTAAAGTAATTTTGGATACTTTTCACATTTGATGAAGGCTATCGTTGTATGTGACAGTGTTAAAATCAGTGGCGGGAGTAGTGAGGTGCAATATAAATTGTGGTCCCCCTCCCAACTTCTACACACACTCACATAGATACACACATGGTAGGTACCCATGGGAGGGCAATAAAAGCCAACAAATAAAACACATTTTCCACCCCTCCTCTAATAAATTAGGAGTCCCCACAGACTCTCCCAACCGTCCTCTTCGCTCTGCTATTCATCTTCTTCTTTCCTCCTCTCTTATCACCTCCTCTCATTCCCGCCTTCAGGACTTTTCTTGTGCTGCCCCTATTCTTTGGAACTCCTTGTCTCGCTCACTGGGCTATCCTCCTGCCTCAAATACTTCAATACCTCAGTTAAAACATATCTATTTAAAGAAGCCTATCACCTTCAGCCTTAATTTTGGCAATATATTGTACCTAACCTTTCTATACCTCACCCATACTGTCTAGATTGTAAGTTAGCAATCTTATTGGGTGCTTTAGAGAAAGCAATATGTATGCCTGATTTTTAACTCAATAACAGGGCCCTTCATTCTTTCGTAATTTGTAAAATTATTTTTTACTTCTATCTACCCTGTTTAGCGCTACAGAATATGTCAGGACACTACAAATAAATGTTCCCCACCCTGTAGTCGGCTCTAGTGCTATTTAACTTGTACACTTGCAGCAGATCCACGCAAGTAGCCTGACGCGGTTCACACTTTACAAAAGAGTCAAAGATAGAGAAGTACGTGCAATGTGAAATCACTGGAGCATTAGCACATAGAACTGGAAGTAATAAAAAAATGGTAGTTAATAAGCTACTGCTGTACTACACTACCTTACTATATTGCTCTAACCTCTTAGAAGTTTATAGATCTCAAGCACAGGTTTAAAATTAAAGTCTTTTCACAGGAATTTGGATAAAAATTAAATTTTCTGAATATATTAATCACAACTTTATGCCAGAACCCAAAGGTCACCGTTCTGTAAAATTACTTTGTACCATTCATATGAAGAAATGCAGATATACTCATTATACTCATTAAAGAGACTATAACTGTCGGGTCACAAGAGCAAAACCAGCTGTCTAGGTTCCATTGCGCAACAAGAATAACACATTTTGCATTAACTTTATGTTCTCTGATTTTTTTGTTTTTTAATGGAAGAGAAACAAGTTACAATTTAACTCTGTATGGGAGATCATTTTCAAGTGTTTTATAGCCCTTAAACATGCTGTTAAAATTAGAGAAATTAACTGTCTGTCACTAATTTGATAAATTCAATGCATTTTCGTGTCATGAAATATTGCAACAGAATGTATTCTATTCCAAGGTTTCCTGGAATATATTGCTAGATATTTTTATAACTCTTATATTGTACTTGGTACTGCAGTGATACATTTTATTAATAATAACATACTCATATATAAAAGCAAAATTGTTTGCTCATTTATTGCAACATACGAAACAGAGTTGATCAAGTTGAGCAAATGTTTGAAACAAGATGAAAAGAGATCAAATATCTTGTAAAGATGCCCACTTGGGACTAAGAATTCCTCTTTTTTATTTCTGAGAAAAAAGGTATTGTGCACAGAAAAACTGTACAAATGGAATTGTAAGATTGAAACAAACAAGTTCAACACACAAACACATGTAACACAAATTGAACAATTTACATGAATTCAAGAGCATTTGGGGAGAAAGTGTGATGCATAAATACCATATTTATCGGCGTATAACACGCGTCGGCGTATAACACGCACCTCAACCCCCCTCCTCAACCTCCCTCCTCATCCTCAACCTACCTCCTCATCCTCAACCTCCCTCCTCATCCTCAACCTCCCTCCTCATCCTCAATCCCCCCATCCTCAACCCCCTCCTCAACCCCCCTCCTCATCCTCAACCTCCCTCCACATCCTCAACCCCCTCCTCAACCTCCCTCCTCAACTCCCCTCCTCAACCTAAACCCCCCTCCTCAACCTAAACCCTTTCTCCCCCATTTCTCACCGCAGTGTCTCTTTCCCCCTCTCCTTCCCCTGTGTCTCTTCCCCCCTCTCCTATGTCTCTTTCCCCCTCTCACTCCCCTGTGTCTCTTTGCCCCCTCTCCCTCTCCATTATCTCCCCCCCACTCAGTCCCCCGTGTCTCTTTGACCGGCTCTCCCTCCCCTTTGTCTCTTCCCCCCTCCCCCCTCTCACCCCTGTGTCTCTTTCCCCCCACTCCCTCCCATGTCTCTTTCCCCCCTCTCCCCCATTTCTCACCCCTGTGTCTCTTTCCCTCCTCTCCCTCCCCTGTGTCTGTTCCCTCCCTCTCCCTCCCCTGTGTCTCTTTCCCCCTCTCCCTCCCCTGTGTCTCTTCCTTCTCTATGTCCTCCCCTGTGTCTCTTTCCCCCTCTCCTTACCCGGTATATGCTAATGACGTGGCGCGCATGTGACGTCACATGCGCGCCGGGTCAAGAAGGAGCGGAGGCCGGAGCAGAAGCAGGTGAGGGGAAAGGGAGAGGGTGAGGTATTTAGGGGGGATTAGAATGAGGAGGGGGGTTTAGAATCAGGAGGGGGGGTTTAGAATGAGGAGGGGGGTCCTTAACATTATATGTGAGACACAGGGGGGGGTCCTTAACATTATATCGGCGTTTAACACGCACACATCATTTGCCCCCTATTTTCAGGGAGAAAAAGTGCGTGTTATACGCCGATAAATATGGTAATATTATTTGGCACTATTATTTTGACTTTTGGAATGTATTAAAGAACAAAGTTTTAAAAACTCCAAGTTTAAAGAGACATGCCCCTGTCACAGCTGCCATGTGCAAAGTAAGTCCTTCTTCCAAATCAATATATGTGCACACCTTGCCAAAGACTGCTTCGCACCTCGCCCTTAGACTTTGCAGAGAGTCTCTTAGCAACTAGAGTGTCCGTCTTACAAGGTCAGAAATGCAGCAAAGCAGCAAGTGCTGTTACACTTGATCAAGCTATGCACCAGAAAAAAGTCCACAGAAGATTTAGTGTTTTTGTCAGAAATAAAGATACTCATGCTTCAGTGGAGCTTTTAATCGTAGCAAAAGTTACAGCTAAATGGTTACACATGTGTGTTCTATCTATTGCTCTCTTTTAAAAAAAGATAACATTTGAGTAGAAAAAAAAACCTCCTAAGCAGCTAATGAGAGGCCAAAAGCATTAGAAAATATGTCTTAATAAATGTGAAGATATTACCTAATACTGTACTATCTTGAGCAATGTTCAAACACTAGTAACTTGCCCATCAAAAATAACAGTATATAATGTTATGTTCAATTGTCTGTGCTGTCTCTCTCTCTCTCCTGTCTGTTTCCCTCTCTCCCTATGTCTTGTCTCTCTCTCCTGCCTCTGTGCCACTCTCTTCCTATGTCTTGTGTCTGTCTCTGTCTGTGCTGACTCTCTCTCCTATCACTCTCTCCCTGCGCCTCATGTCTGTCTATCTCTCTCTCTCCTGTTTCTCTCCCTTCCCTCACGCCATCCCACCGTCTCCCTTCCCTCACTCCTTCCCACCATCTCCCTTCCTCACTCCTGCCCACCCTCCCTTCCCCTACTCACTCCCATCCTCTCCTCTCTCTCCCTTCCCTCACTCCTTCCCACCCTCTCCCTTCCTCACTCCTGCCCACCATCCCCTCCCCTACTCACTCCCATCCTCTCCTCGCTCTCCATTCCCTCACTCCTTCCCACCCTCTCTCTCTCCCTTCCCACCCTCTCCCTTCCTCACTCCTGCCCACCATCCCCTCCCCTACTCACTTCCATCCTCGACTCTCTCTCCATTCCCTCACTCCTTCCCACCCTCTCCCTCTCCCTTTCCACCCTCTCCCTTCCTCACTTCTGCCCACCATCCCCTTATCTACTCAATCCCATCCTCTCCTCGCTCTCCATTCCCTCACTCCTTCCCACCCTCTCCCTCTCCCTTCCCACCCTCTCCCTTCCTCACTCCTGCCCATCATCCCCTTATCTACTCAATCCCATCCTCTCCTCTCTCTTCATTCCCTCACTCCTTCCCACCCTCTCCCTCTCTTTTCCCACCCCCAATGCAGAGCGCACCATGCAGGCGTTACTCACAAGCTGTAAAATATTATAGTGGATTACACAAGTATGCAGAACACCTTAAGAGCACATAACCTGTAGAAACAAGACTCCTATAGAGGATTTACATAATAAGTCAGAATATATATTTTCATGTTTCTTGAAAATACTTCAAACCTGCTTCTAAACTTTGAATACTTTCTCTCTATTCACAAAAACTTAAAAGTATTCTCCGATACAAAATTAATGAAATTTTTTTGCAGTGGCACCCACATAAATTCTTACAAACAAAATATAAATTATATGTATTCTCATTCAAATTTTACCTAATTTAAGCACATCTGAGTCTTTAAGGATGCTGAAGTGGTCATCAATGATTTTGTGTCCTGTAAGGATATAAATAGAAGATGACACACATGCCAAGCATCATTAATCATCTATTAACATGGAGAAGATCAGAGAATACACAAATGACTATATTGATCATTCAATACCTCTGCCTGCTTTTAGCTATCTCTTTGCTGCGTTTGTTAGACCATGCTGCTCTTTATTAGCTTGTTTGGCTAGTTCCTGGTTGGGGCATCATCAGTATGCACCCAATGAACAAATAAAACAATATAATTGTCATCATTATAAATCAGTAGTCACCTATATATCTAAAATATTCACTGTTAAATGGGTTGCTATCTTCACCGATATGGGAGGTCCCCTACTGACTCCTTAAGAGATTAATATAGGATATTTATAACACTACAACAACATTACAAAATTAAAAAAAAATATTCTTGTAAAAACTACCATGAAAATAATAAGTTTCATTAACACCAACAAAGAATAATCAGTGGTAGATACTGCAGCTATATACTTAGAATTTTATGTTATTCTTATAAACATTATTAAACCCTATTAAATTCCAGCCTTGTAGATAAGAGGCTTCTACTTAAACCCTACCTGCTGCAAATTTATAAAAGTTACAACGGTATTAAATTAGCCCTGCTGCAAGCAACGTGTGAGCTATGCAGCAGGGCCATCCGTATCAACACAGAGAAAATCTACATGAGGAGTGACAGCCTGCAAGATGATCTTGCAGGCTCCCACAACTCATCAATTGCTGCCGGGATCCTAAACGGGACATCCGCAGCAATCCCACATATAAGCCCTATGGTGGGGGCTACTCTAACTACCCCCGGCAACTAAAATTAACCCCCCGAAGTGTCCCCACATTAACCCCTTGCTGCAGGGGTCCATAGGGACCCCCGCAGCCCCCCCCCCCCCCACATTAACCCCTTCCCCTTGCAGTGGGGGTCCCTGATCGGCTCCGATCAGGCCCCGCTGCATTTAAAACTTTGAAATTACATGCCGCAGCTCCTTAAAGGGCCCGCGGCACACTATTAGCAATCCCGGCCGCGGCACCTAAAATTAACCCCCCTCTATGCCGAGGGTCCCCATCGGGACCCCTGAAGTGTCCCCACATTAACCCCTTGCTGCAGGGGTCCATAGAGACCCACGCAGCCCCCCCCCCCCCACATTAACCCCTTGCAGCGGGGGTCCCCATAATTCATGGGGGTCAATACAGACCCCCATAAGCCCTTAATTAACCCTGTCACTCATGGGGGTCAATACAGACCCCCCATAAGCCTTAATTCACACTATAACTTAAGGCTTATGGGGGTCTGTATTGACCCCCATGAGTTATGGGGTTAATTAAGGGCTTATGGGGGTCTGTATTGACCCCGATGAGTTATGGGGTTAATAAAGGGCTTATGGGGGTCTGTATTGACCCCCATGAGTGATAGGGTTAATTAAGGGCTTATCAGGGTCTGTATTGGCCCCATGAGTGACAGGGTTAAGGGCTTATGGGGGTCAGTATTGACCCCCATGTGTTATAGGGTGAATTAAGGGCTTATGGGGGTCTCTATTGACCCCCATGATTTATAGGGTAAATTAAGGGCTTATGGGAGTCTGTATTGACCCCCATGAGTTAAAGGGTTAATTAAGGGCTTATGGGGGTCTGTATTGACCCCCATGAGCGACAGGGTTAATTAAGGCTTATTGGTGTCTGTATTGACCCCCATGAGTTATAGGGTTCATTAAGGGCTTATGGGGGTCTGTATTGACCCCCATGAGTTATGGGGTTAATTTTAGTTACCTGGGGTTAATATTTATTAGCGCGAGGTGCCGTGGCCGGGATAATAGTGTGCCGCGGGCCCTTTAAGGTGCCGCGGCGTGGACTTTAAAAGTTTTAAATGCAGCGGGGGCCTGATCGGTGCCAGTCGGGGAACCCCACTGCAAGGGGTTAATGTGGGGGGGCTGCAGGGGTCCCAATAGGGACCCCTACAGCATAGGGATGTGTTTAGGAAGCAGGGGGGAGCATCACACGGCTGTCTCGGTCTGCTCCGAGGCAGCACATATGTGATTTAGGAACCCTTGCTAGCTAGCACTTTTTGTGCCCGTAGGGATTCTTCCACGGTGAGAGATTCACTTCATAGATTTAAGGCTGCATGTTACTCCGTAGCTCTCTCGGAGCTTATTCTCTGCCATTTTTCAGAGTCATCTCGCAAAGCAGGCTGCGAGGGACTTATTGGGGATTCGGTCCTCACAAACAGCAAAAAACTGTCTTTTGCGAGGACCGAGGGTACTACGAGGGCTAATTTAATGAGGCCCTATATGTGCAGTTTACATGAAAATCAAGTTTTCTGGCCTGCTTCAAACATATAGATGTAAACCTGCTTGTATATTCAGAGAATGGGAGATTGAGGACAAGCTAGTATTTTAAGTTTACAAATGGTTCTTATAAAAACATATGTATAATTAGTTGTTTCATGTTTTTGTAAAAAAGGGGTAGAGAGAAAATTCAAATGTGAATATTGAGATGAAATATTATTATCTTTTATTTGTATCGCGCCAACATATTCTGGCTAAATTTTTAGCAAAGCTTGGAAAAGTATTATGACTTCTTGCATTTTGTTCCCCCATCAAAGTGCCAGAAACATGGGGACAAACACAGAGGAGACTGACATGTCACTATATATATATATTAATGTAAACTTTCCCTAAAAATGAGAAGCAAGAATTGGAACAGCTCATACCCACTCATCCTTAAACTGGGACTTTCTACATGCTGCCAAAAATACACAAACCAGGCACCCCAGGGAGAGGTATGGACACACTGATTGAACAGATATCTGGATTTGTTGAAAACATCCTACAACCACTATTTAGAAACACCAATATCCAAGACACCACTGACTTTCTCAACAAATTCAGATTAAGGGCCTACCTTTTAAGACACTACTTGTCACCATAGATGTAGAATATTTTTATAGCAACATCCCAAATGAAGGTGGCACTTCTTTAAGTGTCTTTCAACACACACTTAGAACCAGAAATGTGGCCCTGATGTTATTGATAAACTAATAGAATACATCTTTACGCGCACCTACATTACATTTAACAAAGATACGTACCTACAAATGATGGGGCTGCCATGGGTACCAAAATGACTCTACAATATGCCAATCTATGTGTATAGCAAATCAAAAAGATACATTCTTATCTATATACATTTTTAAACCATAGAGATACTAGTGTTACACAGATGATCTGTTCATCATTTTGACAGAAGCAGAAAGTAAATTCAGAGATTTTCATAATTCATTTAAATTTTCCACCGATCTATAACATTTTAAGTGGATTTCTCTGCAGAACATGTAAACATTCTAGACACTACACACACACAGTAAACAAGCCATAATCCATTGCCAAGCTATAAAATACCACGGCATATACGCAAACACTGGAGACCACGGAAAAACCTTAAAACACAGTCTGAATCTTTCAGACAAAAGGCTTACAAGCCATGCATCTTTACCCAGAAAATAACCACTGCCATTAAACACATCTAGTGACCATATACCATCCAGCTTTAGAGAAAATATGGAAAATAATCAAAGATTTACAAACACTACTAACTAAAGTAATACAGTTAAAAATTATATTCCCCAAGCCTCCAATCCTGACCTTTAAAAAACCACCAAACCTAAAACAAAAACTTGTCAGCAGAAGATTAGCCAGTAAACAACAGAAGAGAGAAAATGGAACTAAACTTTGTAACAAAAGTCTCTGTAAATGATGTCAACAAATTTGCATAGATGGTGCAGCCACACATAACAATAAGACCTATAACATCAGAGGGTCATATTCGTGTACATACTTCAATGTGGTTTGCATAATACAATGCAATATATGTGAAATAGGTTTTACATTGGAGAAACCAGCTAAAAAAATGCACTTAAAAATGAACCTACACAGACATTCTAGCATTGACGCTCATGCACAGAACTGTAACTGCCGCTGTAACCACCACCATAACTGTTGGAGCCGCCGCCATAACCGATGTGAAGCGCCACAACAGAGAGAGAGAGAAACAGGACAGAGAGATAGACAGTATAGACATTTTATGATACTGTCATTTATGGCAGGCAAGTTACTCGTTTGAAATAAAAGAGGGGAGGGGGGAGAAGCTCAGAAGATCTCCTAGTGCAGATAATCTGGTAAGTATAGGATGCTTGTCGTTCAATAGATGAAACAAACGAGAAAAAACCTCACCTGGGTTGACCCAAATAAATGTGAGGTATTGCACGAGCGAAAAGGGGAGCAAAATTCAATCAAATGTTGATTCATGAGCCACCAAGCACCGACAGTTATGTGGGTACTAGCAACTTGCCTGTCAAAAAATGACGGTCAATAAAATTTTAAGGCTGGGAATGTTTGCCACACAATGTAAGGCTTTTGGTCGTCTGAGCACCTTCGGCGCTCATTGCAAGTCCTGCATTCGGGGATCATCACGAGGCTCGCAATGAGCGCCTTCAGCGGTCATTGCGAACCTCTCCCCTGGTGTACTTTTGCTTCTCTGAGCGCCTTTGGTGTTCATTGTGAGCCCTGCTCTGAGCGCCTTTGGTGCTCATTGAAATCCTCTCCCCTTGTGTACTTTTGGTGGTCTGAGCTCCTTTGGTGCTCATTGCAAGCGCTGCACTGATCACCTTTGGTGCTCCTTGCGATCCTCTCCCCTGGTGTACTTTTGGTGCTCATAGTGAGCCCCACGCTGAGCGCCTTCAGAGCTCATCGCGCTCATTTCGAGCCTCTCCACTCATGTAGTTTTGGTGGTCTGAGCACCTTTGGCGCTTATTACAAGGGCTGGGCTGAGCACCTTTTGCACTCATTGTGAGCCTCTCCCCTGGTGTACTTTTGCTCCTCTGAGCACCCTCGGCGCTCATAGTGAGTCCCGCGCTGAATGCCTTGGTCCTTTTATATATATATATATATATATATATATATATATATATATATATATATATATATATTTTTTTTATGATAACTAATTAATTAATAAAATAATACATGAATATACTTTACATATTTGTAATTAATATATCCAGCAATCAATATCCTGAAAAGCTAACAATCTGCAGCATACAATGTACATTTGGACTGTTGCTGACCTGAGGTGTAAGTGTCATCAATGTGTGAAGTGTGCAGTTTAAATAGGCTGCGTACACGAAAGCCAACCGTTTGTTTAGCTGTGTAATTCTGCATTTTGGAATAATAATGTTAAATTTAGTGTTGTAAAATGGTTGCGATTGTGTATGTGTTACGCAGGTGTGGAGCATTTTCCGTTCTCCCTAATAGTGTATTTTATACCTTGTACGTTCCTGTGTAAAAGTCTTATGTGTTTGGCAGGGTATTGCGTGTTTAGGGGTCGTGTAGCCTTGTTTTCGTTTCTTTCGTCCGCCATTTATTTTTTTCGCTTAGGAGATTTCCGTGTGCCGAAACTCGGCAAATTGTGTTTAAATTGTCGTGCAACCTCACTCCCAGATGTCCTGGCTAAGATCGCATCCTATACTTACCAGATTATCTGCACTAGGAGATCTTTTGCGCTTCTCCCCCCTCCCCTCTTCTATTTCTACATTTAAGGCTTCAAGGTGAATAAAGACTTCCATAATTCGTTCAATACCTTTCACACATCCATTCAATTTAAAATGGATAACTCCACAGAACAGGTTAACTTTCTGGATACCACCATTTCCATAACAAATGGCAAACTGTATTCATCTATCTATAGGAAACCTACAGACAGATGTAGTTACCTCCACAACTCTAGCTTCCACCCCTCCCACACTAAACAAGGGAGAATTCATTGTCAAGCCATCAGATACCATCACATATGTTCAAACATAGAGAACCGTGATAAACACTTAAAAACAATGTCTGCCTCCTTCAGACAGAAGTAACCTCTGCCGTCAGAACACTCTGGGAACACCTGCTGCAATACAAAACTAAAGAAACAACTTCACGTACACCTCTGGTAACCACATACTATCCGGTTCTAGAAGGAATGTGCAAAATATTTAAGGATTTACAACCACAACTCACAGAGGACACAGAATTGAAACATATATTCCCCAAACCCCCCATTCTTGCATTTAGGCAGCCACCAAATTTAAGACAAACATTGGTGGGCAGAAGATTGCCAAATGAACAGCATAACAGAGAAAATGGCACCAAACCCTGTGTAACTACCCCGATAGTCAGAGGGTATCAGCCGTTGGAGACGTCCTTTTCCCTGGCAAGCTGCTGTATAAAAGTGAAGTTGGTATCAACCATCAGAGAAAAACTTTAATAACTGAACTCATGACAGTTACATATCATCAAGACATTCCAAACAGTTAAAGGGCCAGTGTAGTAATAAATGTTCCCAGGCAAAGGTAAGGTTCTGTTACACTGCTCCCCCTTTGTGGAACACTCCTGCAGACCTGGACTTATCCTTTTCGGGTCAACTTGGGGCTGTCCGGTCCGCTGTTAAGGTACAAGTTCTGTTTGCCTGGACAGTCCGTCTGCGTTCGCATTGAACCGGCCAGGGCGATATTGAATGGAAAAGTTATACGGTGGTAGGGCCAAGCTCCATCTCAGTAATCATCCATTGTCCCCAGCCACTCGGTTCAGACTGATGTGAGTCTCTACTTCCAGCTAAGAGGTGGGGTCTTGTTCAGAGACTGTCCCTTATCCCAATGGTCAAAGGTCTCACATATCTCCCCTTGGTCTTGTGTATCTCCTCCTTGGTCTTGTGTATCTCCTCCTTGGTCTCGTGTATCTCCTGTTTGGTCTACTGTATCACCTGTTTGGTCTCCTGTATCTCCTGTTTCGTCTCATGTATCTCCTCTTTGGTCTCATGTATCTCCTCTTTGGTCTCATGTATCTCCTCTTTGGTCTCATGTATCTCCTCTTTGCTCTCATGTATCTCCTCTTTGCTCTCATGTATCTCCTCTTTGCTCTCATGTATCTCCTCTTTGCTCTCATATATCTCCTTTTTGCTCTCATGTATCTCCTCTTTGGTCTCATGTATCCCTTCCTTGGTCTCATGGACCTCCTCTTTGTTCTCATGTATCTCTTCTTTGGTCTCATGTATCTCCTCTTTGTTCTCATGTATCTCTTCTTTGGTCTCATGTATCTCTTCTTTGGTCTCATGTATCTCTTCCTTGGTCTCATGTATCTCCTCTTTGGTCTTATGTATCTCCTTTTGGTCTTATGTATCTCCTCTTTGGTCTTATGTATCTCCTCTTTGGTCTCATGTATCTCTTCTTTGGTCTCATGTATCTCTTCCTTGGTCTCATGTATCTCTTCCTTGGTCTCATGCATCTCCTTTTTTTTTTCTCCTGTATCTCCTCTTTGGTCTCATGTATCTCTTCTTGGTCTCATGTATCTCTTCCTTGGTCTCATGTATCTCTTCCTTGGTCTCATGCATCTCTTCCTTGGTCTCATGCATCTCCTCTTTGTTCTCATGTATCTCCTCTTTGGTCTCATGTATCTCTTCTTTGGTCTCATGTATCTCCTCTTTGGTCTCATGTATCTTTTCTTTGGTCTCATGTATCTCTTCCTTGGTCTCATGTATCTCTTCCTTGGTCTCATGCATCTCCTCTTTTTTTTCTCCTGTATCTCCTCTTTGGTCTCATGTATCTCTTCCTTGGTCTTATGTATCTCCTCTTTGCTCTCATGTATCTCCTCTTTGCTCTCATATATCTCCTCTTTGCTCTCATATATCTCCTCTTTGCTCTCATATATCTCCTCTTTGCTCTCATACATCTCCTCTTTGCTCTTGTGTACCTCCTCCTTGCTCTCGTGTACCTCCTCCTTGGTCTCGTGTATATCCTCCTTGGTCTCATGTATCTCCTCCTTGGTCTCATGTATCTCCTCTTTGTTCTCATGTATCTCTTCTTTGGTCTCATTTATCTCCTCTTTGTTCTCATGTATCTCCTCTTTGGTCTCATGTATCTCTTCTTTGGTCTCATGTATCTCTTCCTTGGTCTCATGTATCTCCTCTTTGCTCTCATGTATCTCCTCTTTGCTCTCATATATCTCCTCTTTGCTCTCGTGTATCTCCTCCTTGGTCTTGTGTATCTCCTCCTTGGTCTCATGTATCTCCTCTTTGGTCTCATGTATCTCTTCCTTGGTCTCATGTATCTCTTCCTTGGTCTCATGTATCTCTTCCTTGGTCTCATGTATCTCTTCCTTGGTCTCATGTATCTCTTCCTTGGTCTCATGTATCTCTTCCTTGGTCTCATGCATCTCTTCCTTGGTCTCATGCATCTCCTCTTTGGTCTCCTGTATCTCTTCCTTGGTCTCATGTATCTCTTCCTTGGTCTCATGCATCTCCTCTTTGGTCTCCTGTATCTCCTCCTTTGTTTCCCGGAGCAGCTGGTTTATTAGTTCCACGGACGTTTCTGGATACAAGGATAATCTCCGCTGTACAATACCAGTAATTACATCGTCCTCGCTGACAGATGTAAGGGCTCAGTTACTTCCATGGATCCATCCATTTCGTCCAGCTCCAGCAGGTCAGCTATGAGCTTCCTCCGTGGCCTGTTACTGGCACTCCTACCGCGACTCTCCAATAAATCTTTTAGTGCGGGTCTTTTCAGCTTGGCGTACTGAGACTCCATTCAGCACTTGCTCTCTGGATAAAAGGACCATCCCACCGCTGCCAACCAAATGTAACGGCTTCCCCGGTAGACAGAGGGTATCAGCTGTTGGAGACGTCCTTTTCCCTGGCAAGCTGCTGTATAAAAGGGAAGTTGGTATCAACCATCAGAGAAAAACTTTAATAACTGAACTCAGCATGACAGTTACATATCATCAAGACATTCCAAACAGTTAAAGGGCCAGTGTAGTAATAAATGTTCCCAGGCAAAGGTAAGGTTCTGTTACACCCTGCAATAAAAGTGGCTGCAAACTATGCCAACACATCTGCAAAGAGGACACAGCCACGCACAACAACAAGACCCACAACATCAGAGGCTCATATTCATGTACATCATCAAATGTAGTGTATATTATACAATGTACTGTATTTGAAAGGGGGTGCTACATCAAAAAGCATCATGAAGACAGCTATTGTACTCCAGTGGGACACCATTTCACCCAGGAGAATCACTCCATCCAGAAGTTCAAAATAATAGTACTCAGAGGGAATTTCAGAACTATCCAACAGCGGAAAACTCTTGAATTAAAAATGATTCAATTTTCTAATACAAAGGATTTGGGCATTAACATCGACTTTCTGGCCCACTATCTTAATGTCTTATAGCTAACACATTCCATTTACCTCTCCCCCTTCTATTGCTGTTTTTGTAAGCTACATGCTATGATGAAATGTATTGTTCTTTATTTTACTCTGCTGTGTTCTAATCTACAACCTGATCTATAGACTTACTTACTGACCTATCAGGACATTTTCACAATGCTGGTATATTTCTCACTTAACTATGGCCAATGAATTTCGTCTTTCTTGTTTTTCCAATTTTTTTTTTTCATCTCTTTCTGTTTACTGTTTTTAGTTCATACTTGTATCAGTATCGCTTTTTGACTTGATAAAGAGAGGTATTATCTCTTGAAAGCTTGTCGCTTTATTATGAATATGTTTGTCCAATAAAAAAGGTATCACTATTCACTGCAATACTCTGATTATTCAACTATATATATATATATATATATATATATATATATATATATCTGCATGCCCCTGTCTAGGATCCCAGAATGCAGGGTAATAACTGTATTTCTTGAAATTCTGACAGGAAACCAGTAAGGAGGAGGTAGTTTAAATTCACACAGCACAGCACCATCCCCTCAGGAGGACAAGAGGCTAGAGGAAAGCATCCAATTGATATATGTATGGCCACAGCAGTATATGCAGATACAGACTCTATAGGGATGTATGTGCAGTGTAGTGTACTAGCCCATTAGGGAACACGTCTCAGCAGCATGTTAACAACTATTGTTGAGAGAGGGTCACTGATTAGTTAGTATGACACAATTTGCAGCAAGTTATGCAGAGTATATATATTGTGATGATGTGTCACCAGAGGTCAGTTAGAGAGCACTTCAAGACTTCTCCCCAGGAGTGAGTAGGTTAACAATCAGCTTTAAAGGCATGTATGTGGTTGCAAAAGGGTCCGGCTGCTGCCACCAAATGATACAGGGCACTGATCCTGCTAGTGGCAGTGCCCTGTCACAAGATGCATGTGCTGCAGTGGCCAGACTGCAGCAAAAATCAAGATATTGCTATGAGCCAATACCAACCAAGCTCATAATACAAAGCAATGATCATATCTAGCAGATGATAGCTCCATGCAATAGCAAAATAAATAATTTAACCATACAGGTTCAAGACAACAGAATGTCAGATAGTTAGGAACACATAAGTATATTAACTCATCATATCATATCTTCTCTCATTTTAGTCGGCAGGAGGTCTAGGTCAACTACGGAGCCAGAGTTGGGGGCATCTGCTTAATCCAAGCTGATTGTTGTCAATACCTTCCATCCGGATCCATCACAAGAGGAAGAGGCAAGAAGCGTATCAGAAGGCCCTGGAACAGAGGAGGACGCATAATTTGGTCAGTGGGGGACCTTGCTAGACCTTTAGCCACACCCATAGCATTTGAACCCACTGACCTGACCCACCGCCACCACCTACTTCTCCCAAATACATAATATTCCGGCTCCTACCACCACCAGGCCCACCATCACCACCCACAGGGATTCCAGCTGGTCCCCAGCTCCTCCCCACTGAGACATCACCACCATTGCCTCACCCACAGTCATGCCCAGCCTACCACAACCTTCATCCCCATACCCACCAGAGGCCACCATTGGGGAGATGCTGATCCTGATGCACAAGCAAAGGGACGCTATGCAGGGGATGCAGGCCAGCGTCTCCTCCCAACAGGTCTCGGTGGGCCGCTACCACAGGAGGCATTAGAGGGAGATGAGGGTGCACAACCCGTCAGATGGAGACCTAATTTTCCAGGTGGTGCAAAACCTGTGCCTTGTGGGGTGATACCTCCCCCTGCAACCCCCCTTGACTTTGGACTAGTTGTGATGCCACGAGGGAAGGGGCCCAGTGACAATGCAAAGGAGGAGATAGCGGCTGCACCTAGGATTTGACCTTCTCAACAGCACTCCTCAGTGACAAATTATTGGTGCAAACATTAACATAATCTAGCCTGGCTACAAAATAAGAGGATCATGGCCTATGTTCATTTTATATTTGGTAACCAGGTGGCTACCCATCATCATATAGTCCGTGATCCTCTTCTATGTGGATACTTAGGGTTATGTTTAAACCGACTGATGGTCACTGAGGAATGCCATTGAGACGAGATGGTGCAGTCCCTATTTTTTTGTTGTTGCCCTTATTGGTAACCTTGTTATTATTTTAGGCACAATTCAGGTCCATGAAGGCAACCTTTTCATCTGCAAGCAGTGCTACAACATAATGTGAGTGAAATGTATGCACAGTGGATATTAAATAGCCATTCCATAAATCCCCCAGCAGAATGATCTCACACCCCATTATTTAATCATGCATCGTGGGTTAGAAAAAATGGCTATTGTTTAGTTTAAATGATACCAATGCAGATATGGTGTAGGACTAGCAAAGTCTGACAATGTCATGTTAATCAAAGCAGGTATTAATACATGTGTTAGTTAACCATGTCATGGTCTTATCAATAAGAAAACAGATACTTTTGTCTGATGCAAGTAACAAACATTATGGCTGCTGACTTTTGTCTCATCCCATACATCATGATATGGTAAGAAACAGTTATAATCTGATAACAACCGTATACCAGATGAATGTGATATCAGTGTGGCTAAATAATAAGTTTAGGTAAGGTTCAGGTGAAGTTCGGGTAAGCTGGTTTATTGTTACAGTTACAGTATTTAGCACTGTACTGTACACAGTGGCATAGCCAGAACTTTTGATGCCCAACCCGGTGTGAACATTGTAAATTATATATATATACAGTGAGGAGAAAAAGTATTTGATCCCCTGCTGATTTTGAACGTTTCTCCACTGACAAAGAAATTATCAGTCTATAAGCAGTCTCAGTGAGAGACAGAATAACAGAAAAAGAAATAAGAAAATTGCATGTCAAAAAAGTTATAAATTGATTTGCAGGTCAATGAGTGAAATAAGTATTTGACCCCTTCATCTTAGTACAAAACCCCTATTGGCAATCACAGAGGTCAGACTTTTTTTCTAGTTGGCCACCAGGTTTGCACAAATCTCAGGAGGGATTTTGTCCCACTCCTCTTTGCAGATCCTCTCCAAGTCATTAAGGTTTTGAGGCTGATGTTTGGCAACTCAAACCTTAAGTTCCCTTCACAGATTTTATATGGGATTAAGGTCTGGAGACGGGCTAGGCCACTCCAGGACCTTAATGTGCTTCTTCTTGAGCCACTTCTTTGTTGCCTTGGCTGTGTGTTTTGGGTCATTGTCATGCTGGAATACCCATCCACGACCCGTTTTCAATGCCCTGGCTGAGGGAAGGAGGTTCTCACCCAAGATTTGACGGTACATGGCCCCGTCCATCGTACGTTCCATGCAGTGCAGTTGTCCTGTCCCCTTAGCACAAAAACACCCCAAAGCATAATGTTTCCACCTCCTTGTTTGACGGTGGGGATGGTGTTCTTGGGGCCATAGGCAGCATTCCTCCTCCTCCAAACACGGCGAGTTGAGATAATGCCAAAGAGCCTCAATTTTGGTCTCATCTGGCCACAACACTTTCATCCAGTTCTCCTCTGAATCATTCAGATATTCATTGGCAAACTTCAGACAGTCCTGTACATGTGCTTTCTTGAGCAGGAGGACCTTGCGGGCGCTGCAAGATTTTAGTCCTTTAGTGATGTCGCGAACCGGCGAACATCGGCGAACCGCCATAGACTTCAATGGGCAGGCGAATTTTAAAACCCACAGGGACTCTTTCTGGCCACAATAGTGATGGGAAAGTTGTTTCAAGGGGTCTAACAACTGGACTGTGGCATGCCGGAGGGGGATCCATGGCAAAACTCCCACGGAAAATTACATAGTTGATACAGAGTCTGGTTTTAAGCCATAAAGGGCATAAATTACCTAACATTCCTAAATTGTTTGGAATAACGTGCTTTAAAACATCAGGTATGATGTTGTATCGATCAGGTAGTGTAAGGGTTACACCTTACATGACTGGGGGTCTATAGGTGACATTAGTACTGACCTTTATCTGACTGGGGGTCTATAGGTGACATTAGTACTGACCTTTATCTGACTGGGTGTCTATAGAGGGACATTAGTAATGACCTTTATATGACTGGGGGTCTATAGAGGGACATTAGTACTAACCTTTATCTGACTGGGTGTCTATAGAGGGACATTAGTAATGACCTTTATCTGACTGGGTGTCTATAGAGGGACATTAGTACTGACCTTTAGCTGACTGGGTGTCTATAGAGGGACATTAGTAATGACCTTTATCTGACTGGGTGTCTATAGAGGGACATTAGTACTGACCTTTAGCTGACTGGGGGTCTATAGAGGGACATTAGTACTGACCTTTATCTGACTGGGTGTCTATAGAGTGACATTAGTACTGACCTTTATATGACTGGGGGTCTATAGGTGACATTAGTACTGACCTTTATCTGACTGGGTGTCTATAGAGGGACATTAGTAATGACCTTTATATGACTGGGGGTCTATAGAGGGACATTAGTACTGACCTTTATCTGACTGGGTGTCTATAGAGTGACATTAGTCCTGACCTCCTGCTGCAGTATTATTACTCCCAGTACTCCCAGGCTTGCTACTATTAGATATAATAACCTCAGTTTCGTTTCCTTATCTGTTGGTAACATCAAAATATGATTATTAAATATTTCATATTTGTTTGTTTTTTTCTCCCAAAGTGAACCCCTTTGTGTGTGTCCCACAGATGTGGTGTTTCCGCTCTGCGTATGTTGGATTTGCACCGCTCAAAAAGTATGAAAAGAGATCCACCCCCCCTTGAAGCCCATTAATGACATCATCAGTAAATTGTATGTAACAGATTCCAGTGTTTAGGGTTTATGACCCAATACTGCGATCATATCACTTATGACAAAAATCCGTATTTGTCGTATTATTCAGACGCGCGTGCATCTTTGTGTTACATTTCCTGATACTTTTATTATCTTGATCTTTATATATTTACTAGCAACTTGCCCATCAAAAAATTCCTAATACATTTGTTCATTCACAATAGTTATTATCGTGCATTCATTTAATAAGTATTAATTAGTAATGGAAAATAAAAATGTAGACTTTACACTACACTAAAATGTTTTACTTTTTACTCTGCAGTTATATATCTGGATTACTGCTCATTGGCTGCCAGCGATAGCACTCTCAAAGCAGTTACAAGTCTAAATCACTTTATTATGCTCTGAGACCTGAATACATTTTTTAATTTACACTGCACAAAAAAAATTATATATTTAACACTGTACTTATATATCTGTCTTTGCGATGAGCGCCGAAGATTGATCGTTGCAAAGCACGAAACATGAAGGACACGAGGGAAGAGGCTCACAATGAGCGCCGAATGTCCTCAGAGTACAAAAAGCATCACATTGTGTGGCAAACAGCATTGCCATGGCTTCAAACTTTTTTATTTATTATTATTGCCCCGTCATTTGTGCCAGGCAAGTCGCTAGTGATATAATATAACATAATGCAATACAATATTATACAGTACACATGGGTGATGGAACTGGGGGGGGGGGGTAACCCCCACCCCAGATTTCTTATCGTATGTATGTATGCGTATAGAAGCTAACAGGGGAGGAGAGAGGGGGAGGAAACACAGGGGAGAGGGAGAGGAAGACACAGGAGAGGGGAGAGGGGGAGGAAGACACAGTGGAGAGGGGGAGGAAGACACAGGGCAGAGGGGGGAAGAGAAACAGGGTAAGGGAGAGGTGAGTGGAAGAGACACATGGGAGGGGGGAGAGACACAGGAGAGAGTGGGGGTAGAGACACAGGGGAGAGGGGGGAAGAGACTAATGGGAGGGAGTGGTGAGGAGACACCGGGGAGAGAAAAGGGGGTAAAGACACAGAGGAGGGGGTATTTTAGTATTTTAGTAATTAATTAATTCCTTATTATTTAAAAAAATATATATATAAAAAAATACGCTTAATAGCATATTTTACACTGCGGTTACTTTACATACATTAACGCTTCGCACTTCCTAATACATTTGTTCATTCACAATAGTTATTATCGTGCATTCATTTAATAAGTATTAATTAGTAATGGAAAATAAAAATGTAGACTTTACACTACACTAAAATGTTTTACTTTTTACTCTGCAGTTATATATCTGGATTACTGCTCATTGGCTGCCAGCGATAGCACTCTCAAAGCAGTTACAAATCTAAATCACTTTATTATGCTCTGAGACCTGAATAAATTTTTTAATTTACACTGCACAAAAAAAATTATATATTTAACACTGTACTTATATATCTGTCTTTGCGATGAGCGCCGAAGATTGATCGTTGCAAAGCACGAAACATGAAGGACACGAGGGAAGAGACTCACAATGAGCTCCGAAGGTCCTCAGAGTACAAAAAGCATCACATTGTGTGGCAAACAGCATTGCCATGGCTTCAAACTTTATTGCCCCATCATTTGTGCCAGGCAAGTCGCTAGTGATATAATATAACATAATGCAATACAATATTATACAGTACACATGGGTGTTGGAACTGGGGGGGGGGTAAGGGGTAACCCAACCCCCAGATTTCTTATCGTATGTATGTATGCGTATAGAAGCTAACAGGGGAGGAGAGAGGGGGAGGAAACACAGGGGAGAGGGAGAGGAAGAAACAGGAGAGGGGAGAGGGGGAGGAAGACACAGTGGAGAGGGGGAGGAAGACAGAGGGCAGAGGGGGGAAGAGAAACAGGGTAAGGGAGAGGTGAGTGGAAGAGACACATGGGAGGGGGGAGAGACACAGGAGAGAGTGGGGGTAGAGACACAGGGGAGAGGGGGGAAGAGACTAATGGGAGGGAGTGGTGAGGAGACACCGGGGAGAGAAAAGGGGGTAAAGACACAGAGGAGGGGGTATTTTAGTATTTTAGTAATTAATTAATTCCTTATTATTTAAAAAAATATATATATAAAAAAATATGCTTAATAGCATATTTTACACTGCGTTTACTTTACATACATTAACGCTTCGCACTTCCTAATACATTTGTTCATTCACAATAGTTATTATCGTGCATTCATTTAATAAGTATTAATTAGTAATGGAAAATAAAAATGTAGACTTTACACTACACTAAAATGTTTTACTTTTTACTCTGCAGTTATATATCTGGATTACTGCTCATTGGCTGCCAGCGATAGCACTCTCAAAGCAGTTACAAATCTAAATCACTTTATTATGCTCTGAGACCTGAATACATTTTTTAATTTACACTGCACAAAAAAAATTATATATTTAACACTGTACTTATATATCTGTCTTTGCGATGAGCGCCGAAGATTGATCGTTGCAAAGCACGAAACATGAAGGACACGAGGGAAGAGACTCACAATGAGTTCCGAAGGTCCTCAGAGTACAAAAAGCATCACATTGTGTGGCAAACAGCATTGCCATGGCTTCAAACTTTATTGCCCCATCATTTGTGCCAGGCAAGTCGCTAGTGATATAATATAACATAATGCAATACAATATTATACAGTACACATGGGTGTTGGAACTGGGGGGGGGGGGTAAGGGGTAACCCAACCCCCAGATTTCTTATCGTATGTATGTATGCGTATAGAAGCTAACAGGGGAGGAGAGAGGGGGAGGAAACACAGGGGAGAGGGAGAGGAAGACACAGGAGAGGGGAGAGAGGGAGGAAGACACAGTGGAGAGGGGGAGGAAGACACAGGGCAGAGGGGGGAAGAGAAACAGGGTAAGGGAGAGGTGAGGGGAAGAGACACATGGGAGGGGGGAGAGACACAGGAGAGAGTGGGGGGTAGAGACACAGGGGAGAGGGGGGGAGAGACTAATGGGAGGGAGTGGTGAGGAGACACCGGGGAGAGAAAAGGGGGTAAAGACACAGAGGAGGGGGGGAAGAAACACAGGGGAAGGGAGAGGGGGTAGAGACACAGGGGAGAGGGGGTAGAGACACAGGGGAGAAGGGGGAAGAGACACAGATGAGGGGGGAGAGACACAGGGGAGAGGGAAGGGGGGAAAGACACAGGGGAGGGGGGAAAGAAACACGGAAGGGAGAGGGGGTAGAGACACAGGGGAGGGGGGAGTGGCACAGGGAAGAGGGAAGGGGAAAATACACAGGAGAGGGGGGAAAGAAACACTGGGGAAGGGAGAGGGGGTAGAGACACAGGCAAGGGTGGGAGAGACACAGGGGAGAGGGGGGGGGGGAGAGACACATGGGAGGGAGTGGGGGGGAGACACAGGGGAGAGGGGGGGAGAGAGACACATGGGAGGGAGTGGGGGGGAGACACAGGGGAGGTCTTCTGCTTTATTATTATTCTTATTATTATTACTATATAATGTGTAGATGTACCGGCTGGGCATGCTCTTGTGCATTATTATTATTATTATTATTATTATTATTACTATATAATGTGTAGATGTACCGGCTGGGCATGCTCTTCTATATTATTATTATTATTATTATTACTACTATATAATGTGTAGATGTCCCGGCTGGGCATGCTCTTGAGCATTATTATTATTATTATTGTTATTATTATTATTATTATTATTATTATTAGTATATAATGTGTAGATGTACCGGCTGGGCATGCTCTTCTACATTATTATTATTATTACTATATAATGTGTAGATGTACCGGCTGGGCATGCTCTTCTACATTATTATTATTATTATTATCACATATATAGTTGTGAGCGTACGAGTTGTTGCTAACGCTGCGGGCTCGCGTAGCGAGGGCCGCGGCTCGCGCAGCGAGCCGAGGCCCTCGCGAAGCGAGGGCACTGCCCGAGGGTCTCAGTTGCTGGCATGGAGCGCCGAAGGCGCTCCATGCCAGCAACTGAGGACCCTCGCGAAGCGAGGGCCTCAGTTGCTGGCATGGAGCGCCGTAGGCGCTCCATGCCAGCACCTGAGGACCTCGCAAAGCGAGGGCCGCAGTTGCTGGCATGGAGCGCCGAAGGCGCTCCTTGCCAGCAACTGCGACCCTCGCAAACTTCACGTCGCAACCCAAACAGTACGACACACACATTACGACACTCGCAAAAAACATACGACACACGTTCACACACATTACGGACTCGCAACACTCGGACGCAACTCGCGAACATTACAAAATGTAAAACACAATACATACACACACCACATACATAAAAAACTTACCTACACCAAGAGGGAGCACCCAGCACCTCAAAAATACAACTTACACCTCGATTTTACTTCAAATAAAACAGTTTAGAGACTAAAAAAAAAACGAAGCGAGAGAAAAAATGGCCGCCGAACAAAACGAAAACGAGGCTACAGCACTCTAAACTCGCAAAACACCACAGGAAACTCGCAAAACACCACAAAACACCTACGGATATTCCGATACAAACGTATAACACACATTACTCGCCATTTGACGCCAATGCGGAAGTACACGACAACGGTTTCGGCTCGCGCACGCACAGTGTTACACTGCACACATTCAGCACGCTTACACAGCAGATCCACACCACTAATGCTGCAGCAACATCAAAACACATTCACAGCTCTTCCACACAATGCTTTCAAATAGGTAAAGTATATTCATTTATTAATGTATTATATATTTCATTATTACACACTAAACAGCATTAGCTACCTTACAATTTCATTGCCGTCATTTTTTGACGGGCAATTCGCTAGTTACTATATAATGTGTAGATGAACTGGCTGGGCATGCTCTTGTGCATTATTATTATTATTATTAGTAGTAGTATTTTACTAATAATAATAATAATAATGCACAAGAGCATGCCCAACTGGTACATCTACACATTATATAATAATAATAATAATAATAATAATAATAATAATGCATGCCCAGCTGGTACATCTACACATTAAATAGTAGTAATAATAATAATAATAATGCACAAAAGTCCTTCAGCACTGCACTGGACACTGAATAAACTTGCCTAGCTATGGTTTTCCCTATTGATGCAGTATCATCCAAACTGTCCCTCCTCTCAGTAAGACTGCAAGTTACTTATGATTCCAAAATGGCTGCTGTCCATGAGGTGAAAGGGTGTGGAAGGGAGTGTATGCTGCTGATTGGCTGGAATGTGTCTGCTGACTGTGACATGCAGGGTCAAAGTTTGCTCAATGATAAAGTATTGGGGGCGGGTCGAATCTCGCATATGTTCGCAGTTCGCCGCGAACGCGAACATGCTATGTTCGCCGAAAAAAGTCTGCCAGCGAACTATTCGCGACATCTCTCTCTCTCTCTCTCTCTCTCTATATATATATATACATATATATATATATATATATATATATATATATACACACACACACATACATATAGTAAATAAATAGTACATCTGTGTTCACGTGTTAATGTCTAAAACAAGTTAAAAAACCTGCTTCCAGCTGCAGCACTGGGCCCCCCCAGAGCAGGGCCTGATGTATTGCATGGGGTGTAGTGGCGGTAGATCCACCCCTATCCTGGGAGTAGAGTTGATTTTCACCACTCAGTGCCACAGTTTATTTTTGTCTCATTAAACTTTGTCCATGGTACAAAGAAATCAACAAGGCTTGCAAAGGGGCTATAGACTGGCTAAAATAGAAAATTAAAAGTTAGTCGCAAAGGAGATTAAGACTAAACCTAACCTTTTTTTATATATATTAATGGGAAGAAGGACAAGAAGGAAGCTGTAGGAACATACCAATATGAAACAGGCCTTCTAATAAACTGTTGTTGGTTTAGTCATTCAGTTGTGTTCACTGCCCCTCTGAATTTTATCAAGCTCATGTTTATTGCTTCAATGACCTCTAGCCACCTCCGCATTTGCGGACCCCTTTTTCGTGTGCCTTTGACCCTTCCAAGCATTAGAGTCTTCTCAAGGGAATCCTGCCTTCTCATGATCATACCTTCCAGTAAAAAGTTTGTCTTCGTCTCCTGAAGTACTGATTGATTGGATCTTCTTGCAGTCCAAGGAGCTCTAAGCAGTTTTCATCAACACAACAATTCAAGGGCATCAATTCTATGGTGCTCAGCCTTCTTTATGGTCCAGCTCTCACATCATTATGTTACTGCTGGGTATACCATAGTTCTAACTATGCAGTCCTTTGTTTATAGTGTAAGATGTTTACTTTTTACTAACTTTTCCAAGTTTGTCATAACTTTCCTCCCCAGAAGCAAACGTCTTTTAATTTCATGGCTACATTCACCTTCTGAAAAGATCTTGGATCCAAAGATTTCTCTGATAAATAGTGACCAGGAAAGGCAGATGAACTAAATAAGTTATTCCCTTCGGTATACGCAAGAGAGGTGCCAGTCTTTGGGACACTGTAACACTGTAACAGTTGGGATTCAGTGCTTTCACCGCTGCATCCTGAGTTAAATTTCAGTCAGGGAACCAAGAGGTCACACCACCCTGAAGCCATGCACGGTTGGCCTGGTCAGTACTTCAATGGGAGACCACCTAGGAATACCAGGAGCTGTATGCTGTGGCCCACTGGATAAGAAACTGGCAACCTACTCCAGTATCTCTGTCATGAATAGCAAGTGGATTAGCATGGTGTTTTGCGCTCCATGAGGTCATGGAGAGTCGAACATTACTGAACGGTGCAAACAATCAAAATGCAGCTACATTCCCTTCAAATAATTGCTTAAAACAGGAAGAAATCTAAAAGAGGTTACAAAAAATTAAGATTAATAAAGCCCCAGGTCTTAATGGAATACACCAAAGGGTACTGAGGGAACTGCGTTCTGCAATAGCCAAACCATTATATCTAATTTTTCAAGACTCACTCAACACAGAGTCTCTACCAGATGACTGGAGAAAATCAGAGGGGATACCTATATTTTGGAAGAGAGCAAGAGCAAATCCTGGGAATTATATATCTGGAAGCTTCACTTCTGTGAAGGATTAATAAGGCATAGTATACAAGAATATGTCTATTTGAACAAGAGTATGAGTAGAAGTCAACAAGGAATTATTATGTCATAGGTCATGTCAAACAAATCTAATTAGTTTGTATAAGGAGGTTAATAGGAAATTGAATCAAGGCAACTCACTGGATGTATTGTTTTTGGATTTTGCAAAGGCTTTTCATACAGTACCACATGAAAGCCTTACTACCTGTCCTCTGGATCCTATTCCAACAGACCTCATTCCTCCCCTCTCTAACACACTTATCCCTGTTCTCACACATCTCTTCAATATTTCCCTAAATGGTGGCACTTTTCCATCATCTCTAAAACATGTCATATTTACACCCTTAAGAAATCTTCATCTTACTCTAATTCTTCATCTATCGCCCTATCTCTCTACTTCCCCTGGCTTCCAAACAACAAGAGTGGCTCATATGGTTTACCCAAATTATCTCTCTAACTCTCTACTTGACACCTTCCAATCTGGCTTCTGGCCCCAAAATTCTACTGAGACAGCTCTCACAAAAGTCACTAATGACTTGCTCACTGCCAAGTCAAAGGATCACTAATCTAGTCTACTTTTTCTTGATATCTCTGCTGCCTCTGATACACTTGACCACACTTTTCCAATCCCAATTCTCCACTCTCTTGGCATCTGTGACATTGCTCTCTCTCATGGTTCCCATCATACCTGCAAGTCTCCTCCTCTGGCACATCTTCTTCTCCTCGCCCTCTGTCTGTAGGTGTACCCCAAGGTCCTAGGCACCCTCCTCTTCTCCATCTATACATCCTCACTTGGTGCCCTATTAAATTCTTTTGGATTTCAATATAATTTCTATGCAGACACTACTCAAATCTAACTCTCAACACCAGATCTATCACCCTCTCTTCTAGCACATGTTTCCAACTGCCTCTCAAGTGTATCTTCCTGGAGGTTCGCCCACCACCTCAAACTCAACATGTCTGAGATCGAACTCCTAATCTTCCCACCATTTACTACAGCTTCAATTCCTTATATCTCTCTCACTGTTAACAATGCCACCATCACTCCCACTTCCCAGGCCGGTTGTCATGGGGTACTACTGGACCCTGTCTTCTTTTTCATTCCTCACATAGATTAACTAACAAAATGTTGTTTTTCAATTTAAAAACATCTCTAAAATACGTCACTACCTTACTCAAGACACAACTAAGACTCTAATACACTCTCTCATCAAATCTCATCTTGACTACTGCTACTTGGCCTGCCCACTACCTGTCTATCTCTACATCAATCCATAATGAACCCTTCTCCTAGCTTCAACGTTCAGTGTCCTTGGCACCTCTCTGTCAATCACTCCACTGGCTTCCCAAAGCCTCCAGATTACAATTTTAAATCATGACCCTAACTTACAAAACACTCAACAATAGTGCACCCCCTTATATCTCTTCTCTCATCTTCAAATACTCCTGAACCCGCCATCTTCCGTCTGCTAACGACTTTCTTCTTTCCACCTGTCTTATCATCTCCTCTCATTCCCGCCTTCAGGATTTTTCTTATGCTGCCCCAAGTCTCTGGAACACCTTGCCTCGCTCCACCATACTATCCTCCTGCCTCAAATCCTTTAAATACGGTACATTTTATTTTTTCCCCTTATGAGGCAAGGTTTCAATGTTGTTTTATTTGCCTTCCTCTGGACAAATTAACAATTAATCTACATATTACAAAGCTTAGAGAAGATCTAAAAAGGTTGAACTTGATGAACTAAAAGTATTTTTTCAACCTCAATTACTATGCAAATATGTAACAATGATTGAGAAACTGTGCCCTGTACCTGAGTAGAGAAGTATGCCACTTATCAGTATCCCACACACTATCACATTCTTATTTATATAGAAGACAGTAAGGTCATTGTCTGGACCATTTCTTTCACAGCCTCTCCCAAACTATAGGCCCAAACACAGCCCGCATTGCCAGCTGCAGTGCAAACAGCCTCACCAAATTTCCAGCTTCAGTCTTTAGGTCTTATTAAGTGGATCGGATTAGCTGCTCAGTGAAGTTTGCTCTTCACACCTACTGGGTAAAGGGAGCTTTGGAAAGTATGTGGCTCACAGAAACACTTTGTATTACTCTGTCACAAAATATATCAAGTAATTAGTTCAGATTTAACACCCCCTCTCTTATTCAAAGAAGTTTGGGGTACAAAATTGGGTACAATTTCCTTGTTTTGTGCACGTAGAAGACACATATTGTAACATAATTATTTTAAGAATAGTCCAAAATACCAATGATGTCTCATCAGCAAACTTCAGATATACATTTATTTGTTCAAGGTCCTCTTTGAGTGGTTATATTGATATCCCTAGACAAATAACAAGTGAATTCAGAATAAGGCATTCCTGCCCTACACCCACTTATTAAAAGATTCAGAGCCATATTAAATTCCAGCCTCATAGATATGAGGTTAGAACTAAAGCCCTACGTGCTTCAAATTTGAAAAAGTTAGGCCACTATTAAATTAGACTGCTGCGAGCATTGTATGAGCTTCGCAGCACAGCCGTCTGTGTCAAACACAGAGCAACAGGGCAGGAGAAGTGAAAGCCTGCGAGGTGATCTCGCAGGCTCCCCACATCATCACTTGCCACGGGGTTCCTGACCGGGACCTTCGCGGCAGTTATATATACAAGCCGCGACGGGTACTCCAAGTTGCCCGGCACCTAAAATATCCACCATCGGGACCCCCAAAGTGTCCCCATATCCATCCATGCAGTGGGGGTCCTCATCGGACCCCTGCTGCATTTAAAAGTTCAAATTTCCTGCTGAAGGTCCTTAAAGGGCCGCAGCACACTATTAACCAATCCTGGCCGTGGGGGTACTGTAAGTAGCCCCGCAGCACCTAACATTAGCCCCCCTCAATGCTGAAGGTCCCCATAGGGACTGCCACAGTGTCCCCACATTAACCCCTTGCAGTGGGGATCCCCAATCGGCATTGATCAGGACCCCCGCTGCATTTAAAATGTCCTGCCTCGCAAAGGTCTTGGAAGGACCTGCGCTAAAAAAATAATATTAACTCCTGCCACGGGGCTACTACAAGTATCCTCCCAGGCACCTAATATTAACCCTATAACTCATGGGGCCCTATACAGAGCCCCATGAGCCCTAATTAACCCGAATACTCATGGGGCTCTATACAGAGCCTCATGAGCCTGTAATTTACCCTGTCACTCGTGGGGCTTTATACAGAGCCCCATGAGCCATTAATTAACCCTATCACTCATGGGGTTCTATACAGAGCCCCATGAACCCTTAATTAACCCTATCACTCATGGGGCTCTATTCATAGCTCCATGAGCCCCTAATTAACCCCATTAGTCTCATAAGGGTCTATACAGAACCCTTGTGGGTCACTAATTAACCCCATTAGACCAATGGGGGTCTATATAGACCCATATAGGACACTAATTAACTCCCATAATAATACTATAATTGCCATAAGGGTCCTCCAGGACCCTCATGACACAAAGTCTAAGCACTACACTACACTATTAACCCTAACTATACTCCATTAACCTCTTAACTCTAACTATATACCATTAACCCATACTAAACCCCAGTAACCCCATTTAGACCTATTTAACCCTAACTGGGCCTACCAAACCCCATCTAGTCCTATTTAACCCTAACTGGGACTATCTAACCGTAACTGGGCCTATTTAACCCCATCTGGACCAATTTAACCCCATCTAGTCCTATGTAACACTAACTGGGACCATCTAACCCTAACTGGGCCTATTTAACCCCACCTGAACCTATTTAACACCGTCTAGTCCTATGTAAACCTATTTAACCCTAACTGGGCCTATTTAACCCGGAATGTACCCAGTAAACCTTATCCTACCCTACACTATAAACCTCCCTCAACCCTATTAAACCCTACACTACCTACCACCCTAATAAAATCCCTATTACCCCACAAATTCCCACCAAAATTACAGAAAATAATAAAACCTAGAGTTACAGAAAAGAGGTCATTACAAAAATAAAAAAGGACATTACCAAAATAAAAAACCTACATTACCAACAAATAAAAAAAAGCTAATTTACCGAGATAAAAAAAAAGCTAAAAAAAGAACTACGCACCTGAAAAGAAAATACAGTACATGTACAAATAACACATAACATTACATCAATACAAAAAATACAGTTACAATACATCAATAAATACAGTACAGTTCAAATATACCCCTAACTACATACTATTAACCCCCTAACTACAATACATTAACTCTATCTACAATCAATGAACCCTATCTACAATAAATTAACCCTATTTACAATACATTAACCCTATCTACAATCAATTAACCCCTAACTACAATCCACATTAACCCCCTAACTAAATACATTACAAAACCACCCTAAATCTAACCTAAAATAGAATAATAAAGCCACCTTACCTTGCCAGATGTCCCTTCAGCAGATCAGTCACCCCTAGAATAAAATAAACATAAAATTAGTATGAAAATAACCACAACACAAAGATCAAAACATTCTAAGTATTAAACTTACCTTTTCGGGATGTCCCTGTCCTTCTTCTTGTCTTCTCTGGCTGGGCCCCTGGAAAAAATAAACATCACAATAATACACAAATAAACACAGCATAATAAACGAAACATTCTAAATAGTTATACTTACCTTACCGCGATGTCCCGTCCATGTCCTCTTCTGCCCCGACTGGGCCCTTGACAAAAAAAGCTGCTCTAAAAATCAAACAAAAAAAATAAATATCAGATCTCCCCACTGGACTCCATTCTGATTAGCTCACAGCTTGGTGCCTTATAATTGGCAGAAATTTGATTGACAGCCTTTTCAGCCAATCAGAAGGCGCCACTGCCAATTTTCTACCGGAAGAGGCGCTAGAAGTCTCATTAGCGGTGGGGAGCTCCTCCATCCACTGAGGAGCTCCGTTATTTTTATTTTTTTTAGAGCGGCAATTTATCTCATTGTGTTTCATTTCACCTTTGGTTGTTTGGACTTGGCTCCAACCCCTCCTCTACTCTGGGCACTCATCCTTATTAGTGCAGCCTCAACAGCTCCCAAAAACAAGAGAAACAGGGGGGGGAGACAGAGAGGAGGGAGAGGGGGAGGGATACAGGAGAGGGAGTGGGGGAAGAGAGACAGGGGAGGGAGAGGGGGGAAAGAGAGACAGATTAGGAGGAGAGGAGGGGAAGAGACACAGGGGAGATGGAAAATATGGGAAGAGACACAGGGGAGGGAGAGAGGAGGAAAAGAGAAACAGGGAAGGGAGAGAGGAGGAAAAGAGAGTCAGGGGAGGAAGAGAGGGGGCAAAGAGAGACAAGGGAGAGAGAGAGAGAGCAAAGAGAGACAGGGGAGGGAAAGAGGGGGGAAGAGACACAGGGGAGGAAAAGGGGGTGGAGAAACTTTGGGGAAAACTTGATCATGCCGTCATTTTTTGATTGGCAAGTCACTAGTATATATATAATTAATACTGTTATACTGCTAATTAGTATGTGGCAGAAGAAAACTATACATTTTGCAAAGCAATATTATATAGATATTTTATTTCACATGCAGGTGATATTAGTTTATAGCAATGCTGAAAATGTGAAAGCGCATAAGGATTTTTTTTAGTTCTAGTGTATCAAATCACCATACTGACTCAGTTATTTATCTCTTGGAGACGTTATAGCTCTTATACTGAAATTAACTCCTTTGTAATAAATGCTAAAAGCATTGAAGTTTATATACTGACAGCATTTGAAAATTGTATAGCGCAGAAAGGCACTGTTGAATCTTCCCTGTTAACTACCCGCCATTACACTAACCTCCTAACTCGAACAACAAAGTAGCGGGCAGATAGCAGGAAACATAAGTGGCGAGCAGATTATAGGAAAGGTCTGCAATGTCTTTTGAGGCACTTTTGTTATGTTATATTAGCTATGTATTAGCGTAAATTATGTATTTCAGGTAATTGGGGTTCCTCGAGGTTCAGTATTAGTCCTCTCCTTTTTAACATATTTATTAATGACGTAGAAGTAGGACTTGAATGTAGTGTCTCCATTTTTGCTGATGACACTAAGTTGTGCAAGGTAATTAAATCAGATTATGATGTACTTTCCCTACAAAGGGATTTGCATAAATTAGACAAATGGGCTGCTAATTGGCAGATGAGATTTAATACAAATAAATGTCAGGTTATGCATTTGGAAAGGAAAAATAGACATGCAATCTATAATCTTAATGGAGCAAATTTAGGGGTATCTGCTATTGAAAGGGATTTGGGAGTACTAGTGGACAACTACCTAAGTAGCAGAGCTCAATGCCAAGCAGCAACTGCAAAGGCAAGTAAAATATTAGCATGTATTAAGAAGGGGATAGAAGCAAGGGAAGCAAATATAATTATGTTACTGTACAAATCCCTAGTACGTCCTCATTTGAAATATGGAGTACAATTTTGGACACCACTTCATAAAAAGGACATTTTAGAGCTGGAAAAAGTACAGAGAAGGGCAACAAAACTAATAAGGGGAATGGATGGGCTAAGTTATGAAGAAAGACTAAGCAAACTTAAATTAATTTCCCTAGAAAAAAGGCATCTACAAGGGGATATGATTACCTTATTTAAATACATCCAGGGTCAATATAAGGCTTTGACAAGTGAACTTTTTGTTCCAAGAGATTTTCAACTGACAAGAGGACATCCCTTGAGGTTAGAGGAAAAAGATTTCACCTTAAAGAAAGAAAAGGGTTCTTCACAGTTAGGGTGGTTAAACTGTTGAATTCTCTACCAAAGGAGGTGGTGACAGCGAATTTGATAGATAACTTTAAAAAGGGGTTAGATATATTTTTCAATAAAGAGGGAATTCAAGGTTATCCTAGATAACTAGCGAAGGAAAAATTGATCTAGGGAGAAATTCGATCGCCAGTCTCTTTTTTTTCCCCTTTATGAGACAATTGGCAAAGTTTCGATGTTTTTTTTTTTCTGTTTGCCTTCTTCTGGATCAATTAACAATTATTAACAAATAGTCCACATATTAAAATGATCAGAAGAGATCTAAAAAGGTTGAACTTGATGTAACTATGTAACTATGTAGTGGCTTTGTTGCCCAACAATAGTTGCAGAGTGTTTGTTCTTGGAGGTTTCATGCCTAACATGCCAACGTCCGTCCAGGAACCCTTTGCCAATCAGAATAGGTCCAATTTAGGTACTGTCATGCAAATTTAAGCAGTTTCTGATGATGAAGCTTCGTCAGTATTAGTGCAGTGACCAGACGTTTGCTGCGGAGTACCAAACACAACAGGATTCGCTGTACTGTCATTTTAGACACACGTTTGGTAGCCCCCTGGCTTGTTTGGACAGTGAGTCGCTCAGCTGTAGCATGTCGGTTGGCCCTCACAAATCTTTGCAGCCACATAAAATAAGGTAAGTGTGTTTTGTAAATAACATTAAGAACATAAACAAAACGTGCTCCAAGCGTGCCAGATAGATGATCTTATATAGAGAATTGTACTTATAAGCACTAGGGCATATACCAGGCATTAAAAGCAACAACACATAAGTAAGTAAACATCAAGCTTCGATAATTGTATTGTGGACACATATCCTGAAAACCTTGGCACACAAATTTGAAAGATGCTCTACCATGCATTTTATAAATTCTCTATTGTAAATGATTTCCCCATAAGGATCCAAGAGTATATGCCCAGTAGCAAGACATGCAGGATAAATGAATGTATAAATCTCTTACCAAATAACGCAGACACTCTGAACAGGTAAATGAGTGATCTAGCTTAATTTCTTATGTTCGTGGGGCTCTGAAGCGCTTATCCTAATCAATCTGACCCAAATACTGTGTTTATATCTAGCAATATAAGGAACCCTTTCTAGATCGCTACCTTGTCATGATGAAGAAGCTTGTGTTCCTCAATGAAGCTGTGAGCCATACAATGTAGGGTCACCCAAGATGGACAGGTCATAGATGAGAGGTCAGACAAATCATGGTCCCCTGGCAACCCACTCCAGTATCTTTGCCATGAAAACGTTATGGATAAGCACAGAGAAAAAACGATCTGTTGTGACTGTTGTGCTGCGGTCCATGGGGTCACAGTGAGTCAGACACAACTGACCAACATAACAACAACAATAATATATGGAAAAAATATTACTAAATAGTAGTTTTGTGAAACATTACAGTAAATCTGATAATGTGCAAATTCCTAACTATATATTATCTAGTTGAATGGCTACATAGAAACTAAATACATTGAAGTGTAGGGTGCTCTGAATGCAGCTGAATAAAGTGCCAGAAAATGTGTATGAAAAATGTGTGAAATGGTGTATGTGAATAAAACGGAATAAGCACAAAGGAAAATGTGAATGTTGTTGAAGTGAATAGATATAATGAGTGAAAAGTACATGTAACATAAGTGATTGTGAATATTTGCCTGATGTATGAATGTATTAATTGTGGCAGGATACATGGGTGTAGGAGCCAAAGGAAATCTGGGAGGGATACTGCATATAGTATAAAAAAAACACTCAACTGCTTCTCTACACATAAACACACATATTGAAAAATCTGGGTTCCTACACCCATTGCAGGATATCGCCGCCCCCCCCCCCCCCCCCCCCCCCCCCGGCATTTTTTGTGTTTTGTTGCCTCACAACCTGGAATTAACATGGATTGCTGGAGGATTTGCATCATTTCATTTACAGAACATGCCCACAACTTTGAAGATGTTTTTTTTTTAATTATTGTGAAGCAAATAACAAATAGGACAAAATAACAGAAAAAGTCAATGTGCATAAATATTCACCCCCTAAAGTCAATACTTTGTAGAGCCACCTTTTGCGGCAATCACAGCTCCAAATCGCTTTGGATCAGTCTCTATGAGCTTGCCACATCTTACCACTGGGATATTTGCCCATTCCTCCTCGCAAAACTGCTCCAGCTCCTTCAAGTTGGATGGTTTGCGCTTGTGAACAGCAATCTTTAAGTCTGACCACAGATTTTCTATTGGATTGAGGTCTGGGCTATGACTAGGCCATTCCAACACATTTACATGTTTCCCCTTAAACCACTCAAGTGTTGCTTTAGCAGTGAGTTTGGGGTCATTGTCCTGCTGGAAGGTGAAACTCCGTCCTAGCCTCAAATCACGCACAGAGTGGTACAGGATTTGCTCAAGAATATCCCCGTATTGAGCACCATCCATCTTTCCCTCAACTCGGACCAGTTTCCCAGTCCCGGCTGCTGAAAAACATCCCAACAGTATGATGCTGCCACCACCATGTTTCACTGTGGGGATGGTGTTCTTTGGGTGATGTGATGTGTTGGGTTTGCACCAGACATAGCGTTTTCTTTGAATACCGAAAAGTTCAATTTTAGTCTCATCAGACCAGAGCACCTTTCCCCATACAATTTGGGATTCAACCACATGCCTTTTCGTAAACTCAAAACGTGTCATTTTGTTTTTGTAATTGGCTTTCTTCTGGCCACTCTGCCATAAAGCCTAACTCTATGGAGCGTATTGTCGTCCTATGTACAGATATTCCAGTCTCTGCTGTGGAACTCTGCAGCTCCTCCAGGGTTACCTTAGGTCTCTGTGCTGCCACTCTGATTAATGCCCTCCTTGCCTGGTCCGTGAGTTTTGGTGGGCGGCCGTCTCTTGGCAGGTTTTATGTTGTGCCATGTTCTTTCCATTTGGTTAGAATAGATTTGATGGTGCTCCTGGGGATCATCAAAGACTTGGATATTTTTTTATAACCTAACCCTGACTTGTACTTCTCAACAACATTGTCCCTTACTTGTTTGGAGAGTTCCTTGGTCTTCATGGCAGTGTTTGGTTAGTGGTGCCTCTTGCTTAGGTGTTGCAGCCTCTGGGGCCTTTCAAAAAAGGTGTGTATATGTAATGACAGATCATGTGAAACTTCAGAGTGCACACAGGGAGACATAATTTCACAAATTATGTGACTTCTGAAGGTAATTGGCTGCACCAGAGATTTTTATGGGCTTCTTAACAAAGGGGGTGAATACATACGCACATGCCAATTTTCTGTTTTCTATTTCTAAAAAATAGTTTTATGTGTATATTTTTCTCATTTCACTTCACCAACTTAGACTATTGTGTTCTGATCCATCACATAAAATTCAGACTAACAAAACATTGAAGGCTGTAATGTGACAAAATAGGTAAAAAGTCAAGGGGGGTGAATACTTTTGAATGGACTGTATATACTTGGTATTATAATTGTGTTATCTATATAATGATTCTGACTTTATATAATTGTGATGTCTGTATAGTATAATTCTTACATTTGGTGATTATAAAACCGATCATATAAGCAAAGTTACATTAGTAAGAATGTGTCCTAATATAAATTCCCAAAAAATATTGAATAAAGTTTCCAATTTAGTATTTTATCATTTACATTCAGTTGGTGTCAGGCACTTGGAAGTACAAAAAGCTTAATTATGTCTATATGGATAAGAGAGATTAATGGATTTATACAATACATAACATGTTAGCACCAAATTCCCACCCTTTCCTAAATAATCTGTTGATTAAGATTGTTCAAGTATGCAAGTTTTAATAATATCCTAAGCCCTTTTTGGTACAAGGAGAATCCAGTGACTGAACAGAAGATATATTTAGACAGAAGATGTCTTTGACACTTGGACAATTAAAAACCCAACATCAAAATATCACCAATTTCTCTCAAATGTGTCACTAGGTTAGATTACATTTTAACTGAAAGAAATCTAAATATCAAATGGGTGGGTTGTGCCTCTCTATGGGCACAATAAGAAAATGGACAGTTAAGAAGCCATAAACTTGTTGTGTTACAGGAAGATATTGAGATTATTTTTTTTTATTAATAATATTGCAATATTGCAAATGATATTAAACTATGGCGTGCATGTGCTCACAGATATGTCTTGAGAGGTATGCTGTTTGGTCAAGCAGTTAAGCTAAAAGCTTGAGAAGCAAATCATTAGAGGATCTTTATAGAATTGGCTATACTAGAAATAAATAATAAACTGAACTTCGACATGCAAAGACAAGCTTGCTTTTCCAAAGCAAATCAAAAATGTTTTAAACTTAAAGGTGATTGCAAATAAATTCTAAGTAATCATGAGATAAAAATGTAGTTAAATAAATTGAACACTAGCAGTATCTCATGTTGCTTAGACACACAACACTCCACTCTGTGCTTGTAAACAGCAGGAGACAATAATTATTGTGAAAACCATCCCCTGTGGTTGTGGCTTAAGGTCACAGCTGTGCAAGATGGCATCGCTTATGAGAGAGAATAAGAAGGAAGGACGAGGTTCCAAAAGTTTACTCTGTAGGTTTCTTAGAAGTAAGTTACATTGAGGAGGATAAACTGTATTAATTAAGCTAGTTCAAACATTTAATGAGACAAAACACAGTTGGCTGAAGAGCCGCATGAGCCCTTAATTAACCCTATCACTTATTGGGGTCTATACAGAGCCCCATAAGCCTCTTTTTAACCCCATCAGTCCAATAGGGTCTATATAGACCCCTATAGGACATTAATTAACCCCTTTAATAACACTATAAGTGTCATGAGGCTCCTCCAGGACCCTTATGACACAAAGTCTAAACTCTACACTATTAACCCTAACTATACCCTATTAACCCAACCCTGGGCCTATTTAATTATTTTCCTCTTATCATTTTCAGTAATTAGGTGGGGTTTTTATTTTCAGTAATTAGGTGGGTTTTTAATTTTTGTAATTAGTGTTGGGTAGGTAGTGTATGTGTTAAATGTGTAGGGTGGGAGGGGGTTTATAGCATATGGGTTTATTGGGTACATTGGGGTTAAATAGGCCCAGTTAGGGTTAGATAGCCCAGTTAGCATTAGATAGACCCAATTAGGGTTTGATAGGCACTGTTAGGGTTAAATAGGCCTAGATAGGGTTATTGGTTCCAGTTAGGGTTAAATAGGCCCAGTTAGGGTTAGATAGGTATTGTTAGAGTTAAATAGGTACTGTTAGGGTTAGATAGGTACTGTTAGGGTTTAAAAGGCCCAGTTAGGGTTACATATGTAGTGTTAGGGTTCAATAGGTAGTGTTAGGGTTATTGGGTACAGATAGGGTTAAATAGGTACAGTTATGGTTAAATAGGCCCAGTTAGAGATAAATAGGTAGTGTTCGGGTTACATATGTACTGTTAGGGTTAGATAGGCACTGTTAGGGTTAAATTGGTACTGTTAAAATTAAATAGATAGTTTTTGGGTTTAATGGGTACTATTAGGTTATTGGGTCTAGATAGGTTTAAATAGGTATAGTTAGGGTTAAATAAGCCCAGTTATGGTTAATGGGGTATAGTTAGGGTTAATAGTGTAGTGCTTAGACTTTGTGCCACGAGGGTCCTTAAGGACCCTCATGGCACTCCTAATGTTATTATAGGGGTTAATTAGTGTCCTATAGGGGTCTATATAGACCCCTATTGGACTGCTGGGGTTTAATAGAGGCTTATGGGGGTCTGTATAGGGGCATGTGGGGCTCTCTATAGAGCCCCATGAGTGACAGGGTTAATTAGTGGCTTATGGGGTTCTGTATTGACCCCAATAAGTGACAGGGTTAATTAGGAACTCCTGGGGCTCTGTATAGATCCCCATGAGTGACAAGATTAACTAGAGGCTTATGGGGTTCTGTATTGCCCCCCATAAGTTACAGGGTTAATTAGGGGTGCATGGGGCTCTGTATAGAGCCCCATGAGTGACAGGGTTAGTGCTTTTAGGGGGTCTGTATTGACCCCCATAAGTGACAGGGTTAATTAGGGGCTCATGGGGCTCTGTATAGAGCCCCATGAGTGATAGGATTAATTAGTGGCTTATGGAGTCTGTATAGACCCCCATGAGTGACAGGGTTAATTAGGGGCTCATGGGGCTCTCTATATAGCCCCATGAGTGGTATGTTTTTTTTCCAGTGTGGGTGATTTAAGGACCTTTACGGTCCTTTAAAGACCCGCAAAGCGGGTAATTTGAATTTTGAATACAGCAGGGGTCCCGATTGCGTCTGATCGGGACCCCCGCTACAAGGGTTAATGTAGGGACCATGTGGGGGTCCCAATGGGGACTCCCAGTATTTGAAGGGTTAATTTTAGGTGCCAGGGTGTGTACTTTCAGTACCC
Source organism: Discoglossus pictus (assembly GCA_027410445.1). NCBI lineage: Eukaryota > Metazoa > Chordata > Amphibia > Anura > Alytidae > Discoglossus > Discoglossus pictus. Next base: position 50,870,941 of record CM050171.1, on the reverse strand, counting down.
CCGCTGCTGGCCTTAACTATTAGTGTGCCGCAGGCCCTTTAAGGACCCGCAGCAGGGAATTTGAAATGCAGCAGAAGTCCTTGCGGGGGTCCCGGTCAGGACCTTGCATCATGTGGGTCATGTGTGGGGAGCCCTGCATTGTGGGGTTGATGTAGGTACCCTCAGGGGTTCCGTTCGATACCCCTGCAGCAGGGTTACTTATTGGGAGGCTGCAAGAGCACTCATAGCTCTGAGTACCGTCAATCATGACAGTCTCAACTCCCATTGGCTGACAGTGAGCAGTAGCTGCGGCCATGCAGTCTCAATCCCATTTCCGATTTCAGATGTCGGGCGCAGTGTCTCGGCCATGGCTAATTGAATAGCCTCGGAAAAGCAGCTCGCAGCTCACTCAGAGACATCTGACCCTCTGCGAGTGAGCTATGAGCTGCCAATTGAATGAGGCTGTATATTAGAAATATGCATTACATTCATTTATTCTATAAAAACACAGACATATTATTGTTTTCCACACCCAAGAGCTGCCTACATAGGCACCTGGTACCTACCAATATTTATTTATTTATTAACCCTCCTCAAACCTTCTAGCAAGTAGCAGCATAGTGCAAAGATCCAGAGCAGTTGCATTATTCAAGGGAGAAGAGAGAGGTGCATGATAGGAAAAAACTACAAATCCCATGATGCTTTGCTGCAGAGATTCCCATACTGCTACAATCTTGTAACTGCTTCAGATTACTACAATGAATTATTCATTTTATACTAATTTATTGTGGATTTTCAGGGGAATTCCTTCTCAAAATCAACTGCCAGAAAAAGTAAGACATTCTGCAAACTCTATGGTAAATTTAATTACCGTAGTATTTACTTTGGGATTTTTCATGCCAAAAAATGTTTGGATAAACTACTTATTCTCCTCTATCAGATGCATTCATAATCCATAAAACTTCTGTATGCCTTGAAATTTTCATTAGAACAATAACTACATATATAAAGTAAAACACATATTTTATTTGTATATTAGTATTTTTTCTGGATTTGCTAGTGGCTGTAGAATTTTATTTATACATTTTATTTGATATATGTTTTAATATTTACAGTTTCAAAAAAACAAAAACAAGTTTTGAGTAAACGACTTTGTATAGTCATACGTAGTGGTCATATGAGTTCATATATCTGTATATGTTTCCTGTATTTGAAAAACTTTAATTTGCTTGTTCAGCATAAAAGATAAAGTATGAAATAAGCAACAAAAAGTCAGTTTCACAAATTCTAAAACTTAAAGGGATATGGAAAGTTTCTAGGTTTTACTAGGTATTTAATATCCTCTGTGTCCTATTACTTTTATACACTTTATTTTATTAAAAAATGCTTATGTGCTTTTACTGCCTAAACTCAACAAAAAATACCTGCTTATGTCTGCCCTCTGCAGCTCATGAAAACACTCTGCAGTACTTGTGCAGTGTTTCATACTAACCAATCAGTAATATTCTGCAACCTGCTGCTGAGACATGATCCCCGATAGGCTAGGACACTACACTGCAAATTCAGTAATACAGAGACTGACTCTGCATACAATACAATGGGCAGCCCCATACTGGGACTATTTGTTTAATTGCAGACAGTAAAAACAGAGCTTATAAGCACTTCTTAACAAAATAAAGTACATAAAAGTAAATAGATTCAAAGGTATATTATATACCAAGTAAAATCCTGAAAACTTCCATAACTCTTTAAGGCCTTTTAATAAACATCCCACATATAGAGATTGAGAGGGTGGAGAAGCAGCCATATTATTCCATGGAACAGTCACATTAAAACGTAAGTTGCAAAAGCTGTTTTTATTACTAATTAGTGACTTGATAAAAAGTTAAATATATACATTGCTGACGAGTGATGTCACAAGCAGGGCAGGACCACCGTGGCAGTAAGCCTTGAGATAGATGATAGTCAGGATAGGCAAACAACTTTATAAGTGATGATCGATAGTCATTTATATGTACATTAGAGTCTTCTGAAAGTTGCTTTAAATGCACTTGGTAGCAGTCTGTATACTAGATTTTGGAAATGCTGTACATATTGCATAGAGTATTATTATTATTATTCCAATTATTAGCCAATCTCTCTTGTACTTTAAGCTAAGAAACATATTAGGTTAATTCATAGTTTGTGTGGTCTAATACAAGTGGTATATAAGAATTGATCACTTTTAAGGATTTTGTGTCTGCTGTGATTAAACATATATTTTGAGAAAGCGGATTACTCTTACCAATAAGAGTGTGATAAGGATCATCTCCCTCTATCAATGTTTTTTAGAGCTTATAGTTATATTTTTTTATAGAGATTATTTGTACACTTTTGTGATAGGGTGGATTCCTATGACTAAGATCCCTGGTACTTTGGGACAGTCCAGCTCCCTTGACTGGAATAAGATTAATATGCTACAGGACAGCGACCTAAAGCCAATTCAAACTATGTCCTAATTGAGTAGCATCCCATTTATCATGCCATGCAGCTTTGTTCTTGCCTATGTATTTCATAATAAACATTTGACTCTATGCCCACGAATACTTTGAGTATCTTTCTGCTATACTGTAGGTATCCATTTTTGTCTCTGACATTTTACTTCACTAGTTGTTTCCTCTTTTTCTCCTTGAAAGCTCCTTTACGTTTGCAACAAAGAAACTGCTACTAACAATTGGATTATAAAACTGCCGCAATACTTAAGTGAGCTAGGAAATGGGACTAGCTATATACACATGCGTATTTTAATTTGTAATACCATTTTGGTATCTTTCTGACCATGGGTTTGGGGATGGGGTGGGGACAAATCACGCCAGGATTTTTCTATGTTTGTATGTATGTATAAATACGAAATTTTACGGCCTATACAATGAACTGTAACCCCCCCTCCCCCTCCAAATTATTCTGGCTCCTACACCCCTGTCACTGACAAACAGTGCTGGATTTAACCTTTTTGGAGCCCCTAGGCAGTGAAGTGGAGGAGCCCCTGCACACCCATTTTCCCCTTTTCTGTGTACATTGCTCTCCTGCTGTCTGAGCAAATCACTGACATTTCCCCATAACAGCCTTTTTAACAACATGGCTACACACACCCACGCCAAACAATTACTTTCTTATTAAACGCATTTGATTGTGGGCCATATTACTTTTACTTTTCTATGCGAGGGCAGTGAGCATGTTACACAAACACATCATGATTACTTGTATCACAAACAAAATAAAAACCCTAAACAGCCCCCAACACTGCATATATACAAAAAGTCTCCCCTAATACACAATATACATCAATACTATAGAAATAGTCAGACTTTCACAATACCACACATAGACATAAAATTAATTTACATAGCATGTGGAAGATACAGTTCCAGTGATATCTATCTATCTATCTATCTATCTATTCTTTCAAACGCACCATTTTCAAGCATTGAGTCTCACAGCCACTTCCTCTTCCAGTTATAACTCTAGTTCCCCTCTAGTTACCAGTCTGTGAACTGGGGTTTTTCTAAGCCAGAAACCATTTTTACGTTGTTTTTTTTTGTAAGCTAAAAAAGTGACACACTTCACAGAGAAGTGCCTCTAGTGGGCCTAATGGGCAATCCAGCCATGCTGACGAGGACAGGATGACACAAATGTTTGGGGTCTGGTTTTCTTCATACAGCAGAGAATTCTATTTCTATGGCATTTCATGACTAGTCTGTGCTTTTAGGCAGAGTAGAACAGGTATGCTAAAGGATATTTAATCTCTCCAATTTGAGACTGTGCTCTGAGTGAGTGCCATCCCATGGCTAACACCATTAAATATTAATTATTAATGGGTGGACGCACATTAGTTGCACCTAGGTGAGGTATTCAATCTAAAACCATAATTTGAGAGTCCAATCAATCTACAAGCATTTTTCTGTATAAGGAGAATTGACCTTTCTACACAAAAACACCACTATAACAGCAGTGTTTTGCTAATCCCATGCACTTCATTTGTTTTTGTACATAAACCATTCTGCTTATTATGCATATTATACATATAAACAATTTTTGTTTTTCTTGCTAGTTTGCTGATTACTGCATTTTAAATTGTCACATGGTTAATGCAAGTAGCAAGAAACGTTATTCGTTTGACTTGTTGAGTCTTAAGAAAAAAAAAGGAAGAAACAATGTCAAATATGTCGAGTAAGGGAGGGCAGAAAATAATACTTTTATAAGCTATTATTGGTAGTAAAGTTCCCACATTTAACCAAATGTATTTTATTTCAAGCACTCATTACACTAAAACTCTTAATATCTGGTTATTTCATCCTGAATTCAGAATTACATATTACAAAAGTAATATAGATTAAAAAAGTAAGGGATATATGGTCAAATAATTTTAAGTGGTAAAACAAACAAAGAATACCTAAAGAGCCCCTGAAAAACAAGAGGCACAAAAAAAAGAAATTGCCACACACAATACATACAGCATATATTGCTGCAGCCAGACAAATAAGGTAAAATCTCTTAAAACCACTTAATTATCAATAGTCTAGAATGGCTGTGAGATCAACATTTATATTGAGGTAACCTAAAACAACAGTTGCTACCAATAAATGCAGCTTCAATTATGCTAGAGAAATTCAACTCTTTATAGATCTTTACATATAAAAATTATATTAAACACAAAATGAGGAAGACAAGTAAACCTTACAATTTAGTTTATCCACTATAATAGTTGTCAGCTTGTGAGTAACGACTGGTGTTCACTGCGCTGCTGGAGATCCCTACGACCCCAAAACGACCACTTCCCCTCCTCCTATCCTTACCCTGTGTCTCTCTTCCCCTCCTCCTCTGCTCCCCCTGTGTTTCTCTTCCCCTTCTCGTCTCCTTCCCCTGTGTCTCTCTTTCCCTTCTCCTGTCCTTCCCCTGCGCCTCTCTTCCCCTGCGTCTCTCTTCCCCTGCGTCTCTCTTCCCCTGCGTCTCTCTTCCCCTTCTGTCCCTCATTGCCTGCGACCCAAAATTACAACTTGTAAGACAAACACGTAACCGTGCAAACCACAAAACACCAAAACACACACAAAAACACAATAATCATAAAAAAACACTCACCCACAGCACAGGGGAAACCCAGGACGTCTGTAAGTGAGGTTGAATTCCAATTTAACCCCAATTTGACCACATTCGCCACTCGGAAATCGTCTAATCGACAAAAAAATGGCGACCGAAAAAAATTAAAATGAGGCTCCATGACCCAGGACCGTGAAATACACTGCTAAACACGTACAACCTTTCCCAAGAGATCCGAGATAAGCTTGAGACCTTACATTAACCTCTTGCAGCGGGGGTCCAATCGGACCCCCGAAGTGTGCCTACATTAAGCCCATGGTGGGGTTCTCCATGGGGGGACCCCCGCAATTTCCCCACATTGACTCTTGCCTATGAACCTATCAATTCCCTGTCGCGGCTCCTTAAAGGGAGCGTGGAACACAAACATAAAGGCAGTAATGTAAGTACCCCTACTGGCACCCAACATTACCCCCTCAGTGCTGGGGGTCCCCATTGGGATGAGATCGGGGACTCTGCTGAAAAAAAAAATTGAATTTCCTGCCTTGCGGGACCTTAAAGGACTGTAAAGGTCCTTAAAGGACCCGCGAAAAATAACAATTAACCCTATCACTCATGGGGCTCCATACAGAGCCCCATGAGCCGCTAAATAACCATCTCACTAATGGGGGTCAATACAGACCCCCATAATCCATTAATTAACTCTGTTAGGACCCCCATAACCACTTAATTAACCCTGTAACTCATGGGGGTCAATACAGACACCCATAAGGCAATAATTAACCCTGTCACTCATAGGGATCAATATAGACCCCCATAAACCCTTAATTAACCCTGTCACTCATGGGGATCAATACAGACTCCCATAAGCCCTTAATTAACCCTGTCACTCATGGGGATCAATACAGACTCCCATAAGCCCTTAATTAACCCTGTCACTCATGGGGTTCAAAACAGACCCCCATAAGCCCTTCATTAACCCTGTCACTCATGAGGGGCAATCAGGACCCCATAACCCCTTTATTAACCCTGTCACTCATGGGGGTCAATACAAACCCCCATAATTCATTAGTTAACCCTGTCACTCATAGGGGTCAATACAGACCATAGCCCAATAATTAACTCTATCAGTCCAATAGGGGTCTATATAGACCCCTAAAGGGACAATAATTAATCCATGTAATAACACTATAATTGCCATGAGGGTCATCCAGGACACTCATTACACAAAGTGTAAGCACTACAGTATTAACCCTAACTATACCCCATTAACCCAACCCTCCTGCTATTTAATCCTAACAATACATATTTAATCCTAATCCAGTACATATTTTAATCCTAACAGCACCTAAGTAAAGTATTTAAACCCATCTAAGCCTATTTAACCCTGTCTGTTATGTGGGTCTATACAGACCCTCATAAGCCGCTACTTAACCCCATCAGTCCCATAAGGGTATATAAAGACTCTTATGGGGCAGTTACAATCCTAACATTAACCCCATAAGTGCCATGTGGGTTCTCAAGAACCCTCATTACACTAACTACAAACACTACACTGCATTATACCCCTCCCCAATAAACCATTAAATCTAAACTAACCCCCCTCTACACTAACCTATTAACATCTACACTACCTACCTCCACTACCCAGCGACCCCCTAATAAACCCTCCACCCAAATAATTACACAAAATAATATAACCTAACTCACAAAAAATAATAAAACCTAAGTTACAGAAAATAAAAAAATCTACATAACACAAAATAAAAAAAAACTGTCACAAAAAATAAAAAAACATTACAGAAAACAAAAAAAAACATTACAACCCCCCCCACACACACTACAGAAAATAAAAAAAAACATTACACACCTAAAAAGGCATACAATATATATATATATTTATATATATATATATATATATATATATATATATATATATATATATATATATACATTACATTACAACACAATACAACAACAAAAATTCAATACCTCCCTATCTAAAATACAATAAATCCTATTTAACATACATACATCCTCCTCTATATAAAAAACAATAATCCCTAACATACATATATCCCCTCTATCTAAAATAAAATAATTCCTATATACATACCCAAACCCTAAATCTAACCTAAAATACTATAATTAAGACCACTTACCTTTGCAGATCTACCTTCAGATCACCAACCTAGGAAAAAAGGAAAAATAACAATTAGTACAAAACATTTACATACAATAAATAAACATTTTAAATACTCAAAATATTCTACTCACCTTTTAGAGCATGTCCCTGTATTTCTTCATTTCTTCTCCAGCGCAGTCCCTGTTAAAAAAAATACATTACTTTATTAATAAATACATACACAAACAATAAAATAAAATAAACATAATATACATTGAACTTACCTCCCTGCGATGTCCCAAGCCTCCTCCTCTTCTGCCCCGGCTGGGCCCTGGAACAATCTGCATTGTTTTTTTTGTTTTTGGTGACTTCGTTTTTTTTATTTTCTGTAATGTAAATTTTCTGTTTTTGTTACTTAAGTTTTTTTATTTTTTGTAATGTACATTTTTTAATTTCTGTAACTTTGGTTTTACTACTTTTTGTGAGTTAAGTCTTATTATTTTCTGTAATTAGTGGGTGGGGGGGTATTAGGGGGTAGGTGGGTAGGTAGGTAGTGTAGATGTTGATAGGTTAGTGTTGGAGGGGGTTAGTTTACATTTAATGGTTTATTGGGTGGGTATAGTGCAGTGTAGTGTTTGTACTTAGTGTCATGAGGGTCCTGGAGGACCCTCATGGCACTTGACGGTTAATTATAGGGCTTTCATTGTCCTATGAGGGTCTTCATAGACCCTTATGGGACTGATTGGGTTAAATAGAGGCTTACAGGGGTCTGTATAGACCCCCATAAGTGATGGGTTTAGATGGAGGCTTATGGGGGTCTGTATAGACCCCCATAAGTGATGGGGTTAGGTGGAGGCTTATGGGGGTCTGTATAGATCCCATAAGTGATGGGTTAGATGGAGGCTAATGGAGGTCTGTATAGAAGTTAAATAGAGGCTTATGAGGGTCTGTATAGACACCTATAAGAGACAAGGTTAACTTAGTGTACTGCAAACACTTTGTGTCATGAGGGTCCTGGATGAACCTCTTTCCACTTATACTGTTATTACATGGGTTCATTAGTGCGCTATAGGGGTCTATATAGTTGAGCCACCCAGTACGCTCACATTGTGTCACAGACAGCATTCCCAGCTGTAACGGAGTTGGAACACGCAGTCCAATATCTCTGCTGGTATACGGTAAAATACCCAAGAGGCACTACAGTTTCACCATCCCCGACCTCCCATATTGGACGACACACAATTTGGGAGTCAAATGAATACTGACTTTATTTTGTTATGTGCAGAAATATTTATACACATCTCTTCCCACAGGCAATCCACATCCCCCATAGTTGGCCACACAATACACATAGAGAGAACAATAGGTGGGTCACACCTCCCCTAGGCTGCCTGGCAACTTTGATACAATCAGACAATGATTAGATAATCCTTCTTTGTTCTTATCTGAGAATGAAAACAGTTTGGAAAATGCAAGGATCCTTTACAACTTCATTATCTTAGGCGAGTCTCTGTCACAGGATTATCTGTAATAGGATTATCTATTAGCCTAGTAGCTGTGATATTCTGAGCCAATATATTCTGTAGAACATAAAACAACATATCTACAGTACAGCAATGTGATCATATTTTAACCAAGAATTAAATAACCATAAAACAGGGTAAAACAGTGATGGGTTCCGTTACACCAGCTTTAAAATGTTATTGCTGTCATTTTTTAACGGGCAAGTCGCTAAATAAATATATAATATTCGGAAATATAATATTCACTACACAATCAAAAAACAAATATGAAAAGCTTTAACTTACTTTTCTGAGAAGAATAAAAAGGTAGGAAAGGGATATCACTCCATTCATAGTTACCCCTAAATCAATATAATTCTTGAAAAGTATATAACACTAGTTATACATTGTACTAGAATAACATTTTCTTGAGTAAATATATATTTGTTACATGTGGAACATCATTTCCTTACCTACCTGCTCACTGTGCTTGCTTCCAGGTCACACTCTCTTAATTATTCTGTTGTACTCTCACATCTCTTTCACTCATTCTTTCTACCTCTCCACCTCACTCTACATCACTAATTTCCAAATTGAGGCCTGGCCTATCTAATTTATTCTGTGGAACCTAAGAGCACTCCCCTCCATGCCACTTTCCCATCAGCTCCATTTTCTAGTGAATGAAGGGCCCTGGTGCATAAAATACATTTTGGGCCCTCCTCAGCATGTGAGAGGAGAGGAAGAGATAGAGAAGAAAGGTAGAGAAAGGGGATGGAGGTAGGGAGAGAGTATAGATAAAGGAGGGGGAGAGGGAGATAAATTGAAGCCAGAGTGAGACAGTGAAGGAAGAGAGAGAAAGAGAAAAAGGAAAGAGAGAGAGAGGATTGGAAGATGAGAATGGAAAGAGCAGTGCAGGAGAAAAGGAGGAGAGAGAAAAGGATGATAGGAGAGTAATGAAAGAAATAGAAGGGAGAAAATGGAATAGGGTAAGAGAAGAGGGCCAAACAAAAAGGAGACTGAAGGGGACAGAGACAATGAGTGTAAAAGAACGAAAGGTAGAAAAAGGATGAGTGAACATGGAGAGAGAGGAGAGGAAATGGGAGGAGAAAAAAGGTAGAGGGACCATGGAGGAAGGGGCTGAAGGTGGGCCAAAGATGGACTTTCCTGCAAGGACTCAGAGCCGTCAGGAGATGAGATGGTCAAGGGGGGCAGTGAGGGTCGCTGGACATCTGAAAGGGCTTCAGAATGACTTAGGGGGCCAGAGAGTGCCACAAGAGGAACGCCAATGACCAGAGAAGACCACAGGGAGCCAGAGAGAGCTAAAAAGGAGGCGACACAAGTGCACCATGAAGGTTAGGGTCCTGGTGCACTGGTGGTAGCTCCGTCCTTGACAAAAACCATCCTCACCTGTTCAAGCCTGCAACAATTAACAAATCTTCCAAGCATTGCCAGCCTGATCAAACTTGCCTGCCTTAATTTACCTAACTGTATTATCATTCCTGTTAAGAGAGCGCCAGCAGTGGCAGCAGCAGTTGCAGCAAGTAGCTGCGAGATGGAGCTGCCAATATTGTGCACAGTTTGCAAGCGCTGCTAAGATCATATCCAATTTTTAAGCTTAAAGCTTTACCCTTACCCTAAAACTATGATATTGGCAGCAAAAATTTGGCAGTGTGGATGCTCACCGCCACTGCGGTCGCCAGTGTGGACAGCCCGCCTGCGCACACATAATAGGAAAAGACTGTTTTTTTTTTTACTAGCTCTAGATAAAAGTGATATAAAAATGAAAATAAATGATTGTTACTCTCTCCAAATCCCTTGTCTATTAACCATATCCCAGCACATCCTGTGAGTAATGTACATCAACATACCCAAGAAATGCACATGTTAATTACGAATTATTGTTAGTTACACATTATTAATATCAGAATATTGTCATATTTTGTTGCAAAATGCTTAATAGTGTTCTACTCATTTGAGATTCTACCACATATATAGTTGTGAGCATGCGGGTTGTTGCTAACGCTGCAGGCTAGCAAAGCAAATATACGACCTTACCGCCCGAAACCCGCGCACATGAAAACAATAAAAACATAATAAATACATAAAAGAAATAAATAAAAATCTTACCCACAGCAAGAGGGGGGGGGGCACCCAGGATCTCGGAAACTGAAGTTACACCTCAATTTAAGTCGGAATACAAGAGTTAAGAGATTAAAAAAATGAAAACGAGGCTACAGGAGCCTTAAGACGCAAAACACCAACAGATTTTCCGAAAAAGACGGAAGCGATCCAAAAACAAGGACGCCAAATTAGCCACAGCCGCGTACCACACATTAGGCGCCATTTTACAACACTAACTTACACAATCCGTAAGTACACAGCTACCCTAACGGATTTTCCTCGCGCACGCACACTATTACACTACACACTGCACACATTGCTGACACTTACACAGCAGCTCCACAGCACTGAAAGAACACACATTGTTTGCTGCAGCAACATCAAAACAGATTGCCAGCTCTTCTGCACAATGCTTCCTGCATATATTACTTCAAGGTACTATACACTTATTGCACTATATTAAGAATATGACATTGGTCAAACTGGAATTTTAAAGTGCAATTTTTACCATTGAGAAAGCCCCGGAGAAAGGGAAAAACGCGTCTAGTACAGTGAGACACTGATTTGTGTCATATTTTTTATCTTAAAAAAGTTTTTTAGGTATAGTTAAGTGTTTTGTATAAATATTTTTTAAACATTTTTGAAATATTTTTAATATGTATCCACATATCTGAGTATATATACCTTTTGTGTATGGGTCATTCGTTTTGACTCAGAATCCACATATACCTCCAAATTTGAATACCCAGTAACTTACCCCAGACTCCTTATTCTATTCTGGGGCCTAACAACCTCTAAAACAGGTAGACTGGAGATAGGAGTACTGCAAAACTCCATAAGTAAACTGTGATATCTGTAGTGGAGGAACAGTGGATATTGAGAATACTAGGCAACAAATCTTTTTTGCATCAAGTTTATAATGGAGAGATCTACATTAAATCGAATGTGAACACGGATATGTGGAAGGTGTTATCTTCACCTATATATGTATTTGGAATACCTCTTGTTGTAGAGGATATTAAATGTGAGTGTACTTTTTTTATTAAAGTGTTTTTGTATTAAAGATTTTACTTATCCACACTAGGAAGTGGCATGTGCTCTCTTGTTATTTATTATTTTTTGGCATTTATTATTTTCTTAATTATTTCATTAGCATACAAAAAAAAACAATGCTCATAAGCACACAAACAACCAACAGCCCTCAATGAGCGCCGAAGGCACTCATTGCGAGCCACGCGATGAGCGCCACAGGTGCTCAGTCCGAGGCTAGCAATGAGCGCAGAAGCATCTCGGAACACCAACAGTCTTGTCTTCATGTAAATGAACATGCTATTGTTACAGGCACAGCAAGGGTCAGTTAGGGATAGAGGAATTAAAGTTACAGCTGTGGTAATAGGATTAATAAGTCAGATCAGTTAAACTGAAATAAGAAAATGCATGTGAGGTAGATTGTTCATAAAGGGTCACTGTGGTCATTTTTTTTTCATTTAATCCTTTAAATTACATTTTGATAAAGTATAAAATGCTGTTAGAAAGTAAAAAAACAAAAATCCCAGTCTTTACATTTTTCAGTTTTATTTGCAAATCATTTTTACTGCAGGCTTCTATTGTCTTTACTACTATTCTTCTTTAGAGCACATCAGATATATCTGCCACCGTCCCATTGTGCAAATACAAATTTGAAGCCCTATTCTAATCGAGCAACACAAATTGCGTTTCTACATAAATTCGGCTGCAGGAGCTTTTTTCCCTAATGTTCAGAGCCGGATCTAGACTTGGAGCCCCTAGGCAGTGAAGTGGAGGAGTCCTGGCGAGTGAGAACACAAGGTATCCACACACACAAACCCGAACATATAAAAAAAAACACACAAAACATACATTTTATTACATCAAAAATATATACATATACACTATTTTTTTAATTTATTGTTATATTATTTTATGGATTGATAATGTAGGGAGTAGTGAGGAAGAGAGAGAGATGGAGAATTAAAGAGGAAGAGAGGAGAGAGAGGTGAGAGAGGGGGTCCTGGGGAATAGAGGTAAGTGGTAGTCCTGGGGAAGGTGAGGTACAGGGAGGGAGGGATTTGCCCATACTTGTAGGAAACACCTAGCTCAGGGTCAGAGAGGGAGGGGCCTGAATGATGTCTACAGGGACTACCCCCGGAGCTCCAGCCTTGGTGACAACACCGGACCTAGCCTCCTTGCCAGGTGAATATCATATACACCAACATACCCCCACATGTACAACACATGTACACCACACACACATAGATAACACTAATACCACAGAAATGCTCCCCACCAATGAGAGTGATATGTCTGCTCCCTGGATGTCACTAGTGATAGATATATCATCTACCCTCCTCAAATCCATGAAACTTACATATCACTCGCATTTGTGGCAACATCATGTGTGTGAAAAATAGTAACAGCAAATACAAGATTTATATGAAATTAGTAAACATCCAATTGAGACTCCATGTATGGGAATTCCCGCTGCATCGTATGCAGATAAAGACTCTGTAGAGATGGATGTGCAGTGTAGTATACTAGCCTATCAGATAACACATCTCAGCAGCATATTAACAACTATTGTTGAGAGATGGTCACTGATTAGTTAGTATGACAATGCGCAGCATGTTATGCAGAGTATATATACATCTGCTGCAGAGAGCATACAGAAGCGCGAATCATGATATTGTTATGAGCCAATACCAACCAAGCTCATAATACATAGCAATGACCAAATCTAGCAAATGATAGCTGCTCACAATAGCAAATAAGGGAACAATCCAGGTACAAGACAACAGTGTTACGACCCTAAGATTTGGGGGACCACACTCGCCCCAATTCTCTCTATCTAGGTCGTACATCCCCAGCAATGGTTAGGGCACATTAACAATAGCTTTCCCCTTGCTTAGTACAAGCAAAATGACCACTAATTCTGGCTTCTACAGAAAACTTACAAACACCAAAGACTTCCACCCACATCACCAAGGTTACCAACCCTCATCCCTCTGTTTCTAGATCTGATTTCACAGAGGCCATAAACTAAAATCCACCTTTATGACTATCTCACGCCAGGGAGGATGCATGCCTGGCTGCTCACAGTAGTCATATATCCAAATATATTCCTGTAGAAACTTAACCTTGTCTCACACAAGACTGGAATAACTTTATATAATATAAGCATATCCAAGGGCCTACTTCTAGAACCAATACGTTATTTAAACTGTATACAGTGACTTAAATCACCTTATTACATCAAATCACTATTCTAAACATTGATGCATTACTTTTAAATGGTACTTTGAAAAGGGACTTAGCTTACAGTGTCATGTACTAGCCACAACCTGAACACTAAGCATTGTTTAAAACATTCTTAGTAGGCCTGAATACTCACAGGCCATGCTCCTTGGGGATCCGGGCTACCGGATCAGAGCCTGAGGTCTAACATTATACAGGTTATTACGTTCATAACAAAATAGTCCTTGAGTTCAGGGCGGTTACAATCCATACATGCCCTTGCTGGTGGAGTTTAGGGGTCCCCCATCCTGTCCCCCATAAGTCAGTCATAACAGCTGGTCCTCCCTTTCAAATGCAGAATCCCGCCGTTCATCTTTATTCAGATTAATGGTGACATCATGTGGCTTAGAGGTACAATCCCAGCAAACATGTGGTGTTTCCCCATTTTCCAGCAGCTGTAGGGAGAAACAAGCAGTGGGGTGTGCTGAAGATAGCAGCCCAGTGGACCCTCGTTGTATTCCAAGGCACCTTGAAGGGTCAAATAAGGGTACAAGACCCGCAATCCTGAGCAGTAACTCAATCTGACCTGCTGAAACAGGAGGGCCACCCAACTACTTTGGGGCAAAAGTGAAAACAATTTCCTCAAACCTCCTCCTGCACAGGCTCTGATTCTGGGTGCAGATTTTTGCCATTATTTTCTTGTAGAAATTTCAGGCACCAACCCCACAGTCCAGGGCATGTGCCCACTTCTCCCTATGAGACTAGGATGGTAAACATACTCCTTTGTTGCAAAAACATATGATAATCCAAGTAGGTATCCTGCCAGCTGCTGGCTGGTATCAGAAACCCAGGCCTTGAGTGTAGCCTTCACTCTCTGTGTAGAAACATTGTCCCCCGCACCACAGTCTGGGCACGGTACCCCGCTCACCTGGAACACTGGTTTGGGCATGGGATTCCATTTCTTTCCCTCCTTGGCCACGGTCAGTGTACTGTATTCCACCATGCCTGGAACCACAGTGTGGGCATGGTACTCTGCCTCTCCTGGGACCACGGTCAGGGCACTGTGCGGCAGCTCTGCTTGCTTGGGCCCATAATATGGAGTGCTGTCCCAGTCTAGTTTATTGGCTTGGTCTCTGTCTGGCATGCTCTCAAGGCTTATCCCCTCATCTGCCCTCTGGCCGTTGGCTAGCTCCCTGACCATTGTTTTGTCAGCTGGAGCTCCTTCCGTGGTTCACAGTCCATTACAGCCTTTCCCAAGGGCCAGAGAGCATACCTGCTCTTATACGGACTGTCTGCCTGGCCTGGGTTCTGCCAACAGTCCTCTCAGGCCCTTTCCAGAGCTGCACTTCTCAAACAGTCACTGTTCTCTGAGGGCAAACAGAAATCCAAAAAGCTGTATGCTTTCAAGTTCTCCTGGTGCCAGGATGTGTTTTCTTCATCCCCACCCAATTGACAAGGCTCCTTCCCTCCTTTGAGCTAGGTCCAAGCCTGGGCTCCTACCACGAGCAGCTCTCTTGCATTAGCAATCTGGAAGTCTTTTCTTTTTACTGCTTTGCCTTGTCCTTAGCTATGGTGCCCCCACCAACTGGATAGGGCTATGTCCCCTGGTCTGCCACGCTCCCAGGACTGCTGACTGAATCTGTCCCTTGAACTGTGTCTGGCTTCCTGACATTTGTTATCAGCTAAAGCCCCATGCTAGGTTCACAGTCCATTTCTATGGCGCAGTCCATATTTGATTCTTTCAAGAACCCAGGAGCATGGTGGCTCCCCTCCGGACCTTCTCCTTAGCCTGGCAATCCAATTTGTGATCCCTTCTCCAGGTCTGACAAGTTCTTATTATGTCCATACAGTATCCATTTGACCCAGACATAGCACAACTTATCTGGGCTACCTTGGTCTCTGGCACATGATCTTCTCACCTGCATGACTGGCAGGGTTTTCCTCAACTTGGAGGCTAAAGTCCATGCATGCCAGCCTCATCCAGCAGATCCATATATGCGGCCACTAGTTGTAACTCACATCACTATGATAAAATAATTTTAATTTTCTACTCATATCACTTTTTGATTATTTCACTTTTAATTTATAGCCCTGTTGATATGATTATAACTGTCTATGTCTTAGTAAAGAAACAATTCTTTACCCATCCATTATAACAATAGTGAGCAACTTATTTACTTTACAAACTCAAAATAGGGAGCATCTCCACCCAAGCCCACACATGATGAGTTAAGGCTAAGTGGTAAAACGAAATGTGCGTCAGGTCGTTTATTTGATGATGTCATAATCCTCAATAACAGCCTTGAGGCAGAAACAAATAAGACACACAAACTGTCTCTCTCTGACTGTCTCTCTCTGATCCTCTTTTAACTTCATTGCAACAGATTAAGGTAGAATAATATTTAATAATAAAATTCCTAATTATTGTCTCTTTAGCAACCGCGTGGCTCCACCAGCGCTCATCTCCACCAGCGAAATGAGTGCCTTCGGCGCTCATTGCCTAAGTCCCGCGGGTATGAGCGCCTGTGGCGCTCATCTCCACCAGCACAATAAACACCTTTGGCGCTTATTGCCTAAGTCCCACAGGTCGCAGGGATGAGCGCCTGTGGCACTCATCTACACCAGCACAATGAGTGCCTTCGGCGCTCATTGCCTAAGTGCTGCGGGTCGTAGGGATGAGCGCCTATGGTGCTCATCTCCACCAGTGCAATGAGCGCCTTTGGCATTAAAGCTTTGTGTAGCTTGTAAAATGTAGGAATACTTACTTCATACTACCTCATTAGAATAATACAGACTTAATTTAATTGGTGTACAAATAATGACATCTTATTGTTGATAAGACAAATTCTTCAGTTTTTTCTTTACAAGAGAAAAATTATAGTCAGCCAGCAGAAATTAAGTAATCTCGGCTGTTTTGGTATATTTTCCATTTTGCTGAATGTTTACTACATAAAAATTGATACATGAATAATGACTACTTATATTTTAATAAGATGTGTGTTGTGGGTACAGTATATAGGAAAAATGCATGCATTACTTAAGGGAAAAATATATTTTATTTATTGTCATAATATATAAACTTAGTATTTTAACAATTTATAATGGAAGATGCAATTTGCAGGAAAATGTTATTATTAATAATACTAATAGTAAGAATAATAATATCATAATATCTAAAATCGAAAGCTACCTTTTAAGGTCATTGTGCAAAGGATAAAAACATATATTTTTCAAAACATTGAATCTAAGAGCATAATTAAAGGTATATGGAATTTTCCTTGGTTTTAAATGTTTCTGATTGAATAGCCACTGATTCACAGAAAAATAGAAGATGCAGAGAATAACCAAGGCTGAATTCACACTGCAGCCAGTGTTTAGTATAGCAGTATGATTGTATGTTATATTTAAACTCTATGTTATTCTTTTGCAGCAGGGACTGGGGTGGAATGAGCTGCAGAAACTATGATAATGTGCTGCAGATACTGAGGTGGAATAAACTGCAGAGTGAAAGCTGCAGAGAGAGAGAGAGAGAGAGATATGAAAATACATAGCACCTTCTTACATAGATATTATTATAATTTATTTGTAAGACATGAATATATTTCATAGCACTATACACTGGTTACAATCAAGGCATAAACAATAGCAGTATTAAGATGTTGCAAAGGATGGAGGGTCCTGTCTGTGAGCTTAGAATCCGGTGTCCAAAGTGCTTTCTCCAAAGGACCTTGCAAGATAGAAATCTCGCAAATTTACAATGCCAGACTATAATTTCAATGATGCTTTGCTGAAGAGACAGGATCCCCAGACTTTTGCTACAATGTTAGAGCTGCCTCTGATTGGCCAAAACAAATTCTGCATTTTATGGTAATTTATTAAGGATTTTCCAGGGGTGTACACAATCAAATGCAACTGCCAAAAAGCATATGATATTTTGCTAACTACAGTGTATGTTTAATATTATTTATTTTATGCAAAAAAATATATTTTCCTACACTACTGATTCCCCTCTATCAGATGCAGATGCATTCATAACTCACTAAACATTCATTTGCCTTTAAGCAGGGAAAAAGTCATACAGCTGGTTTTGAATTCGAAAATACATTTTATTGACTGGATCATGGAGGAATCCATGTTACATTGGTAGAAATTGTACGTGTTATGGGGAATTTACATTTATGCAGATCAAGGCTTACATTTCCTGATGCAAGCAGTGTGTTTCTGTGCTTCTGAATAGGAAAGGTGAGGAGTTAATTTCAAACAGATTCAATTATCTACCAAAGTCTTCTGATCTCTCCCCAGCCCCTGTCTCCCCCAAACCCATGATATAGCTTTCAGGAACTGATGAAAGACAAATTAGATTTCTCTACTAAAAGTCTTCAAAAAGTTTTTCTCCCAAAAATGGTTTACGTCTTTGATTTACACAGGTCCTAATGTTAATAGAAATTTTTACATAAATCACAAAGTGAGTTTTTTTAACTACTGTGGTCTGATGCCACTGATCAAATGAGCACACTAAACAATCAATCAAACATTTTGAAATTCTATTACCAATAAAAAAGATAAATCTCTATACAGATTTTGAAAATCTTGCCATAATAACTTATTACTCTATTTCAAATGTTACAATTTTTTTTAACTGAAAGTAAAAATGTTGAATCTAAAAGAATGTTTCATACAGGGGCATATTTATGCTTTGTGCTTCCCTAGTACATGCTCTTCACCTTGGATTTAACCCACATTAATGCACATTAACACCCATTTTATACGTACAGTGGATATAAAAAGTCTACACACCCCTGTTAAAACGTCAGGTTTCTGTGCTGTAACAAAATGAGACAAAGATAAATCATTTCAGAAATGTTTCCACCTTTAATGTGACCTATAAACTGTACAACTCAATTGAAAAACAAACTGAAATATTTTAGGTGGAGGGAAAAAAATAAAAAATAAAAATAATGTGGTTGCATAAGTCTGCACACCCTCTTATAACTGGTGATGTAGCTTCAGAATTAAGCAATCACATTCCAAATCGTGTTAAATAGGAGTCAGCATACACCTGCCATCATTTAAAGTGCCTCTGATTAACCCCAAATAAAGTTCAGCTGCTCTAGTTGGTCTTTCCTGACATTTTCTTAGTCGCATCCCACAGCAAAAGCCATGGTCCACAGAGAGCTTCCAAAGCATCAGAGGGATCTTATTGTTAAAAGGTATGTCAGGAGAAGGGTACAAAAGTATTTCCTAGGCATTAGATATACCATGGAACACAGTGAAGACAGTCATCATCAAGTGGAGAAAATATGACACAATAGTGACATTACCAAGAACTGAAGCCCCCTCCAACATTGATGAAAAAACAAGAAGAAAACTGGTCTGGGAGGCTACCAAGAGGCCTACAGCAACATTAAAGGAGCTGCAGGAATATCTGGCATGTACTGGCTGTGTGGTACATGTGACAACAATCTCCCGTATTTTTCATATGTCTGGGCTATGGGGTAGAGTGGCAAGACGAAAGCCTTTTCTTACAAAGAAAAACATCCAAGCCAGGCTACATTTTGCAAAAACACATCTGAAGTCTCCCAAAAGCATGTGGGAAAAGGTGTTATGGTCTAATGAAACCAAGGTTGAACTTTTTGGCCAGAATTCCAAAAGATATGTTTGGAGCAAAAACAACACTGCACATCACCAAAAGAACACCATACCCACATTGAAGCATGGTGGTGGCAGCATCATGCTTTGGGGCTGTTTTTCTTCAGCTGGAACTGGGGCCTTAGTTACGATAGAGGGAATTATGAACAGTTCCAAATACCAGTCATTATTGGAACAAAACCTTCAGGTTTCTGCTAGAAAGCTGAACATGAAGAGGAACTTCATCTTTCAACATGACAACGACCCAAAGCATACATCCAAATCAACAAAGGAATGGCTTCACCAGAAGAAGATTAAAGTTTTGGAATGGCCCAGCCAGAGCCCAGACCTGAATCCGATTGAAAATCTGTGGGGTGATCTGAAGAGTGCTGTGCACAGGAGATGCCCTCGCAATCTGACAGATTTGGAGTGTTTTTGCAAAGAAGAGTGGGCAAATCTTGCCAAGTCAAAATGTGCCATGTTGATAGACTCATACCCAAAAAGACTGAGTGCTGTAATAAAATCAAAAGGTGCTTCAACAAAGTATTAGTTTAAGGGTGTGCATAATTATGCAACCATATTATTTTATTTTTATATTTTTTCTTCCCTCTACCTAAAAGATTTCAGTTTGTTTTTCAATTTAGTTGTACAGTTTATAGGTCACATTAAAGGTGGAAAAAGTTCTGAAATGATTTATCTTTGTCTCATTTTTTTACAGCACAGAAACCTGAAATTTTAACAAGGGTGTGAAGACTTTTTATATCCACTGTATATCATACATTTTCATCTTAATTGCTAAAATACATCATCCTGGTCAAGCACAAGCAGATAATAACTCATTACATTTTACGAGTGTTAATAAGGAGGAGTTATTGACATACCACATCATTTTTATGGGATACTTCACATAATCCTAATCCTATCTCATGTAAAAGTCAACATGATGTTGCACATAAAGAAGCATTAAACCATTAATAACAACTGTCTAAATACTCCTCTGAATGTTTAAAAGTAAGTAAGGCAGGTTGTTTTTTATGAGCCACAACAACCTATTGATAAAAGAGAGATTGTTAAAGAGATGGCTATACTTTAGTTTTAACTTCTGCCTAATTTTGTTATATCCTATTTTAGCATAAATTATTACCACAGTGTAATATTTACAGCTATTTAGCTCACTATATTATATCTGTTTAATATATCATGTAACATTGTTCATCAGGTTGTGTCTATTCTATAACAGGAAATATGAAAGTACTGATATCATTGAGTTTATACTTTTGTAATATATGTTAAAGTGGCATAGTTTATATTGCTAAATAATACTGAGATACAATTAAAAGGAAACATTTTGGTAAATGTCTACGGCCACATTTGCAAGGTGAAGTGCAGCTCAATCAATGTGGCTTTATGCCTGGCACACAAGGAGTGGATAATATAACAAAAGAAATATCAATGATGGTTTTAGTAACAGAGATAGGGCTGTCATTTACTATTTTATTGTGAGATGCAGTCAGAGCCTTTGATAGAGCATGATAGAATTTTATGTTTATGATGTAATTAAAGAATAAGGGCCTCATTCAATTGCGATTTGGCCAATTTAATAGGGCTCTATATAAGCACAGAGCATATTTATTTTACAGAAGTTTTTAGTTAGTGAACTTCTATCCAAAAGCAAGGTCTTCACTAACTAAAAACTTCTGTAAAAATATATGGTCTGTGCTTATATAGAGCCCTATTCAATTGGCCAAATCACAATTGAATGAGGCCCTAAGTAAGATAACAATATTGTAAGTATTAATTATGAAAAAAACTAAAATGTAAAATACAAATGTATGCAGATGACATATTAATGTTAATTGACAAAACTTTAATTTAAATGCCAATGTTATATATGTTTCTATTTTTAAAATCAACATCGGAGAACCAAAGCTTTTTTTGTACTAGAGTTAGTAAGAACATAAAAAATATGAGACATGTTTTTTATAACAATCCACTCCTCTTTAAAGAACTTAATTACAGACATAAATATATGAGAATTTGTCAGCATTTTATTAAGGCATTATTAAAAATAGGAATTATGGCGAATAAAAAAATATTAAAAACTTAAAAATCCACCTCTTTATGTCACACTAATTATAATGATAATAATCGAATTATATATTATCTACCTCTTATTTTCTACCTCTTTTTAGGTCACACTTATTATAATGATATGAATCAAATTATATATATTTTCTAAACAGTTGTGTAATTTATAAATACACTTATTGCAAAAACATTGATTGTAATACATATAAGTTTTATAACAATTAACATATATCTACACGGATACAAAAATTCTATCTGTTACAATATGAAATTCTTAGCTATAGAATTCCATGAATAATTAGTGTATATTGCAAAATTATAATTGGGAATTTGGAAATTGGATTTATAAAGTTGTAATATATGGTGTTAATAGATAATGCTTCGAAATAAAGTGCTAAGTGCTATCTGTGATATACAGCGTTGAGAAAGGTGCTTTAATAAAGTACTCAGTGCTAATAAATTTGTAGTGCAAGTTGGGTCAGTCCCTAAGCTGTTTACTGTGGCAGAACTTGGGACCCCCCACTTATCCCCTGTCTGTGGAGGAAACTAATTATACAGATTTTGGAAATTGGTAAGTGGATTTATAAAGTAGTAATATATGGTGTTAATAGATAATGCTTTGTAATAAAGTGCTGAGTGCTAATACATTTGTAGTGCAAGTTGGGTCAGTCCCTAAGCTGGCTATTGTGGCAGAACTTGGGACCCAACACCTATCCCCTGACTAGAGGAAACTAACTATACTAATGTTTCTAATAAAGAAACTTTACTTATGTCTGGTGGCATTGGGGGCCTGTCACGTATCCCTTAAACTATGCTTTCTTATGTATCAATATAACATAAAATACTTTGATTCTGTGAAAGGTATATGTTAAAAAGTAATTCATAAATGACAAAAGCCTCAAGCAATACCAAAAACATTTTATTTTATCTTTTTCAAGTAAAGCGATATGACTAATAAAGACAATTATATTTAATTTAAATTAATACTGTATATACTCGACCCGAGTATAAGCCGAGGCACTTATTTTACCACAAAATACTGGGAAAACTTAGTGACTCGAGTATAAGCCGATGGTGGGAAATGTGCTTCCCCCTGTGTCTCTCTTGTGCCCTCTGTGCCCCTTTCTTGTGTCCTCCCTCTCCCTCCCCTGTGTCTCTTCTCCCCCTCTCCCTCCCCTGTGTCTCATTTCCTCCCTCTCGTGTCTCTTACCCTCCCCCTCCCCTATCCTCATCCTCCCTCCTCATCACTTCCCCCCTCTCCAATTACCCCCTCCCTTTCCCCTCACTTACCTTCATCAGCTGCTC
This sequence comes from Discoglossus pictus, assembly GCA_027410445.1. Taxonomy (NCBI): domain Eukaryota; kingdom Metazoa; phylum Chordata; class Amphibia; order Anura; family Alytidae; genus Discoglossus; species Discoglossus pictus. The sequence continues at coordinate 50,847,871 of CM050171.1, read as the reverse complement.
CTCTGCATGTCTTCCGGCTGTGTCGGGCCCAGCATATGCTAATGATGTGACGTCACATGCGATTCACGTCATTAGCATATGCCTGGTCCCGACACAGCCAGAAGCAGTGCAGAGGAGCAGCTGATATAGGTAAGTGAGGGGAAAGGGAGAGGGGGGGTAATTGGAGAGGGGGGAAGTGATTAGCAGGGAGGATGAGGAGGATGAGTCGGGACCCGGCATATGCTAAGGATGTGATGCACATGTGACGTCACGTCATTAGCATATGCCGGGACCTGACACAGCCAGAAGACACGCAGAGGAGCAGCTGATGAAGGTAAGGGAGGGGAAAGGAAGGGGGGGAGGTAAGTGAGGGGAAAGGGAGAGGGGGGGTTAGAAACAAGGGAGAGGGAGGGAAGGATACACAGGGGAGGGATAGTGAGGGAAAGAGACACAGGGGAGGGAGAGGGGGTAAGAGACACAGGGGACGGGGGAGAGACACAGGGGTGGGAGAGAGCAGCAGGAGCAGGGTGACTCGAGTATAAGCCGAGGGGGGCTTTTTCAGCCTTAAAAGAAGTGCGGAAAAACTTGGCTTATACTCGAGTATATACGGTATTTGATCAGAATTAAGAATATTTGATTTCAATTATAAAAGCATCCTTTAACAATAGTAAGAAAATTCACGACATCCTCTCCAAATAAAGTGATTTGATTAATGCATAATATTATGTTCAGTTGTATAAAGATATTTAATCAAGATACAGAATATTTCAGTTCATATTTGGTAAATTGATATGTCTCTGTTTAAGCTCTTCTGAGGATCTTCTGATATTCAATATACCTAGTTGAAGAAAAAAACGAGAAGGGGTTACCAGAAGAAAGTTACCACACTATATAAAGACTTACCTCCCACATTATGAGTTCTCGCCCATGAAGAAGCAGTCGTGAAACGCGCGCGGCCACTTCCGATGATGTCACAAGCAAGCACTGGCAGCAACAAGCAAACCGCGGTATTCGATGTTCCGAATTGGGAGCCACACAGACTATAAGTTAATGCTAACAATGCTCTATATTTGTGTGTAAATACATTGAATCTAATGATATGTGTATTCATTGCAAGTGCTCCCAGATATCTAACCTTGTATAATATAAATGTATGAATTTGGATCAGAAACAGTGATTACCAGTATATAGAGTAGTTTAGTTTCTCATTAACAAAGCATAGTTTAAGAGGTAAGTGACAGCCCCCCAATGCCATCACACACAAGTACGGTTTCTTTATTAAAAAAATCTGTATAATTAGTTTCCTCCACAGACAGGGGATAAGTGGGGGGTCCCAAGTTCTGCCACAGTAAACAGCTTAGGGACTGACCCAACTTGCACTACAAATGTATTAGCACTGAGTACTTTATTAAAGCACCTTTCTCAACGCTGTATATCACAGATAGCACTTAGCACTTTATTTCGAAGCATTATCTATTAACACCATATATTACAACTTTATAAATCCAATTTCCAAATTCCCAATTATAATTTTGCAATATACACTAATTATTCATGGAATTCTATAGCTAAGAATTTCATATTGTAACAGATAGAATTTTTGTATCCGTGTAGATATATGTTAATTGTTATAAAACTTATATGTATTACAATCAATGTTTTTGCAATAAGTGTATTTATAAATTACCCAACTGTTTAGAAAATATATATAATTTGATTAATATCATTTTAATAAGTGTGACATAAAAAGAGGTGGATGTTGAAGTTTTTAATAATTTTTTAGTCGCAATTCCTATTTTAAATAATGCCTTAATAAAATAGTGAAAAATTATCATGTATTTATGTCTGTAATTACTGTATGTTCCTTAAGGAGGAGTGGATTGCTAGAAAAAAAAGGGTGTCTTTTTCTTGATGTTTTTCTATAAAACTTGTTCACATCTATATAGCAATCAACTTAGATACAATTAATATTGTTAGATACCTTAAGAATCTATATACCAAATAATCTAAGTCCAATAAGGTATTTTTCCTAAAAAGTTATTTGTTCAAGGATTTATATACTGCAAACTATCCTTATTTATGGAAGAGGAATGGGGTAGGTCTGGTATTTCATGGTTGGGGAAAATTGCTTTATTGAAAAGTTCTCTAGTACCAAGAGTGTTGTACCTGTATTTAAAGCTTTGCAAATTGAAATACCTAAGGAAGACGTGGATAAACATCAGAAAATATGGTTAGATTTATAGGAAATGGTAAAGGATAAAGAATAAGAAAATAAATAATACATAAACCAATAAATATGGGTGGGTTAGTGGCATCTAAAAATATTCTACTATATTGCAACAAAGCTAGCACTGACATTAATCTGGCTTTTAGAATGAGAAGATGGTAACTGGAAGGATTGGGAGAGGCATGATATCCAAGACATAAACTATATGATTTCCTGAATGGAGAAAAGTGAGTATAACCCTAATATAATAAAATAATTAAGTAAAGGACCTTTCCTGTTGGCTGGCCATGTACAAAGGCAGCAATTGGCCACTAGGTGGTGCAGGCTGCTTTTTCTGATATTTTTTTTAGGGCTAGGTGTTAGGGTGAGGGGTGTTAGGGTTAGTTGTATGAATGAGGGGTGTTAGGGTAAGGTGTATGGGTGAGGGGTGTATGGGTGAGGGATGTTAGGGTGAGGGATGTTAGGGTGAGGGATGTTAGGGTGAGGGATGTTAGGGTGAGGGATGTTAGGGTGAGGGGTGTTAGGGTGAGGGGTGTTAGGGTGAGGGGTGTTAGGGTGAGGGGTATTAGGATTCAGGTACTGGCAAATTATAAGAGTTACAGTGACAAAAAATGTATGGACATCTAGGCCGTGACACCTAGTGGTCCACTAGGTGGCACTGCCGCTTTTTCTGATAATTTCTTAGGGCTAGGTGTTAGGGTGAGTGGTGTTAGGGTTAATTGTATGAATGAGGAGTGTTAGGGGTGTTAGGGTGAGGGGGTTAGGTGTATGGATGAGGGGTGTCAGGGTGGTTCGGTTATGGATGAGGGGTTTTAGGGTTAGGTGTATGTATGAGGGGTGTAAAGGTTAGGTGTTAGGGTGAGAGGTGTTAGGTGCAGGGATGGGGGTGTTAGGGTGAGGGGCTAGGGTTCAGTTACTGGAAAATTATAAGCGTTACGCTGACAAAAAAAATCACGGACATCTCAGCCACACCACCTGGTGGTCCATGGCTGCAACAGCACATGGCCAGGCAACAGGAAAGATCCTTAAGTAAATTAAAAAGAGAAATATATTTATACATAAATTATCAATTTATGCTTTATATATTGTATAATGTTTTGTTCCCGAAGGTGATCCATACCTTGTTTTACAAAAAGTGGAAAGAATTTGATATAAAATCATTTATCATTTAACAGAAGAAAGTGGGTAAGTGTCAACCAATGAAGAGCTTTTACTTAGAGACAGCTTGGAAATTTACCTAAAGGTAACAGTGTGATCAAGTATAACATAAAAGCAAAAAAAAAAGATGATATACAAAAGACATATTTAAAAAAAAAAATTGTTAGGCCAGACCTTTGATCTACAGATAAAAATAATCTAATTTTGACAATCTGCAATTTATTACATAAAACAAATGATCATAATAAATATCATATTAAAAATATTTATATCTAGTAAAATTAGTTAGAAGTATATATAACTAGGCAAACAAATGCTCAGTGTGCCTAACAACAAGGGGAACAAATACATTTAGGTGATATACAACTATTTCACTTACTCAAGATTGGTTTAAAAGATTCAGAAACATGCTGAAGAGGTTGTGGATTAAAGGAGACGTTTACAATATGTGGTTTTCTAAAAGTATATGTTTGAATTAATATCAAAAATGATACAGTATTATGTACAATACAATCTCGGTGCTTCTTAGTTATACAGATCGTAACATCCAAAAACATTGCAAGAAACTCATATTACATAGTTTATGTGTGCAAGAAAAATAATAGCACATGATTGGAAAACCCCTTCTGGATTGCTACCTTGCTGTGGTGAAGGGGCTTGTGTACTTCAAAGAAGCTGTGAGCAATAACATGGAGGGACACGCAAGATGGCCAAGTCATAGCAGAGAGGTCAGACAAATTGCGTTCCACCGGAGAAGGAACTGACAATCCACTTCAGTATCTTTGCCAAGAAAACCATATGGATAAGCACAACCAGAAACACAGAAGACAGATGTATCCAGTGTGATGCGTCCATATGGTCACCGAAATTCAGACACAACTGAAAGACTGAACAAAAAAACAAAAATAGAAATGAATACATTTGAAGAATGTAATACAAAGAGCCCATGTAATTAAAATCGAGAAGATCAATAAGAAAATAAATGACAGCTATGAAAAATGTATCAAAATATGGAAACTATTGATTTCAAATAGCAAAAAATAGAATATGAGAAAAAAAGTAAGTATTAGTGTTGACTCTCTGGCCACATGTAAGTTAATGTGCTTTGTGTCTGGTTTATCATTTATGTTTGTTTAAGAATAAGAAATTTAAGCTAATTATAATTTATTGATGTATTTTGTTATACTGTCATGTAAGTGTAAAATATGTTGTACCGTAACAAAATCAATATAATTTATGATGGATAAAAGCGATAGTTGCATTTCAAGTAAACTATTTCATTATACGCTATCAGACCTGCCTTTATTATGGTTTCAAGATTTATGTAAGATATCTTGCCATAACCATCTTCTCATAGCTGTCATTCTATCTTCTGAACACTTTTAACCGTTTAACCGTCCGTGTGACCAGCTCTCTAGCAGCAAACAGTAAGATGCAAATTTTGGTTGTTTTTTTTTTAAAGTTATATTGATGCAATTTATATCATTGTTGTAAAGTTGCATATTTAAAAATAATTTTTCAGAGTATTATTTTTTCTCTATTTATTATATAAACTTGATATATGTAAATGCAGATCCAATAGTCACCTTCTACATAGCGAAACTTAATCTAATTCTAGTTGACCAGAAAACTCAACACATTGAGGAGCACAGATAAGTGTCAGCTTTTTTTGGCTATCTACTAATTATTATCATAGGTACTCCACCCCCCCCCCCCCCTTTCCCTTATCCCCCTAAATCTTCTATGTTTTTCTTTTTTTCCATATCTTATTTTTCACTGTTTGTCCCCTCTGTTCGCCTTAAAATCTTTAAAGAAAAAAAAGCTGCAAAGAATAAGAGATTATGAAATACCTAGATCAGGAGTCTTTGTATGCTGTTATTGTCTTTTGCATAACTGTAATATTGTGTAATGGTTTTTACTACAAAATCTTGCTATACTGGTTATACAGTGTTGTTTGTGGTTGGGTCCCCACGTGTGGTGGCTGCAGGGTGTAAATCTTAGCCTGATTTAGGACCAGATTGTTGTTGACTCCATGCAGCAAGGGTTGGAGCCATGGCTTGCCTGCAATGTAAATGGACATTAGCTATGGGCTAAAATTGAAGCAGAAAACATTAACAGCCTTATTAAATTGTGATTCGGACAATTGAATAGGGCTCTATATAAGCACATAGCATACTTTTTTTTACAGGAGTTTTTAGTTCGTGAACTTCTATCCAAAAGCAAGGTCTTCACGCACTAAAAACATCTGTAAAAAAAAGTGCTATGTGCTTATATAGAGCCCTATACAATTGGCTGAATCGCAATTGAATGAGGCTGTAAGTTCGATTCTTCTCTGAGTCGGTAGCTTAGCTTGGCATATGCTACTTTGGAGCCTGTTTAGAGAGATCCAGAGAAGGGTGTTGCTTAGTAGGTATGGGTCAATATCTGCAATACCACCCCACCCCCGAGGCCTGAACATTTATGTAAGATTGTTTTTGTAGCTTTCTCAAAAACAACTGACCTCAAAAAAAATGTATATTTCACTGTATTCAAAAAAGGTTTTATATCACTCAGTGAGTTGAGATTCTTGCCATCAGCAGGTCGAGAGAGTACGGAAATCCCAAGAACCCTGCATATGACAATAGATTCTTCTGGCTACAACCAAGAAAATGTAAATTCATTCAATTCCTTAAACATTCTAATCTCAAAAGTAAAAATATTAAATGTAGTATGGCAGAGAAGAATATGAGCACTTAGAGGGAGCTTCTAAGTTATGGTGATATCAATACCTGAGAGTTTATCCTAGTGAGCTGAGCTGAACAAACCCTGCAGTTAAGCAAACTCCTGCTGACTCATGGTAAATACATGGTTTCAGTTCTATAAAAACTATCACAGCAGAGGTGCCCAAAATTATATATTTTAAAACAATAAGCAATAACTAGAATATATCAATATATCAATTAAATCTTATTGTAAAATTGTATTTCCCTAAAACTGCCATCCATTTTAGCTTGAAATATTTCGCTGTCAGTCAGCCTTTCGGCTGAACACATGCAAAAAAAATCCACTTGACATGTAGATACAAAACGGCAGTGGATAATAAGTGATTATTTATAATAATATTTTATTAACAAGAGTTTAGAATCTGTGTTTATGGGTGGTTCAGAAAGTCAGACAGCCAAATAATGTTGAAAAAAATCAATGTTAGTATGACATTTTTAGCAATATTCAGCTGATAAAGTTCTTGTTATTACCTATAGTTTTACACTACATTTGGAACCTCCACTGTGTCACAAAAAGACCACTACACAATGAAAAAAATATATATGTTTGGAATCCAAGTCTTACCAAGAGCATAATTATACAGGATGAAAGTCATACAGCTCGTTTTTTAAATAAATAAATAAATGCTGATGGCCGTGCTGGAGGGGTCCATGATGCATTGGTTGAAGATGTGTGTGTAGGGTGTTTTTATACTTATGAAGAGTTACGGTTGCAATGAATGGCTTCTAAGCCAGTGAGGAGGAAAGGGGCGCGGTGTCCATTTCAATCTTATCCAGTTATCAAAAGTTCTGGGCTTCTGTCTGTATCTTCTTCCCACCCCTCCCTCCACTCTTAACTACAAAAACACCCTACATCACCCATCTCTCTAAATGTGATATAACAAATAAAATACCTGTATTCAGAACACTGAACATTTCCCAAATGTTTCCATTGCTTAAACAGCTGCTGGTATTGTTAGTTTGGTACATATTAGACAAATAAGTGTATTTTTTCTTGAACTGCAGTGAATCTTGTAGTATAAATAGCCCATTGTATACTTAAGCAGTTTGTTTGTAGTTTCCTCCATCCTTGTGCTTACAATAAAGACTGCTGTTTACTTCCATAGAAAGATCTAAAAAGGCTTTAACAAAGAAACTGGATGAGCAGGATAATAAATCCCAAACAAAACTAGTTAAGCATGTGATTATTCATACAATAATTGTAATAATTATAATGAGGGTTTTTATTATTATTTTCTGCATCATGTCCGTGTCAGTAGAACATCCAGTTAAAAATGTAAGATCTTTCACAATTAGGTATGTTTATATGGAGAATCATATCAAACTTGATAACATTTGCAGTGAGTATATGAATGGCACATTGTGGGAACAAAGACCGGCATGTAATATATGAATCATAAAACAACTGTGTGAGAAAAAAGACAGTGCAGACTGGCCCTAAAGTCCTACTAGTTTGACTCTGTGAACTGCCACCCAACGTCCTCCCATATACTGAATGTAGATGTTTGATTGGTCAAAAGTTGCTATTTTTTATATGGCATTCATTAATGGACAATTAAAGCCTACTAGAAATGAAGTTATCTTAGATTTAGTCATCACAAATAATATTGATATAATATCAAATGTTGGAATAGGGCAACCTTTGGGAAACAGTGATCACAACACAGTCGCATTTGAGATTGAATAAAAAAAAACATTTTTTAAGAGGCCGAAAAAAAACTCTTAATTTTAAAAGGGCAGATTTTGACGGTCTAAGGGCAGCAATACAAATTATAGACGGGGACAGATAACTGATAGGTAAAAATACTGAACATAAATGGACAACATTTAAATCCTTACTAAATATACAGACACATCAGCATATACCATGTGGGAATAAAAGTAAAAGGAGTAAATCCCATCCAATGTGGCTTAACAATGATTTAAAGATCAAGATACAGAGTAAAAAACAGGCATTTAAATTATACAAACAAGAGGGGACAGAGACTGCTTTACGGGAATACAAGGAAATCAACAAGGCTTGCAAAAGCGCTATTAGACTGGCTAAAATAGAAAATGAAAAATAAATTGCAAAAGAGAGTAAGACAAACCCTAAAATATTTTGTAAGTATATTAATGGGAAGAAGGCGAGGAAGGAAGCTATAGGAACATTAGAATGTGAAACAGACTGTCTGAAAATAAGTGATCAGGAAAAGGCAGATGAGCTAAATAGGTTCTTTTCTTCGGTACACACTAGGGCCCTCATTCTATTATCGGCCATAAATCGTCCGCAAAGCTGCGATTCCTTGTGGGGCTCCCGTTACCTTGCAATTCAAATAGACGGCGCCGCAAGGATATCCCCTTACGGCCGGCCGTATATCTTGCAACCGGCCGTAAGCTCAGAAAACTTTAAAAGCAAAAATAAATTAAAGACGGCACTGTAAAGCTCTGTAAATGCTAGGGATCATAATGGGGGACATGAGGATTAATAGCAACCCCCTCTCAAGCTTGCACATCAGCCCAAATCCGAGATTTTATTAACTGTTTATTTTACGGCCGCAGCGTGGGCGGGTCTGAGGTGCTCCAAGCCCTCTGGACTTTTTACATGGATATGTGACATAAATAAAATAAAAAAAATATTTACGGATTTGAGTGTAGGGGAATGTTGTGCTATGAATGCTAACACCTACAATCACTTTATAGTCTCCTCAGAGTGCAGGATGGCTTTATTATGGCTTTGTTATGTGCTTATTTGTGTGCCTGCGGGACCTTTTTGCTGCAAGTAAGCTGCGGCTCGGTTTTAGCCTTGCAGAGAGGGTTCCCGGAGCAATTGAATAGCAACCAGGATTTTCTTGCGGCCGAAACTCTTGCGGCCGTTTAAGATCAAAGGCTTTTCTCCGGCCCGTGCGGCCGCAAGGGATAACAAGGCGCCGTCCGAGTCCCCGGTCGGAAGGGAATAGAATAGGCAAATAGTCCTTGCGGCCCCGCATCTCCTACGGCCGATAATAGAATGAGGCCCAAGGGAGATACCAGTGGTTGGGACACGGCAACATAATGGGGCTACACTACCTTTGCCAAATAATTGGTTAACGCAGGAAGTAATCCTAAAGAGGTTGGAAAAAATAAATGTTAATAAAGCCCCGGGTCCTGATGGAATACATCCACGGATACTGAGGGAACTGGGTTCTGTAATAGTCAAACCATTATATTTAATTTTTCAAGATTCACTCAACACAGGGTCTCTACCGGATGACTGGAGAAAAGCAGATGTGATACCTATATTTAAAAAGGGAGCAAGAGCAAATCCGGGGAATTATAGACCAGTGAGCCTCACTGCTGTAGTGGGGAAGCTTTTAGAAGGGTTAATAAGGGATAATATACAAGAATATGTCTATTTGACCAGGATTATAAGTAGGAGTCAACATGGATTTATGAGGGATAGGTCATGGCAAACAAATTGAATTAGTTTCTATGAGGAGGTTAGTAGGAACCTGGATCAAGGCAACTCAGTGGATGTAGTCTTTTATGGATTTTGCAAAGGCTTTTGATACAGTGCCACATGGGAGACTATTGTACAAACTAAGGGATACAGGAATTGCAGTAAATATCTGCTCATGGATTGAGAGCTGGCTAAAAGACAGGAAGCAAAGGGTTGTTGTAAATGTTGTAAATACTCAGATTGGACTAATGTGGTAAGTGGGGTTCCTCCAGGTTCAGTATCAGGTCCTTTCCATTTTAACATATGTATTAATGACTTAGAGGTGGGCCTGGAAAGTAGTGTCTCCATTTTCGCTGATGACACAAAGTTGTGCAAGGTAATTAAATCAGATAATGATGTGCTTTTCCTCCAAAGGGATTTACATAAAATTGAGGAATGGGCATCTAAATGGCAGATGAGATTTAATATGAATAAATTTAAAGTTATGTATCTGGAAACAAAAATAGCCATGTAATTTATAATCTTAATGTAGCAAATCTAGGGGTATCAGATATTGAAAGGTATTTGGGAGTGCTTGTGGACGACCACCTAGGTAACAGTGCTCAAAGCCAAGCAGCAGCTGCAAAAGCAAATAAAATATTAGCAGGTATTAAGAAGGGTATAGTAGCAAGGGAAGCAAATATAATTCTGCCACTACACAAATCCTTAGTACGCCCTCATTTGGAATATGGAGTACAATTTTGGGCACCACTTCATAAAAAGGACATTTTAGAGCTGGAAAAGGTACGGAGGAGGGCAACACAACTAATAAGGGGAATGGAGGGTCTAAGTTATGAAGAAAGACTAACCAAATTGAACTTATTTTCTCTAGAAAAAAGGCATCTAAGAGGAGATATGATTACCTTATATAAATACATCCAGGGTCAGTATAAAGATTTGTCAAGGGAGCTTTTTGTGCCAAGAGTTTTTCAACTGACAAGAGGACATCCCTTGAGGTTAGAAGTAAAAAGATTCCACCTTAAAGAAAGAAAAGGGTTCTTCACAGTAAGGGTGGTTATTATCTGTGGAATTCTCTACCAGAGGACGTGGTGACAGCGGATTCAATAGATAACTTTAACAGGGGACTGGGTTTACTTTTAATTAAAAAGGGAATTCAGGGTTATCCTGGATAATTATAGAGAGAGTATTGATCCAGGGAGAAATCCGATCGCCAGTATCTGGTGTCAGGAAGGAATTATTATTTTTTTCCCTTTGAGACGATTGGCTAAGTTTCACTTGTTTTTTTTCCCTGTTTGCCTTCCTCTGGATTAATAATTTAAAAATAAAAATAAAATTAAAAATCAAAAATTAAATAATTGATTCATAATTACCAACTAATTAATAAATAACTAATCCGCATATTGCAGATCAGAGGAGATCTTAAAAGGTTGAACTTGATGGACTAAAAGTATTTTTTCATTCTTAATTACTATGGGCCTCATTCAATTGCGATTTGGCCAATTGAATAGGGCTCTAAATAAGCACATCGCATATGTTGTTTAAATAAGTTTTTAGTTAGTGAAAACCTTGCTTTTGGATAGATGTTTATTAACTAAAAACTTATTTAAAAAATATATGTTATATGCTTATTTAGAGCCCTATTCAGTTGGCTAAATTGCAGTTGAATGAGGGCCTATGTAACTATGTAACAATTAGCAATATCCCTACTTGAGCAGGATAATTGCTAGGTAACTGCTGATGATATAGAGCTTGACATCCGTAAAGGTTCCCTGTACACATAAAAATTGTAGCCCAAAACAATGTTATACACTTTAATATTAAATTTTGCAGGGAAATTGATTACTTACCTGCAATATTATGAAACGAGTTCAACACTTACCTAGGTCCCATGAGACACATTTGAATCATAGAGATATCCACGTTCTTGAATAAGAAATAATAAAATCAGATCATACACCAGGATAAGACATGACCAACAATAAACAAGCCGCTTCTCACCACTTTACTCCCCATTCCTTTCTTTTTTTTCCTCTTTTGCCACTGACAGTTTTCTTTCAATACATTTCTATTTCATTATTTAACTATGTGAAACAAAGCTATAGAATTTCCTGATAAAATTTGAAAATAATAAAATTCCAGTAGGGTCACAAACCGCTTTTTGGGTCCAGGGTGAGACTCCCCTGACCCCTACAACCAATGGCCCTTCAGGGCCCATAAGTGAATGTGAAGATAAGAAGACTTTTTTTTTCAGTAACAGGCTATTTGTTTTCCTCAGTTGTTCTAACAATCATTTAAGCTACTCTTGTCTCGAAACCCCAGGGCACTTAGGCTGTTTTTGTTCTGGCCCCTGGACCCTGATAGACATTAGCCACCTGACCAGTTAAATCAACCAGTGGAGTCAAAGGGGTATTATAATGGTCATAAGTGAATTACTTTACCACTTGTTGATTTGTTAATTGGAATATTTTCCCCAAGCTCCGGTTGTATGCCCTGGACCCCTAAGGCCCCTTTTTACCAGGTCATTTGAACCTAGAGGGCTCTGTGTCCATTTTCAATATTAGGGCTCTTATTTACTGTGAATAATGTTTTATCAGATGCCATTGTTGCATTAAGCTAATAAAAATACTACTACAACCAACTGCCCAGACATTCTAGCTGCAGAGCTCACATTATCACATTACCATCACTGTCTGATCCCAGATCATGAACGGAGGTAGCTGGGACCATAGTCTCCTTGGCACCTAGCTGGGAAAATAGACAGGCAGGGTGATGGGTCGATCCAGTCCTAGCCCATGTTGGGGTAATTCAAAGGGGCTTGACAAATACTGGGTGGTTGACAAATGGTGGCTCAATGGGCTAAGATCCAAGAACACGGGTCCATGACACCTGGGTTGTGACAAGTATAAAGATAAATATATGATATCAAAGGGCTTGACTGGGAGCATTGGCTCCTTTTTTTAGTTATAATATACATCTATATATACTTCTATATAAGTATTATCTTTTCTGGTTCCTAAAAGAAATGTAATTTATTCATAATAAGTCTGCCTGGTCACTAAGTTTAATATAAATTGACAACACTTGTCTTAAGCAGTGGGCTTGTGAGACCAACATACCTAGACTCCGAGTTGCTCACTCTTATCACATACCGGTACTTTTGCTGCACGTCTTCAGCAGCAGTTACAGGCATCTGTTTCTCCCAGATAATTCTCCCACACTGGCCTCTAGCTTTTATCAGGCATATTGCACTTGGGAAAATCCTTGGTGCTTCTTATCTTTCTACGAAATGCCCTTGGCCTCAGTTCAAACATATCTACTGGGTGCATGTGTTTTCTTTTCTCTGGTCCTTAGGTCAATATCTAATTTTAAAGATGTTGTAGAGTATAATATTTGTGTTGTACATTCACGCTGCTCTCAGATGTATCAGGTATACAAACAATTTTCTTCAGTTGAAACCTTCTTAATATAATTTCTTAATTGTCAAACTGGTCTTAAAATGTATTTCTCTTAAGCACAGATACCATGCTTGTCCCTATTTCCAATTATGGGGTTACATCACAAACAAAAAAACCTTAGATACCCATGAGGTATTCAACCAGTTTGTAAATTTCATATGGATTAGTAAATAAAAGTAATTGAGAGGTCACATAGTGCCGGACACATCAAAGAGTGCCCAAGCAGAAATACATTTAAAAACTTGTAAAAAAATGTATACAGATTGTTAAATATATATATATATATTTAACTAAGAGCATAATTATACAGGATAAAGGTCATATTTAGTTTTTAATTAGTAAACAATTCATTTTGATGCCTCTGCAGAGCCATGGAAGGATCCATGATTCATCGGTGGAAGCTGTGTGTGTCAGAGAGGTGATTGCATTTCTGGGGAGTTATGGTTGCATCATTTGATGCAACATCTTGCTTCTGGATCAGTGAGACGAATGGGAGGCTGTGTCAATTTCACTTGCATCCAGTTATCCAACAAAGGTTCTGGACTTCTGCCTGTTTCATCGTTACTCACCTCTTCCCTCTACTGATAACTACAAACACACACCCCTATCATCCAGCTCTCTGGATGTGAGCACATCATGGATTCCTGTATTCATAAACAGATTGTTTAAAGATTCAGATTTAAATTTAGCAATTTCTAAATAAAGAAAAATGCATACTTAATGTTTAAACTCTGCTCTTGTACGTTTATAAGTGAGTTATAGCCAAGCTGTGTTCCTTCACAGCCAATGACTCAAGTTATTTCATGAACTAAACCCTTCATGAACGTAGTAGGAAAGAAAAACAAATTAGTAAGTAGCTTTTGTTGTCTATTAGTAGGAATAATATAACAGCTTTCTTGTATTAAAGCTATTAAGAAAGTAAAAAGTAAGTACATTGTTGGAAAATATCTGTAGTAATCCCTCTAAAAATGTGTTTATGGAAAATGTTCAGCAGATTAAAACCTTGTATGCACTCATGGTGTTTATAGACTCAAATACATTAAGAAATAAATATGGAATTAAAATGCTTGTCACTATTTCTTAATTAGTTATCACTTGCTGAGGGTATAAGCATTTAAAATCTTCATGTAAATAGCTGTGTACTTCACAGTTGTGTATTAATGGGTCTGATTCAATTGTTTTGATATATAATAAAAGATAAAAAATAGTTCTAGTGAAGAAAGTATATATTCACAGTCACAAAATTACTCTTTTGTTCTGTTCTCTATACATTTGTATTTTACATAATTTAAGAATTATTGCTAAATCTGTTAATTAACAATTCTATGAACTTCTCTCAGTTTGCCCTACTAGGTGTCTACAAGAGCTCCAAGATTGGATGAGTAGGGACTGGCTTAGGCTGAACCCCAATAAAACAGAGGTACTCTTGGTGGGTCTCCGATGGATGAAAGCAACTTCCTTGGGACAAACAGAAACATCTTAGCATGTGCCCAACCTTGGGGTTGTTCTAGATAGTCATTTGTCAGCTATGGTCAGATCCTTATTTTTCCATCTGAAGAACATAATCAGGATAAAGCATTTGATACTCTCAGAAGACTTTACCATGTTAGCCCATATCTTTAAATTATTATGACTGGACTACTGCCTTTATAAGGAATGTCAAAGAGCTACATCGCTTACAATTATGACGGGTAAACGACTAGTAAGGGTAATAGTTAATAAGTGACTTCAGTGACTGAAATGTATATTCTTGACAATAAATACATTAACAACTTATATTACCAATCTGCAATGGTTATAAAAGTATGCATGCTCTTAGGATACTCTATAAAAAAAAAAAAAAAAACATATAGCAAGCTTTTACTATACAAGATGGTTAATGGGACATTTGTACCTACACCAAGGACTGAGATGTTGCGTAGGACTCACACAGCATCATGTAGATCCTAAAGCCATTGTGGGCAACATGGATCTTTAAGGCTTTGTAGAAAGCAGCAATTCTCTAAGCTGAAGTCCCCTCAGATGGAAGGGCAAGTTCAGAGGGTTTGACTGGAGATGGTTTAGGGACTAATCTTAGATGCAAACCAGGGAATGCCACAGCTATCGGTCCCACCACAGTCAATACTGGAACAAAAGCACAAGAGTTCTTGGTAATTCAGACGCAACCAAAGAAACAGAAATATAAAGACATAAGAGTACAGATGGTGTAGACTTCACAGCAAAGCCGAAAGCGGGACAGGGTAACCCAAGTAGCATGGCAACATCGAATGCCATACAGTGCAGAAGGTAATTTGGTACAGGAAGCCAGGTAACAAAGAGCATGGCCAATTGGACGCCATACACAAGTGGCACATGATTGCAGGAAGCCAGTATGAAGGCTGGAAAAACAGGAACAGACCAGGAACTCTCAAGAACTTCAGGATCTATAGAAAGCCTTGAAAAGAGCAGAAGTTCTCAGGAACATCCAGTGATTCAGGATTATTTTTGTTTAGGGGTGAGCATACGGTATCTGTCCCTAACATGCAGTTATACTTTGGCACCACCATGCTAAGGGCTCAATTACATGACATATGATATCTTGTAAGGCGTAATATAATTATTACATGCTGCCCATATCAAAAATTCCTTTTATATGTGATCTATACAAGTGAAGTGCTACCTAGTCTACCTGTGATTTTACAAAAAATGCAATTTCCCATAGAAGCTTACAGAAAATTGTTTGTTCTCAGAAGCCTCTGTGAGTTCTCGTGCAAATCCTTAAGTGTAAGGTCAATCTCCCACAAGGGCAGCCAAACCACCTACAAGAACACTTATGAGACATGTTAGGATTCCAGTACTAGAAAAAAAAAAAGCATGCAATATGTATCTCCTGACACTTAATAACATGTGATATGGGTGCAATGATAATAAACATAATCAGCGTCTTGGCAATCAGTATAATGATTAATACATTGGTAGTAAAGTCAGTACAATGAGTGCCACCAGCAATCCAGGAGTGCAGGGTCATTCTGTTTATGTTTTCAGGTAATCTCAGGATTAGTCCAAGTGCATGACTACAATGTATATCACACAGTTACACATCAGGACTCAATTAAATTAAACTTGAATTCCCCATCAGAAACATATTCTAATCCTAGACTGTTGGTGGCATTCACATGACAGCCTCATCACCACTGGAATACTAAAATGTAAACATAGTAACCTAGTAATTAAGGTTGAAAAAATAAATTTATTCCATCAAGTTCAACCTTCTTAGAGCTCATCTGATCCTTGTAATATGTGGATTAATAGTTAATTAATTGACCCAGAAGAAGGCAAACAAAAAAAAACACATTGAAATATTGCCATTTGTCTTGTAAAGGAAAAAAAAATCCTTTCTAACCCCTACAATTCTGGCAATATAATTACTCCCTGAATCAATACCCCCCTTTATTTTCGTGTTCCAATTTGCAGTCCTACCGTTTGTTGATTTCCAAACAGTGCAACCCATGCTGTCTAAAATGTTTGGTGAACATTGTTATGACCCCCCTGACCATCCTTTGGGTTTAGTAATTGTTATTTATTATGTTTTTGTGTTAAGATGATTACATTATGTATGTTAATTACTGTATGTTATGTTGCTTCCCTGACTTGTGATGTTTGATTCTATATGTTGCATGTTTGGTTCATGAAGTGTTAAATAGTTTAGAATGTTTTGTTGTCAGTCTGTAACTGTCGGAGAGAGTCAGTTGAGATTCAGTTAGACTGAGTGAGATGTAATGGTGTCTCTGAGGAAAAGCCAGTCTGAAGGCAGCCTGTGATGCTTGTGATAGGAGAGAAGGTAACCCAGCTATCGGTGACTCTGAGAAGCTTAATATATATACCTGGAATAAGATATATCCATATATATATATATGAAAATGATATCTGGAAAATATATATGTGTCAGAGAAAATGGCTGCCCTGATCCTGTACAATTAATGAAGTGTATATATGCTCCTAACTGAAGGGGAGGAAACCAAAGTGTGTTTGTGTAGGCTCCTAATAAAAGGGGAGGAAATTTATCTAGAATATATAGGTATATGTTAACATTCCTAGAGAAGATAATAATGAAGTGGATATTATGATGCCTTGCAGATAAAACCTTGTCTATAGTAATTTATACAAAATCCAGAAGACACACAAACTGTTACAGAATGTTATCAGCTCAAATTTAAATATAAATCTATTGAACCAGTTATGAATTACAACAACAATTAAAGCAGTTCCTGAGTTTTATAATGCTAAGCCTGAGTTCATATATTTTTAAATGTTGCATAAAGAGTACGGACATTCTAAGATGCATCAGATGTCTTGGTGAAGGGATCAAAAGAACCTTATAGATCTGTCGGGTAGGTTTGGCCACAACAGCCTTATCAAGCCCGACTGAAGAAAGCAGATCATAACAACCATGACTAAGGATGGTGTTGGATGATTGGAGGTGGATGTATTCACCAAGCTAGGTATTTCAACAAAGATGATTGTGGACATTGAGTATAACAGTGTCTGGAAGGGACAGCAGAGAGTAACAGAAGTGACAATGAATGACAATAGTGACAGAGAGAAAGTGACAGTGAATGGCAGTAGTGACAGAGTGAGTAAAGACAAAGAGTAATAGCAGAATCAATGATACGAGTGACAGCAGTGAATGACAAAGAATGAGAAGTGTGTGCCAATCCCATTATCTATTTTTTTACCTTTTGTACGTACATAAGCTGCTTTAAAAATTTCCATTTTGGTTTCTGTGGACGAAGTTCCTTAGGTGACAGGAGGCTTTAAATGCAGAGGAAGCTTCTATCTATGACAGCTAAAAGTGCTAGTGTTAGAAAAGATGAAACCACAGAAAAAGATAACCATATAAAAATAATTTTCACCCCAGTAGCCCTTTAACCAATTTTTAATACAATGGCAGCTCTATTTACTATAGCCAAGTTTATGATTAATATGTCAAATATTGAAAAAAGAAATTATGTCTAATTGACAGTAAATTAGTAAACTAATGTATAAAATAAAAAAACACAATTCCAAGGGAATTAAAAATAATGTATGTTTTATCAAATGGCCACTATTACTCTTCAACAAGGTTAAAGGACCACTGTAATTCCCTAACAACATGAGCTAGTTGTTTTAAATAAGATCTAATAATTAATACAATTCATATTCAAAGAATTAAAAAAAAACTAAAAATACTTTCAAAGTTCAAACTCAATTGCTCTTACTATCCACCAACTATATCAATGGTGGGCAAAGTGGTTTTATCAACTGACTCAAAGTTTACAAGCACAATGATCTCCATTGGCTGAACACTTGGGAGTGGGCCTTTGCTGTTGGTTCAGTTCATCAATGATCGCGCTCTTTTAAGACCTTATCCTTTTTAAAAACCCTTTAGACCCGGTCTCTCAGACAGCCTCACCACCCTCCTAATAATAACAACTATAGAGGCAAATACTCAGCTGGAGGGTAATACTTTAATCTTTTGAAAATTATTTTAATGTTGAATTTTTCTATTACAAACAGAACTAGCTTTTCTTTCCAGTACATTACAACGGCCCTTTAAGCTTTCATTACTGACAGAGGTATTTTCTATCATAATTACCCCAGCTATTTTCACGGTACATCAGAATGTAGTTGGTTAAAAATTACAGTACCTGAACATATAAATACATCTATAAAATAAATGTGCACCAGAAAGGCATTATGGGTTTGTAATTAGGCACGTTATTTTAACGAGGTGGAGGTGAAGTCATGTCTTAAAAGGACAGTGGAAGACAATATTCATGTTAAATATTTTTTTCCCCCTTAGAAATAAAAAAAAAAGTGTGCAAACAGCATCAAAGCAAACATTTAGCCAGAAAATTTAAATTCAAATACAAAAAAAAAAGACAAACTGATATAATGCTAATTAAGCAGTGGTTATCTGGAATCTGCTCTGATGGATAAGGGGAATAGTCACAATCCCGTAACCTACTGCATCTACAAAGTAAGCTGGCTCCAGGTTGCCAAATCTTATAGCACAGAGGTTCCCAAACTTGTTCGGTTAAAGGCACACTTAATGTTTCAAGAGTTTTTCAAGGCTCACCAAGTCAAACCATAATTCTATATACATATATATGTTGTGATTAGTTATACATTTGTAATAAAAAATGTAACACAATGTATCACAAATGTTCTCTCCCCCACAACCCCTTCTCTCTCCTCCCTTCTCGCTCTCTCTCCGTCTGAGAGTGACAGGAGAGAGCTGGGGGACGACGACGACACATCAGAGACTGTTAGGTATTAGAGTGAATGATAGTGACAGAGAGTGAATGAGAGTAATAATAGAAAAGAACAGGAGTGCTGGGAGTGACAGTGGATAATAGTGACAGGGAGTGAGAGAGTGACAGCATTGAGAGAGAATGACAATAGTGACAGAGAGACTGCAGTGTCAGTAGAGATTGAATGATAATAGTGACAGATTGTGACAGAAGATAGAGTGATAGCAGTGACTGACAGCTAAGACAGTGAATAATAATAGTGACAGGGAGAGAGCGAATGAGAATAGTGACAATGGTGAGATTGGATGATAACAGTGACAGAGTGATGGTAGCTAGTGACATTGAGTGATAACAGTGTATGGAAGGGACAGCAGAGAGTAATAGAAGTGACAATGAATGACAATAGTGACAGAGTGAGAAAGTGACAGTAAATGGCAGTAGTGACAGAGAGTGAGAGTAGAGATAAAGAGTAATAGCAGAATCAATGATACAAGGAGTGACAGCAATGAATGACAAAGAATAAGAAGTGTGTGCCACAGAGCGTGACAGTGGATGATAGCATCGCCCCACTTGCACCAGTTAGTATGATCCCCTCCAGAATCCTGTGCACCATCCTTCCTGTCCCGATACACCCCACCCAGAACTCAGCCTCCCCGTGACACCAGAGCTCCGGCAGCAAAACGTGCATCAGGCTTGGGCTGAAACAGGCGTGCTGTGCTGCTATAGCCTTCCGCCTCCTAGCTACACCCCTGGGGCGGACTGCCGCGGGGAATAGTTTGCGGCACAACAGGCTGCCGAGGTGCAGTTTGGGAACCACTGTTATAGCAGTTGAAATGTTTGTTCTTTTCAGTTGTGCTTAGGACAATGTGAGGTAAGAAGTGGTACAGTATTGACTCTTAATGAGGTAAACTGTGTTTTTAAATTATATTTCCTGGCTAGAACTTTGCTTCAGTTTGCACACGTTTAATATTTCACACTGAGCATGCTCAGTAAAGAGGGCGAAGCGATGTTGGCTCATGCACTGTCACTAGGTCAGGCCTGTGGGGCAGCTGTAAGCATGTTACAATAGAGCTGCTACCTTTGCGTATGTATTGGGGGTAGAGCTAATGATGTCATGAGACAGGGCCAGTGTGATCAGCCCAGCTTGCACCCAAAAGTCCATGGCTCAGCATACAGAAAGAGCTGGCCATACCTCTGGTTGACACAGGTAGGAGTGGTGGTTTTGGTTAAAGAACTTATTGGGGTAATAGAAGTAATTATATTTATTTTTACCCACTACAGTTTGTTTATATTGCCAATTAACCCAGGATTCTTTATTATAATTAACACTAGCGACTTGGCCCCTCTGAGAACCTTCAACGCTCTTTGCGCCTTTGGCACTCATTGCGAGCATCTCCATGTATGAATGCTGTTTGCAACACAATGTGAGGCTCTGCACCCTCTGAGCACCTTTGGCGCTCATAGCAAGCCTACACCCCTCCCCGTGGTGTTAAGGGTCCTGAGTGTTACTGGCTTGGGTTAAGAGTTACTGCCTTCAACCTTGTTTTCATCCAGTTAAGTTTTTTCTGCCTCCATTTTTTTCTTGCGCTTAGGCGATTTTAGAACTTGTAAAAACGCCAAATATGCCTCAAATTAACTTGCAACCCCACTCACAAGCTCCCTGGCTCTCCCCCTGTGCTATGAGTGTTTAAGTTAACTTGAGGCATATTTGTTTCTTTTTCGAGTTCTGAGATCCGACCGTTAAATTCGTAATGCTTGCATTCTCCACAATTTTTGCAAAGTCCTGTGGGGTGCTCATCTCCACCCCTACAATGAGCGCCATCGGCGCTCATTGCAGCTAAGTCCCGCAGGCCTCGGGATGAGCGCCTGTGACGCTCATCTCCACCACTGCAATGAGCGCCTTAGTCCCACGGGCCTCCACCCCTGCAACTATCCCTCACTTCTAGTTGATATCTCCCACAACTAATGATGATTATTGGTTTGTGTTTTAATGGTCTGTGTTGTTTCTTGATGGCATTTTAGGGATTCTTGCATAAAAGCGAAGTTTTATGGTTCTTGGTAGTCAATACATTTTGAATTTATTGGCGGTGGGACCATGGCCTTAAGTATTCTTGTGTCTACCTCTTGTAGCATTATATAACATGGCTAGCACTCTCTGGTTCCTACCCAGACAGCTTTATACTGTTCTATACAACTGCATGCAATTTTTGATGTATAAAAAGATAGGAAGAGATATGCAGCTCAAAGGGAGGCAAAGCCTGACTGCTTAAAAGCTAAGAAAATGTTATAGCTTTTATTTATTGTTTTTAATAGTCTATACCCAGAAAACAAACATAAGACCTTTACTTGTGATTATACTACAGTGGTCCTTTAAACTGAAATGCACTTACATCAGCACTTTACAGGAATCATTTTAGTATTTCAAACTACTGTTTTGTTCTTGATTTTGAAGTTTGATGTTCTGACTTTGCCAGATAAGATGCTCTCCCCCTCCTATTAGGTGTGCATGGATCTGCTCAAGGTGGTCTATCCTGAGAGCACACCTCATACATCCCGGCACTGGTTGTTGTATATAAACTTAGAAAAAAGACAGTGTTCGAGGCAAAACGTTTTTCAGGCCCTAGATACCTAAGAGGGGTCAAAAGAAACAAAACTGATAGAAAGTAACACTGCTAATTGCAAACGTACATTTTAAAAGCTATATTGTTTATTCTTTTTAAACCCAATGTTAATCAGTAACTAAATAAGAAATAAACAAGGAAAACCTGAATGAGTACTACAGTGGCCCTTTAATTCTTTATTACAAGAATGTGTCACCACTTCCTAGAATTTGTTAAGTTTTTTATATTTTATAGTATCTTTATACATGTATGTTTTACACATTTCTAATCTAGATGTGGGGCATTAGTCCTTATTAATGGTAATCCACAGAAAATCACAATCCCTAGGAGGTTGTATAGCAAAAAAACATAGGGAAGTACATGCTCCTTGGGATTTTCTTGCTGTGGAGTTACACTTGTCCCTGTGGTGTGATATCCCCCCCATTATAAATGTGCTGCCCCTGCCCCGTTTTATCAAGCTTTTTGTTGATGTCATAATGTGATACACTACCACAGATTGAATAGTGGGTGGCAAGGGTAGGGTGCACACCAAAATCATTTAAGCCACTCATTAACAGTCATGTATGATTTACTTAAGAAACAAATGGAAAGTAAAATGTTTTAATGCTCACTGAACAGAACTTAAAAAATACTTAGATGACAGAGTCCTTTTATTTGCAAATGTTAAGTACCTTGTTACAAACATTGTTTTTTTCTCATTCAAGTGTGTAAACACCACTTTATTAAAGCTTTGTTGTAACTTTTAGTCAACAGGTTAAACATTGCATATAACCCATTTTAAGCTATGCTTACTTTAAATGTATTTCCAAAATGCTTATACCTATTTTCTCTACATTGCCACACAATGTTAGATGGGAGCTGAAATTAGATATAGAAGCTACTTTATCTAAAAATTCCAGAGGCAAAAACTCAGGTAGAAAAGAAAAACACAAAATGCTGTTCCACTGTAAAGTGAAACCAAACAATTTATTTGTGCTAAAAGAATGAATAAAAAAAAGGAAAAAAAAAAAAAAAGAAATGTATTCAGAAAATAATTTTTGTACCGGTTTACAGTATTACAGTATGCTGCTAAATAAGCTGTGATACTTTCTCTGTAATCTGTCCTGGCTCTAAATAAGCAATACAAAATGATTGGACATGTTAAGTCACAACTAATCATATGGTGTTTCGTCCTACGTTGTGATTTTTAAAGTAGTTGGACGGGTAAGAAAATACAAACAAAAAAAATCTTCATTGTATGAGGTTGAATTCTGTTCATTAATCTCAGTTGAAGAGAAACTGTAATGGTAAAACAATTAATAACCCTTGAAAAGGACAAGTTGCATCTAACATAATTAAAGCCAATAACATGAAGTTATGGATTATTACCATTTGCTTACTAACACCCCTCCCCACTTTAAGAGGGCCATCTAATCTCTCCATCTTTCGGTTTCTCAGTCACTGTGTAAGGTGACCGGACCGCCATCTTTGAATCTCCATTCGAGTTGCATCTTCTAATACACACAACATTGCAGTAGATTCCTCCTTGTCCATATTGTCACGTGGAGCTGGATCCAAACCTTATAACCAACCAGATCAACATTAGTGGTGCTGTGTTTGCATTTGAAGATGCCAAAATGGAGAATCATAGATGAACAGCTTGCTGCTTGCCTATTTCAGAGAAAGAAGAGAGGCCAAAACTTTGACTCCCTAGAGTCTAGCAGAGGGAGATGACTATATAAGTATTTAATAAGGGCGATAAGTCTTTAATTATGCTAGATGTTACATATACTTTTAAAGTGTCATGATATATTTTAAAACTGGTGCTTTAACGTAGCCTACGCAATCAAATTTAAACAGCTTACAATCTTTCCTATTCAAAAAAGTGAACAAGTGAAATACTGAAAACAATTGTCAGAAATAAGTTTGCGGACAGCTTAATGTTTTATGACTTAAAACCGATACTATTAAATCTTAAGACCCATTTACAATACATTCCACATATTTAAACAAGATACTCCCACATTTCACTACCATTTCAATAAAAGATGAGATTTTGGTTTTGTGACTTTGCATCAGTTGTGTCTTGTGTGCAGTGGCCACACAACGTATCGTATGTATGTGTAGATATAAAATGTATGGGAGTTACAGGCACTGAAAACGTCACTCACCCTCCATAAAATATCCTGATTAGCACATGATTTGTAAAGATTATTAATGTGCTTTTATTGGCTTTGCGATGAAGCATGCTATTATATCTCAAGGAGCTGTTAGATAGCAATACTGGCTTCATTTCACTGTATTTCAATGCATGTATTCTTCAATGCAGATGAGTTTACAACCACAATATTATCATGTGCACTTATTTCTGCATTTGCTATTACTCTTATGTAGTGATTAATTCTGGTAATCATGGGATATCTGTTAAAATAAAGCAAAAGGAAAAAAAAAATCAACCTATCATGCTTAATAATTCTTATACAAATTTAAAGGGGGCAGAAGATATCCCTTTTATTATACAAACCTAAAAGCCTTGAAAGGAAGCATTTGAGCAGCATGATATAACATTTAGTAAATTTGTTCTGCCCAATACCAAGTAGCAAATGTTCCAGCCAGAGAATGAACGTACATGGAGTTTAGTAAACATAGATAGGGAATTGTGTTGGGAATTTAACATTGTAGACCCACAACACTGGCTGCATCTTTAGACAAACATTTACAACACAATTAAACAGTGAAGCCTATGTAACCTCAGTGCAAATAAAGTCAAATCTGAATATGACAGGTAAGCCTTTGGCTCTTAGTAAACTGTTCCATGTTATGAGTCCAACTCAAAATGCAGAGCACATGCACTAGGGTTGAGAGGGAGGATGCACTGAATTGTGGGAAGTTGCAGACTGAGATGCAGTAGACTGGACTGCGGGTTGTGATGGAGGTGGTGGAGGAGGCGGAGGTTGCACTGGGGTTTGGGTGTTTGGTGAAGGAGGCGGCGTGGGGCGCTTGAATTTGTCAGGGCTGTTGCTTCTCCTTGGAGATGGTCTCTGAAAAACAAGAACAAGACCTTTAACAACAAGTAAAAGAACGCAACAAATATGGACCTTGGACAAATATCCATAACATCCTTAAAATTCTGGTAATCCAAAGCAATGTCACTACTATCCACCAATAATCTGTAAATGTTTATGTAGTGGGCACTGGATGCATGGGTACACTCAATCTTATTTGTAAACCCTGAAAGGCTTAATGATATTGCTGATGTTTTTCTGACTGATGTAGGGTTGCCAGCAAACCAATGTAAGGAGTAGGCAGTTAATTAATGTTATCAGGACAATATATAAATGTCTCTGATCCGGACAGTCCCACTGGGTAGATCCTCTCTCCCCCTGGACACAGGATAGGGGTGGATAGCAGAAATCTGCCCAGCTCTAGAAATAAAATCCAAGTGAAAGCTACATTGAATTGTATTCTTCAAATACAATGCTAATTAGTTGCTAAATAAACAAATAAAACTCTACAGTGGTCCTTTAACTATTCCACAACTTACCCTCCTGCGCTTTGATATATTTATGAATATTTCCCTCAACGTTATCTCCTCCATTTCTTACATAAAAAAGGGGCAACAGAGTATTTCTACAATATGCAAGTTATATATCCAGAGGCTGCTTTGTATGACCTATATCTACTTCTCATGACTGCATGTTCGTGCACAGCGTATAGTCATGCTCATAGTCTTGTTGATGCTCTTACAATAAGGTTAAATTTGATTATTTAATAACAGATTATTCATAAATCAATATTTGAAATGTTTAAGGGTAAATCACTGATTTCTGACATTCATACTTATACATTGCCTTGCATAAGTATTCACCCCCTTGACTTTTTACCTATTGTTACATTACAGCCTTAAGTTCAGTGTTTTGTTAATCTGAATATTATGTGATGAATCAGGACACAATAGTCTAAGTTGGTGAAGTGAAATGAGAAAAAATATATACAAAAACTATTTTTTAGAAATAGAAAACAGAAAATTGGCATGTGCGTATGTATTCACCCCCTTTGTTAGGAAGCCCATAAAAAGCGCTGGTGCAACCAGTTACCTTCAGAAGTCACATAATTAGGTAAATGATGTCCACCTGTGTGCAATCTAAGTGTCACATGATCTGTCATTACATATACACACCTTTTTTGAAAGGCCCCAGAGGCTGCAACACCTAAGCAAGAGGCACCACTAACCAAACACTGCCATGAAGACCAAGGAACTCTCCAAACAAGTAAGGGACAATGTTGAGAAGTACAAGTCAAGTTTAGGTTATAAAGAAATATCCAAGATTACGCCAGTAATGCTTAAATTCCTTAGTTGTGTTTTACCTAACCATTACCATTTAATGTTTAAATATACAGTTTCATGTTAAGGAAAGTGTACATATTTATCTGTATAAAATTTACATCTCCATATCATAAAAAAAAATATGTATTTAAAATATGAAATATTGCACCATAAATGTGTACATTGATTTGTATATTCCAATGTTCGAGAGATACACTCACATGGAGAATTTATGATTCATTGTTCAGTATATGGTAAAGGGATATGTAAGTGAGCTGGATTATGAATGTATCTAATAGAAACATTTTTTTTTGCTTGAAAATATCCACAAATAAACATTAATTAGCTCATCTTGAAGTTAGCAAAATGTCCTATGTTTTTTGGCATTTGCATTTGATAGTGTATGCCCCTAGAAAATCCCACCTGAATCAGCATAACATTCAAATTCAGAATCGGGCTAATACATTGTATCGTTCTTCACCTCAGTGGCTTCTGGTATGTGCTCAGTACAAGAACTGCAACAGTTACTTCCTGTGCTCTGTACCAAAAAGGTCAAAATATGTACCCTGCTGTATTTCTTGTGTGTACCCGGCTTATGTAAGCATCCTGTGGGTGTGAAAAACTGGATTTGACTTTTGTGAAAATAACTTTCTAAGTAAATTGAACTTTTTCATATAACATGTTTTCATACTCTACTTATTCTCCTGTCAGATGCATTCATAATCCAGCTGATTTAAATATCCCTTTAAGTATGTTCAGAAATACAAACAAAAATCTTTACTTTTTTTGTAATGCTTAATTTTGTTACTTAAAATGTTATTTATAAACTTTGCTTCATATAAATGGCGGCTTTCAGATAAATGCTTTGTTTAATCTCTAGTACTTACTGCAATACCGTGGGATGATCCCATGTGTTGTACGTGTAGACCTGGAGTGTTGAAATAGGACATTCCAGCTCTAGTCAGGGATGTTGGAGGTGTGAACCCAACGTTGTGACTAGTGTGACTAGCGTAAGACAAACCTGAGAAAACACACACAAAGCTATCACAAAACTGTTCCTTTAAATGTAAGTTCTCAGAATCAAAAACAACAAATGCATTTTATGCTTAAGGACCACTGAGAAATTCAAAACACATACTTTTAAAGAACTTCACTTTAAAATATATACATTTTTAGAATGTTTAAAAAAAAAACAAAAAAAAACATTACCATCTCTAATTTACTATACAATTTTGCTGCTGGGGACTCTACCATTTCAGTTTCCAGTGGTCTTCTTCCTGAGGTGGGAGGAGCTTTAAATGTAGAAAGGAAGCTCTGCTTGGCTCAATGTTTAACCAATCATTTTACCAGTAACATCCTGTAATCAGTTAACGAGTAACCAGAGTGGGAATAGTCTGTTCTGATTGGTTGAAATATGAGTGACACATTTCAGCAAATCAAAAGCCTAGAAGGTCCCTAAAGAAGGCAGGGTGAGGCAAAAATGTGTCATTTCAGCACAGGAAGTCCTCTGATGAGCTCCTTTAGTTGCTAGATATTTTTTTCTATTGAGTAGCGATCTTTTTGGATGTCCCTTGCCATGGGCAAGGATTGAGCATACAGGGGTCTTCTTGCAAGACAGACAAGGCCTTTACCGATAGAAGATGAGGATCCAAGGGCTTCAATCAATATGGATTATAGAGGTTAGTGCCTTTGGGTGACTATAGGGCTGCCATAAGATATATAGACTATGGGGACCCACTGGACCTACATATGGCACTTGTAAGACTTGAGTAGGTAGGATAGGTAAGGTGGCTTGTATGGGATAAATAGGCTAGAGGGCAAGGTAAGGAGGGGAGTGATGGCCCGCAGTGGATGTAGAGGGGATGCAAGGAGATAATGTATTAGGGTGGCGTGGGTCATATCCCCATCATAAACCACCTGCATTCATTTTATTACAGACCCGCAATCAGGGCGAGGACGGGAATAAATCTTCCAATAATATAGGGACTTTATATGGTTGGGGTTTGGGAAAAATCTTTAAATTTTGGCATTAGCCGCAAGTAAAAAGTTAGAGAGTGGAATGTAATAGAGCCTATGGCGTCATGTCCTCTGTTTTATAAAAGCACATTTGACATTTTACTAGCAACAAAATATACATTAAAATATTCTAAAAAATTGTTGAGCCGTTTATTTTAATGTGTCCAAGAACCATAACACATTATTGAAGTTTAAATATTTTCGGTTTAGCACCGTTTCACTTTTTGTTTTCAGTTTTATTGCTTTTTCAGTTATAATACGTATATAAAAAAAAATTATGTTTGTGAATTCTTGGCGGGAGATGACCTGCCCAGGATGCTAACCTTGGGTGTTTATCATCTCCTCTCCTGCAGTTGTTGTTGCTGCCGGCATGGATAGGTCTGGGAAAATATTTAGGACACCCTCCGGTATAGATCTTTCACCCCCAAGCACTTAAAAGAAGTAGCTGCTGAATACTAATGTTCAAACGTAAAAATGAAAACCTACATTGACTTTATATTTTTTAAATACAATTCTTAAATAAAACAAATTAAACCACACTGTATGACTAGTACAGTGGCCCTTTAAAAACGGTTATATTTTCCATTTACTCTATGCCATACAAATCTCCGTAACATCAGCAGTGGTTCAAAATACTTAAAAAAAAAAAAAGACAAAAAAAAGAAAAAGCTAATTTACCAGGAGAAATAGGCCGGCTGGAACTTGGAGACGGTGTGTAGGGAATAGGGCTGGATACAGTGCGTGGCCTTAATCCTTGCGCTGACATCTCATTAAAATACCTAAAAAATAAAACATTGCTATAGTTACTCACCAGGCAAATTTGCACATTGAAGACCCCTTCAATAATCAATTCATTAATTTCTAATATTTATAATGCGCCAACAAATTATGCAGCGCCATACATAGGTAAAAACAAAATAAATACAGATTAAACAAATAGAGAGCCCTGTTTTTGTACAGCGTTTCGGCTGTTTCGGTACTAATTAAATGAACTTCCTTATTTAACTGGTAATTTAGCTTCTCCTGCCACATAGAATAATCAACCACACATTGAAAACGGTTTATACCTAAAAAATATTTCGTTTCCAAAATATCCCTTTGAAGTGACCATCACCCGATCAACACATTTTATTATTTTTTTTGCGTTGTGTTTCCGACTATCCGAGACCTCATAGACTGTAAACACACCATGCTGATCCAGTTTCTTTTCATGATACTGGAGTGGGTTGCCAGTTCCTTCTCCAGTGGGCCACAGCATACTGCTCATGGTATTCCTAGGTGGTCTCCCACCCAAGTACTGACCAGGCCCAACCCTGCTTCCCACCAGGGAATCCTCGTTTTCATCTTAAATCTGTTATAAACTGGTTATACACTGTATTACTTTTCCCTTCATTACATTTTCTCAGCCAATCTTTATCTATTATGCCAATATGCTGCTCCATATGAGAGTTTGATACTCAGATATGTGTGGGGGATTTGGTTTATCTATACATAACATAAAAATATGCAAACTCATTAAATTAGCATATGAAAACAGCTACCTAGTATTTGGGAAAACCCATTAGCATAATGCAGGACAAGCAATGCTAAATATCTCAGGGATGATGTAAAACTACCAAAATGTATAGATAGTGTTTCATGATTTATAAGAAAAAATGTAGTGTTGGGTCCCTTTAATTATATATTTATATTTAAAAATAAATAATTTA
This sequence comes from Discoglossus pictus, assembly GCA_027410445.1. NCBI lineage: Eukaryota > Metazoa > Chordata > Amphibia > Anura > Alytidae > Discoglossus > Discoglossus pictus. The sequence goes on along the minus strand of CM050171.1, from coordinate 50,817,948 downwards.
ACATTTAAAAATAAAATAAATTATTATATATGACAAAAATGTAAATGTTGTAACTTATTTCCCTGTACTCGGCACTGCATTGCCTGCTCAGTTCGGTTCATACATATTTGAAACATGTCATTAAATTCCTATGAATGCCAGACAGATTAACCTTGAAAGCCAAAACTAAGTATCCCATCAACGTAACTATTCTTAGAGACATGCATTATGCAGAGGCGGCCAATGATGCCAATTAGAGCGTTTGCTTTCAGAGTCCTTGCACAGACCTATTGTGGTCAGTCATTAGAGAACAATAGAGAGGCGGCAATATGAAGCAAACCGGGACTGCTTTTAAAATGATTATTTCCTTGGAGGATATTTTAGTCTGTACATACAATCAGGATGAGAAGATGACACGGCTAAAACTGAAAGGATGAATCCCAATCCCATTTAGTTTCACACAGTTTAACCATTTGTTATATAGCAGCAGTGAAGCTCCTTAAAGGCATATTTAAGTTTCATGGATTATGAGTGCATCTAACAGGAGAATCAGTAGTGTATGGGGGAAAATAATGAAATAAAACACTATTAAACTTAACCTAAAATTTGCTAAATCTCTTGAGTTTGTTAGCAGTTGATTTTGATGGGTTAATATCCCTGAACATCCCTGCCAAAATTAGCATAAGATTCAGAATTCATTTTGGCCAGTCACCGGCAGCTATAACATTGTTTCCATCAGTGATGGCAGTTGGTATCATGGGATGTGTAGTACCCTGAACAAGGAAGCAAGGAGGAGCTATGACATTGCTGTGCAGATTTTCACACTGTGCTGCTGTTGGCTTGAATGTTAGTATAGGGTTAAAAACAATACCCAAATGCAGTGTTTCTCTTGGTAGGTACCAGATGCCTATGTAAGCACCTTTAGGGGGTGTGGAAAACAAGTTATTTTTAAATAAAATGACCCAATGTAATGTGTGTTTCTGATATAAGGAGTATTTGGTAGATTAGGAAAAGTTAAAAAAAACAGGGAAACTTAGATTTACCTTTAAGGACAACTATAGTTCAAGGCAGAAAAGACACCAGTTTGTCAAGTATGCTGAATTTCCCACATTTGGTACATTTTTGAACACTGATGATGTGAACATGAATTTATTTTGTGTTTGTTGTATCAAATCCAGAGAGCTAGATGATGGGGGGGGCGGTGTTTGTCATTATCAATGAACGGAGGGGTGTAGGAGAAGGGAACAAGCAGAAGCCCAAAGTCTTTGTTTAATAACAGGATACAATTACAATTGACACCACATCCCTTCCCCCCACTGGTCCATAAGCATGGATGATGCAACTACAGCTTTCTAGAATAAAAACGCCCCTCACACACACACAATTCATTTTCATCCAAAGGCAGCAACATTTTTTTCCCTTTCTAATTAGAAAACAAGCTGTATGACTTGTGTCTCTGACTGTCCGTGACCTCAGGGACCCTGCTTATCCACTTGGTATTCATGGCAGATATACTGGAGTGGGTTGTCACTTCCTTCTCCAGCACACAGCTCCTGGTATTCCTAGGTACTGACCAAGCCCAACCCTGCATGGCTTCAGGGTGGTGTGGCCTCTTGGTTCTCTGACTGGAATCCTAAGTGAATTTCGTCAAACTCAAAGCTTTCAAGCATATATTTTATTGTTCCTTATGTATTCCTTATGTATTGCTCCCATAAACCATATAATTCCACACTGTTCAGAAGACCTGCAAAGCAGCTGGAAAAAAATAGATAAATAGTCAGAATCTAAACTCCCTGCCCAGTTACTACATTCGTCTACTGTCCTCCTTGGGAAACAGACAACAAAACCTTTAAGCTCTTCACTGTCAACATACCTTTAAATGACATTTTGCTTTCATATTTGAAGGTTGCAGCCTTTACATCCTTTCCTTTTATAAACCATTATTATTTACGGTAGACTTTCTTTAATAAGACTTCTGCTCAATAGGACATATCTATGTAAACTCACATACTTTCCATCATGTGAGCACTGGCAGTTGGATATACCACCTTGACATTTCGCAGATACAAATTCCCTTTGTATTCAAAGTCTCCTCAGGAAGTTTTTCCTGGAAACTGGATAATGGTAAATACCACAGCAACAGAATTGTATATAAATGTAATAAATTACAAGCTGTACCGTTTTACATTGTAAAAACATGTTGCTTATTTTCAAGCAGTTATTTAAAAGGTGCCATTTTGAATGTTTGACCACACTGGTAATTTAATGACCACAACAGTGTTTATCCTTTAAGTGATAAAGATGAAATGTGAACTGAGCTAGTTGCAGTATTTTTTGTTAATCTGAATTTTTTGGGTTTTACCACGATATATCCAACAAACACAAAAAACACAAAGAAAATACAAATAAATACAACAAAAATATCACCCACAGCACGGGGAACAGGCAGCATGTCTGGGAGTGAGGTGCAACGTAAATTTAAGCCGATTTCGACGACTTTCGCCACCCGAAAATCGCTTAAGCGAGAAAAAAAATGGCTGCCGAAAAAAAATTAAAAACGAGGCTACAAGACCCCGGACCACGCAAAACACTGCCAAACGCGTAGCACTTTTACACAGCAACGAACAAAATACGGCAAATATATGCGACACGCCTAACACACTAATAACATTACCAATCTACAATGGCGATTTACACAACTACACCAACGGATTTCCCTCGCGCACACAAACCATTTATAATGCACAGTTGGGACATTCATTACACTTTATCATCAGAGCACCAACACTCACTGTACATTGTATGGTGCCGGAAAATATAAACAGATTGTTAGCTCTTCAGGCTATTGACTGCTGAATATATTAATTACAAATAGGTAAAGTATATTAATTTATTCAAGAAATAATTAATTCATTATTAAGTAAATATAGATGAATATATATATCTCTTTTTATAATGAGTGACGAAGCTGCTCAGAGTAGCAAAAATAGACGAGAGGCTCGCCATGAGCGCTGAAGGCCCTCACAGTACAAAAAGGTTTACATTGTGTGTCAAACAGCATTCCCATGGCTCACATATATAGTTGTCGTAATTGGAGTTTGTAGTTAACGCTATGTTAAAAGTTATGGGCTTGCGCATGTGCAATTAGCGCTGAAGGCATGCATGCGCAACGAGTGCTGAAGGCAAGGCCCGAAAGATATGGTTTGACGGGGGTCTGCAGTAAGTGCCGAAGTCCCATACATGACTGGCTTGACAGGGCTGCAATGGAAAAAAAAAAAAAAAACAGGGGAAGGAGAGGGGGCAAAGAGACACGGGAGGGAGTGGGGAGAGGCTCGCAATGAGCGCCAAAGGTGCTTATTGCGAGGCCGGAAGTTGCGGGTAGGCCGTGGCCTGCAATGAGCTCCAAAGCCGCTTCTTGCGGGGCTCGCAAAGAGCGCCAAATCCGCTCATCGCGAGGCCCGGAAAATAAAGGGGGGGGGGGGGGGGGTCTCGCAATGAGCGCCAAAGGCGCTCTTTGCAAGGCACAAAAGTTGTAGATTGGCCAAGGCCTGCAATGGGGGGGGGGGGGCTATTGCCTAAACAAATGTAGAGCAGACAACCTAAACATTTCTGAACCCTCTTTCCAAAGGGGTCATCATAAGCCCTCCATTAAATTATGTAAAGAGAAGCCATACCTCTCATCATCCATTTCTAAGCTGGACTCGCTCTCCGATAGCTGTCTGCATAAGGCTTCTCTCCTCTCCATCTCCCGCTGTAGTTTTCTTTGTAGTCGTAAATTTTCTTCCCTCATGTGGCGCTCCTCCTCCAAATATTGTGCCATTTTCTCAGTATCTAAAATATTAGATAAAAAAATAAACCATATTGCATACAATGGGTCTATATTGGCATCTATATTTATTCCAACATATGGTTCGACATAGGGGTAGTTATCCAGTAAAAATCTCACTGTAGTCTTAAGAGCGTTGTCATGCTAATTTAGTATAAGGTCCAAAATATGGTATTATACAAGACTGTAGGTAAAAATATATTTTATCGGTTGAACATTATTCCTACAGTAAACTAATCTTTATGTCTGCAATCTTTAGTTTTAGCCTTTCTGGCAAACCCATAAAGATGCTGAGCTAATTAATGAACGATCATTATCAATTATTACCTATTACCCAGTGGGGTGTACCATTCACTGTTTTCAGTGTTGCATACGGAAAACTAAACACTGGGCATGCTCCCCGAGCCCGAGTATGTAGAGTCTGTGCTTCTGCATAAGCGCTATACACTATACAATGGACTCAGAGATGGATTTGTGTGGCTGTCTGCCAACTACAAGCTTAAATATTAATTTACCGATTGAAAAATGCAATTTTATAAACTTAAATTTAAACTGATAAAGCACTTATTATTACCTATAGTTTTAAATTACAATGTATTGGGGACCTCCGCCAATTTGTTTACATTTTTGTTAGAAGTTAATCCACACAACAGATGTCCGCTCTTTATAAATGTGAAAAATAATTGCTTTAAAGGAATGGTACATAAAAATGACACGCGCAGCTTCCCCAAAGTAGTCGTTGGAGTTTCTACAGTAATTTAATAAAAATAGCAAACAGATGGGTCAGATTTATACTGTTGTATATTACAATACCACTATAAAGCCCTATTAACAAGAGCTTGATGTTTTAATTAGGCATTGATCATTAATAACATTCATATTCAATGATAAAAAATAAAAATAAAAAATCATCAACAAACAAACATAACGTTAAAGACAAATTCACAACTACTGCTCTCCACTCACTTCGTTGACACTATGAGGTCAGTGGTGGGAGGTAGATATGTCCAGCATATGTCCAGCATATGTCCAGCAGGCAGTATTAGATTTTCAGGTACAAAGAGTAACCAAGCACTGGCTGTCTTAAAGTCTTCCTCTTGGCAACAAGTTTGGACTGTGAGGGCAGCCTACGGAATTTGTTTTCCTCTTATTTAATGACATTGTTCTTTAAAGTGCTTTAGCCTGATCTCTCAGCTTAGCCCCCAATCATCTGATCAGGGTGGAGGCTAAAACGCTAACCTTTGAAACTTAACTTAATACCCAACATTGTCATTTTAAGTTACTACACATGTTCACAACGATCAATGTGTAATTAACAAGCAAGCTCCTCGTTAGGGTATTAGAAACCAAACGTCTTAAAGCTAGGAGTCACATGTTTGGTTTCTAGAGAGTACACAGGGGCAGGCATTTGTTGGTACTGTAGCAACTGAAGGGTGTTACCAAGTCTAAGATTATTCTTCCATTGAATGTATTATGTCTCAAGTGCCACTTTGACAACTATTATATGTGATGAGCAGGCACCAAACTACGACTCGTCGTCACGCTTTGCGAGCTCGCGAAGCGAGGGCCGCAGTTCGGGCCGCAAATGCGGACCCTCACAAAGCAAAGGGCCATATTTGCGGAGGTGGAGGCTCTACGGCGCCTCACAAGCGGTTACAAACACCTACAGAAGCAGGACTTAAAAAAATATGACCTTAACGGCCGAACAGAGCACAGCTGAAAACATTAAAAAAACAATAAACACACACAAAAATGGCATAAAAAGCTTACCCACAGCAAACGAGGCTACAGGACCCTAAAGCCGCAAAACACCACCAAGCACAGACTGATTTTCCAAAAAGCCATACGAGGTACCAGATACACTTTTAGCAAGGACCCTTAATCATCCACACCCACGTAACACATACACATTCGCCGCCATTTTACAACACTAACTTGCAGAATGCGGAAGAACACAGCTACACAGATGGTTTGCCCTCGCACACGCAGCCTATTTACACTACACACTGCACACATTGCCGACACTTACACCTCAGCTCCACAACAGTGCATACCTACATTATATGCTGCAGGAACATCAAAACAGTCAGCTCTTCAGCACATTGCTTGCTGCATATATTACTTACAAACAGGTAAAGTATATTAAATTATTTAATGAGCATACAAAAATACATATACACAAAAAAACACACAAAAAAAAAAAAACACTATCACAATAAACACAAAAGCCATTCACTGCGCATCTCACAACGAGCGCCAATGCTGCTCATAGCACACAAACTACACCAGGGGACAGCCTTGCGATAAGCGCAAAAAGCAGATCAGCGCCGACCTTACAATGACAGAAAAAGAGCCTCTGATAAAAAAAAATACAACCACCAAGAGCCTTGCAATGAGCGCCAAAGAATTTCACATCACCAAAAAAAAATATTGTCTCTGGCAAACAGCATTACCTGCCTTACAATTGTATTGCCCTGTCATTTTTGACAGGCAAGTCACTAGTATTATATAAAACACAGAGGTCATGGGAAAAAAAAGTAATAGCCAAGCGCCAGTGTGATGTAGTGTACGTAAATATTTATATCCCAAAATACAAAAACTAACACTACAAAAGCAACAAACCTTAGCATCCATGTTTAAATCTTTGCATTAAAAAAATATTTAAAAAAAATAAGGTACTCATTTGTCAAGTATGTCCCAAACTAACAATATGTAAGCCACTGGCATAAAACGGAATATGTAAAAAAAAAAAAAAAAAGCAAAGAGGAAAATGTGTTTATGAAGGTGAAAAAATAGCAAACAAAAAAATGGAAACCTCCATTTTACTGTTTGAGCTACATGGCTGCAAATTACTAATCATACCGCTAACCTACATAAATTACCGGATATCTAACTTTTCCTGTTTTTCCCTTTTTCTAATGTAACACATGCTAATTATATCACACATTACAGAGTTGTTTTATTTTATAATAAAACTTGTTTTCCACACCCTGAGAGCTGCTTTCATAGTCACATTGTACCTACCAATAGAAACACTACATTTGGGTATGGGTTTTAACCCTATCCTAACCTTCAAGCCAACAGCACAACACAGATCTACAGAGCATTGTCTGACTCCTCCTCCCTCCTTGTGCAGGGGACTACACATCACATGATTCCTTCATGCTAGCAGGGATTTCCAGGGGTGTTAACGCTGAAAATTAACTGCTAGCAAACTCAAGAGATTTAGCAAACTGGTCGTTTGTTAATGTTTATTTTGTGATTTTATTTAATGCAAAAACGTTTGCATACACTACTAATTCTCCTTTCAGATGCATTCATAATCCAGGAACCTTACATTTGCCTTTAAATATATTCTCACAGTTTGAGAATAAAGGATAATATCTCTAATAACAACATAGCAGTCCTTGTCTGTAGGATCAATGCTGAAAGGAAGTGACCTGTGGATTTCACAATCTGATAAACTTGTCTGGTATCTGCTTTCTTATCTCATGGAAAAAAAGAAGAAAAAACTATTCAAGGTCTTGAACAAGATAAAACATTCAAGGTCAGCAGAGGTGTTACGCAAACATAAGGCGGCTTATCTGATGGAGTCTCAAAATAAAACATGATTCATTAAACAATGTCTAACATTAATTACTTTAAATATTTATTTAACACAGGTTTCACTAACAGTGTTTGCTTTTGCACAGACAGAACAAAGCCCCAAAGACAAGTACACATCAAGCAGTTTATTCTGCTCCAGTACCTTCATTAAAAAATAAAACTAACACATTATTAATTGCCCTTTCAGATGCAACAAAGAAAATGCTTTTAAGTATTAAAAATTATATAGCGTACTCATGAAATCAGCCCGGTCTCAACTATACCAACACACTTAAAGGGCCATTTACCTCACTCTAAGTGCTCTTCATGGTGTGAGCAATATGAGCAATATGGAACAAAGTTTTATTGTGGTATTAACTTTCCTAAAGGATAATAATATGCTCATTAAAATATTGCTATAAAAACTTGAACAAATATTGCGGTCTTTAATCATTTTGCTACATTAGATTTGGGAAGGGGACATGGGATCTGACTCTCCAGTAGTTTTAACAATATATCACCCCGCCAGCAGCATACCAGATGTGCCATTAGAACAAGGTTTGCTGTGAATTTCCATATTGTCACCAGCTTCCTACTATGTGGTGCTGGCTCCTATACCAGAGATTGCATGCACCGATAAGAAGCTGTGGGCATGACATAAAAATGGAGATTCACAGCTTGCGGATTACCCACCTCATACAAGGGAGAAATAAATGTATACGTATGTTGTGCTAAATATTTGATTGTTACTTTATGGTAAGCTTTTTACAGTGGTAGTTAAAACTATAGGAAGGGTTGATCTCATTCCTGGCCTAGAGTCTTCAAGACTTGAAAACTGTGTTCTTCATCAACAAATAAATATAAATGCCCAGTCTCCTTTAGAGAGATTATGTTGGGTTAACTACTATTCTATATCAAACATATAAAATGGAGTACTTTTATGCAATTAAAGAAACACCCACGGAGAAGATTTTTCATCCCACCAAAAAGACTCCTTTAGGAATAAGTTAAACTTACGCTGAAGTTGAGCAGCTCTTAATTGTTTCTTTAATCGCTCCACCTCATTCTTCAAAAAACGGATGTGCCGCATCATGTTTTCTGGAGAATCGATTTCCATTGATATGTCACGTGGTGAAGGAGGAGCCGAAACGGGCTGATCTAATTTCTCTTGTAAGATTCTAGAAAAGAAGCAATAAGTTGTGTTTTTAAGTAAATGCAAATTGTGCAATAGTATCTATATTACCAGAAAGGCCAACAGGAAAAATTGAATGGAAGAAAATGCAAGGAATAAAATGCACTATTCCTAACCTGAATTTTACTACTAGACTACACACAAAGTACTTGCTTTGTTATTAGCACAAGAAGAAGAGAGTCCAACAAATTCCAGCGAGCATCCATTTTCTGGTTATTTTACATACATACAACCTTCTAAATAATGCTCTTGTTACTTGCCAGTTTGGCTACCTCGTATTTCATATTTGGACTTCTTTTTATAACCTGCGTCTCATTTAGGGTTGGGTACTTGCCCACAATGGAAGCGAATATGCATGTCAGAAGTAGTATTTTTTATGATATATGGATGCTCCTTATATGGTATAAATGTAAAACTATAGGTAACAAGTACGCCAACAACTGAATGTTATTTAAAAACCTGAATTTTCCTATTGTAAACTTACTTTGACATTTGTTTGGTGTGTGGATCAGAAAGGCTGAATGACAAGCTTAAGGTAGAAAAATGCATTTTTAAACAACATTCAATTAATAAAGCATTTTAAATTATACAATATTTGGACTTCCACTGTGTCTGTTTAAACTTGTCCATAAACTCACGGAGCAATAGCTGCTGAGCGCTCCTGGATGCCAAGTGATCACCTGACAAACCTTCAGTCTTGTATTTCTTTGTTTTTAAACAAACATAGCATATATCCTCATAAAAGATTAACAACAAATATATTTACATCACCATACATACAATACGAAAGGCAAACCCACATCATAAAAATGTATCCAATGTTAGTTCCAAGTATCATAAGGAAGAAAAAAAAATACAACAAAGAAAAAAAAAAAAAAAAAAAAAAAAGAGAAAGAAAATCCCAGTTGGTACTAAACTTTATCCTTAATATATTTATCCCAAACTGACCATTTGACTTATGGATTATTTTTACAGATTGTATTCACTGAACAATCTTTATTTAATTCCCAATTTTGAGAAACAATATTAACAACTTCCGACCATGTTGGAACAAGATTGAGTTTCCATTTTTTAACCAAAACCCATTTTGCTACAAGGAAAATATGGGAAGCCAAAAATTTACATTGATGGAATATGATATCAATATCCAGTGTGAGTATCATATTCTCCAATTTAAAACGGAATTTCTTTCCCTGTTATTTTTAATATTTGGGACTTGCATTGTTACAAAAAATGGTTGAATTTGATCACATTCACATCACATGTGTGGAAGAATTCCTCGCTTTTCACATCCCTTCCAACATAATTTTTTGAATGGATGAGTTAAACCTGCTCAGATCAGTAGGGACTAGATACCATCTTAAGGCAGTTTAAAAAAAAAAAAAGTTCCTTATACAAGGAACATAAGGAGGATTTATTGGCCAAACAAAAGGCATTATTCCATACTTCTATTGACCTGATCTTTATTCTAGTAGTTTTATTTAGATCTTTATTCTTTATTAACAAATTAAGACATTTGGACAACAAATGAGATTTGTCGTTCAAATACCTGAGAAAACTTTAACTCCACAAACTGGATTTTTAAATAATTTCACAAATGCACATTTATTCATTATGGTGAGGTATTTCATTTTAAGACAAAGAAGTTTGTTTAGTAAGAAAATACTCCTCTAGCTCCATACAAGACACTATTAACCAACCTTTTCTCTGCCTCAAGCTTATCCATCCTTTTCCACAGACGATTTACAAGTGCTTCTTGTTCTTGCTCTAATGTGTTTTCAAGGTCAATCTTCTCACGTCTTAGCTGAGGACATTAAGAAAAATATACAAATAAATAAAAGATGGTTTGTGCAATATTTTGAGAAGCTCTGCACAATAGTTTATCATGAAAACAAACTATTATTTAAATGTGATTTTATTTTAACTTGTTAAATATAGAAAAATTACTAAATAAATAAAAGTCTTAACTTTAAACTGCAATAGCTCATTGAAAGAGGATAGGAGAATAATACTACAAAGTAATTTAATGAACGAAGTCATAATACAACGCCTATGAGAATGGTTTCAAGATGAAGTAAGGTCTGTACATTATCAATATCAAACGTATATTAATGCAATGAGAAAGCTATTTCAGAAGCTTTAAAAGTAGGAGCCAGATGTATTGCAGATCAGAGGAGATCTTAAAAGGTTGAACTTGATGGACTGAAAGTCTTTTTTCAACCATAATTACCATGTAAAATGTCGGGATCCTTGGCTCCATTAGTTTATCAATCTCAGCTTAATCTGTTTTTGTTTTTTTGTAGAACAAACTTCAATGTATGTGCTAAACTAAATATTAGGAGATTATATAGTTACTAGTCATTTACCCGTCATAAAAGACAATATAATATTAAATGTGTCCCTTTCCCCCCATGTCCCTTTCCCCCCTCCTCCCTCCCCTGTGTCCTTCCCCTTTTCCCTCTTTCCCCTGTGTCTCTTCCCCCCCCCTCTTCCTTGCCCTGTGTCCCTCCCCCTCCCCTGGCTGGCGTCGCACTTTGTGCATGCACAACTGGCACTGTGGCTTGTACGGAAATCCGTACAAATAGTTTCCAATGCGTTACTCGCGCTTTAGAAACTATATTAGTGATACATGGATGACCACTTTACTACACATACACAAATAAAAGGTGGTTTTCTGAGATCCCATGGGTATTACGTTAAGAACAAACAAGCACTCACAAGCTTATAAATGAGAGGAGGAACGAAGCAAGGTTTTTTTGTTGTTGCTTTTACAGACATTCAACACAACAGGAAATTTGAATAATCTTATACATAAACAGAGCAATTATTAGTTTCCTTATCGGTTCTAACTTTTGGCACCGTAACATGCCAGACAACATTTTTAAGAGAGACTTTTTTGCTGATGGGTACGAGACATGTTAATGAAAAATATATATATATATATATATTTATAAGAACAAGTCTACACAAAAGCCCTAACGTAATAAAATCCCAATTTTTCAACAAGGAGTAACGTTATATTGAGGGCCAGTGTAAGCACCTTCCATGTTAATACTAGTAACCAACATTAAATAAACATGTGCAAATAGCAGCAGAGCAAAGCTTTAGACAGACACTTTAACTTAAAAGCAGTTTACCTCGGTAACAGCTGCTACTTCACCTTTTTTCCACCTCTCTCATTGTCACTGCTAAACAGAGCAAACATTTCAAGTGAGATAACATTAGTTAGGGTTGGTAACCTGTAGTATTCTTTTTATAATATAAGAGCTACACCTACAATCCCATAACCTACTAAATCTAAAAAAGGAGCATGTTCCAGGTTACTTAATCTGCCTAATTATGGTGATCTCAGTATAAATGTTTGTTGTTTTTTTTTTTTAACAGTGCTCAGGACAATGAGATGTGAGAATGAGCACTGCAGTGACAATTAATGAGGTAGACTGCACTTTTTAAATGACATTTTCTGGCAAAAAAAAACAGACCTAATTTGAAATGTGGTTACACTACCAACACAAGTATTTGCCTTATTTGCTTAAAGGATCACTGCAGTGCTCATACAATAGGACCTAATTTGTTTAATAGAATAGCATTACATTTAGTATTTACAGCTGAACTTTGACTCTGCTGCTTCCAGTGTCTAGATCTGCTTTTCTCCACCCCTTATTAAGTGTCCAGAGGGTGGAAGCAGTTCTGCCAAGGAGTAGACCCTAAATTGTATTTTGACACGCCAGGGAAGTAGGCATAGAGACTCCTATGAGGACAGCCTTCCTACCCCATGGACTCCTGATAAGAGGGAGAACAGTAGAAAACAAAAAATACTAATCATTTTTAATAGGCTATTTTCTTTCTTCAAATATGGATTTGATAGTTTCTATAGAGCATATTATATATATATACATATATATATATATATACATATATATCTATCTCTATATATATCTCTACGAAGTGCTCTTATAAAACAATCTTCCTGGCTCCGAAAAAAAATCTTCCTGGCTCCTAGGTTTTTTAGTCCTTTTTCTATACCACTTTTTATACCTATGTAGATAGTCACAGATTAAAGAGTATGCAAGCACATGAGCCAGTCTTTTGAAGTCATTCTTATGTAGCCCTAATGTCTGTACATTTACACTATGGACCCCACCAAATATAACCATAGAACACAAGCCATGTAATCTTGTTTGTAAGCTTTTCTTTTATCACCACCTAGTGGTCATAAAAGTATAAATTAATGCTTTTTACCAGTTTTTCCTGTAGTTTTGTAAAGTGCGTATAGAGTGAACAAAATTAGCTATGAGTGTAAAAGCATATTTAGGCAAAATCTTTATTTTAGCAGACACCAACCGTGTCTGAAGGATTCCATGTGTGTATCTTCCAGGCTATAAGGTTGGGTTCTGCTAATTTGTATTATCTATTGTGAAGTGGAAGAAGGGGAGGGATAAGATTTGCTTAATCACTGATCAATTCTGATTGGTTTATTGCATCGGACAGCAGAAAGCAGCTTTTGCAAATTCCATAAAAGGCAGCATGACAAACAAATACTGGGGGATATGGCTCTTACATATAAAGTGATGCAGCGGAGGTTCCAAATACAGCACCATATAAAACTATAAGGAATAAATATTTTATCATCAATGTTCTTTTTAATTGCCTTTTCCTCCAATAAATATTGCACAGCAATATTTATCAGTTAGAGCTTCTGATTCATCTACAAAAGTCACAAAAAAATAAAAACAGGCCAGGGAAACCAGGGAGCACACCCCCTTTTTTTTTTTTTGCACAGTTGTCTTAAAGGAAAGATGAGTGACTATGTATTGTAAGTGTCAATGTTAGCCAACTGCAGCAAAAAATATATATTTTTAAATTACATTCTATTGATACAAATCCTTGTTATTGCCTATAGTTTCAAATTATACCATATTTGGAAACTTACTGTGTGACTAAGACATTCTGCATCTATTAGAACATTATCTTGAGGCTTCTTCACAGCGTTATGCAGTTTCTTGTACAACGGGACCAATCCATACCACACCGACAACTAACTCAGAAATATTATATTTACCTGTTCTAGTGTCAGCTGTTTTGAGATTGTATCATTTTCCAGTTTTTTTATTTTCTTCATTAGTTTGTTCACTTGAAACTCTTGCTCCTGCTCCAAATGCTGTTCCAGCTCTGCTTTTTCGTGCTGTAACTGAACATGTGAATGAAAACAAAGAAAAATAAGAATAAAAACATACGCACATTCAATAGCCTATTATTTACTGTTCACTAACATTACAAAAAAATATGCAAACAACTGCAAAGCAAAGCTTTAGCCAGTTTACTTCAGTTTACTTCATTAATGGCTACTGCTGTGCCACCTCGCCCCTTGTCCTGAGCACTGCTAGAAAAAAGAACAAACATTTCCATGGAGATCACAGTCATTAGGACGATTTGGTAACCTGGAGCATGCTCTCTTTGTAGGTGCAGAGGGTTATGGGATTGTAGTTATGGTCCTTTATCCTACAAAGCATGCGCCCGACCTGATGAATGTGATCTCCACTGAAATGTTTGTTGTGTTCAGCTGTGCTCAGGTGGGGAGGGGTACAGCAGCAGCTATTGAGGTAAACTTTTTATAAATGCTATATTCTGTCGATTGTCTGGTGAACTAAAATAGGATTTAACATGAAAATAACTTACTGGCCTTTTAGGGTTTAATTCAGCACGGATCATAAATCCAATTAGGCTCTGCTGCTGGTATCCACCCGCAATAAGGTCAAAGAGGGGAGGTGGCTTTGTCCAGCAGGTAAAGATTGGAATTTCAAGTCATAATTTCACCACCAACAAAATGATCTCTATTGGCTGAAGACTTATTGTGTTAGAGGATTTGCTTGGGAACACGTTTTTGCGGTTAGGCCCATATCTAATACAATATGTAAAATATCACAATAGGCTACTTTGCAGAACATACTTGCATTTAAGTCACTTGAAACTCATTGCAAATTCAGTTCAGTGAAGAAGTAATATGAATAGACTGTTTTAGCTTCATTTATGTTTGCACTACAACTCCCAGGTGTACATGGATATACAAAACACGGCTGACACCGCAGGATATGGATTTATCGCTACAGCTCAGCAGAGAGGATGAGAGGCAATTACTACGAATGAGTTATGACGACTGTCTGCGCACAAATTAGAAGCTCTGAAATATTGATTTGCTCTAATGCCGACACCAGGACAAAAGGAAGGTGGTTATAGATGTACATGTAAATCTGAGAAACGCCACCACAAGGTCTTAGGTCAGAACGCCAATATAAGCTGCCACTTACTACTGAACGAGAACACAATAAACAGAGTATTAATAATCTATTTCATATGTACTATGTGTCATGGACGGTACAATATTCAATATATGTGAAGGATGCACAGTAACTATAGACCAATATAAGTTTATTTCATTATTTTTAATCGTAAATCCGTTATCTATCAGACTTTCCATTTCAAAGCATTGGGTGAAATGTGGATCAGATGATATATGTACAAGGCAAATGCATTTTTCTTTTCTCTCTTATGTTCCCTGAATCTGAACAAAGAGGATGTGGTTTCTTTCAATGAAAGCAATGCAGTGAAGCCGAAATTAAAAAGAGCGGAATTAAAAGGAATTCCTGCTGATTATATATATATATATATATATATTATTTTTTTATTTTTTTGTTAGATCTCTGGCTTATAAACATGTATCAATGGTGTAATTTATTTTGTATTTAAACTGAAACCAATATGGCTCCTAATAATTATGTTTTCTTATTTGCCCATCCATTTTTGGAGACTGTATCATTTAAAAATGAAGATAATAAGTATTTTAGTTTACTCCAGGGAAATGCTTTTCTAAAATAACCTTTAGTTGATAATGTTGAAGATTGCCATTTTGTGGTGTCAGAGTTTCTGATCCACTCACAGACAAAACTCATATTTTGTTTAGGAGATAACGGCCATTAAGTACTGAAGCATTGGGTCCATTGTCCCGAGTGCAGAAACCTGTACAACGAGATTAAGCATACTTCGACCCAAATGACCGAACTAAAGACATATTCTGAATCTGTAGTGTGTACTGACGTAGAAAAAATATGACTTGTATGGGTAACATCAATAAAATACATATTTACAGCACACATGAGTTAATTTTTTTTTTTTTTTTTAAGTGGACAGATGCTAAATGCAGAACAAAAATATTGTTTTATGAATATTTTATGTAAACTTTTAATGATGCACATTCCAAATAGCGGACAACAAAACTAATGTTTAAAAAAAAAAAAGTTGAGGTTAAAAAACGCATTAAAGCGTTAAAGAACCACTGTAATCATTTTTTTCTATAAGGTTTTTTGTAATGAAAATATTTTTGAAAAAGCTAAAAAAAACGAAACCAAAAAACAACAAACACAGGCTTTACATTTTTCACTTTTATATTCATTATTCTTACTGCAGGATTCTGTCTTTACTGAGCTTGCTTTTTATCTTCTGTCACAATAGGGCGTGTCATTGACCATGCCATCAGAACATATTAATGCACTAGCATTTGCAGATGCCACATTTCCCATTGTGCAGATACAAATGTCCTGAGTATTCAAACTTAACTCCCATCTCAGGAAGTAAACAACTGAAAACTAAACTGGTATATTGCACAGTAACATCATGTCATATGAAATTAATACATTAGGCTATTATTATATTGTTTTCCATTCTATAAACGTGTTGCCTAGGTAGTTCTTCAAAATAGGCCATTTACATTTTTGATCATAATGGTCCGTTATTTATCCGGGCACTTGTCAGTGTAACAAACACATGAGGCCGTTCACATTGTTATTTTGTGGCCTATGGAAACCAGATGTTGATTCAACTTCCATCAACTGAATTAAATCTGTGGTTTTCCAATTACGCTTGTGTCAGCTGCAAGTTTCAAATGAAATTTCCCTCACCAAATAAAATAAGTTTCAAGACATTCACAAGAAAAAAAAAAAAAAAGTGCATTCACTCTGTTTTTACCCCCCCCCCCCCCCAGCACTCTAACCATGTCTGCCATCCACTCATCTTCATTTGCTAGAATCAGATACTGAAGGAAGAGAGGAACGAACATGAAGAATTGGAGGCTAGAGGCAGAGAAGGATTGGAGGCTAGAGGCAGAGAAGGATTGGAGGCTAGAGGCAGAGAAGGATTGGAGGCTAGAGGCAGAGAAGGATTGGAGGCTAGAGGCAGAGAAGGATTGGAGGCTAGAGGCAGAGAAGGATTGGAGGCTAGAGGCAGAGAAGGATTGGAGGCTAGAGGCAGAGAAGGATTGGAGGCTAGAGGCAGAGAAGGATTGGAGGCTAGAGGCAGAGAAGGATTGGAGGCTAGAGGCAGAGAAGGATTGGAGGCTAGAGGCAGAGAAGGATGGGAATCAAGGGATTGAAGTGGAGAGATGTCTGTGGCCAGGCAAACCGTTTCTTCCAAACACACAAAGATGAGAGCAAGACGAGAAATATGGGGAATGAGAACTGTGCGTTGTACGAAAGGAACAGAACAACAATGAAAAATGTGAAGAACTGCCCAAACAGGGAATATGTAAGGCATTTACCGAAAATAAAGAGCGATGACTACAGTCATTGATACTGCATGACTTTACAAATTATTTAGCACATGGGGGAAGAGAATAGGTTAGAATTACTTGTTACAGTGATCGTCAAACATGGACCACCTAAAGAGACATGGAAGGTTTCTGGATCCCCTAAGAATATAATATACCTATTTAGCTCTTTTTTTCTGCCTCAAATCTTATAAACCGTTGCAAATTGGTTTCTTCCCTCCACAGCTGAATTAGACAGTGTACTCTTAAGTACAGGCTGTTTAGTGTTTTGTTGTAACACCAGTAACATAGTAATCATCTGCAACATGCTGCTCATTGATTGGCTCATTTGAAACACTGCACTTTAAAGTCTATGTATTCATGTGCTACAGGGGGTGGGCGGAGACCCAAACAGGTACACAATGTTTCATTTTAGGAAGGAAAAAAAAAAGTAGAGTAAAGTACATAAAAAATAAAGAGATGCACAGGTATATTATATTCCTAGTGAAATTCAGAAACATTTCATGTCCCTTGATGGTTTGACCAGGGTCTTTATAGACCACCTGAAAATACTGTTCATGATCTTTGAGGACCTAATGATATTTCTTCATGCTTCTTAACAGTAATAATGAACTGAGATATATTGGAATAAAATATGTAGCCTGTGTCATTATAAAGGATGAAATGCAATAGCTAGGCACTTCTGTATTTCCATATTTTTATTTCTTGTAATTAGGGTTATCCCATGGACTACCTAATAGGATCTCACGGACCCCAGTTTGGAAACCTCTGCTATAGAGGATAACCAGTTATGCAGTTAACTTGTATAAGTCTGCTATTGTGCTGGCAGGGGGAAAAACAGGAAAGATCCGTGACTACTTTACAATCACATTATTATATATATAATAATATAATTATTTCTGCTGGATGCATTTCTTCTTTCCCCTTTTCCTTCTTTATTTTATCTATCAAAAAAAAAAAAGAAATACCAGCACAAACTAGTAAGGATTGCACTTTTTGACTTCAAAGTCTCATATTTATCAATTCAATTTCTTCCTTCCTTTAAGGTCTTTTCCAAGCCTTGTGCCAGGTCCTGCTTTCACCTCTCCGTCACATCATGCCATGCAGAGCAGAGATAATCATTGTACACAAAAGTAACATATAATATGCTTACATTAAAGGTCCACTGTAATGCATTTAAAAGAAAAGCTCATATGTATTGTAATCTGCTTGCATCTGCCCTGTAGGTACAGCATAATGACAGTGCATGAGCCATTATAGCCCCCTCCCCCTTAATGAAGATACCGGAGTCTGAACCAAAATCTGTCAGACTGTATTTTTCTAGACATAGCTGGCCACACACCCGGATTGGCCGAGTTAGGTGCAGCTAAGCAGCTTTGCTTGAGCAAAAAGGACAAGTTCAAAAGTAATTAAAAATAAATATATTACACAATTTAGTTTAAAAGGACCAAAGAACGGAAACATTTGTTTGAAAATGAATTCGGACAAAGCATAATTAAGCAGGAAAAAATAATAATTTTGATGTAGCTGCAGAACCATAGAGGGGTCCGTTAAAAATTGGTGGAAGCTGTGGAGAGCTCATTGCAAGAGGGATGTGCTTTAACCCTCTGATGCAATGTCCTGCTTCTTGGGAAGTGAGAGGGAATGGATGTTGTGTCTATTTCAGACTTATACAATTATTTTTACAGTGACTCTTTATTCCCCTATTAACCACCCTTCTCAAAACACACACCCTCATGATTCTGCTCTAAGGAAGTGATTTAAGAAATCCATGTACCCCTGTGATTGAAAATAAATAAAAATAAACCAATAAATTAAAAATCAAATGTTAGTTTGTTACATAGTTGACAACCATATGAGCTTTCTTTGTAAATACACTACTATGATCCTTTAATTCGTAAAAACAAGTTTCTTAGTATACATTCATTTTAGTTGTCCTTTTTAATTGTGAAGTTCCCTTTGTGTTCACCCTCATTCTAGTGGGCCCCAGAACGGGAATTGTGACTCGATCAGGTCACCACTGCTTGCCGACTCTCACAGACAGACCGACAGACCGACAGACCGACAGACCGACAGACCGACAGACCGACAGACCGACAGACCGACAGACCGACAGACCGACAGACCGACAGACCGACAGACCGACAGACCGACAGACCGACAGACCGACCGATTTTTTTCTTAATCCCAAGACTGGAGAGGCCAGGTGTAAAGAGTCTCATGAATAGAGCGAATTGGGTTGAGAAGACTGGACAAGAGTCAGCAGAAGGTGAGAACGTCATCACTTTACAACTCAGATCCTCGAGCGGCATGCCAGGAGGAGAACGAACGCTGAGGGAAATTGCAAGGCAACTGAAAGGAGGGTTTGCTAGAACCTTGATTTTACTTATTAATGTAACCATATTATCAATTATTTATTAAATGTAAAATATTGTATGCACTATGGTTCTTTCTTCTCTTCTTTTCCCAATGCATAGTGTGATATCAAGGATAGGAGAAAGCAGAACCTGCAGCAAAGCCTGGGAGAGACTTTCAAGGAAGGAGAACAATTGAATTGTGAGACATGAAAGACAAAATGTAAGTGCAATAATTCTGTAGTCAAACTTGGTGCTACCTCAGAGGAGCCGTTTAACTTACTTAGTAGATACAGACAAGTAAATTAGGTATAACTGAAAAGAAGCACAACCATAAGAAATATTTACTATTAGACTATTAAGGAGTGTGTGGGATTTTTTTTTTTGCTGCTAGAAGTATGAATTAAGACATAAAATAGTGGTATTAGAATACAGAATAGCCTCTAGTGCAATACATTGTATCTATAGAGTTGCAGTGTGTTTTGTAATTCATAGAAATGATTGTTCTTTATTGCAATCATTTTGGGGTTGTACTTTGTGTCGCTATTGGATTGCGCTGTAAAAGTGAGACTTTACCTGCATGAGTTTACGAGACAGTTCATTCGTAAGGAATTCCTCTTCTTTTTCATAGTTGACTGCTAGTGTTTCCTTTTCCTTCTGCAAGGCCTGGATCTTCTTAAACAAAGTGTTGCTGATGAACTCCTCCTCTTGTTCTGCCCGTGCTTGCTGTGAAAAAATAAAGTACAATCGTTAAAAAGGCATTTGTTTGAGATTTTATAGTAGTGATTGCAAAAAAAAAAAAAGTTTGCAGTAACTTTGACCATGCCATATGGAGTTTTGTATGTAAAGCATTTTGTAAGTAGATTCTTATATTATGTGAAGCTTTAAAAATCAGTGCAAATAACCCCTAACAATATACAAACTTTTTTTCCCCCAACAAACGATGCAGTCTAACTACTTAGGGCCTCATTCAAATGCAATTTGGCCAATTGAATAGGGCTCTATATAAACACATAGCATATTTTTTTACAGAAGTTTTTAGTTTGAGATCTTCTATCCAAAAGCAAGGTCTTCACAAACTAAAAACTTCTGTAAAAAAATATGCTCTGTGCTTATATAGAGCCCTATTCAATTGGCCAAATCGCATTTGAATGAGGCCCTTACACTTTTAGAAGTGAATTCTGAAGTAATGGTGTGCCTGACCGGCTAAACAAACAACTAACTGACCTAACAACCAGTTTAAGCCTCCTTTACCAACTTTGGATAACTTACCGGAGGATCAAACATTTCTCTAAAGCTGTTGATTTTTTTTAATTATTTTACGAACTATAAAACATATTTATTAAAATGCAGAACAGAAAATTGTATAGTTACCACTCTTTATAAAATAAAGATTACAATTATATTTTTGTCTCCTCAAAAGATTAAGTTTGGATGTCCCAATAAAATGTGTCTGCCTGACACCTCCTGCTATTTATTATCACTTTAGCCTTCCCAGGATACAGTTCACAGCAACTACATGTTAAATATAATCACTATTCATCTGACTAATTATAAGTATTATGGCCTTTAAATACACAATTTAATAAAAAAAAAGCAAAACAACAGATTAAATATATCAGTATAAAACATTTAAAAATGCTAAAGATTGCATAAAGCACCAAGTGGGCCTAAACATTAAGCAAAGATGTGATGGAACGTATAGCACAGCAGTCTCCCTTGAGATCTTAGGAATTCATATTGAACTACTGAATACAATTCCTCCTGTATTAAGTCATGGAGTGCCTCATGTGATCACCTGTACCAAGAATGGAATCTCTCCCTATCAGTCCAATAAAATAAAGTTATAAATGATTACTATTCATCCACACAGTCATCTAATGGGGGCTCATATAATAGATGCTGTACCACATTACCATGTAGAACAAAAAGGCAGACACAGGTCATGCTGTATGCATTGGAAGATGCAACATGGAGATCCACAGCTTACTACCCACCAAAAGCAGAGGTAAATGTAAGAAGAAAAATCATAATTTTTCGTTTTTTCTAACCACACATTATAATTGGGTTGATTGGCCTCACCATGTGAAACATAACTTGCATTTTTAAAAAGGATATCGTTTTTTTCCCCAACTACAGAGTTGCGTAAATGCTATATATGGTAATAATAGCATCCACTCACTGGTTTATAGCAATAGGCATATGCACAGGGGCTATAATTCCCATATTCAACAATTAAAAGTAAAAATAACGGATCCTTAACTAAAAATAAAAACTACCCGACAGCTGAACATGCATTAAAAAGTATTTATACACTTAAAAACCAAAAGCGTAATCATATAAGGTACAGCATTTAAATATTTTTGTAACCTCAACATTAAAATGATATACAACGGAGTAAAACTGTCAATTTCCTCTTGATAAAATTCAGCTGACTTCTGATCACTATTTTTGGTTAATGGCCAACTTCCTCACCAGATTACATTTTACTGTAAAAGTCTGATTAGTCAGATAATTGTGACGGTACATAAACCTATTTCAACTTTCAAAATTAATATTCCTTAATTACCAGTAAAGAAACTGTTTTATATATTAAACTAATTATATTATATTAGAAGGGCATGTTCAAATCCCATAAGGCAGACAAACTGGGTCGTGTTGCCATTATACAATTACACTTTATTGCAGGGGAAACTTCATTCTCATCGTGGTCCACAGAGTCACAGAAAACATTGAGAGCCACCAACAAAAATACAACTTAAGTATATGTTAACAGTTTAACTCACATACTATATTAGTTTTCCACTATAATTCTGCTGACACTTCTATTCTAGCTTTCCACAAATAATGGTTATTGGCCGTTACTGACCCTTCTTGTCAAATGAGACAGCAATACATGCACTAATGTAGCGGTTTGTGAATGATCCCATTCAAACCATGCTGGAGGAGGTATGGAAACCGTTGGGAGGGACTGGACCACGCGTTTCCCATCCCGAAATAATGAAAGTAAAACATCTTTTAAAAGTACACCAAACTTCAGGGCAAAACATACTACACAGGACCCAGTTAGGAAAGAGAATAATGCATGTATATAGATATATGTAGACTTTCCCAAAATTTTTGGCTAAAGAGGTACAATTTTAGGAACAATGGCTACTAGTATGTATTCAGCCATGGTCTTTTACATTACCTAGCATGGAGCAAAAGGTACTACAGCATAGATTAGGTACAGTTGCAGGCTAAAGAACGCAACCCTGCTCTGCTAAAGATGGTATTGGTAGTCCCCTTGCACAAGATATATTAGTTAGGCAAAATCAGATCATTTATCTTTCCCTTTATTTTTACTATTATCAAGAAAACTTTTCCTAAGTTCACTTTCATTACAGGGAATCTGTCACTTGTATTTATACAGCAGTTTAAAAGAACAGATTTGCAGGCACCGAACAGCAGCCAGCTTCATTTTGGAAGCTCATAAGAAGCAAGATGACTAGAAGATGAATTGAATAACAGGAGTACTATATACAAAGCCTTTCCACAACACCAAAGAGATCATGGATAGATCATTAACTCATGAGTGGTCCTGCAGAGAAGGTTTTACACAATGTGCAGCATTATGTACATATATAAATATAGATAAATATTCCAAAATATGGACAAAGCACTTCAATTAAGACCATTTTTGTGTTGTGACAATGTCCCTATAAAATTTTACTTTCTAAGCAAAGTACAAACTGAATAGTTTGTTCATTTTTGTTAATTCCATAAACTTGTGCCCACCATTTCCGTGTAATACAAGATACAATCCAGTAGGGTCCGGAGGGAGGCCAAGATTTAAAAAACTAATTGTATCATCTCACGGAAATATTTAATGAGTCATGGAAGGTTTCTTGGTTTCACTAGGAATATACTATCCAATGCATCCATTAACTTTTGTGTACTTTATTTTATAAAGCAGTGCTTAAAAGCGTTTTTTTGGGGGCCTAAAATCTTAGCCTGAAGCCTTTAATAGCAAACAAATCATGTACTTTTGGTTTATATACAAAATCATGATATTACTCATAATTTATTCACCTCTGGTCTAGAAGCTCATCTTCTAGACATTTTGCTAAAAACGAAAAATTACATTTTTATTCTTCATTACGAACACATCCGGTCACTTGTGCACTGGTTAAATGATCACGGCATTTAATAGCCCTTATCTCAATATGGTTTTCTGTGTGAATATCTAATCAATAATACCCAAGAATTGAATCCCCCCCCCCCCCTCAAAAAGATTGGTTTGTACATCAATCTTTAAATCCATTTATTTTAAACAGAGATTTGTCTGTTTATTACTAATTGTGATTTTTAGGTATATGTATCTCCTTAGAAATAATAAGTCCATTTGGTGCGTGTGTGTGGGGGGGGTGCATGCATGTGTAATATAATGTTTGGCGCTGTATTAAAGCAGTGTCTTTGTATAAACCACAGTCTTTTTTCGTTATTTTGTCTTATGTGAATAAAAGCATTAATTAGCAAAGGGAATGGTTTTGCATGTTCCTTGTGCCGCGCCTGCAATCCCTACCAATAGCGGAAAAGCATAAGGAAATAATTCAACAAGGATTTGCTGAAAAATACTTCTTGAGATAAGGTAGATATAAAACTTCAGCTACTTGAAACAAGGCACTGTAGCCATTTTCTGCTCTTCCTAACTTTTTCAACTTGTGCCATTAAAACTTTGCTGTAAATAGGCAGCAAAAAGAAGCCCTAAGTGAACCTGTAACAGCCCAAATTAATTTTACAATGAAAAAAAAAAACCTTCATGGTCCAGCTCCCAGGAATGATGCAAGAGACAAAACTGATTCATTCAAAAATTCAGATTTTCTCTAAAGAGTCTTTATGTCCATGTAATACACAGCGGCTATTGGTCTTAGTTTGTTACATAACTTTATTTTCTTGAACTACAGTGATCTTTAAGTAATCCCATCAGTCTCCCTAATCTTCCTTTTGTGCCCCCATGGAAATTTCTTACACATTGTTATGAAGCTGCCAAGAATTATGTATACAAAGTCATCTATTCTAGATCCTCAAAGAAAATTATCTTAAATATGGGATCTTAATAAACCTTTAAAGCGTAATTAATGTAACATTTGCAGGGTCATCATTTATACATTTTCTGTTGGCTATATTTTTTGAACTCAACTATAATGTATTTTTACGTATGGCATTTTTTTTTTTTAAAGTACACAATATTACAATTTTAGTGACATGGTGCTAGTTTCTGATAACATCTGCATGGTTTTAATGTTATTTTTGTGTTAATTAAAAAATGTGCATTTTCCAACCATCAAAACTCTTCATACCCCTCCAACTGGCCTCTTATTCCCAAGCAATTTATCTTTGTCTGAATCCTCATATTTCCTTCATATCTTATGAAATCTAACTTTGCTCCTTTATTTCTTCAGCCCATCCTACAAGGTTTAAAAAAACTAATTAGGCATACTAAAAACTAAATTGCATTAAATTCAGAATGTTGTATTTAATAATGGTTGATATAAATCATCTTATACTTTTCAATGTCTTAACAAATTATAACAACGCAGTGCAAATGAAGCAAAACTATCATTGAAAATCTAGGTCATTTTATAGGTCACTTGCAGATCAGACTTTGTACATTTGCTTTATATATATTTTTGTTGGTAAAAGGCTAAATGGGCTAAAGATATCAGTCCAGTAAATCTGATCCCTTCTGGGATGGATACTTCTAGTATTACACGTTACTGTACTGGTGGTGTACATTTCCACATGCCTAATGTGCCATAGTATCCATTTGACTCCTGCTGTGTTTCTCTGAACTTCAAGTAAACGTTTCCGACCTACTTTATTTAACTGGAACAGGTTGAAACACAAAAACAAACAATATCTACTTCCCAAATCTCCTAGGGCACATTTTGAAAACAAACCCTTTCAGCAGGCACCCAAGCAAGCTTGGATTAAGGCTCTTCCAAAGGGTGTGGCAAAGAAAGAGAACATCAAGAACGCACTTTTATATTAGAAGCATTACTATATGCCCAGTTTACACCTCAAAACATAGGTGGAAGTTGCAGTGGACATCTGGTGTAGCTTTTACAGATGTGATCATGGGCCGTGGTTCACAAAGGCCAGCCCTGGAAGATGTGCCAGTCCATGGGACCTTATTGCCACAAATCCCAGGGGATGAAGAGTGAGTAGGAAGGTCAAACCCTTTGAACATAGCGCTACCATTACAGTATTAGACAGACTGAGGAGCTTATCTGTAGTTAGTGTTACATGTGCAGTGCTATGATCAAAATCTTCTGGAACATGTGATCACTGTAAGTAACCATTTCAACAAGGATGAGAGTGCGGATTAAGGGGTTTTATTGGCGTTATATGAATGTGTTCTCTCTCTCTCTCTCTCTCGATAGCTATAAGAATTTGCTAGCTATAAAAACTAGACCAGTAGTGCTTTATTTTTTAGTCAATTAAAAATTAACACAGGTTAATAGATACTACAAGTACAACACAAATCTACATTGGATGGTCCGGCACCTCCTTTAATCCGACCATATTTTCAGCAGGAACTACCTGCGCAGCCGGTTGGGTTGCCCTCATATAGCTGTGGCGTGGCCACCCTTTTTCGGATTCACCTTCGTTGGTGACTGCTCTCCGGGCTAGTATCTTTGGTGGGGGGACTTCAGAACACCTCTGTATCTTTGGGATCAGATGACTTTGCCTGATTAACTGATTTTTCAAACCAAATCTGGCAACTCCTTTAGTGCCTGTAAGGTGTTGGCATAAGAAGATGCCAGATGATCGGTGTTGTACCTGTAGCACATATTGAGGGACATGCAGTGTGCACAGCTGTACCTTAAAAATACACACCGTAGGTTAGCAATTCCTATAACAGAGGGTATAAGTAACACAACAAGCAATCTGTATGGTAAATAGGTGAATAAAGGCTCTATTGCCTATCTAAATTTGCAGCCTATAAGACCAGTGAGGAGCCAATAAAATAGCTTTTGAAGGACCAGTGTAACACCCTTCGAAAAAAAAGCAAATTGCTTTAAATATGCATCTATCATGAATAAAATTCCAATTTTACAACAAACAAAAAAAGTCAACACTAAATTCATTTTTAAAGATCAGAGTTTCAGTCTCCAATTGAGCAGACTGTCCAAGCTATGGATAAGTTCCTCAAGGCGGTGTCTTTGGTTGAATGAAAGATCTAATCTATACGACTTTAGGAACAATCTAGATAAGAGGTCAGGCAATCACTCATAGGCTACAGTAACAGCAAAAGCAATTGAACACATCAGGTATAAAGAATAGAGTGCACTGTCCTGATATAAGATTGTGCCTCCTTCCATTGGGCAGACACCAGCAGAAAGACAGATTAGGCATGCTCAATGTGCAGACTTCCCCAATAGTAGTAGCACAACAAAGTAACAGGTTGCTCAAGGTGTAAAAAGACCTGGGTATAATGGGGTGCTAGCACGGTACACACCCTAGGGCCTAATTACAATATAGAGAATAATACATGATAACATTTAACATTTAATGGTTTGTTTAAAATACAAATTTAAAATCTTGATACTCTGACATGATGTGGAATTTTATAAGGAGTGGATAGGACTCAATATGCCACTATACATATTCATTAATAATCCTATAAGTCCACTAAATATGTGATCCAGCTATAAAGTGCTAAGTGCTGTAAACAACAGTGAGAAAATAGCAATAAATATTGCACAAAGTGGAAAAAAAGTGAACAGTGCTAAGTGCAAATGATGATTGTGCTAAATCACATAATTGTGAATATGATGGACATTAAAGTGCCAAATGCCCAAATGATATATCTATTCATTTTTTTTTTATATATCTAAGTGCCAAGTGTCAGATGATTAGATAAAGGGGCCTATAGGTATACATAAGGTCCAGACAGTGTATGCAAAGAGTCTTTGTAATTATATAAGACCACTCCTAAAACTACCAATACACAGGAGCTCCCTATTGTAAAAGACAATAGCATCCATGTTCCAGATTCAACAAATTGACATAGAATTCCTTATGATTCTAAATACTAGTGGTCTAGAGGGGGAAATGAGGACTGGTAAAGTCAATTGATTAGGCCGTGGGCCCATTCAGGACAAGAACTGAAGTTTTTAGCTCCACGAGCGCTGCCTTTGCGTCCAATGATGACGTCATAGGTCAGGGTTGCGGCGTAACGTAGCGTGAACCCGACGCACGTCTCTAAACAATATCATCAGGGGACTTCCCCCACTACAATGATTCCACTGCCTCAGGGACTAAGTAACTAATCTCAATCCCTGATCCCAACCCCTGTTTGTGGGTGGATTGGAAAGGCTGATTGACAGCTCAAAATGGCAAACTTCAGTGTCCATTTACTGCAGAAAAGGTATTTTGGAATCTTAAAAGTTAAAATAATGCAGAATATAAGCTTATAAATAGATTGTACACACACCTAATAGTAACTGCTGTTGATGAGGCCATTACCCTCAGTAGGTGGATCATTCAGTTAATTTATACATAAAATAACTAAATTATATATTCATTTTAAGGCACTTCTAATTCTATTTATTTTAATGTGTACTTTTCATTGAATCATTAAGTGGTCTCTTTTCTGTGTCACTTAAAAAGTTTTTTCCATCATGCATTTAAAAAAGTGTATGTTTTAAATATGACTCTAGATCTCATTGGCAGACACCTGTGACTCATCCAGCTTTATTGCTGCACATTGGCTGACAGGGACAAACCCCAAAGACGGTAATGTACAGTACATGCTGCAACAGGAGCTTTATTTGGAAAACACATACAACAAAGCAAAAAAATGCCTTCAATGGCCCTCCAGGGTGGCATTAATATGGCAAATGTGCCGCAATAAACTCAAAGTTTTGCAATACATTTTAGCTGCCTAACGCCATACTTTAAAAGGGGCACAGTAACCCCCCACGCCCAAAAGAAGTAGCATAAAATGCTAAAATATATATGAATATTAAAATGGATGTTGTAGTGGTAAAACAACGAATCTTATACATAACCAAATTCTGTTTTTTTATGTAAAATAAATTAGATTAAGAAAATTTCCAATGAAGCTTCACATTAACAGATAAAAAGAACAATATGTTTGATCCAGGCTTTATCTTCCAAGTGAATTGAGAGGAAATATAAACGAAGTTTCACGGAGAGGTTGTGAATTGTGCTTTCTTGTCTGATCACATTCAACTGAATGGAAGTACAGCAGTCTGTTATTACTCATGCAACAGCTAGTGGGTATGAAATACTTGTATGTAAACAAGACATTTAAAACTTTAGATTTTTATCAGTTATTAGTGTAATTGGAAAAAAAAATGATCATTTTAAAATACAATCTTGTGCTCTTTCACACCATGAAGATGTTTATGGCCCTTCAAAGGGGCATGGAAGATTTCTGGATTTCACTATAATGTACCTATGCACCTCCTTACTTTTGTGTACTATTTTATTAAGAAATGCTTTAAAGCTCGGTTTTGTCTGCCTTCAACCTTACAAATAGTTCCTAATTGGTTTTCCCATCTGCAGCTCATGAAGACAGTGCACAAACGTTGCACCGTCCTACAGTAGACAATCACTTGAAACATTCTGCAACATGCAGCTTGAGAGAGGCCACTGACAGGCTAATTTGAAATGCTGCACGTCACAGTCTGTGTATCCATGAGCTGCAGAGGACAGACCCAAGCAAGTACAAACTGTATGACTTTAGGCTGAAATAATAAAATAAAAGTACATAAAAGTAAAGATACTTACATATGTTATATTCCTAGTGAAAGCCAGAAATCTTCTACATCCCTTTAACTTCTAAAGATTACAAAGTTTTTTTTGCTTCATATTGGGGGTGGGGGGGGAAACCCCACAAAACAAATGAAATGTGGGCCCGACTGTCTCCATATACTTACCAAATAGCAAGAGGGTGTTAAATATGCCATAAGAATATAGTGTGTGTGTGTGTGTGTGTGTGTGTGTAGCTGTCAACAGTAATGCTCCTCCTTACATCTCTGCTCTCATCTCCAAATACTCCACCACCCGCCCTCTTCGTTCTGCTAATGACCTTCTTCTTTCTACAACTCGTCACCTCCTCTCACTCCCGCCTCCAGGAAGTTTCTTGTGCTGCCCCTAGTCTCTGGGACTCTATGCCTCGCTCCACCAGATTATCCTCTTGCTTTAAAACATTTAAAACCTCACTTAAAACGCATCTCTTTAAAGAACCTTCCACCCTAACACGCTTATCACCTCTCTTCTCCCTCTTTTACCACTCACTATACCTTACATTGTAAGTCTGCGAGTTTCTATCCTAAGTACTTTGGGAATTCACCATGGACATTGGATTCCTAGCTCAAAGATAGGGCCGTCCTTCCTTTGCTAAATGTTAATCTTTATTTATCATTGTCTGAACCTAATTTATGTACAGCGCTACGGAATATGTTGGCACGTTATAAACTATAATAATAATAATTATAGTGGTTCCTGCAAAACTTTGGCAAAATATCCATAAAATGTAATAAATAGCTAGCCAACTATTTTTAGCCTAAGGGATAGCAAGAAAAATGCTATACGAATGCCGAGTGTTTATTGTAACTGACTAAATGAAAGTTAAAAAAAGTCAGTCATGCTGTTGTAAATTACTATTATTGTAATTTGTGCTTGTTTTAAAATCTTTGTGTATTAAACATCCTTTTAAATCAGGGCTTGACTGCTGGCCCCTTGATTTTAGTTATTATACATATATTTCCATAATCTGGAGTCTAAAAAATATTTAACAGGCTCCTAAATTTCAGATAAATTTGTTAAATATTTTCTTAAATATATTTTAACAGCATCTCCAAGCATTATATCATTTGCCTAGAAAGCTTAGTGTCTTTTGCAGATCTTGTGCCCTGTGGGTTGCTGGAACCCCAATATATTGCACTTTGGGTCGGTTTACTTTTACTAAACCTAGCATACTAAGAGGTTTGACATATTTGGGAGCCACAGGCCAAGAAAAGTAATTCATTCCTGTTCCATCTTGGAAGGAACAGCTAGCACAGTGCTTGTTGTTCTGCCATCCACCTTTATTAGTTATAAAACTTGGATTTTTATAAGGATATATCCATCATTTCTGTTCTTTGGTACCCATTTAATGATCAGGTTTTACCGGCAGGACCTATTTGAACCACATTGACTATGTTGTGTTTTTTAGGCTTTGAGAGTCTGTGCATTTGGCTTAAAAAACACATAGAAAATTGTGGCTCACCTATAAAAATCAGCAGAAAGGGCAATCCCATAGTGAGTCTAGTGATATACAAGACGCTGTTCTATGCTGGCCATAACAGTTCAGGTTTTAAGACGCTCGCTTCAAGTGGTTTCATCAAGATGACTATGAGCTATAAGTGCCCACCTGAGATCTTACAGGAATGGAGTTATACACCGCTGCAAGTTTATACCTCTCTCTGGTAGTTCAAAAGCTAAACAACCTAATAAGTTAAAAGAAAAATAAATTACAGGGCATTACATGCATATATAGCACAACATAGCCAGTTAGGCTATTGACAAGCTGGGCAACCTTATTTTAGACACCTAGAAAAGAGGGATGAATAAAATATATCATGATTAACCCAAACAGTTTGTAGACATTGCTCCTGAAGTTTGGTGATGTACGGGGATAGACAAAATAAAACAGCGGATCTATCCCGTTTTAAATTTGCCACCACTGACAGCTGCAGTCCTGGCAAGTGGCCATTAGATGGCGCTGCAGACATTTTGCAGCGCTGCCAATATTTCACACAAGTTGTAACTTAGAAGGTTACCCTAACACTTAAACTAACCGTAACCCTAAAAGTTAACCTAACTCTTTGGTATTGGCACTGAAAATCTGCATCGCCATCTAGTGGTTGTGGGCGGCAATGGTGCTGCCACTGCTGGTGAATTTTTTTACAAATTTCAAAAAGGGAAAGAACCAAAACCGCTATAAAAAGTGAAGTGAATTAAAAAGAAACATGAAAGTAAATCACTTCTCTATAGCGGTTCATATTAATACAGGGTAATAAATCAAGTGGAAACGTATGCTAAAGGCCATTGATCTGGGGAAAAGCCACACACTTAAAGCCATACAATGTCTTATATGACATCCAGCAATGCTGTCGGTCAGAGACATATTTCCATTTGCTGTCTTTATGTACAGCTGAAATGCCATGTCGAGTGGTCGACTCAGAGGCTGCTATTGCTTGCTTTGTCTAGCAGAAATTTGTCCCTAGTGAGCCAAAACACTGGGGCCCGGGTTCCCCACCTCTGCCGTAGGCCAAACAGATCTTCCAAAGTTCTTACCTTCAAAGTGTGAAGTAGTCACTTTCAATATCAAGTAATAAATATTTAAAACTAAGGACAATATGATCACACGGAGCACTAGTATATACAGATCAGATAAACAGTTTCTATTTTTATTTCCCACATAACCCCATCGGCCTGGTCACAGCATGGGGAATGAAATTACTGCTGGTGAACTCATTTGTTTTTCTAACGCTATTTTTGTAAATGATTTATTAGTGGAAATCCTACCTAAACAGAGCTTACATGAAAGAAAAAGGCGTGGTTAAATTATAGAATATGTTTTTCACTGCTTTAGGAAGTCTGTATATTATTAAGCAGTAAAGTGCAATAAACATGTTATATATATATATATCACATATATAGTTGTGAGCGTACGAGTTGTTGCTAACGCTGCGGGCTCGCATAGCGAGCCCGCGGCCCTCGCTGACTCGCGTAGCGAGGGCCGCGACTCGCGTAGTGAGGGCCGCGACTCGCGCAGCGAGCCAAGGCCCTCGCGAATCGAGGGCACTGCCCGAGGGTCTCAGTTGCTGGCATGGAGCGCCTTCGGCGCTCCATGCCAGCACCTGAGGACCTCGCAAAGCGAGGGCCGCAGTTGCTGGCATGGAGCGCCGAAGGCGCTCCATGCCAGCAACTGCGACCCTCGCAAACTTCACGTCGCAACCCAAACAGTACGACACACACATTACGACACTCGCAAACAACATACGACACACGTTCACACACATTACGGCCTCGCAACACTCGGACGCAACTCGCGAACATTACAAAATGTAAAACACAATACATACACACAGCACATACATAAAAAAAACCTACCTACACCAAGAGGGAGCACCCAGCACCTCAAAAATACAACTTACACCTCGATTTTACTCGAAATAAAACAGTTTAGAGACTAAAAAAAAATCGAAGCGAGAGAAAAAATGGCCGCCGAACAAAACGAAAACGAGGCTACAGCACTCTAAACTCGCAAAACACCACAAGAAACTCACAAAACACCACAAAACACCTACGGATATTCCGATACAAACGTATACCACACATTACTCGCCATTTTACGCCAATGCGGAAGTACACGACTACGCTAACGGTTTGGGCTCGCGCACGCACAGTGTTACACTGCACACATTCATCACGCTTACACAGCAGATCCACACCACTAATGCTGCAGCAACATCAAAACACATTCACAGCTCTTCCACACAATGCTTTAAAATAGGTAAAGTATATTCATTTATTAATGTATTATATATTTCATTATTACACACTAAACAGCATTAGCTACCTTACAATTTCATTGCCGTAATTTTTTGACGGGCAATTCGCTAGTCATATATATAGTTGTGAGCATACAAGTTGTTGCTAACGCTTGAAGGCTCGCAAAGCGAGTGCCGCGGCTTGCGCAGCGTAGCGAGGGTCGTAGTTGCTGGCAAGGAGCGCCAAAAGCACTCCTTGCCAGCAACTGCGACCCTCGCAAAATTTACGTCGCAAAATTTACGCAAAGAAAATATGAGACACGTTACAACCTTGCAAAAAACGGCCGCAACACACGCACATCAAAACATGAAAAATACAACAAATACACACAACAAATACATAAAAAGCTTACTTACAGGAAGAGGGAGCATCCAGGACCTTGAAAATTAAAGTTACACCTCAATTTAAAAGAGTTTAGATACAAAAAAAAATCTTTAAGCGAGAGAAAAAATGGGCGCCGAAAAAAACAAAAATGAGGCTACAGCAGTCTAAAGACGCAAAACACCACCAAACACCTACGGATTTGCCGAAAAACACCTACGAGATTAGAAAACAAGGAAGCTACCCGCGCAACCCCAAAAACATTACAAACACAACAAATACAAACAACAAACACATAAAAAGGTTACTCACAGCAAGGGGGGCACCAAGGACCTCTGCAAGTGAAGTTACACCTCCATTTAAGCATACATTTCGGAGTTTAGAGACCCGAAAATCACCTAAGCAAGAGAAAAAATGGCCGCCCAACAAAACGAAAACTAGGCTAAAGGTCCCTAAACACGCGAAACACTACCATAAACACACAAAACACAACCAAACACCTACGGATATTCCAAAAAACTCGCACGACATAGAAAACGAACAACGCTACATCAGCCACATTATATACACCAAACACCCTCAGCTCACTTACAATTTCATTGCCGTCATTTTTTGACGGGCAATTTGCTAGTATATATATATATATATATATATATATATATATATATATATATATATATATATATATATATATATATTACACACACATACACTTCTCTAAACTATGATTAGAAAAAGGTACTGTCACCCAATATCTATTGTCATTCATTTCTAATGTAAATCATTTGATATTTTCAGCATAGTTTACGAGGCATAATTTTACGGGAACACTAATTAGTTGCTTTGATGCGCTGTTTAGTAACACCGCCTGATTGTTTGTTTCTGTGATGGTAAACAATGCTCCCCAAAGTTACCATGCAGCTAGAATATGGCATCATCATACATTAGTAAACAGGAGCCTATATATATTATACTGAATCTATCAGGCAAAGAAAATGGTTACTACAATGTTGTTGTTTTTTATTTTTATTTTTTAATCGAGTTTGATGGAAGTAAACTCCTATAATTTTAGCAGATCACTAAGGACATCTTTCCATTGGAGCAAGTTCCCTACTTACACATATACCTCTGGGACAGTTATCAGTGTAAGGAGAGTAATGCTTAAATGCTATTCATGGACATACACATGCACAGGACATATATAATTAAATAAGTGTAAACATACTACATTTACAGTACTATTCAATGTGGCTCAGATATGGTAGAGATTGATGGAAAAGTACATTTCTTCAGATTTATAAATACTTGGAATAAATCAGTGTAAGTATAAATCCATGTAAATTGAACCTGTGTAAGCCAGGGATTGACTTTACTTCTTCTAACATTGTGTCACTTAACATAACAGGTCAGAGCAAAAAGAGATCCCCGCTAACAAAATGTTTCTAAACTATAGGTCACTCACTTATTTGAATCAATACAAACTAAATAGTTTTTGTTGCATAAGTTCCTTTAATTACACACTTTCCTATACTGTAGGAGGCTGATGTTAGTGTAAATCTAGTAAGTACTTGAATGATTAACCAAACCCTCCTTATTACCGCCTGGCACAAGTGCGCGATTAAACTTTGGTCCCATGGGGTTGGGCTGCCTAGGACATAGTAAACACATGGTCTGATCCTGCCAAAGCATAAAACATGTATGCAGCTTTTGCAATAATGCTCAGTCATAAGCTCATAAAAATGTGCCTTTTTATCTAATAAAGCGGCCAGAATACTAGCCACCCGACTAGTCTTTACACAATGTAAACCAATCAGATTATGCTTATCAACACTGTGTAAATACCACCACTCACCCCTTATGTGGAAATGTTTAAGCCAAATAAAAATTCCAGCTGACATATCAATCTACGGATAAGCAGGAGGGGTTAAAGGTTATATATATGAGTAAGCGCATTATTCAAAAGCAACAAAACAGGGAGCCGATATCCTGCAGCAGAATTGTTTCGACTGTCTTAACTGCATAATGAATGTGGAAAGGTTTAAATACATAGGGCCTCATTCTATTAACGGCCGCAGCCGCTGCGGGGCCGCAAGGACCGGCCACAAGCTTTCCGGCTATTCTATTCCCCTCCGGCCGGGGACTCCGGCAGGCTTGCAGCCGGCGCCTTGCTATCTCTTGCGGCCGGAGGAAAGCCTTTGATCTAAAATGGCCGCAAGGAAATCGGCCGTAAGAAAAGCCTGGTTGCTATTCTATTGCTCCGGGAACCCTCTCTGCAAGGCTAAAAACGAGCCGCAGCTTACTTGCAGCAAACAGGTCTCGCTAGCACCAATTAAGCACCTAAAATAGCTCAAATAAAGCCATCCTGCACTTTGCGGAGTCTATAAAGTGATGATCGGTGTTAGCAAAAATAGCACATAATTACCCTATACTCAAATCCGTAAAATATTTTTTTTTTAATATACGTAAAATATCCATGTAAAAAGTCCAGAGTGCTTGGAGCACCTCAAACCCGCCCACGCCGCAAAATAAACAGTTAATTTGAACTCGGGTTTGGGCTGATGTGCAAGCTTGAGAGTGGGTTACTATTAATCCTCATGTCCCCCAATATGATCCCTAGCATTTACAGAGCTGTACAGAATGAGGCCCCTAGTAGATAGTGATATATTAAATAAATATCCTCCCATATAAATGATCAGAACTGCACACCATTAAAACTATAAAGATTGTGCCTGTCATGTGTTGATTTTGTATAAATGTTTAATGAAAATAGAAGTTTAAAAACTCAAATAATAACTATATATTTCTATGAAACAACTGCATAATAATTATAAAGCGCAATCTGATTAAAGGGATATGTAAGTGAGCTGGGTTCCAAATGTTTCCTAAAAAAACAGCTACTGATTAGTAGAAAAATATGTATTATATTGAAAAGTTGAATGTACTTACATATTTATATGCTAGATACTTATATGTGGATGTGCACACCCTTAGGAAGCTTACATAAAGTGTACCCTGCAGAGTACAGTGCAAGACCTCTAAAGGAAATTATGGTTGGTGGGGTAAAAGCTGAAATTGTCCATAAGGAGACAGGCAGAGAGAAAAAAAAAAAAACAGACAGCAACTGCCAGATTGTGATACAAATGTCTTTACTGCCTCCTAATTGGCCAAAACAATTTTTTCAATTTGTGTACCAGTTTAGCCTGGGTTTGGAGGGTGTTAACCCTAAGTTTCCACTGAAAGTTGAAGTGCTAAATTCAAGGTAAGTGTTTAAATGCTTAATTAGGTATTTTGTCATGCAAAAAACAATGGTTTTCATACTCTACTAATTCTCCTCTATCAGATGCAATCCAGCTCACTTACATATTCCTTTAATAGAAAGTGTATGAGCATTTTCACCCATTGCATTCGGAGCACTAAAGTTTCCATACCATTCACCTCTTATGGCTCAATTCCATAATGAGCACACATTGAACACATGCCTATATATATTCTTTGCACAAGAAAGGGGTGCCCAATATGTTACCTCCAAGAAAAGGGTTAGAACATGACAACCTTTACATTTTGTTATTAATCATGTAAATAAGCCTCCAAATCCTGGACAGAAGCATATTTCAAGATAACTCAAGTGTTCGTACAAGAGACCATGCTCAGAAGGGACAGAAGGTTATTACACAAACAAATTAAACACACATTTATACTGAAAGATCAACTAACTGGGAACGTTTATTTCTTTTAGAGCGGACCTTGATGGGTAAGTTCTCACCTGACTTGGTACGACAATGCAAGCTTTGAGAAGATTTAAAATTAAGAAATGGATTTATTGACACAAGTTTGTTTAAAGTGACACAGCAAAGCTCTGCGTTATTGCAGAAGTTAGAATTACAATTGGTAGCTAACAAAAAAAAATGTATAAGCATTTTTCATGTAAATCTATTTTTATTTTGCCATTGACTAACATTACAAATACATGTGCAAAAAACAGCAAAGTAAAGTTTAAGCCAGAGAACAACATTTTAAATTAATTAGGCAGGCTTGGCAACCTGGAGCTTACTCACTTAAGAGATGCAGGAGGTTTTGGGATTATAGCTATAGCCCCTTACCATACAGATGATGTTCCAGGTTACCACATCTTTCTAATTAATATCTCAGTTAAAATTTTTGCTCTTTTAAGTCAGACTCAAAACATAGAGAAGACGGGAGGCGCACAGAAGTGGCCATTAAGGAGGTAAACTGCGAGCCCGATTCAACAGTAAGTTACTGGAGCCCGTAAGCGAGGCCGTAAGTTAATTTGCTATTCAATTGGCATATTTTTGCAGGCTTCAAACTGTTTGCGGTTGTTAAATCCATAACTTACAGCCTCCTGTCCGCAAGAGTTATGATCACTAAAATCGCTATTCAATTGCTCCAATACCCCAAATGTTTTCACCCCCTAAAACAGCAAATGTAGAAGAAAATCCTACGAGTACCAGATAGGGGTAAAACCCCCTTGCGAGTCCTATCTGTAGCACTGTAAATACAAAAAAAATAAATCAACACTGCACTGTAATTAACGGGGAAATCGATGATAGACATCAAGCCCGCAAATCAGCAATTTACGGTTTCGGACGGTAATTTGCGGGCTTGTTCAATTGAATAGCACCGGCATTGTAGATGAACAGGAGCCTGCAGACATACAGGCTATATACCACGAGATGTGATCTTTGAATTGAATCAGGCTCTGTGTTTTTAAAATTATATTTTCTGGTTAAAGCTTTGCTTTGTTGCTGTTTACACATGTACTTTTAATGTTTATTAACGGTGAACTAAAAAACAGATTTAACATGAAAGGCTCTTGCACCGGCTCTACAGTCAGGATTGAAGCTCCCCTAGACGGGCATGG
Source organism: Discoglossus pictus (assembly GCA_027410445.1). Taxonomy (NCBI): domain Eukaryota; kingdom Metazoa; phylum Chordata; class Amphibia; order Anura; family Alytidae; genus Discoglossus; species Discoglossus pictus. The sequence goes on along the minus strand of CM050171.1, from coordinate 50,779,596 downwards.
GCACCAACAGAAACCAATGGCTGCTATTTCCATGTGTACTTTCCACTTCTGCAATAAACGCTTTCAATTTCAATAATGAAATAACACTAAACATCTTAAGACACTACAGTGAATTTTGTAGTGAAAAAGGGGCATTCCATATTAATCACATTAGATTATTCACATGTAATTTTTTGATTTCTGAAAAAAGTATTTATTTTCACACTAAAATGAGCTCAGTAAAAGCACCATTTTTAACCATAAAATAGTTTAGGGTTAAAAGAAAAAAAGGTGCCTACAGCATGATACAGGGATTTCAGATTGTAATAACAGGAAGTGGACAGAAGATAAGCCCGCCTGAGAAGCTGCTCGGTGGGGTTTCTCAGCACTTTCACAATAAACATATTTATAGAAATCTAAAAAGAAAGTGATCATCAATCACAGGTATTCTTTTATAGGAGATATTCTTTAAAATTAGTATAAAAGGAATTAAAAGATGATGAAAAACATACAATTTGGGTAGTAACAGGCCAAATCACATGATATTACTTCACGTTCATGTTGTAGTGTCTCAGATACTCTACTATGTAAATAGCAAATTGAAAGTTCATCATATACAAGTAAAAAGTAATGCATCTTTAGTTTTTTTTTCTCTTGTAATTGGCACAAGACAAATTGGTGATGTATGTAAATGTGCTCCCATCCAGGGAGTCTTACTGGCTGTCCCAAAGACTAGGAGAATGAAAAAACACTTACAGAGATAGCTAAAATGTAACTTTTAGAAGAATTCCTTAACTTGTAATTAAAAACAATAATGTATACCAAATTTCAATAAGCAATACAGGATATTAAAGCGCAATCTAGTATATTAAAGTATTAGATCTAGACAGCAAATAGAAAAGAAAAGCAAAATGAGACACTTTACTTCTTGAGTGGCCCCATGATTCCAAGTCACAATTAGGGTAAGTAACACAAAATGCAAATCTACATAACTTAAGTCTAAACCATGTTAACATACACGTGTGACAGCTTCATCATATAAACAGTACTCTAGGCTAGAGACATCAGCCACCCTGCAAGGAAAGACCTTCAGGAGACGCCAAAGGCAAGTTAACTGCAAATAGTGCAAACAATATTAAAAATTGATTATTTTTATGTTTTACAAACTCAGCTTTATGCCTAGAGATTTAGTTCTGGACGAAAAGATATACAACTATCATTGAATAAAAAAAACTAAATAACTTTTTGTGAATTCTGATCACTGAAGGCTATTGGGTGACAGCGGAGGTGCCAAATAACACAAGTACTTTATCAGCTGAAAGTTATTCAAATAATTTCCATCTTTCTACAATAAACAAACACTGAAGTTTGTCATTTGGAGCCATCAGGCAGGCTTTCTGATCCACGCAAAGACTGAATTTGTTAATGAGAGAATATTGCCATTAATTTCAATTTAGTCCAGGCAGTAGGTCCATTGTCTTGATTGCAGTCATGTGCAGAAAGAACACTAGAACATGCTTGGACCAAGATGACTGCACTCAAGACAAAAAAGGCTGCCACATAAAAATGGTAAAAATGACAAAGTAGTTATTTACTATATTTGTAAACTCTGCATCACTTTTATATCCTTTTTAATGTAAAAAAAAGACACATGTATTCACCCAATTATTGGCACTTACTAATAAATTATATTTGTGCAGCTTAAAGCACCACTGTATGACAGGTGCCACCCCTGTAGGTAATATACTGACGTATCAGAAATAAGCGCACGCACGTGCACAACTTCCATGAGATTCTCCTAGAGTGACTCAGCTGCAAAGGAGGAATGTAGTGCTTGATCAGAGGTGCAGATGTAGGCACACGGAAAAAAAATAAATGTTTTAAAAATATGTTTTTGTTAATAATGTGCTAATTTCTCATTCTTTGGTATTATATTGCCTACAAAGGAAGTACGTTGTTATAAAACTAAAATAAAAATCCAGTGGTTCTTTATTAGGAGTAACTAATTTTAAAGTGACACAGATAGTCACTAACATGCTGAAAATGATCGGCGATCTGGGTGAAAATGTAGAAAGTAACAACTAGGAAGATGAATAAAATGTTAGACCTACATACTACAATGAATCGTGCAAAACAAAAATAGGTAAGTACCGTATTTTTCGCCGTATAAGACGCACTTTTTCTTCCCTAAAACTGGGGGAGGAAAGTTGGTGCGTCTTATACGGCGAATATACCTTTTCAAACTGCCTCTGTCCTCTTGATCTCACCCCAGCGCTTCCTACCAGCATCGCGTCGGCCGGTGCGTCCTAGTGACGTCACACACGCAACGCTGCAGTACACGAGGAGTGCTGGTAGGAAGCGCTGGGGTGAGATCAAGATGGCAGAGATCAGAAGAAAGGTGAGGATCAGGAGGGTCAAGGGCTCCCAAATGCTGCAGTATATGGATATGTATGTGTATGTGTGTGTGTGTGTGTGTGTATATATGTATGTATGTGTGCATGTATGTGTGTGTATATATGTATGTATGTGTATGTATATTTATGTGTGTATGTATATGTATGTATGTGTGTATATATATATATATATATATATATATATATATATATAGATATATATATATATTTATTTATTTTTTTGTGTGTAATGTAGGTGTGTATCTGTGTGTAAAGTGTATTTGTGTTTGATTCAGATTTTTTTTTCTTGTTTTCCTCCTCTAAAAACTAGGTGCGTCTTATCTGCCGGTGCGTCTTATAGGGCGAAAAATACGGTAGATGTTAGTTGATCTTATGCATTGAAAATGTAATATGTTGCATTATAATAAACTCATAAGTTAAATGTCTCTTATGTCCACGCTGTTATGTGCACTAGTAATTTTAATTACAAAAATAGTCTATGTGACAAGACGATTCATTTCACCATGCTAAGCATAAATGTACTTCTGAAGTTTTGTAACATTGTTTTGTGGTTAATTCATGACATATAATGTATTAATGCCAGGGATGTCCTATTTATTAATGAAATGAAGAGCACACACACACAAAAGCATAACAGCAATTAGATATTCTAACATGTTATATCCTTTTAAGGCACTTCAAGTTAGAATTTTTAATTGTGATAATGTTCATTTTATGTGTACTTTGAATGTTGGCAAGAAATGGGACTTTTTTGGTGTCAATTCACATACAAAACACATCAGCTTGAAAAAGGGTTAAAATGATTAAGCACCTTTGGACTAGATACAACTGAATAGTTAGCCTGTGTGGCCATACAATGAACACAATGAGCTGATATTTATACTTTATCACTAACCTCCTCAATGTGCTGGTAAATAATTAATCTACACTGTGCAATGTTGCATTCTTTAAGACAACTGTTGATTTCCCAATAATGCATGACTCAAGGAGCAATAGTATAGAGCTTGCTTAGAGAAGTCATATAACCTGGAGCAGGTGATGTTCACTGAAAATGTTGGAGGCCTGTTAATTTTATTAAAAAAATAAACTATGAAATATCCTACTCCTGCAATAATCCATCAAGGTGTCTAAACAATGCTAAATTTCAGAAACAACATAAAAACAAGGGTCAGCAACACCAGGCATGCAAAAAAAAAAAAAAAAAAAAAAAAAAAAAAAATGGTGACTTTATAAAGCTGCCATTCAGTGCTGATCAGGGGACACATAGGAAGCATCTGAACTTTCCGCTCTGAAGCTGTGCATTGTGGAAAAATTAAATCTCCACACAGGATTATTTTTAAACACAAAAATGCCTGGCTCCTCGACCTAAGGCAATTTTGTCAAGCCATACCCTTTTGATAAAAAGCTTGCATATAGAGTTGGTTTTCATTACTTCACTCCTATCTCCCTTGTGGTCCAGTGGTTAGGATTCAGGGCTTTCCCCGCTGTGACTTGATCCCAGACAAGTAACCGAGAGGTCACACCACCCTGAAGCTGAGCAAGGTTGGGCCTGCTCAGTAGATGGATGGGAAACCACCTAGGAATACCAGGAGCTGTATGCTGTGGCCCACTGAAGATGGAACTGGCAACCCACTCCAGTATTTCTGCCATGAATACCAAGTGTATCAGCATGACCATGGATGTAAAGATCTCCTGGTGTATTACAGTCCATGAGGTCACAGAGCTGGAAACGGCTTAAAGGGCCAGTTAATTCAGCACAACCACTGTGATGTACTCCTGAAAACATGTCGAAATTTTATAAAAATTTGAATAGGTTCCTTGATCACAGAAAAAAATCCTAAATGAAGTTCTGTTTACATGAGAATCAGGCATGCCTCCAGAAAGACTGACAGCAGGAGCTGTGTGCAGATCAGAAAGAGGGATTAACTCATTTATCTGTGCATGGAAATGACTGCTGAAAGCCATCAAATATGTTACTTGGGGGTTAACTGATGGCTGATTACATTCCTGAAATCAGTAAAACCATCATTCTTTCTGTTCAGGGAGCTTTGAACAGCAGCAGATGCTGTAAATCATGGGGCAGTCTGCGGGTGTCAGTAAACAAACCTAAAACTGCAAATTTTTAACTGTTTTTAGTTAAAAAATGTTTTAAAAAGCAATAGATCATAGAATATAGAATCTTGTGCTCTTTCACACCATGGAGAGCAGTTATAGTGAAGTAAATGGCCTTTAATGATGCAAAAATTAATAATTTTGAGGGGCCTTGCTCACCCACTAAAACGATTTAGCACATCACCCTGAGCGTCTCAACTCTCCAACCAAATGCTGAATTCTAAAGGTGGAGAGACCTGGGGCTTTAGTGTCTTTTTTCTTATCAAAGTCTAATTAGTCTTTAGAGAGCCCTTTTTAAGCCTGCTAAAGTGGCCCTTTAAAAAAAATGTGTGCAAACATCTATTCAAAACCACACATGGTAAATATAAAGCAATAACAACTGCTGGGGAAAAAAGTCTAACTTTTAGGTTGTCCTACAAATACCTAATTACCCATCTTTCCCTGGCTTCTCAATATAGTGGCAGGCTCTACATTGTAGTATACAACTGGGAAAGTTAGAGCAATTAGAACTGCAGACTGTTTTCCTTCATTTTCTTAAGAGTCTAGTATATTGTTTGCAAAAACGAGATATTAGGATTTTTCTTTGCACATTATGTCCTGCATTTTTTGTGATTTGCAAATGTGTACACTGTATTAGCTTAGTTACATAGTATCTGCATGATTATGTTTGTGATGTAGGGAAAAAAATCTAATTTTCATCTGTCTCAAATTCAGTGACCAAATATAAAATTAAATTTAAAAGTGGCAAAGTAATTTACTGCAGTCCACATTTGAAAAGATCTCAATGTAATTGATTTATATATATATATATATATATATATATATATATATATATATATATATATATATATATATATATATATATATATATATATATATATATATATATATAAAGCAGTTCCTTGGTGCCTAACACCTCTAAATTGATTGATAATAATAATAACAACGAAAAAAGGAACAGAGATTAGCTATATGGATAGGAATAGACTGATAGCTACTAATTTAGAGCTAACTGCATATTATTGGGATAACCAAAACTATTTAGTAACAAGAGGTACTCTAGTGGGGGACATATACCTCTTCTTTAATGAAAAAACTATAATAACTTGAGATGTCCCCCTCTAAAAAATAATCTATATCTCAAATTACTGTATTGGTATCTCCTAATATCTTCCCTCATATGGCAAATTACTTTGCTAATCCTTGGGAAGTTATAAAGTTATTAACAGCTCAGAAAAAGTTAAAAACAATGTGGAAAAAGCATGCATAGTACTCTTTGGTTATAAAAATTATTTTGTATATGTATTTATGTGGGGAGTATATGATAGCTTAAAATGGAGCAGCTGAACGATCAACTCTCTATAGACATACACTGTATGTATCATAAATGCAAACAAGCAATTCTCAGTAGTGATAAGGGTACACAGTAATAACAAGCCTCTTTATACTATACAATTATACTTCCCAAATAGATATAATAATTGAGTTGAAAGTTTGCTATTTGACAGCATGAATTATCTAAAAAGATCATCCCTCTCTGCCAGTTTCTTTGTCTAAGACCATTAATTAACTCACAGAGAGTAGTAATAAGGAAGAGCATACATTACTAAGTTGGTATAAAAAGATAAGCCTAAAAACTATTGGTCCTTTCCTTTTATGAGTGCACTGGCAAGCCATGAGTACAGGTAGCAATGGCGGTGAGCATCTGCTAGATGTAGCTGCCAACATCATAGGGTAAGGGTTTAGGCCTGGAAATTGTATATGATCTCAGCAGTGCTTGCAAACTGTGCACAATTTCGCCAGTGCCATCTACCAGCTCCTTGCTACAACTGCCGGCACTCTCATATCAGGAATGATCACAATTATTTTTGTGACTTCTATAAAACTGGGCATGCTTCCATCTTATCATCCCCATTGTGAGTTATGTAATGGTCTTAAATGATCGAAAATGATTGCCTTCCTTGTTTTTTCAACCACAGATATGTAACACTTCCACTCAACATGTTTATCTAATCTACATTGAATCATTACACATACCGATTTGTTTGATTGAAAAATACAATTAGTTTTTCACACCCTTAGAGTTGCCTACATAGGTACAGTGTGCCTACCAATAAAAACATTGCATTTGGGCACAGTTTTTAACTATCCTAACCTTCAAACCAACAGCAGCACAATGCAGAGATCTAGAGAGCAGCGTCTGGCTTCCTTGTGCATGGGACTACACATACCATGATTCCTTGCTACACAAACTGCCTTCACAGATTGAAACAATATATTAGCTGTGTGTGATTAACATAATTAATTATACATTTTATGCTAATTTTAGCCAAGATTTCCTGGGGTGTAACCTCTCAAAATTAACTGCTAGAAAGCTCAAGAGAAATAAAATGAAATAAAGAAGTGTACAGAGCAAACTGTGATATGTAGGACTCATGGGCAGACAATTATGACTCATACATAACTGACACTACCAGAAGAGTCCAAACTTTGAATCAGTTTGCGTTCTGAGAAAATTGTTTTAAAAATAAACCAAACTGACACACTTATGAAAACCCTCTTTCAGATGCTTACTCCTTTAGATTGTAAGTTTGCGAGGAGGAGGAGGAGGAGGAGGAAAAGAAGAAGGAGGAGGAGGAGGAGGAGGAGGAGGAAAAGAAGAAGAAGGAGGAGGAGGAGGAGGAGGAGGAGGAAAAGAAGAAGAAGGAGGAGGAGGAGGAGGAGGAGGAGGAGGAAAAGAAGAAGAAGGAGGAGGAGGAGGAGGAGGAGGAGGAAAAGAAGAAGAAGGAGGAGGAGGAGGAGGAGGAGGAGGAAAAGAAGAAGAAGGAGGAGGAGGAGGAGGAGGAGGAGGAAAAGAAGAAGAAGGAGGAGGAGGAGGAGGAGGAGGAGGAAAAGAA